>OX465274.1:38792500-39992500 GCA_949987645.1 Tachina grossa
TGATTTCACTCTCCATTTTTTCTTTATAAGTATTTATAAACAAACGCACACAGCTGAACAAAACAAAAATAAAATGGCGCATGAAAAGCAGTGCATGTAACTCAACGCGAACAAAGTATAGAATGAAACAAGAGGATGAAATGCGTGTAAAGCATAACGCGCAAAAAGCGAGCTATGGACCTCTACCTTTAGAAATGTGGGTACCTGATTGATATGCCTTGGTACATGTAGCTCTCCATTGGTGGAAGAATTTTAAAAATCGGTTTAGCAAAATATGGAAAGAATACACACAATGAAAAATATAAAAAATGACAAATGTTCCCACCAGTACACATTATTTCATTGTCACAGAATGCCATAATTAGTCTTATCATGAATTCCACATGTGAAAATTTCCGATTAAAACCTTTCGTTCACACATAATATCCCAATAAGCAATTTTGCTGGAAATCAAGTGTAAAACAAGTTTTATTCAAGCCACACAATCAATTGTCAAGGGTTGAATTATGCTTGATTTACACTTTAATTCAATAGCATTCTCCAGTGAAAAGGGAACTTGAATTCAATGCGAACAATTCAGTTTTAGTACAGTGTAATTCAAGCCTTGAATTATACTACAATAAAACCTTGTATTACAATTGAATTCAAGTGTATTTCAAGCTGCAAAAACAAGGCTTTCAAAATAGAAAGCAAAATGCAATTCCTTTGTTTTTCTAATAATAATTTTCTGCACATCTGTCTTCGCTATTATTTTCGCGATCTTAATCACCTTTGTTTTCCAAATTTATTTTTTTATGTATTTCTTTTTGATATTTTCACCGTAATTCCAGTTTTGATAATAAATAAATTATGTATTTGACAAGGTTTGAACATATATTCTGTTGTTTGATTATTTATTTAAAAATATATTCAAACTTGAAAATTACTTGAAAAAATGTTTGAATTCAACTTTGTTTCCAGTTCAATTTCAAGTGCTTGAATTTTAATTTTTTGAGTGCTTATTGGGATTATATTAATATACATATTTGCGGTATTCACAAGGGTGTGTTAAGTGTCCTAAGTGTCATAATGTCTTAACATTTTAACATAGTTTAAAAAAATTGTTGTTGTGGCTAAAACAAAACGGTCATAAAGTAATAAGACTTTCTCAGCTATGTTTATTGTTTGTCATAACTACATGTAAAAATGCGTGAGAGTTTACCAAAGGAATTGAGAGAGAGAATAAAAAATGTACAAGGTGTTAAAACCAAAATACAAATAAGTACAATATTTATAATTGTAAATTATAAGGGGTTGCTCACAGCAGTCATATATTTTCGTTTTATAACTTTAAAACGTGTTAGTTTATGAGTACCATTTGAATACCCCAATTATATTAATTTCGTATCATCACCATTATAACTAAGAACTGACAATATTTCCACAAAGTTTGCATTAGATTTTTGCTTTATCATTTTGTAAATAATTTTCTTCATAAATTGTCAATATATTTCGCAATGGTATGATGTTTTTTTTTAACAAACGGTTCACAAGTTCGGAAATTTCCACGTGGAATTTTATTTATGATAAGTCTGAATGTGTACTCCGCATTAGTAAGGATTTAAAAAAAAAAACAAAGTTTGCATTAGATTTTTGCTTTATGATTGTTTTATGTTTATTTACTTGCATTTTTTTTTTTGTATTTTTGTTAGTGCGTAAAATAAAAGAAAAAAGTATTACATCTTTATTGCAACACAATTAAGTTTTAAACATTTTATGAAGTAACTCGATATTAGATTGTTAGTTAGTTTGAGACATAATGCTGGGAAGGTAATAAGTACTTAACTTAACAATTTATATATTTTTGAGATGCGACAGTGTTGCAATAAAGGAAGAATATGGTGCAAAGCCAGTTGTTGGACAGTAATTAGTTATTTCGACAATAATTATTTATGTTTGACGTGGATACATGTTGAATATCCTTCAGCTTCTCTCCAAGAGTATTCCCTATCATATTCATACGCTCCCCTATTTCGCTCATTTCGTTCCCAATCTTTTCCATCATTCTTCCCATCTCCTCACCTCTATACATAGATGCAACTTTTCGCATCTCTTTACTTTTCATATTCATATCCATTCGCGCTATAGCCATATTCTTATTATACTCTTCAATACTGATTCTTTCCTCCTCTTTCTTCTTCGCCACATATTCTTTTATTTCCGACATTGTGTCAACAGATCTTTCTACTATCTTGAACCTGTAGTATTCAAAATTAGCATTACTACGTAAAGTTATTTCTTTTACTGCACTAGCGGCACTTCCATTTACTGCAACAGTTTTATTTGCTAAAGCTGTTTTATCTTTGGTATAACAAATATTTTCACGTCCTATCATTGAATTCTGTGCATCATAAATTTTCAAAACATAACACAAATCAGTCTCCGATGGACACGTTATCAGATCACATTTTATGTTTCCTATAAAAATAAGATGTTTTTATAAATTGAAGCAAAATGCATTGAATACTTTACCTTGAGAAAAAGACACTCCCTCATTACAACCGGTTTGACGTTGTACATTAACGGTAAGATCACCTCGTACGTATACCACCAGACCAAGTATAGTTAAGAAAAATAAGCGAATTTCCTTATTAAAAGCCATTTAATAGGAAGAATTTTACAGTTGCGGTAGGTTTTAAGACAAGCACTACTAACTATATTAACGATAGTAATTTTGTCCCTTAATTTATACTAAAATTTTACCAGAAAGTATTATTTGTTTAAGTCGCTATTTACTTGTTTGTTTGTTTTTTTTTCGTTAATATAAATATCCATGTTGACATAAAAAACAACTAAATAAATAAATAAAAGTACATATCGACACGGCTCCATCCTAAAACATGCTGAGTCAAAAAATGTAGTTTAGAGATAAACGCCTTCAAAGTTTATTGATGATATCTCGGGAATGTTATGAAAAAGAAACTTGAGACTTTCTGTAATTTATTTGAACTTTATAAATTTGTCGTAGATCATAGTTAAAAGTGACTTAGAATCACAAATCTATATAATAGTAAGGTTCTTTCTAACCTAGAATGGTCATCTAAGTACATATAGCATGTTTTAGTTTGAAAAAAAAAATATTTAATTTGAAACTAAATCAAGCTAAAAGTGTACTTAAAACATTTAAAAATAGAGTTTTTTTTTAACCTTGACAAATTATACTAAGTACATTTTGCTCATAACTTTTGATAGAATAGTACGATTACTATCAAAATTTTACAGAATCTAAGTTAAGATGATGAATTCAGAAACGATCAATTCAGAAATGCTATTCCCATCATAACATGTTATGTCGACTTAGCATGTTTTCCAATGGGACCGTCGATATGTGTATACAATTTGTCAGCGCCTCTATATAGTGTTAGAAATACACTTCTCAAAATAAAAGATAAAGTAATTTTCGTATCTAAAAAAATAAGATATATTATAAAAGATAAGATATGTATTTATGTATGTACATATGTTACAGGGAAAGTTAAAAGGGACCTATGAGTCGAAAAAATCGATTTTTATTTTTTTTTGTGATTCTTATATTTAGTAGACAACACTGCAATGCAGCAAAAAGTAGCTTCTGACTACATTAGTTTTTTCATATATTAGCTTCAAAATACATTTTTAATTAAAAAAATAAAATAAAAAAGAATCCGATGTGACAAACTTTTCCGCAAGTAATATTGAATCCACCATTTTGAATTTTCAAAATCTAATACTGATTTGTAACAGAACAGAAAGTAAAAACTAATTTTGCCTCAATAAAAGCACTTACTCATTGTTTATTGATTGGTCTAACTGACAATATTAGGCGAAGTATTTCTGGAAAAGGTGTTTGTTTGTGTTTTGCTTTCTTTGGACTAGGCGAAAGCATTTGATAGGGTGAAGCACGCACTTTTGGTTCGTAAATTGTATAGTTTTTATGACTTTTCTGGGTCGGCTTGCAGATTGTTTTTTTTTTTTTTTTTTTTTTTTTTTTTTGTTTCGTAGACAGAAAGCAGTATGTCATTAATAATGGCCAGGGAAACCAGAAATATGCTCTAAAAAAGGTGTTTTATGCTCATTCAAAACTTGAAAATATACACTAAAAACTCAAAAAATATGCTCTTAAAATTAAAATAAATTGGTTTATGTATTTGTAAATGAAATATATTTTTAATTCAAAAACTCAACACCATTTGCATATAAAATAAGATAAAAATAAAACAAACAAAAAAAGAAAACAATAAAACAATTAACAAAGAATAACTGCCGTTATAAAAAAAATTATTTGGGTTTGAAGTGCATGTTAAAAGCAAAATTGTCATACAAATTTTGACTAAAGCAAATTATACTCTCGCAAAAATTTAACGTCAATTTCAAAAAAGATCACGATGTGAGAATTAAAACTTTGAAACTGTATTTTGGATATATAGGACAAGATTTTTGTTCATAATTTTTATTGCAATAAACAACAAAATATTTACCTAGATTTTCAAATGAAACTTTGATGCCTGTCACATTTAAATAAAGTTTTATACATTCAGAATGATTCTTCAACGTCTACTCGGAGCATAGTCCGTCACAAATAGCAAAACCGTAATATATAGGGTGTTTTTTTTAGAGGTATAGAACTTCGAATTGAAATAAAACACAAGAAAATCGTTTTAATGTCCATCAATTTGGCTTTATTGGAAGGATAATTTTATGCCATTTATGTTTAAATATGATTTCATGTGGCCGCCGCGGCTGGCTCGAATAAAGCTAATTCTACAGGTCCAATTTTCAACCACTTTTTCGAGCATATGGGGCCGTATGTTGGCGATAACACCACGAATGTTGGCTTCCAAGTCCCCTAACGTTTCTGGTTTGTTGGCGTAGACGAGCGACTTCACATATCCCCAAAGAAAATAATCCAATGGTGTCAAATCACACGATCTTGGTGGCCAATTGACAGGTCCATTCCGCGAAATTATGCGCTCATCGAATGTTTCCTTCAATAAATCGATTGTGACGTGCGCTGTGTGGCATGTAGCGCCGTCTTGTTGGAACCACAACTCATCCACATCCATGCCATCCAATTCGGGAACAAAATAGTCGGTTAGTCGGCTCCAATTGCTGTGCACGGTGGCGAATCGATTCATTCGGGTCCTCTTCAACACTTTGCTCTACAGCGGCAATTGTTTCTTCGGTGCGCACTGTTCGACGTCTCTGCGGATGCGTATTATCGCATAGAGTAAACGTAGTGCGAAAACGATCCATGGTTAACCGAATTAATTGCTCTGATGGACGATTATGTCGACCATAAAATGGACGGAGCTTGCGGTAAACTTCGCGAACTGAACCATTATTTTCGAAATAAATTTGCACGATTTGCAAGCGTTGGTCTTTTGTCAACCTGTTTATGATGAAATGGCAAACCAAACTAAATATTAATCACTTGACAGCTGACAAAATGGCCGCCAGTTAAAAAAGTGATGCCAACTTAAAGTTCTATACCTCAATAAAAAACACCCTTTATAAGAACATTGGAAATGAGATTCATATGGCGAAAAATAAAAATAAAAATTTTGACCAACACATAAGCTTGTAAGCATATTAAAATAAAAAAATTCTATAAAGTATCAAAATATGTCCTAAAAGCGTAAATTATGCTCTAAAAATTTTAAAATACATATGGGCATTTCCGCGGTCACTCACACGACTTTCGGGAGCAAAATAAAATTTTAAATGTTAAATAAATCAAACACAATTAAATTTTTTACAATTCACCACTAATAATTTTTTTTTAGTATTTTGAGAGTACTAACATTGGTAAACAAATTGAGAGCCTCCGGTTTTTATCTTTTTAGATAAAAGCCACAAAAGAGCGGTCACTCACGCGACTTCAAATAGACATGGCTTTAGACATCATTGCTAATAATCAGCAAACTCTGCGAATTGTGTGAAAATTTTTAACTTTAACTATTTTTGACATAAGTAATAAATATCAAGCTTTATTATCAGACTTATGATTTTTAAAAATTTGGCCTGTAATTTTTTTTCGAAGGATTCTTCTGGGTCACTCACGCGACATTTTTTCCACTGCAGTTTTGTGTGCAGTTATATATACAATTATAGTCATTACATTAGTATTTAAGCTAAGAAGAAGAAGAAAAAAATAAAAAAGAGATATCCATATCGTTGTATTTTTTATTCAATACATCAAAAACAAATTTTCGCCTTCCTGCATTTGTTGGCAGTGCCCTTTCTGCCTTCTTTACGCCCTTTCCAAGAGATTGCTTGCTCCAATACCTATCAGTGATGCGAATAGGAAATCTTGATTTCATGCCAAATCTGCTTTTAAATAGTGCCAAAATCACCTGAATAGTGCCAAACTAATTTTTGTATAATTTTAATGTTGGCACTTGATGTTCATTTAAACTATAGTTCTTGAATGATAATTTATTCTGTTTATAACTAAAAAAAAATTTACGCATATTAAAAAAGCACGGTCTAAAATTAGTTGTATATACACATTAATACATTTCGATTCCTATTTTCGATATAATCGTGAGCGACATGTAGTAAAAAAAATTAACCTTTTTATCATCAAAATTGTTGATAACTTTTAAAATACATGCTGTAAAATGTATCGTGAGCGACAATTTACGTATGTACTCGTAAAACATATTTGAATATTATAAGAAAACCTTCTCCTAAATCGAAAATAATCACCCTTTTTCCAGTTGTCGACATCGACGTGACTTTAACACAATACCAAAAAATTGGAACTTATTTACTCGCTCTCTAGAACAATTTTGTGCTACTGACAATCTATTCCGTTACATAAGGTGTAGCAAATAGCATAAACCTGGAGTCAGTTAGTTTCGACAGCGGAGTGTTGTGTTAAAGTGACATCGATGTCGCCAACTGGAACAAGGGTGAATGCTCGATATATGTATATGCATCATATATTAATAATTTGTACTTATTTAGAAGAAATACAAATATAAAAACATTTTTTACGTTATAGTAATGATTCTAAGGGACATACTTATAGACTATAATAATAACCCTAAACTAATTTAAATGATAAAATAACTTTTTGTTACCAGATATTATACTTAGTGTTGTAAAAATTCGTGCACGTTAAAAATAATAATAATTTTATATTTATGATTTGAACAGGCTAAATAAAGTTCGTATCGCTTTTTAGGCCAAATTACATGTGATAATTATTAATGAACAAATAACACCAAAGTTAGTTGTAAATATTCTGACAACACATAGTTGAACGGAACAGCTAGCCGTTTTCGAAGGCCACTAAACCAAACCTTCTTCATCAGCGTTCTTCTGTGTTTGGTCCACTGTGTGTGGTGTCAGTTGATGTAGATTTCTGCTTTATATACGAAACTTTTTTGCAAATGGAATATGTGAATTGTTTTGATTCATCGTGTTTCAATTTGCTGAAAGATGTTTTGTAATGAAAGCTCACCTTACCATCTCTAAATTTACAACAGTCTTACCATTGTCGTTTGTTCTTTACTAATTATACACATGTTAGTTAATTTGCTTATTTTTGTTCTACTTAAGACAAACTTTTTTGGTTTGTTACTATTAAGTATATTTATTTAATTTTTGTCACAAGCCAATGACTATTAATTTAGTTAATCGGCTAGCTGTTCCGTTCAACTACATATGTGTTGTCAGAATATTTACAACTAACTTTGGTGTTATTTGTTCATTAATAATTATCACATGTAATTTGGCGAACTTTAACCTCTTCAAATCATAAAATATAGAAACAAATGAAGTTCGAAAAATAATAATTAAATTAACTAAAATAATAATAATTGTTAGCTATTTATTTTAATCAAACAAAGGTTCTGTCGGAATAGTAGAATTTGTATTGCTTTTTTGGTTCAAAATTTTATATGTATTACTATTATTATATGTATGATTTATTGTTAGACTTCAAAAATATTTACCATGTATTAAAGATGTTAAAATTTATAATTGAATTCCATTTAAAATTTTACTTTTGATCAAATTTCGAACTAAAAATATACTTTCCACGCTTGATGAAGAGTAGAAAATAAAATGAATACCTTGAACGATTCGATAAATATTACTTAAAAATTTTTCATTGAAACTTGTTTACTTCTTGTCCATGTCTTTCAAAAACTCACTCACACTTAAGCTCTTGAATTTTTTAAATCTTCAAAGTCTAATATGTATTTGTATTCATTTTTAACTTTTTCGCGTATTTTATTTCGTTTAGAAACATTGTTTTTATCAAAAGGAACAGTAAAAGTATTATTTGAGTCTCCACTTAGAACATATTCCGGTGCACAAATTCAATTCAAATAATAGTCCTTGAAGTTATATTTACTTTTCAAACATGACACAAAAGAAATATAAGAAGACTTTAATTCTATTTTTGAATTCTACAACTTTATGCTGGGAAAATTAGTTTTTGATTATTAATAGTTCAATTTCAGTGCCGCAATAATTTTCTTCCGTTGGAAGATGGTGAGAATTTCGGTCTATATTGTCAACATGAAGATCATCAATATATTTTTTGAGACAGAAATGTAATCTCACATTCTTAGATTGCATTTCGATAATTTACTTTTTCAAGGACATAAGATAAAAAAAATAAATAAATTTTGCTTATATTATCCGCTAAACTATTTAATATGAATAAAGTTTTATCATTGCATTATGACTGCAAATTTTATAATGTGAAGAAATATTTCAAGGGCTCGCACTGTTGAAAGAGTCTATCTGCAACAACTTAACGAGGCAACCAACTGTTTGGGGAATACCTAAGAATTTCATAAATTTCAGAGTTGAAATATTTCTAAAAATTTATAAAATCATCTCTACGACATGAGCTGTTACAAACAAATTTATATATTCATTTTAATAGTCTCTGTGCAAACCGTTACTTTTAACTATCATATCCGAACAGTTGTCAACCTCAAATCCTACTATGTTTTCATTACTTAAAAACGTAAAAAGTACAAGAAGAGTACTTGTTATTGCAATAAGAAAAGCTTCCATATTTAATGGACAAAAAGTGCCAAAAAAAGGAGCGACAGTGCCAGGCAACATACAATAATGCCAAAAATGGCACAATTGTGCCACATTTTCCATCACTGATACCTATTACTTTTCTTGTTCTCCACTTGCCGATTAGTCCGAATAATTTTTACTCTCGATCTATCATATTCTCTCTTTCTTTTTAACTTGCTATCGACTTCTATTCAGGGTGACCGATGACATTTTCAAAAAGTGGCACCAAATAGGGGATTTATCAAAAAAAAAAGGCAAAATTAAAAAAAAACGAGAAAACTACACTAAACTTTTTATTTTTAATGTATTTTCATATAACTCACCCAAAAAAAAGGGGGACAAAAAGTTGCAAGGCAGTCGAAAAAAGGGAAAGGCAGTTGAAAAAGTGGCAATTTGCCACTTTAGTCGGTCAAACGGTCACGCTGCTTCTATTGGACTCTCTCGCACTTTTATTCTGTACTTTCGGGACAATTCTCTTTGTTTTGCTCTATAACCCATCAGTTTTTGTGGGTTATTTTTTATTTTGCCCATGTACCGCATTTGCTTTTCATTTTTTTTTTTTAATTAATATTTTGTTGGTCCATGTAAATTTGAATTAAAAAAGTTAACAATAACTTAGCAAAAATAATTTTTTTAGAAGGGATTGCACTTACGGTCACTCACACGACAAACTTTCGCAATGAATAATAACCAAATTATTTGAAAAAAACGTTACTTAATTTTATTTGACTGATTGTTGAACCAATCTCACGTAAACTACAAATTTGCCTCCACTTTTATCAACAAATGCAAAAGTTTTGTCAACTTATGCTGTTTTTCGGTCACTCACGCGACAAAAGATTAGATTAAAGATTAACACAAATACGGTTAATTCGTGCTCTGTTGTCTCCCTTTGTACTTTTTACCGTAACTTCACTTATCTAAGTACAATTAAAAAAGAGAAGCTCTACGGTAAGAAAACTCTAAATGTAGTAAATATTTTAACGAAATAAGCCTATAAAACGTACCCAGTGCAAGTAACATACAAACTCAACTTCGCTTACAATTATTTTTTACATATAAACTTTTATTCACTATTTTAATCCAAAAATATTAAATTTCAAGACTTCTAAATAATATATAATGAAAATTGACAAGATCTTCGGAACTTTTTTTTTTTGGACTCTTGGTTGACCTTTTCGCGAAAATGCCCATATGCTCAAAAATATATGTGTAAAACTGGTACATATATGAAAAAACATGCTTTAAAGGGTAAAATATGCCAAAATATGCACTAACAAATCGATGCAAAAAATTATAAAAAGTTGTGAAACTGATAAATATATTGTCCCCGCATTAATATGTCACGCAAGAAAAAACATGAAACATGCATATTTGCGGTTTCCCTGGTAATGACTGTAGTTCACGTACACTTCCTGTATACAATGGAGTGCCACAAGGTTTTTTATTGGGTCCTTTACTATGCGTAGTGTTTGTCAATGACTTGTTTGAGATATTGTCCAACAATATATGTATGTCAGCCTTATTCATTTGCGCATGAAATGCAACCTTTATTCAAGGATAATTCAGATTTTCCTGGTGTTTTACAGAATAAGATGGACTACATTGTTAGTTTGCTTTACGGATGGATGTCTGATTAATGAACTTTATGTTAATCCCTGGAAGACTAATAGCATAAACAGACGACAGCGTTAATTTGCATTAGCAGTCTTAATTCAAATTAACTTGTGAATTATCCCCATCCCACTGCGTATTAGATTTACCGTAAATGCAGAAAATGAGAGTGAATTAATACTGAATTTAGCTATATGATAACACCGTTCTAATATGGTAACACCGTCAACAATTAATCAACTATTGGCAAATTTTTTTCGTTTCCAAAATCAAAATGCGATTCAGTCAGGAAATATAAGTTATTTTAATTTTTTTTTAGAAAAAGAACAAAGAAATACTAAAATCGAGACACATTTTTTCCATTTTAATATTTCCAAGGAAAATTATCGAAGTGTCTGATACGAAAGGGATGCACAGATTTTGTTTACTTAATGCAAATACTGTCGTCTGTCAGGGAAAATTTTTAATTCACATTAGCGAGATTTTAATGTAAATTAACGCTGTCGTCTGTCTACGCTATAAGGCAATGTTAGTTATTTGATTGTAGAAGGGAAAATTACTCTATTGTGTTAGACGGTATTTCCATGTAATTTGTTGATAAAATTAGATGCCTTGGTCTCATTATTGATGTAAAGTTGAATATTGAAAGTCACATTAATTTGGTAGTTCGAAGGTTAGCTTTATATTACGCAAGTTACATATATAGCTTGGACTTAGTATTACCATTTCACAATTAACAAGCAGATTGCCCATGCAACGATTATTCCATTGTTGTTATTATATACTTTGGAAGTGTATTCTGTGACATATGATTATGTGTTCAGAAAAGTAAAGTTAACATTCAATAGAGTTATTAGATATTTGTATTCTCTTAGAATGCGGTAACATGTATCACATTATGTGCTAAAATTCTTAGGTATGTGTTTTGATGATTTTCTTAAGTTTAGGAACCTAGTACACTTTTACAAAGTTATCAAGCTACAAGTGAATGTGTACTAGTCTCCTGCACAAGACATCTTATAAGAACTTTCAAGACATGAGGGATTTTTCAACAGCGAAATCTTATAAAACAAACGTTAACAACATTGTTTGCAAGAAATTTCTTTGAGTATTGTAGGTATAAGAGTAAAGAAGAAAACACTTCGTGACGGAAGAATTTGTTATACTTGCTTCTTTCTACGCGTGTACAAACGTCATGCATGAATGTGTGTATGATTTTTTATTTTTCTGCGCACATGCAAAGGCACACACATGCATTAACATTAGTTGTATGCGGTTAATCACATAATAGCTTACCATCTACATATTACACACACACTCAAACGTACAATATGAAAAATAACAAGCATACACTAATCAACAGTACTTCTTTTGAGTGTTTGTTACAAACAAATTGTTTTGCGACATCGCTTGTTACAACTGATATACACATACACCAATACATCCCTCGTGCTTCGCTTATAGTACGACAGCATTTATTATTGGTTTAGTATAATACATGCGAGGTGAATACATTTAAAAATCATGACGTTTTTACATTTCAAGACTGTTTTCGCAGCTCTCTAATGTGTACCTAACAGAGGCCCTTATTATGAACAACTTTCGATATTCGACTGTAGTCGAATTTTAATTTGGTATTATGACGAGTATTCAACAAAGAACGTCGTTATTGTGAATAAACTCGAGGAAAAATAGCTTACAATTTGTGTTTGTGTACTTAAAAGTAAACATTGTTTAACACTTAGATTTTTTTAAAAATTTTCATATTAAAATACTTCATCGAAAGCCAAATTCTGTTCGATAGAAAATTCGTTGCTCAACGAAATTTTCGATGTTCATAATATGAATTTAATATTCGATTTTCGATGTTCGATACCCAGCGAAGATCGAAAATCGAATGCAACTCATAATAGGGCCTAGAGTTCTTTGAATTTGGTAGGTCGCATAGAGGAGGATTCCGGGGCTAACTACCTTATTAGAGCGATCATTTTATGTAAGAGTGGCAAGGGCTTCTAATGAAATGCCGGTTGCTTTAACAGCATTTAACTACTCTGTTGGCACTTACGAGAGGAAACTATTTCAGCAGTAGTTTATCCTTGCAGTGTTTCTACATTAAGGTATCAGGTCTCAATATTATTAACTTATAATATTAATTTAAAAAAAAAAAATTTATTTCAATAATATCAATATTGTTGCGAATTACTTATTCATTATTATTATTATTTTTATTTAACTACATATTTATTACACTTTAAATGATCATTGATGTAGCACTTGTACTCGTAGTAATTTAGGTGAAACCGATTATGACCATGAGAAATGAAAATTAAATGAAAAAATTAAATGAAAATCGGTTTAGCGGTTTAGGCGTAGAAAAAAAATTAACAAACTCACTTTCACATTTATAATATTAGTAAGTATCTATAGAAAAAACAAAGTTTACATTAAATTTTTGCTTTATGATTTCTGTATTTTTTTTTCTATTTTTGCTAGTGCGTAAAATAAAATACATCTTTATTGCAACACACTTAATTTGTAAAATTTTTATAAGGTCACTAGGATATCAGATTATTATTTAGTCAGTATAATTACAATTACTTTGAGTCATACATAATTCTGAAATTTTTTTTCACACATAACAGAAGGTAATAAGAAACTACATATATTATTATATTAACTTAACGATTTCGATTTTTTGAGAAATAACAGTGTTGCAATAAAGTAACGATATGGTGTAAAGCCAGTTGTTGGACAGTAATTAGTTATTTCGACAATAATTATTTATGTCTGATGTGGATACATGTTGAATATCCTTCAGCTTCTCATTCAGAGTATTCCCTATCATAGTCATACGCTCCCCTATTTTGTTCATATCGTTTCCAACCTTTTCCATCATCATTCCCATCTCCTCACCGCTGTACATATATCCAATTTGTTCCATCTCTTCACTTTTCATATTCATATCGTTTTCCGCTTTAGCCATATTCATATTATACTCTTCAATACTGATTCTTTCCTCCTCTTTCTTCTTCGCCACATATTCTTTTATTTCCGACATAGTATCGACAGATCTTTCTACTACCTTGAACCTGTAGTATTCAAAATTAGCATTACTACGTAAAGTTATTTCTTTTACTGCACTAGCGGCGCTTCCATTTACTGCAACAGTTTTATTTGCTAAAGCTGTTTTATCTTTGGCATAACAAATATTTTCACGTCCTATCATTGAATTCTGTGCATCATAAATTTTCAAAACATAACACAAATCAGTCTCCGATGGACACGTTATCAGATCACATTTTATGTTTCCTATAAAAATAAGATGTTTTTATAAATTGAAGCAAAATGCATTGAATACTTTACCTTGGGAAAAAGACACTCCCTCATTACAACCGGTTTGACGTTGTACATTAACGGTAAGATCACCTCGTACGTATACCACCAGACCAAGTATAGTTAAGAAAAATAAGCGAATTTCCTTAATAAAAGCCATTTAGTAGGAAGAATTTTATAGTTGCGGTAGGGTTTAAGAGAAACACTAACTATGTATATTAACGATAGTAATTTTGTCCCTTAATTTATACTAAAATTTTACCAGAAAGTATTATTTGTTTAAGTCGCAATTGACTTTTTTTCTTTTATATAAATTTCTATATTGACATAAAAAACAATTAAATAAATAAATAAATAAAACTGCATATTTGTATACAATATGTCAGCGCTGCTATTTGAAAGTGGTAGAAATACACTTCTCAAAATAAATGATTTATTAAAGTAATTTTCGTATCTAAAAAGATAAGATATATTATAAAAGATAAGACATTTATGTATTTATGTGACAGGGAAATTTAAAAAAGGCCTATGGGTTGAAGAGTGACAAACTTTTCCACAATTGATATTGGATCCGCCATTTTGGATTTTTAAAATCTAATAGCAGATTCGAAATCAGCGACCCCAAAAAGCACTGAGTGGCGAACTGTAAGTAAATCCAATAATATTACAAAAAATATTCCGACATATTGATTGAAAATCGAATACAAGATTCATAATCAGCGGCCTACAAAAAAACCCCGGCAAATGAATTTCAAGCCATAAAAGTAACATAAGTCTTATTAAATGGTTAAAATGAATTGAAACTTTTTTTTTTTTTTTTTTTGGTTTTTTTGTTTTTTGTTACAATAAAAACATTAAATATTAACAATTAACTTATAACAATAACATTATGTAAAATTTTAAATTTTACTAACTAAATATCTATAATTCTGTGCTAAATTATCTCCGTCTGCTTTAAAATTAATTCTGTGTGATAATGGTGTGTTAATTATTTCTAACATTTCTAACATTAAGCGCCGTTTATAGTTACACACAAAAAAAATCATACGTTATATTTCCTAAAATAATGGTATAATTTTAACTAAGGGAAAGGGTAGAATGGCATTTACAAAGTTTTTTAGGTAATTTGACAAAAAGTTTAGTTGATTTCTATGTTCGAAAAATCAACTAAAATTTTTGTTGAAACTCCTTAACGACTAGGTAAATTCATACTTTTGTTTTCTTTGAACTATCTAAATAGCAAAGTAAATTTATACATATACAATGTGGCAAATTATAATGGATTTTAGTTATATTAACTATTTATAATTCGATAACTGTCATGGATTTAAAGAATTTTTGAATTTTTAAACAAATTTATTATTTATTTATTAATTTATCTATGAAGGATGCGTACATATATGTAAATAAAATCGAAAAAAACACCACGAAAATAAAACATGTAAAGGTAATGATAGGAACACAACTGGGACGAATGACGAATTTTGTCATAAAAAATAAAACACATTCATGCATGTGCAAATTAACACAACACTGCCGTTGTTTGTTCCTCTATCTCTATATTGATATATTAATGTATTAACTAAATCTATTGCAAAATTATTATATTCTAATATGTTGTTAATCTTATTCTTATTCTTATTCTTAGCTGTGTTTATAATAATATGTTTGCTATACTTAGAATAGTAATTAATCATCCTCCCTGAAGCTGTAGGTTTCTGATACCAATCTATCAATAATCTATTACCTTTCCTAATAATAATAGTGTCTAAGTAAGGAAGTCTGGAGTCATGTTATTTTTCAATAATAAATTTAATAAAGGGTGTTTTTTATTGAGGTATAGAACTTTAAGTTGGCATCACTTTTTTAACTGGCGGCCATTTTGTCAGCTGTCAAGTGATTAATATTTAGTTTGGTTTGCCATTTCATCATGAACAGGTTGACAAAAGAACAACGCTTGCAAATCGTGCAAATTTATTTCGAAAATAATGATTCAGTTCGCGAAGTTTACCGCAAGCTCCGTCCATTTTATGGTCGACATAATTGTCCATCAGAGCAATTAATTCGGTTAACCATGGATCGTTTTCGCACTACTTTTACTCTATGTGATAATACGCATCCGCAGAGACGTCGAACAGTGCGCACCGAAGAAACAATTGCCGCTGTAGAGCAAAGTGTTGAAGAGGACCCGAATGAATCGATTCGCCACCGTGCACAGCAATTGGAGCCGACTAACCGACTATTTTGTTCCCGAATTGGATGGCATGAATGTGGATGAGTTGTGGTTCCAACAAGACGGCGCTACATGCCACACAGCGCACGTCACAATCGATTTATTGAAGGAAACATTCGATGAGCGCATAATTTCGCGGAATGGACCTGTCAATTGGCCACCAAGATCGTGTGATTTGACACCATTGGATTATTTTCTTTGAGGATATGTGAAGTCCCTCGTCTACGCCAACAAACCAGAAACGTTAGGGGACTTGGAAGCCAACATTCGTGGCGTTATTGCCAACATACGGCCCCATATGCTCGAAAAAGTGGTTGAAAATTGGACCTGTAGAATTGGCTTTATTCGAGCCAGCCGCGGCGGCCACATGCCCGAAATCATATTTAAACATTAATGGCATAAAATCATCCTTCCAATAAAGCCAAATTGATGGACATTAAAACGATTTTCTTGTGTTTTATTTCAATTCAAAGTTCTATACCTCTTAAAAAACATCCTATATTAGAATTGAATTCATTAAATGTTAATAATATGTTATCGATTCCATGTATAGGAATGATACAAAATAAATCATCTACATATTTTGTCATTAGCCTTGGTTTTATGTTAAGTTTCTGAATCAATATATTTAATAGTTCCTCCATTACAATATCTGCTATTATTGGGGATGCTGGTGATCCCATCGGAAGACCCTCTTGTTGCATAAATATGCAGCTATTGTATTGGAAATATCTGTTATCTTGTATACAAAATTTCAAAATACGTAAAAATAAACATTCATCCATCCTAGTATATCTTTTGATTATATCCCATTTGTCTTTAATTGTATTTATTGCAAAATCAATAGGTATTCTTGGAAAAACTACATCGAAAGAAATTGACATCTCATCATTAGATATATATTGATTTTTGATTCTATCTACGAATTCTATTGAATTTTTAATATTATACCTGGATTCCTTAGTAATATTTTTTAAAATATTTGTAATATATCTGCATAGTTCATACGAAGGAGAATTAATGAAAGAACATATCGGTCTTAAAGGAAAACCATCTTTATGTATTTTTGGTAGGTTTGTTTTTAGTTTATTTTTCTCAACAAGTGTTATGATTTGTTTCTTAAATAATTCTTCAACTATGTCGTTGTTGATTTTTTGTAATCTGTTTGTTGGGTCTCTACTAATTAAATGATATTTTGTAATATCTCCTACAATATTATTAATCCTAGAATCATAATCTTGTTTGTTAATTGCTACAGTAACATTACCCTTATCTGCATTTACAATAAGTATATTTTTGTTCCTCTTTAAGTAAATATCAGCTTTTGTTGCTTTATCTAACATAAACCTATCTCTATTTGTTAATCTAATTTTATTTAAATGATTATCAATAATTGAAGTTAATCTATTTCTAGCTATTTCTCGACCTCGAGCTTAACAAACATAAGAGAATAAACCAAAAAGGTCAAATAAATATAATCAAAATCAAGTATTAATTTATTAATTTTATTTATTTTTAATTATCTCAATATACATTTTCTGTTATATTGAAAATTATTGAATTAATGTGACGCGTTCTTTTTTTTTAAGTTGCATCTAAATTAACACCACTCGTTAGAAAAAAAATGAACCGTACTTGGTTCTCAATTTGACAATGGACCGGTACACAGAAAAAATTATTTCCAAAAAATTTTTAAACAAATATTTGTTTGAAATCAAACTTAGTTTCAGTAAATATTCTGTACTGTTCCACTAACTTAATTTGTACCAAAACACTGTATAGAGAAGAAACAGGCCACGACGTTTGTCGGCTACTTTTCGGCATTTACATTTATAAAACGCGATCAATCAAAATAAACAATAAGCGCACAAAAGCACGTTGTTCCTATCAACAAGCAAGATAAACACCAACACACTTTAATAACATTTTCTCTCAGCCGAACTGTGATTAATTTAAATTTTTACAAAATTTTTATCAGAATTTACAAAATTATTTGTAGGACCGCATTCAAATAAAATATTTACTGATTCAACGAATTTCGTTACTGAAAATGAAATTTATCGATTTTTGCTCGAAAATGCTAATTTTGTATTTATAACTGAATATGAAATGTAAGGCAATACAAATTTTGGTTTGATTCATAATTTCTATTCTTATGTAAGAACAACTGCACGAACTGAAAACATGCAACCATTTCTGCTCCCTACGATATCTGTCTATTCCGATGACAGAAATCGACATATCAATTGTATTTCATCAGCATTTTAAAATAAATAATTAGTATGAATACAACAAAACTAATACGAGTAAACAATACTATAGAAATAAATAAATAAAAACACGCTTAATATATACATATATACATACATACTAGTGTCCTGCACAAGATATCTTATAAGAACTTTTAAGACATGAGGGATTTTTCAAATGTTTTACTACAGCGAAATCTTGTGAAACAAACGTTAACAACACTGCTTGCAAGAAATTTGTTTCAGTATTGTAGGTATAGGAGTAAAGAAGAAAATACTTCGTGACGGAAGAATTTGTGATACTTGCTTATTTCTACGCGTGAGCGCGTGTACAAACGTCATGCATGTATGTGTGTATGATCTTCTATTTTTCTGTGTAAATACAAACGCACACACATGCATTGACATTAGTTGTACGCGCTTAAACACAATAGCTTACCATCTACATATCACACACACTCAAACTTACAATATGAAAAATAACAAGCATACACTAATCAACAGTATTTCTTTTGAGTGCTTGTTAAAAACAAGCAGTCTTGGCGACATCGCTTGTTAACACTGATATACACGTACACCAATACATCCATCGTGCTTCGCTTATAGTACGACATCATTTATTATTGGTTTAGTATAATACATGCGACGTGAATACATTTAAAATTCATGACGTTTTTACATTTCAAGACTGTTTACGCAGGTCTCTAATACATATGTACATACGAGCATAGCTGTTCAATATGATTTTTTTTATTTGAATTTTTTCATAAAATTAACAGCCTGTGTGTAGCACGCGACAAGGGCGACTCACGACGAGCCAGTCCATGGACGACTACGTAATGAAAAGCGTTTGTATAACGCGACTCGACCTTGTCGTGCAGCTTACGTTAACTCGTCCATATGTCAAATATGTACTAAATCGTATTGTTGCCAACATGTTAAAAAATTGTTTTAGTTTATATTTTTTCATACAAAATGGTGTTTCAGCTTAAAACAAACGGCAACCCTATTTTTGAAACACAACTGACATGCACATAAATAAAGTAAACAATTAATGAAATTTTTTAATGTTTAAAAAAGTATTTGTATAAAGGTAAGTACTCTAAAGTTGTTTAATATTTTTAATAAGTGAGTTTCCTGCAAGTGATGTGCGTGCATAAATGTTTGTATGTAAATACATATGTATGTATGTACTCATAAGCAAAGAAACACCATCAATCAATGTAGGAATCTGCTTTGTTCGATTTTCAGATTTGCAAGTGGTCCAGGCTGAAGAGAACGACGTGGCGTAACAATGGTAAGAGCAGTAGCAGATAAAATTCGTAATATTGGCGAGTTGGTAAGTAAAATTGGAGCATTAACGATCAGGCGTTATTTCAAACAAAACATTTGTTTATTTTAACTTTTAGCTCGTACATTCTGTATTAGAATCGTTGAAGATTACTGAGAACGAGTGGCTGGCTGGTGGTCAAATAAGGTTAAATACGAGTAATTAGTATAAAAAAGTGATACAATTTTTTGCAATGATTAATTTTTTTATTTAAATAATTTTATAAAGTGTATTAAGTATAAAATGAAAATACATTTGAACATTAAAAAAGATAAAATTAAAGAATTTATTTATTTAATGAAAAAAAAAGATTGTAGGTATGTTTATTAGTACTAAAAAAAATTATCCAGAATTGTTTTCAAATGATGCTTCTTAAACCCAAACCAAAAAAGGACTGTTATAAGTTTGTAGTGTGTGAATGTGCATCTGTGTATATGTACGAGTATACATCAAATGGCTGGATCGATTTTGATTAAGTTGAAAGGAGACTTGATCGAGTGTTCTTAGCTAGAAGATGAAGGAAATTGGTCCAGCCGTTTAGAAGATATCACATCTTTTCTATATATATTCTGTTGACTCTGTGTGTCTTTGACGCCGTAGCTCCCAAACGACTAGGCCGAGTTTAATTTGGTTTTCTTTTCGTTTGAAATTTGACTTGATTTAATATCTTCTAGTCTATACTTGAAGAAAATCGGTCCAGGCTTTCGGAAGTTATCATAAAAAAAATAAATTTTCTTGTTGATGAAATGATAATATCATTTCTGAGGTATATATGTATGTATGTTTGAACAAAAATCGATTGAGCCATTGGAAGTTAAGAGTTCTCTTCTATCTGTATCTGTGGCACCATAGCTCCTAATATATAAATGGCTGGACAGATTTTCTTCAATTAAAGATTAAAAAATATTAAATCAAGTCACCTTTTAAACGAAAAAAACCGAATAAAAATCGGTCTAGCCGCTTTGGGAGCGACGGCGTCAGATTCAACAGAATATATCTAGAAAAGATTTCATAACTTTCAAAAGCCTGGATCGACTTTCTTCAAGTATAAACTAGAAGATATTAAATCAAGGCGTTAAAAAAAGTTCAACTATAGAACTCTCTGACCTAAATATATCATAAATGGTTGTTATATATTTTCAAGTCTAATAAATATTTCTTTTTATTTTTCAGAAATAGTTTCTATTCAAGAAATAATAGCCTGATTTGATTAATTTATTGTTTTTTTTTCAAATTAAATTCTGAGAAAAACTATTTAAGTTTTTCGTAGTCAAATAATATTGAAATGAATTTTATTCAAATTTTGAATATTTAAATTCAATAAATTTTCTTTCGTTTTAAAAATACGAACAAAATTGTATTTCGAATATTGTAAATTGATTTAATACTCCAAAAAATCAATTTGTGCAATGTATAAATTTAAAAAATTTCTATCGTTTTAATATAAATAAATTGTATTGAATTTTCATATAAAAAATAATTGTTTGAATTTTTATTATTTCTAATTTAAAATAAAAACTATAACTGAAATAAAAATATTTTTATTCTTCATTCCATTCACTTATTACAGCTATGCATACGAGTATGTACCTATAATTTTTTTAAACCGTCGCCACTCGCGCGGGGTCTACAGTACAACCCAACACTTATAATTTTTTATATATCTCTTTTTTCGTTATTATTAGGTCGCAGCCTTTCTAATAGCGGAATGTAATGACTTGTTTTATTAAATTGTGGACACTTGTTCTTTTTTAATCGTGCTTTTGAGGAGAAATAGCTCTTGCACAGCGCGACTATCCGCGTTTCAACTTTGATATTAGTTTAACTTCTCATATGTTTAAATGAAAGTTTTAACATAATATCTCTAGTTGTTCTAAGAAATTTTTAGGTAAAGTTTCCCTGATGATCTGCATCAGCAACAGCGACATGTGTATAGGATCCAACTAACCCGTCAATGACACTGTTCTGCAAAAAAAAAAAAAAAAAAAAGTCGGGAGAAAGAACTTCGTGAGCAAGAACTTCATTATATGATTTTAATGAACTTTTGTGTGCTAAATCCAAATCAGTTCACAGATTGTTTTCATCACGTCTAGTTTTTGAGATTTTCTTCATTTCAATAAAATGCTGATATTAGAATATAAAATATGTATTTATTAAGATAAAAAATCTTACACATAAATGGTTTGTTTCTATGATATAAATTAAAATCTTAAATGAAATTAAACATTTTGAAATTTATTTGCTGGTGGTTCATCTTTGACTATATGCATTTCATTGTTGTTGTAACAAATCATCAGTAGACTTCAACCACACAGAAAAAGTCTTTCTTATCTTATGCAAAGACTTTCAAAAACTATTTGAGAATTCACAAATAATAATAATATTTTTGAAAATCACAAAAGAAAAATAAGCGTAGTAGGCTTAGAAACTTTTACAAGACCCAGCAAATAATCTATATTCGATATGAATCCATTCTATGTTTCTACACCTTTAATACAAATTATTCATGGATTGGTAACAATAAAAGTAATTATAAGGCAAAATGATAAAGAAAATCTAAATCAATATGACAGGTCGCAAGCAAAACGCATGAATTATAGAACTTTTAGAAGTAAGTCCCTATTTACACTATGCAAGTCTTATTGCTAAGCTGATTAGTTTATTAGGAGAGAGAGACGGGGGAAAAAGAAAAGTTGCTGTTCCCCTCGTCTCTCTCTCCATGAAACTAATCAGCTTAGCAATAAGACTTGCACAGTGTGTTTTGGGACTAAGTTTGGCTATTTGCAACCCAAAAAGAAAGTTTTTTTAAATTTACTGACTACCAGGTGATTTAAAAAATCAACTTTAAGTTAGCTGAAAGTAATGCAGAGTGAGTGAGACAATTGACTGCCGCTTAGGACATCGCAATGTTAAAATAGTTATTTGTTTCCATTGGAAAGTAATCCAAGTGTCCGTCAGCACTAGTTGCGAAATAGTTAGCTTAAAGTTAGTTTAAAGTTAACTTAGTTTCCGACAGTGAGTGTATGGGCCGCTTAACATATGTATCTGTACATACCAGAACCAACACACGCAAAATTGTTGGAAACAGGTATATCTGGCATTTCTTGTGTTGTCACTTTGTGGTGTCATTTTCAAAATGTGTGCAACGCCATTCCCACTATGTTTTTTATATGGAAAGCAATGCCACACAAAGGAAAATATCGGAAATGGCAAACGTTGTCACTAGTACATAGTATTGCGATGTCAGAAAATGTCATAATGTGTACTCGGCATTAGTAAGGATATATTAAATAAAAAACAAAGTTTGCATTAGATTTTTGCTTTATAATTGTTTTATGTTTATGTATTTGTTTTTTTTTTTGTATTTTTGTTGTTAAAAGAAAAAAATTATTACATCTTTATTGCAACACAATTAAGTTTTACAGTTTTTATGAAGTCACTAGATATTAGATTGTTAGTTAGTATAATTACAATTACTTTGAGACACAATACTGAAAGTTTTTCACAGATAATAAGGACTTAACAATTTATATATTTTTTGAGATACGACAGTGTTGTTGAAATTAGTAATTTCGGCAATAATTATATATGTCTGATGTCGATACATGTTGAATATCCCTCAGATTCTCTCTAAGAATATTACCTATCATAGTCATACGTTGCCCTATTTTTCTCATATCGCTCCCAACCTTTTGCATCATCCTTCCCATCTCCTTCCCACTATACCTAGATCCAATTTTTCCCATCTCTATACTTTTCATATTCATATCCTTTTGCGCCGTTGCCATATTCGTATTAAACTCTTCAATACTGATTCTTTCCTCCTCTTTCTTCTTTGCCAGATACTCTTTTATTTCCGACATAGTTTCGACAGATCTTTCTACTTTATTCACCACAAAGTATTCGAAATTAGCATTACTACGTAAAGTTAATTCTTTTACTGCACTAGCGGCGCTTAAAGTTGGTACATCAGTTATATTTGCTAAAACTGCTTCATCTTTGGAATAGCAAATATTTTCACGTCCTATCACTGAATTCTGTGCATCATAAATTTTCAAAACATAACACAAATCAGTCTCCGATGGACACGTTATCAGATCACATTTTATGTTTTCTATAAAAATAAGACGTTTTTATAAATTGAAGCAAATGCATTAGTTTATTCTTTACCTTGAGAAAAAGACACTCCCTCATTACAACCGGTTTGATGCTGTACATTAACAGTAAAATCGCCTCGTACGTATGCCACCAGACCAAGTATAGTTAAGAAAAATAACCGAGTTTCCTTATTAAAAGCCATTTAGTAGGAAGAATTTTATAGTTGCGGTAGGGTTTAAGAGAAACACTAACTATGTATATTAACGATAGTAATTTTGTCCCTTAATTTATACTAAAATTTTACACTGGAATGTGTTATTTGTTTAAGTCGCAATTGACTTTTTTTCTTTTATATAAATTTCTATATTGACATAAAAAACAATTAAATAAATAAATAAATAAAACTGCATATTTGTATACAATATGTCAGCGCTGCTATTTGAAAGTGGTAGAAATACACTTCTCAAAATAAATGATTTATTAAAGTAATTTTCGTATCTAAAAAGATAAGATATATTATAAAAGATAAGACATGTATGTACATATATATGTGACAGGGAAATTTAAAAAAGATCTATGGGTTGAAAAATCGATTTTTACATATTTAACGATTGCATTACTGCAATGCAGCAAACCGCAGCTTTCTAACTGTATTAGTTTTGTCATAAATTAGCTTCATAAATTAATTCAAAGAGTGACAAACTTTTCCGCAATTGATATTGGATCCGCCATTTTGGATTTTTTAAATCTAATACCAGATTCGAAATCACCGACCCCAAAAACCACTAAGTGGTGAACTGTAAGTAAATTCGATAATATTACAAAAAATAGACCGAGATATTGAATTTTCAAAATCGAATACCAGATTCATAATCAGCGGCCTACAAAACCCCGGGAAATGAATTTCAAGCCATAAAAGAGTTCAAGCGCATCAAAATCAACTTGTTAGCTTCAAAGCCGTTTTTGTCCAAAACTTATCTTTTGAGCATAGGGCCCTTTTCACTTTCCGTGTGACATATGTACACCCAGAGAAACAGCAGCTTAAAATCAATAAAAACTATATTTAATTAATAAGAAACATTAACAAAAGTCTAGTCATGTTGAAATTTGTTATTTTAATTTGGAAAAATATTAATTTACAGTATTAATTTATTAATTTTATTTATTTTTAAGTATCTCAATATACATTTTCTGTTATATTGAAAATTATTGAATTAATGTGACGCGTTCTCTTTTTTAAGTTGCAGCTTTTCTCTGAGTGTATATATTGGGGTATTCAATCGGTTAACCGTTAATCGGTTAAGCGGTTAATTACTCCTCGATTAACTGATCGGTTAATTAAAAATTGCCTTTTTTCGATTAACGGTTAAACCGGTTAATTTCAACTGATTAACCGAAGTAATAAATGTTTAAATATTTTGTACTATATAACGTAGTTTTTATGTGTTTAGTTATTTGTTGCGTGTCATATACAAAAAGTAAGTGTTTAGAAATTATTTTTCATAGAAACAAAGAAGTATATTCAGTGATTCTATCTTAAGTAAAAATTCAAAAGCTTTCGACGTGGCTATAAAAGGGTTTAATAAGGACTCTGGTACTCAAATTAAATATTTTTTTTAATAATTAAAAAAAAATAAATAAATATTTTTTTTAATAATTAAAAGTACAAAAACGAAAACAAAGAAATTCAGAAATAAACTTTTCTGCAGAATGTTTGTCGCTGAGCCAGATGAGGACAGGACAACAGATAAAAATATTGATAATAATACAAGAAATGTTCTAACAAAATTAACCGAAACAACTAGAAGTGTTAAGAATTTGATAAAAAAAAATATAAAACAGGATTCTATTGGCATAATGAAGGATTTTATATGTTTAGAGAAATCCAGGGAAAGGACTAAGAAATTAGATATTCTGTATTATGGATTGCTTTCAATTTCCTCAACGTCTACGATAAGTGAAAAGATTTTTTCAAGTCAAGTTTTATTAAAACTAATTCGCTTAAATTTTTAATACTTAAACCAAATTATTTTTCTGAAAAATATTATTGAGGAATATTAATATATATGTGATTTGTTTTTTTTTTTTTGCTTGATTTAGTTTAAGAATTCTTATGTGTATTTTTTGTTCTAATAAACTCAAATTAATAACAAATTACTTGATTTATGAAAATCTTTATTAATTGGTTAACCGGTTAATACCGAAATTAAGCGATTATTAACCGATTAAGCCAAAACCTCGATTAATTAATCGAGCGATTAACCGATTAAAGCAAAATCCCAGTTAAATGAATACCCTAGTATATATGTATACACAAAGCACAAAAGCCGACAAGTCGAAAAGCATCTAAATTAACACCACTCGTTAGAAAAAAAAAATGAGCCGTACTTGGTTCTCAATTTGACAATGGACCGGTACCTCGATTCAGTAACTTTTTGTAAACCGAATATTATAATATATATTTATACGACACGATTAGCGTAATAAAAGTTACTGAACCGAGTGTGGGTCTACTCTGTAATTCGAAACGAAAGCAAATGCTTTCGAATCTACATGTTGTAAACATGCAAATTCGAAAGCAATTTCTTTCGTTTCGAATTACACAGTAGCCCACCTGGGGCCTTTCTTATGTGCCTTTTTATCGACATTTTGCCGTTTTTTTTTTTTTTTACTCAAAATTATTAAATTGCCGATTTTTGCTCGAAAATGCTGATTTTGTATTTATAACTAAATGTGAAATGTAAGGCAATACAAATTTTGGTTTGATTCATAATTTCTATTCTTATGTAAGAACAACTGCACGAACTGAAAACATGCAACCATTTCTGCTCCCTACGATATCTGTCTATTCCGATGACAGAAATCGACATAATCAATTGTATTTCATCAGCATTTTAAAACAAATAAGTAGTATGAATACAACAAAACTAATACGACTAAACAATACTATAGAAATAAATAAATAAAAACACGCTTAATATATATGTATATAATTTTTTAACCCGCCGCCACTCGCGCGTGGTCTATAGTACAAGCCAACACTTGTAATTTTTGCTATATCTTTTTTTTCATCATGGTTAGGTCGCAGCTTTTCTAATAGCTGAATGTAATGACTTGTTTTATTAAATTATGAACACTTGTTCTTTTTTAATCGTGCTTTTCAGTAGAACGAGCTCTGGCACAGCGCTACTATGCGCGTTTCAACTTTGATATTCGTTGAACTTCTCATATGTTTAAATGAAAGTTTAACCCAACTCAAACCTATCTCATATAAATCTGAAAAGTCGTCTAGTACATTTCTACCTAAAAACTTGTATCTCGAGGGACGCAAAGAAAATGGAAGATTGTTTCTTCTCGACAACTTCGGCAGAACTCGTTATAGGACGACCTATTATACTAGCATGTCTGCCGTCATGACTTCAACGAGCCTCGAGATGTCCCTACGGTTAATAATTGTTAATTGTACTGATCATTGTGGAAAGGCCTCATTTTCTTAGCAACCTTGCACGTGACTATATTGCGCCATCTGCATTAAGCCTTATGGAGATAGTGCTTGAATATAACGTTTCTAATAGTACCAAACGGCAGTACTACCGATTAGGCATTGGAATAGAGAAGTGGTATATGATATTAGAGATAGAAGAGTTGCTTGGCTGTCGACAAAGATACCGACTTTACCCTGTACCTTCCTGTCAATCAGCACTCTAGCCGCTTCCCTTATCGCCAAAATTTCAGCTATCTGATTATACGAGTAGTTATGGAAAAATCAACAGTTTAGCTTGGAGTGCAAAAAGCACCCCTCGAGTAACGACATACAAAAACAAGTGCGCGAATAAGGACGGGTTAACTAAATAAATAATAAGTAAAATATGAAAAAAAATTATGAGAACTAACTGATCAACAAAAACACGCACTTGATATATTTTTTTAAATTAAGTAAATACAACAATGGCAAGCATATAAAAAAATTAACGAACCAATTGATTCACATTTAGGAGGATTAAGACTACCCCACTATAAAGTGTAGTACGTGTCCTCTTCCATATTTGGCCAAAATGACCACTAATCTTCTCACTGAAATTGTGTTTTCTTAAATCTAATTTATTGAAACTATCAGACATACTTACAACATCCTACTTTTATAATTTCATTAAATACTTCTTAGAGAATATTTAAAAAAAAATAATAAATTAAACATCTGTCTCTCCCGTTGCTAAGATATAAAATCCTAATCCATTTACGGTACATTTTTCGGTTCGAGATTAAACTTAGTTTCTTTCTCTAATTAGCTAATCCGAAAAATACTTTTTTACTGCTCTCGCTATCTTGACATTTTAGTGGCAGTAAAAGTATTTTTATTTTTAAAATTGTTACTGCTAACTACTTTGGTAGTCATACCAAAGTAAAGTAAAAGGGAGCACAGATAACATAATATTTGAAGTAGCACTACAATAACATTTAGTTAGCAATTTAATAGCATTGAAGTAGTTTTATAACAATATTGAAGTAGCAATAGAAAAACATTTAGGTAGCAGCAGGCAGGAGGAATCAAAAAGTGAAATTTTCAACAAACTAAACAACGAAATCGTAATCAGAGCTGGGGGTTTTGGTTAATTCTAACCAAAATTGGTAATTTTTAGGGTTCCGTACACCAAAGGTGAAAAGGAACCATATAGTTTTCGCTACGCTTCCGTCACAGGCTATTTTCTCAGGAACCGTAAGATCTACGGACCTGAAATTTGGACAGAGTATGTAGAACCTTGGCAAAGCTTGGTAAAACTTATGGCGTTTTCTTTTCTGAGCAATATGCTGCATTTATGTTGCCTTTTACATTTCTTTGTGTTCTTTTCTGAAAAGTATGTATTATTTTAAAAATTGAACGCGTTCTTTTCCCATGATGTTACCCTTAAAAAGAAGAAAAATGTTACATGTTCAACACATTATATTAACAGCTGTTTTTGTTATTGTCTATGAAAAAAATAAATCATTTTCTAGTTCGTGATTGTTTTATGTCGAAACTTGTTGGAAAATTGTTCTTTTGTAAACGTAAAATATGCAACACTTCTTAAAAATCAGGTGAGCATTTAAAAATGTTGTCAAATCACATGTAGCATATATGTTACACTTTTCTTTTAGAAAAGAAAACACCATTAAAAATCCCAAAATTATAAAATCGCCAAAATGTAAAAAAAATCGCCAAAATTAAAAAAAAAAATCTAACACTAAAATAAATCGCCAAATTCGAAAAAATCGCCCAAATGAAAAAAATCGGCAAAATGAAAAAAATCGCCAAAAAGCGAAAAAGTCGCCAAAACTAAAAAAATTGCCTATATGAAAAAAAAAATCGCCAGAATGAAAAAAATCGCCAAAAATTAAAAGACGCCAAAAACCGAAAAAAATTGCCAAAACGAGAAAAAAGTGTCAAAACTAAAAAGCGCCAAAACTTAAAAAAAAAATCGCCAAAATGAAAAAACGCAACAAAAAAAAACGCCAAACTTAAAAAAATGCTCAAAACCGGAAAAAAACCAAAACCGAAAAAAATGCCAAAACTATATTTTATATAAGCTAAAGTTCGCATTGAATTGCATATCTAGTGTCCGTACGGAACCATTCGTGCGCTGGTCAAAGTCGCACTTCACTAAATTTATTTTTTAATGTTTAGATACGAATATTTATAATATATATATATATATATATATATATATATATATATATATATATATATATATATATATATATATTATAATACATAATCACACCTATCGTGAAAAATTTTTCCCTCAAAATATTTTCCTTTTCCCCGATTTGCAATCGTGAATAAATTCCCCCCCCCCCCTCACAACACTGTTCCCTTTTTTGATTCCCCTTATCGTGATTAATAAATATATTTCACATGGTTTTGTTCACTTTATTTTTGCAGGCGAACTGAATCAATATACATCGGGTAATTTCATTATTAAACTTACAATTATATATTAAAACTTATAAATGATTTATTATAGAGTAAATAATGTCCACGATTAATTACAAAAATTCCCTGCAACATCTTTTTGTTCATTGAATATAAACCTCTTTGGTTTACATGCAGAAAATTTTATGGCGATGGCATAGTTAAGAATTTTTTCCACGGCACCTAAAATGTTTAAAAACACCAAAAAAAAAATTTGTATGAAAACAATAAGTTTTATAAATAAGGCTGTAGATAAATAACTAAAAGCGAATGTAAAACAAATAATTGTATATATATATATATATATATATATATATATATATATATATATATATTAGTATTACAGAGTAATAAAAAAAAAATAAAAAATCTTAATAATCTTTAATTTTATTGATATTATATTTCAGTGCGAACAAAAAGCTGGAGTCTCTGACACGAGAGCATTCAATAGAAATCACAAAACTGAAAGCCTTACTTAAAAAAGAAGAAATCGCCCGATCATCCATTAATGAGCAATTGGCTCATAAAACTAAAGAAAATGCTGAACTGGTTAAGATATGTGATGAACTCATCTCGGGACAAGGAAGTAATTTTTCGTTCGAACCTTTTGATCCTAAGAAACATTGAATGAATTTCTTCTAATACTTATTTATTTACTGTTTTCCAATTTGTATTTTAGTTTCCTAAATAAGAACGATAGAAAGAGAAAAATGATTACTAGATATCACTCACTCACACTAAAGCGCACACACACAGAAAAACAAAAACAAAAAAGTGAAAAGAAAGGCAACCAAAAATCCCTCAATACATAAATTAATTTTATGATTAATTTAAATAATTAATTTGTTTTTCGTTGTTGTTGTCGAGCATCCGGTTGTGTTTCTTAAAAAGGCGCTTTAATTTAATGTTTGTTTTTAGTTCTGAGAATATTTAAATAATAAAAAGAATTTAAAAACAACACTCAACTCATTAAATATAATGTTATTTTAAGTAACAAATAATAATTAATAATAAAAGAAAGAAAAAATTACAAAACAAAACTAATACATACTTACTTTATTCATTTGAATTAAGAACATTTCGTATTAGAGTAAAAAAAGAATATTAAAATGCAAAACATTGCAACAAAATTTAATAATTTTTTTTTTTAAATTTGGGCCTGTACCCACGATATTACCAACGTTCGACTCGTCGCACAGTTTTTGCTTTGAATGTAAGTGTGCGACAAGTCGAACGCTGTCGACATCGTGGGACAGGCCCTTTGTGTTGGAACTTTTTCCCAGTCGAAAGAATTTCTATAACACTTTTGTATTAACTTGCTGATAAATTGTATATTTATGTACTTTATTTTACCTTTTCTTTAGCTTTTGTTGAGTTTGCAAATAATTTGGCGGCAATAATAGTTCACCTAAATGCTGTTACTACTATTCCCTGTTTAATAATTTATTTAAATTTTCCTTTTTACATAAAAATTTTAGTTTAATAATTATTTAAAATTTTTTTTATCAGCTGTATTTTAGTTAAGCTTAAATCTAAATGTATTAAAAACAATAATATATTTAATACTAATTGGATGATAACAACAAATATAATAAAAAGAAAAACAAAATGAATATAATGTAATGTAATGCCATTCTCTATTATTATTTTTCATATAAAAAATTTGTAATGAATCTTTTTTTATTTACATACATATAATTAAAATTTAATTTAAACTTTAGCGCTAGCATTTTAGGTATATATGGGCTATGTTCAGCAATGTTATTTTCTCCGTATGGGTCTTTTATATAACTAGTAAAAATGTAACATCATAGTTCTGAAATGCGTAATGCCTATCGCAGCATCCTTCGTCTTCGATAAATGCAGCTATTCGTTGTCGACGAAGTAAAATAATTCATAAAAATCACTACATATGTAGCTTAAAGTAATATGCCTACTTAACACCAGAGGCTCTGCAACGATGTTATAAAAAAAAATTAATTAAACGCATAATAACAGGATTGTAAAAACGATAAAAATTAAATAAGCTTATCAGGTAACACAAAGGGACCTGTTATTTGGATCCAAGTGAGCTGAAAACTTGCTCTGTCTCTCTCTTCTCAGCAAACTGCCAACAAAACATAACCTAATAAAGGCTCAGTTAAGGCTCAGTTAGCCGACTGTAATGTAAAGTAACTGCAACAGTAAGAAACAGCTGATCGATTTTGTTATGTGAAAAGTAATGAAAATGGTTATAGAGGTGTAATGTAACGTAGCCTACTTTTCATATAAAAATATCAATCAGCTGTTTTCTACGTTACAGTTACATTACATTACAGTCGGCTAAAGGCTCAGTTAGCCGACTGTAATGTAAAGTAACTGCAACAGTAAGAAACAGCTGATCGATTTTGTTATGTGAAAAGTAATGAAAATGGTTATAGAGATGTAATGTAACGTAACCTACTTTTCATATAAAAATATCAATCAGCTGTTTTCTACGTTACAGTTACATTACATTACAGTCGGCTAACTGAGCCTTAACTGAGCCTTTAGCCGACTGTAATGTAATGTAACTGCAACAGTAAGAAACAGCTGATCGATTTTGTTATGTGTTATGTTATGTTATGTTAATATCATGGTTACAAATGTTTCGCAACTTTGTATCTGCACACGATATAAATACAGCATCATACTTTGTATTGGTACCATGAATAAAAAAATACATGATTACGCATTGTGCATATCTGTTAACTTGAGTGTGCTGGTGTGACGTAGAAATCGAAATGTAAACAAAATTGCCCTATACCAAATACACGTGTTTGTGTGATTGTGTAGATGTTTATCGGCTGATGTGACGTAGATGCGCGGGGAAAGAATGTTTTCAAAAGCTGAATGCGTAATCTTGTATTCTTTGATTCATGTATTGGTACGACTGGGTTCTGTTGCGCAACTTTTTAGTTCATGGGTGAGAGAGGAAACTATTCATTCCCAATTACTGTGATTGGCGATTTTGCGGCGAAAGTCAGGTGTATTGTACTACATTAAAGAAAAATGTAACTTGTTTTCTTTAATCAACTACAAATATTCGTATTTGAAGTCGAAAACCGTTAAACACGACAAGGCCCATTACCTCCTCCCCTCTATTCCATAAGCTCAAAAGTTGTTCAACAAAAATTGTCATGTGTGAACACAGTCTACAATCACAAGTTTTTTTTTACAAAAATATTCGGATAACATGAAATTTAAAAAATTAAGAATACATTAATTAAAGCACATGACATCTTTACACACAAAACTATTATTTTGCTCAAGTTTGGATCGTTTGTGGGTTAAACAAACAGTTTTATGATTATGAGAGAGATTGTGCCAACGCACTATGTCTCTAATTTCCATTTTAGCGCAAACATTTCAATTTTAAACTTTCGCTTTTTGAAAAAAAAATCACGATTCAATTCCTAACACTTCGACGACATACTCGTAAATAGTAAAATGTGTACTAGGTTGGCAACTCTGTTTAAATATAAACAGCTGTGAATGTTTACATTTTTTTAATTTTTCAAGTTGTTGAGTAGTAAAAGTTTTGCAATAAGAAAGTGTTTTTTTTTTCAAAAAATTTATTATATTTAAAATTTTACCAAAATGGATTAAAATACTGAAGGTGTGTACTTAAAAAAAGATGAAAATATTTTACTAAATGTTGGTATTTTGTATTAAGTTTCGTGTTTTTATTCGTTCGTGTTTACTTTTTTGTTGGGAAAAAGAAAAAGTGATGAGTGACCTATTCATCTTTTACAGAAATCATATTTGTGAAAAGTACCACGAAAAGAAAAATTTAATTATTTTTGTAAGCTTAGTGAAGCTACCCCAAATAAAATGAAACTCATCTTAAATGATAGAAAATTGAATTCTAAGAAAAAACTATTCTGTCCAAAAATCCTCGGAAAGGTATATTTACGGAGTTGCGGACCTTCCAAAGTTTTGAACGTGTTTTGACAATTTCTTGGTAAATTTTTGATTGAGTATAGCAATATGGGTATCATATGAAAGATTTTCAAAATTATAACATGGTAAAGAAATTTTTAAGGAAAATCAAGTTATATTTTTTTCAGCTACCGTAACGGTTATAATTTTTATTTTAAAAATCACTTTTTTAATCAGTATTTCTTGATTTTTATTTATTCCTTACAAAATGACAGTTAATTTATATATATATATATATATATATATATTTTTTGCTTAATTTTTAAAATGTATAAAGCGCAATTTTTGCGTTAAAATCAATACTAACCGATTAAAATTGAATTTATCGCAAGAGTCTGTAAAAAAAACTCAGATGTTAAATTAAATTTACTTTTTTATAGTTTTTTAGTTTTAAAAACTACAATTTTTGGAGCAAAAAAATAAAAATCAAAAAGTAACTTATTTTGTGAGGAATAAATATAAAAAAAAAATAATAAGTAAAAATCATTGCATCTATGTATATGTAGTCCATGTAACATGGAGTATCGTGCTATATTCCTTGTGCACGTAGCACTTCTCTATTATTGTGATTTTTTCAGTTTAAATTTGGAAAATAATCGTTATTTTCTATCTATGATTTTTGTTTCCTATTTTGGTTTGTTTTGAAGTTAAAGGTACTCTCGGTATGTTACTTTTAATTTAAAATCAAAGCTGTAATAAGTGAATGGAATGAAAAATAAAAATATTTTTATTTCAGTTATAGTTTTTATTTTAAATTAAAAATAATAAAAATTCAAACAATTATTTGTTATGTGAAAATTCAATACAATTTATTTATTTTAAACGATTGAAATTTTTTAAATTTATACATTGCTTAAATCAATTTTTTAGAGTATTAAATCAATTTACAATATTCGAAATACAATTTTGTTCATATTTTTAAAACAAAAGAAAATTTATTGAATTTAAATATTCAAAATTTGAATAAAATTCATTTCAATATTATTTGACTACAAAAAAATCAAATAGTTTTTCTCAGAATTTAATTTGAAAAAAAAAACAATAAATTAATAAAATCAGGCTATTATTTCTTGAATAAAAACTATTTCTGAAAAATAAAAAGAAATATTTATTAGACTCAAAAATATATAACAACCATTTATGATAGAGAGTTCTATAGTTGAACTTTTTTTTTCAACGGACTCAGCAATGAAAAAGAGCACTTTTTGTGCGAAGGGGGTTTTCTTATATCTTTTCTTACTACTGAGCCTCTGGTATTCATTATATTTTTCACTATGAAATTTCCTTAGGTGTACAATAAAATTTGAATTTTATTTAGAGCTAGCACATAATTATTTCGCGCAAGCTTTGCAAAAATCCAATACCTTGTTATTTTTATTGAGCTAAATATTTTGTTATATGAAAATAAAGTTAAAAGTAGACAAAACACGGATCATTGAGGGAATAGATAATTGAGGCAATAGGTGGATTCCTGTAGAGATCTTCGCAGGAAAAATCTTCATCACTAGAAATCATTTTCAATAATAAAAGAAAATTTTTTTATTTGTATACGTTTTTACAATTTGCAACTATTTGAAACTATTTTTTATGATTTTCAAATAATCAAAAAAGTTTTTGTTGAATAATATAAATTTGACTTATTAACATAAAATTATTTGAATTTCAAAAACTCAAATGAAATAAAATAAAATTTCATTCAAACTATAGAAATATAATTTAAAAACATTTCAGTCGCTGAATTCAAATAAAGCATTAATTTGTTATATTTTTATTTAAATTTCTGAAGGCGTGATTTGTTTTAAATTTTCTGACAAAAAAATAAATTTACATTTGAAAAATTTTATTTCAAATCAATAACAACAAATTTTAATTCATTTCATGAGAAATGTCAATGATTTCAATGAAATTCTATTTCTTAAACAGAAATAAAATTTAAGTTTAATTTAATTTTATGAAAAAATTCAAATAAAAAAAAACATATTGAACAGCTATGTTTAAAATGAAAATATATACAAAATTACATATAGTAATAACAAAAATTAAAAATTTTAAAAATCCCCGACTTTTTTCAGAAAAGATGTTATATCTTCTAAACGGCTGGACCGATTTTCTTCACCCATAGCTAAGAACCCTCTCGATCAAGTCATCTTTCAAACAGAAAAAACTAAATGAAAATCGGTCCAGCCGTTTTGGCCTGTACGTGGACACAGACAGACACACAGATACACAGACACACAGACACACACTACAAACTTATAACTATGCAAGAAATCTTTACTATTACGCGCCGTGTCGGGAAATATCATAGAGGAGAAAATCTTAAAGCCCGGTCGAAGGTCGGTTATGCAGGAAATTTTTGCTACTACAAGATTAAAACAAGAGCAGTAAATATTTTTCTTTGACTTCGAAACGAGCTAAAATAGGAAAAATAATAATTGATTTTCCTTAGAAATATGTTTACCATGTCATAATTTTGATAATCTTTCATATGATACCTATATTGTTATACTAAATCAGAAACTTGCCACGAAAATGCCAAAAGACATTCAAAACTTTGGAGGTCCGTAACTCCGAAGATTTTCGGACACAACAGTTTTTTTTAGAATTAGATTTTCTGTCATCTAAGATAAGTTTTATTTAATTTTTAGCAGCTTCACTAAAGTAAATTTGTTCCCTTGAAATAAATAGTTCGGGTTTTTTTTCGAATTCGCTAAAGCACGCAATTTCTCACTTGGCACATTATGTTTCAGTTTCAAATAATCGAATTTTAGCATATTTCGATAAAATGAACTTCGAAAGATAATTTCAATTCTAGATTTTAATTATATATAGCAACTCATATAAATCAAAATTTTTTGATTTTCCACCAAGCATCGTTGGTGTCACACATACTAACAAATTTTCACTCATACTATAACCAATCTCAGCAAGCATTTTGACCGTGTCTAAACCCCTTTATTGAAAACCCCTTGATTGAAAATCAAAAAATTTTGATTTTTGGCATGCTTGCTTTCAATTGTTATATATGTGTATGTGTTAACCCGTCAAGCACGAACAAATTTTCATTATAATTATATTTTCATTGTGAACGGTTGCCCAAAACATCGGAATTAAAAGAAGAAAAACATAAATTTCACTGGCGAAGAAAAAAGAAGAGTTATTTTGCTTTTCTCTTTTTTTTTTTTTGTAAACAGTGCTGCCATTATTGCTATTGAATTTCTTTATTTAAAAATTTTTATATATTTTTTTCAACCAAACGAACAGCACAAAATCAAAATAAAAATTAATGCTTGGTGGGTCATCAAGCATGGTAACATCAAGCCGACAAGCACACGTACATGAACTTGACAGCAAGCATTTTGATCGTGTCCAAAGCCCTTGAACCCCTTAAAAGTTCTTAGAGCTTTTTGAGCATGGCAACATCTACTGAAACATGAAATTTATGCGAAATTATTTAATGAGGTGGTATCAGAGGTGATTTATATATGTATATTCTGCCTTATCGTGGTTGGCGTATTTCAAATATGACTACACCCAGAGAAAAAACAGCTTAAAATCAGTAAAAACCATATTGAATTAATAAAAAACATTAACGAAAGTCTAGGTCATGTTGAAATTTGTTATTTTAATATGGAAAAATATTAATTTACAGTATTAATTTTTTAATTTTATTTATTTTTAAAGCTGGATTCACCCATTGTTTCCGAACAAAATTTTGGTCCGGACAAAATTTTTGTTATATGTTGTTTAACTTCTCTCTTCTTGAGAGAGAGAAAATATTTTTTACGAACAATTCTCAGTTTGAATTGGTTTAATTTTATATTTTGTCCGGACAAAATCGAACTGAGCTGCCAAGTATTTTAATTTTTCAGCCAAAGTTGAACTGAGCTGCCACATCATGTTATATGAATAATAAAAAACACAGAATATACTTGTATTAATTACAATAGAAATAAAGCAAGCAAAATTGTAAAATAAAACATATACATATGGAGTAGAACGAAAGAATTGCATTGATCAATTAAAAAGACACAGCGAATTGTAATCATTTGCCGATGTGCTGCCACTTGTAAAATTAATACGCATCGTTTACACACGTATGTATTTTATATAGTAGCTTTGATTTTCCAGACAAAATGTTCGAAATGGATGAATCGTGCTACAGAAAACTCTCAGGAAAAAATTGTTTGTCTGGACAAAAATTTTATTCAGAAACAATGGGTGAATCCAGCTTAAGTATCTCAACATACATTTTCTATTATATGGTAAATTATTGAATTAATGTGACGCGTTCTTATTTTTTAGTTGCAGATTTTCCCTGAGTGTACGACTTTTTATTAATAGATTAAAGAAGACTTCAACAGTTTTTCTTGGATCTATTACCAAACAGTCGAAGTCGTATTTGAAATACGCCAGCCACGATAAGGGAGATTATATATACTGTATGTACTATTTATATATAAGTATATGAAGTTAATTTTTATGTTTTATTATAATAATAATTTTTGTATTGTTTTATAGTATTTACATAAACTTTTAACTCAATAATTTTCTTATTTAAAAAAAACCGGTCGACCGGTTTTTTCTGAATTGTAAAAACCGAAACCGGGTTTTTCATAATTTCAAATACTCGAACTATTCGAAAACCGGTTTATGGAAAAAGTCGAATAATCGATCACCCTAACGTGGACTCACACTACAAACTTATTACAAACACCCCTTTAAAATCGTTTAATAAACAAATTTCCATACAAAAATTGTTTTGTAAACCAACATGATTTTTTTTTATGAATACGACTGTTGTTATAATTTTTAATATTATGCAAATTATTATTTAATGTCATTACAATTGAAATTTTGTAAACTTTTGTTGTACGGGAAAATATATAAGGCGAAATAATAATCTCTAAAAATTTGTAACAAATATTTAAACCAACAATCAGCATCTTACATTATTTATCTCTCTCCGTCTTTTAAAACAATAAATAAGCTTTGTTAAATATGGTCATTACAAAAAAAAAATCCTTAAAACACAATAACCTCCTCCTTCTTCCTATTTAAACAAAGGAAAAGTTGTTAAAGTTTATAAAAGAAAAGCAAAATTAAAAATAATACAAGCGCAGAAAATAAAAATCTAGCGGCCCTGTCCTGTCTATAGATTCGGCTTGAAATCGCACGTTTTTTAAAAAAACTAACTTCGATAATAGACAATTTTTTCAGACTTTTTTTAAATTTTCTATTATATAGACCGTATGATAATAAATACGTCTGTAGGACCATTATTAATTTTGGAAATCGTACGATTTCAAATCGACTCGATTTACAGAACATTGCCGCACGATAAAAAAGAAGAAGAAAAAATAAACAAATACATATAAATGTGTAATAATAAAACAAACAAAAGATATATTTTTTTAGCAAATTGAAATCATGAAAAAAAATTCAATCCTTGAATATCCTAAACCACTTGTAAATTTCATTTGCTTTTTAGATGAGTTCACTATTAAAAATTAAAAATGTACTTACTCGTTTTAGCTTACAAATGCTAAATACAAAAGTATACACATATGCATACATAAATATGTGCAAGAATTATTTTCGTGTACACACATGCATATCGTCATATAAATTCAAAAAGGCCGTAACTCACAAAAAGTTCAAGATCCTATTTTTGATTGATTATGATGTAATCAAAGAAAGTACATCTATCCACAACATTTTTATCGGAGTACGCTCAAAAATATCAAATTTATAAAAGAAATTCAAAACACTACTGAGAACTAAATAGTACATCAAAACATAAAATGTATTTTGCTTCTGTAAAATATCCTAAATGTAACTAACTTACTTGCTTTTTAGAATTTATATGACGATATGTAACTTGACTCTCCCTTTTTTTTTAGTAATGAATACTTTAAGTTATTAACTAATTTATTTTAAATAGATGATTGTTTAAATTTAAATCAACACTAATCACATAAGACAGAATCATTAAATACATTTTTGAACAAATAGAAAAACGTTAAATATTGTATGTATGAAAGAACGTTCAATTGACAAACAAATAAAAAACAAAACACTCAATAAAGTGCAGGATAAAAAAATACTTATAAATAATAAATATTATTACATTATATACTAAAGAATTTATTTTATTTATCTCTAAAGAATAGCCAAACTTGAAAAAAACTTAGTTCCGGTCCAGACTTGTAATTTTTGTTGCAGCAACATTTAATTTTGTTAGTGCAAAGGAGAGAGAAAGAGAGAGAGAGAGGAATACAAAAAACGTCCGTTTGTTTACCCCAAAATTTGTGCAATTTTGTGCAAATTTGTACTGGATTTTACTGAAATGCGTTCGTTTACACACAAAAATTGCAAAAGAGAGTGCAAATTGAGAGAGTAAATTGACAGTTGTTGACTGAAGGCTCAGTTAAGGCTCAGTTAGCCGACTGTAATGTAATGTAACTGCAACAGTAGGAAAAAGCTGATCGATATTGTTATATAAAAAGTAATGAAAATGGTTATAGGGATGTAATGTAACGTAACCTACTTTTCATACAAAAATTTCAATCGGCTGTTTCCTACGTTACAGTTACTTTACATTACAGTCGGCTAACTGAGCCTTCAGAGTCTGCAAATTTTTACTGGCCAAATTTTTGCCAGTAAAATCCAGTAGACGAGAAAAACATATGATTCAATAAAATAAACAAAAGTAACACCTAATTCGCACGAAGACTTTTATGAAGTCTATTTTTCGACGTCACTTTTTGTTTGTGAGCGAACGCTGTAGAGAAGAATGAGGGGTAGAAAAAATTACTTGACTTCTGTTTTTCATGGTTTTTTTTTTCATATTTCTCTTTACATTGCTCTTGTTGTTATTGTTGTTACGTTTTAATGTTACTCTTCTATCTTATTTTTATTTTTATTGTTACTCTTCTAGCTTATTGGCTATATGGGTGGAGAGAAGTAAAATTAGACGTCCAAAAAACATCGTATGAATGCAATGAATTTTTGGAAGCAATTTCAAAAGAGAATTAAGAAACATAGACGTCATAAATTTCACCGTGTGAATTAGCACTAAGCAAATACAAAGTATAATTTTTTTTAAATAAAAACCAGGGACCGTAACTGTTATGACTTTTATCGAAAAAGTCAAGAAAAAAAAGTTATTTTTAACTTTTATTTTTTAAGGCAGAATTAAAGGTTATTTCTTAACTTTTATTTTTTAAGGCAAAAATTAAAAGTTATTTTTGACTTTTATTATTTTACTCAAAAAATAAAAGTTGTTTTTTAACTTTTAATATTTTAAGGCAAAAATAAAAGTCTTGAATAAGTATTGCATAGTAATACGCTAGTTTTATTGGCTCCAATTTATTGGTAATAATAATTGATGTATATTACAGAAGTCTATAAAAATTATTGTTATTATTATTATTGTGATAACGGATCATTTATAGCATTGAAAGCAATTAAACTTGCGTATTAATATGCAATATTTAATTCATGACTTTTATGTTTGCCTTAAAATATTAAAAGTTTAAAAATAACTTTTATTTCTTGAGTAAAATAATAAAAGTCAAAAGTAACTTTTAATTTTTGCCTTAAAAAATAAAAGTCAAAATTAAAAGTTATTTTTTGACTTTATCAAAAAAGGCACAAATTTAAAAATCATACAAAAATTTGCATCTACATCACCTATGTATGTATCATAATGATAAGAACCAAAATTTTCTACGATCATTTTTTATGTGTGCTTTTTTGATGTAAATTTGTAAAAATAACAGTTATTTTCTGTCCCTGATAAAAACATTTAAAAGAAGAAAAGTTGAAGTAAAAGTTTAACAAAACAAATCTAAAAAATTTTATGTTCAAGATTAAACAAATTTAAAGAATAATAATCGTTTTCAAAATTAATTTAATTGTGTTATTTACTTTAGTTTTTTAGAGATGTAAGGTTTATGTATATGTATGTGAATACTTATTTCTGCATACTATTCAGGATACCGAGTATCAGAAATCAAATATTGATGTATTTTCCTACGCCATTTACCCAGAATAAAAACTAAAAACCAAATACAAGCTAAAGCTTTCACAGAACTTCTATTTTAGAAATATGTATACATCGCTTCAAATTTATAATTATAAAAATGCATGCACCAATTACCAAAAATATGCAGTCGATGGGTAGTCAAAAACAACAAAAACATACAACAATTTGATTAATCTGCAAATTTTTACAATTTTTCCGTTCGTGCACTTTTTTGTGCAAGAGAAATTCTTGAGAGTAAAATGTTCAAATTACCCAAAATTTACTCAACTACTGGATTTTACTGGAAAAGTAAACAAACGGACCTAATGTATATTTCTATTTCAGCATTCGCACATATCTTGACAGGGACTTACAAAATCACAAAATTTCGAATATTTGCCCAAAAAAGTCGAAAGGCCAAATTAACTTTGACTTCTAGAGACAGGTAAAAAGTTTCGTTTTACAAAAAACGAGTTTAAAAAGTTCTCAAGACTACACACGTCTTTATGGAAAAAGAAAATTTAAATTTTCTCTCGAGAATTGAATATACAATATATTCTTATAAAATTATTACACAATATCAACAATGATATGACGATTAATTCAGGATTATTAACTAAAAAATTGCATTTTTTCAGTTATGACGTTATTGAAGTAAATGAGCGATATGTATGCATGCAAGTGTGTGTTTACTTGAAATGTAGGCGTTACATTGCCCACTTTTCTAACTATAAAATTGTATAATGGTAGAACTTTAATTAACCGGTACTTGTAACACCGCAAATATCTTTGCATTTTTGTTTATTGTCATAAAGTATTTAAATTTTAACAAATTGTACTTGCGCACGCAATTTTTATAAAAACGATAATTATAATAATTGAAAATAAATGCATTAGTGGCTTGTAAATTCATTAAAAAAATATTTATCTGGGGCACATGGCATGTCGTCCGCCATCAACAGGCAAGCTGGCGCCAGTAATGAATGACGCCATATCACTAGCAAGAAAACAAATAGCATTAGCCACCTCGTCAACAGTACCGGGACGACCCAAGGCATGTGTATTTTTAGAGTGTTCCAAAAATTTAGCATATGTTTCAGCATCCATACCGCCACGTTTGTGCAGATGTGTTACCGTAACACCCGGATTAACACAATTGGATCGCACGCCTTTAGCCGCCAATTCCAATGCCACGCAACGAGTGAATTGGTCTACACCCATTTTGGAAATGTTATAGGCCAAAACACCTGGAAAAGAGCGAATGCCATTTACACTGGATACATTTACAATGTTGCCTTTAGATTTTATTAGTTCCGGAGTGGCCACCATAGTTAAATGATACATGGAGCGTAGATTCGTGTTCATTACACGGTCATATTGTTCTAAGCTAGTTGTCTCGATGCTGCCATTCTCAATAATACCGGCATTGTTCACTAAAATATCCAATTTGCGTTGATGTTTAAGAGTCTCTTGCCACAATTTCGCCACATCCGACTCTTTGGAGAGATCTCCCACTACCAGCTGTGGTTTTTGTTGACTTACTTTTTCGCATTCTTTGGCCACTTTTTCCAAATTCTCAACATTGCGGCCATTTAGTGAGAGTGTAGCTCCCAACTTTGCAAAATGTACGGCAGCAGCTGCTCCTATACCAGAACTGGCACCTGTTATCAAAACCACTTTCCCAGTAAAGTTCATTTTTCTACGAAAGAAAGTTTCTGATTACAATAAAAGGCAAAAATCTATTTTCTTGTTACCGTATTGCGTAATCTCAAGTTTGAAGCTTTTAAATAGCGCCGGCTGGTGTTCTTCGCTATCAAGAGTTTTCTAATATTATTACCACAAATGCATATTTATTATTGTCTGATTAAAATTTGATTTTTGGTATTGTTTTTGTTAAATACGGAATTTAGTGTTTCCAGATTCGGCCATTTAATTTCTTAACGGGGACTTTTTTGGTCAACATGAGTGAACATTTCTTCTTATATATCATTTTCTCAATTATTATTTTTCAATTGTTTTAAAACATAATGCATAATTTATTTAAATTATTTAAAATGTTATCATATTATACTGAAATTCGCGAAATAATGAAAGAAATACACCACGGGCACATTACATTCTTCGTGCTATGTGTTTCTTGTGCATGTGGCTCAAAAGCAACAGTTGTCAGCACTGTCTTTTTAGTAAAGTTTGAGTGCGTGTAGAATGAATTGTGTTTTAAAAGTTTTGTTTTAAATCGAGTGATTATGGACGGTTATATTTACCAATTCTATTAATTTCCAAATTATAATTACAATTATTTAGTTTATGGCCACACATCATGAAGAAAAATATTAAATAAAAATGTGTGTGATGGACGAATAGTCCTAATTTACACTATGCAAGTCTTATTGCTAAGCTGATTATTTTGTTGGAGAGTGTGACGAGGGGAACAGAAAAGTGTAAATTAGGACATAACGAACTCCGGGAAGAGTTGATTGTGAATGTGGGTACGTGTATCTCTTGGCGGTATTTGCTCTTAGAAAGTAAAGTGGCAAAAATAAATTGACTGATAGGTATCGTGAAAAGTAGTCAAACAAAGTGATAAAAAATTAAAAGTAAAAAAAAAAATATATAAAATGAAATGATAAAGAAAAAGTGTTAATGTCAAGTAAATAAATCATGTATTTGAAAATAGTATGTAACGAATACTGAACGGGTTTAAATATTTTTTTTTGGTTTTGCTGAAGACAGGCAGTGGCAGACCCTCTTATTCCCCTGGCCTGGTGCGGCATGATTAAAAGGACGCCAAAATTTACAGGTAAAATAATTTAAGTGCAATTAAAATTAGAACAATCACCCTTATTCCAGTTGTCGACATCGACATCTACGTCACTGTAACACAATACCAAAAAAATGGGGCTTGTGTACCCGTTGTCGAAAACAACTGACTTCTGTTGGCAGGTTTATGCTATTTTTAGACCTTAAGGAATGGAAATAGGTTGCCATCAACACAAAATAGTTCTAGAGGACAAGTAAACAAGCCCCAATTTTTTGGTATTGTATTAAAGTGACTTCGATGTCGACAACTGGAATAAGGGTTAGTGATTTGGCTAAGGTTTGCGTAGGGAATATAAGTGTAGCGAATGCGAAAGGGATATAATAAATTTAAATAAATACTTATGTTCACTTGGCCCATTATGTTGACCGTAAAATGGATGAAATTCTCTGTAAATTTCGACAAATATATTTATATTGAGGTAGTTAAAATGCAAAAAGGTGTAGCTAACAAAAAATTCAAAATCGAGTTTTTGATTGATTATTACGAATGCTATTATATTAAACTACATGTCTAGACAAAATTTTACACTTCTGCTATCAGAAATGATGCTTTTATTAATAAAAAAAACAAGGGGACTTAACTACAAATTTTTTTAGATTTATTTTAGAGGTGTAAGTTTGTGTGCATCTTCTCCACTTCTTTTACGGGTGCACAACCGAAAGAATCGTATTCAATGACAGCCCCGATTACGGCCAAAATTTTTATCGGACTCTTGGTTGTCCAAATTTCGGACAATTGAAAAATTATCGCAATAAAGTATGCTAAGAAAATTATTACATTACTCATACGTCTGATGAGTGCGGACTGCTGCCAGACTGTCAATTGTCACAAAGGAAAATGTGTTTGTGTCCTTGCTATTTTTTTTAGCAAATTATTCAACCTGTAGAAGTAACTGCAGAAATTGATGAGAAAAGTGAATTGTGTGTGTAAGGATGCCAGATTTTTTATTTCATTAGTCACATTTTGCCCAAATAAACTAGCTTCTTGCTATGTACAACCAACTTTATGGCTTTATTAAGACTGAAATAACTTTAAACATACATAAATGAGCGGAAATACATATTTACTGCCTTATATATATAAATTATTTAAGGTTTATTAAGGGCTTATTAATTAAGCTTCAACTTTCAAGTAGATTTCAGAAATTGATTTCTTTTACAGTTGCGAACTTCGGTGTTTGTTACATTTTTTTGAGTTATGCTTCTGGTAAAGTAGTGTTATTTATGTATGTGGAAATGGAAATAAAACTTTAAATAATTTTCTTATTACTTTATTGGCTACGTTCATCCATCTGTTGTAACAAAGTCAGAAACGAAAATCCTGTAGTAAGCATCTGCAAATATCAAGCATTCTTATCAATTTACCTCCTTGCATTTTATTTAATTTTATTTTACTTACGGTTTTGAAAAATTCTATATTTAATGGCAAAATTTTGCCAGCTGTCAACTGAAATGATCTTTTCGCATTAAGCAGGAAAAAAAGGAAATCAAGTTTCATTTCTCGCATATGTAAATACCAAGGACTTCTTAAGATTGCATCGCCGCAACGTTGACTACTTATATAAATTGATTCACCAAAATAGCAAATAATCAGCAATTCCCAAGTGATCAAAAATAAATATTGACCCAATGATAAAGTTTTTATAAATGTTGAATTGGCTGTAGTTGACTGTGAATAAAAGTAAATGCAAAAAATTATATACAAACATACATATGTATTTCATTTCAAGTGTAGATAGAGCATTTCTTGGATTTATTAAACTTTTTTTAAGAATTCTAGGCCAAGTATAATAAAAACATATTTAATACGTACTTTTACCGACACAAATGCCACCAAACACGCCAAAAATATCACTTCGCCCATTTTTAAAAACCATATTGGACTGTAGAAGTCTTCAATTTTGTTTAAACATTTCACTATGTAACAATGATGGTCAACACAATCCTTAATTGCATTACGAAATTGTAAACGAAAATTGTTAGTTTTTGTTCCTGTTTTAGATTGCACCAAATCGTTTATTTTGCACGTGATTTCTTTCGAGCGAAAATATTCGTTTACTTCCGGTGCAGCGAATTCTTGCTGCTTGTAGAGTATTCTAAAAGGAAAAACATAATATTTTTTTATTAAAGGATTTTTATATAACAGCAAAAAAAGTAAAAAGGCAAAGAGTATGTCCAAGTGGTGCAACTTACATAATCCTAAATACTCATTTGGGTCAGTTACTTTATTTTAAGAGAAATCTCTAGTTTTTATAAATTGCTCTTTTTCTCAAAATAAATACTCGTATTCATCTTGTGCAGTAAAATATTAATTGTTTCTTCAAAATATATTGTAATCGATTATTGGGGGATTAGCTTTCATCCCCTGCGCATTTCACTGTTGCTAATGCAGTTCAACAACAAACTTTTACCCTTAAATTTCCTAGAAAAGTTAAAGATATTATGTTAAACTTTCATTTAAATAGATGAGAAGCTCAACTAATATCATAGTTGGAATAAGAACTCAATAACCAACATCTTTATATTTGTTTAATTCTACATTGGCTGAATTAGGTAAGGTTAGGTTAGGAAGGGTTCGGCTGCAACACACCTTCACTCGGAGACCCTGTTAGGTCCATTGTGATTCCCCTCTGTTAATACCCGTTAATAAAAATTAAACAACCAATTGTACCCATTGGCTGACTTAACTTTAGCTCGAATTCGAACTTAGGGTGGCGCTGACTGAACACGTTGACTACAAAACCGAAGGTCCTGGGTTCGAGCCCCGTCTCCGACAGTCATTAAATAACAACATCATGCGTTTTTCTGATGTGCATTAGTGTCACTTTGTATCAGTTGTTGCAGAAAAGTTCAAGTGATGAAGGCTTAGACACTGGCCACTGAACTATACCGACTTCAGCGGATACTAATCCTAATTTAACATCAGAGCGCCCACTTTCGTCGGTATTGTGTAGCAGAATAATCGGCGAAGTAAAATAATAAATAAAATGACTACTAAACACAGCTTTGAAAATTTAATACGCCTCGTTTACACCAGAGGCGCTGCAGCGTGAAAAAACAGAGGTGTAAAAGAATGAACCTCTCCTCTATATATTCCTTCACCACCTATCTTCTCTATCACTATCCCTTTCCTAAAGAAGATAGCACCTAGTAATAATAATAGGCATTCATTGCCTGAGTGTTACTTCTCTTAAAAAAAATTGGGATTTTTTAAATTTATTATTTATATATTTTTTTATTTTAACCAATACAACTCCGAAGCGATTAGCTTGTCTGCGGAAAACACCTAGGGTCTATGGCGGGTATCTAAACCAAGACCTCTGAACTGATACGCTAGCATCGCTACCACTCAGCCATAGGGGCACCCAAGGAAACTTGGGAAGAAATTAACAGCCTGGCCCACGATCGATTACTTACATATATTGAAAACAAAAACAAAATTAAACTACATATCAGAATAAAGTGCGACTTTGACTCGCACACGAAGGGTTCCGTACAGACACTGCATATGTAAATATGTATGCTTGTTATAATATACTATCTTTATAGTGTTTTCACACTGACATAGTTTTAATAAAAGTTGGTTTTAACGTTAAAACCAACTGTTAAAACCTGGTTTTACCTTGTAAATTGTTTTTGTTAAAACCAACTTAAAACCATTTTTGAATTGGTTTTAAGTTGGTTTTATGAAATGCAACCTTGTTTTCGCTGTGCTAAATTCAGTGCTGCAAAGTTAAAATGACTGCACGCAGCTGATAATATTTATGGCATTGAATAACAATAGATGTCGCTTGAAAAATTTTCAACTTAAAAATTGATGCAGCAGCAACAATAATCAAAAAATTATGGAAAAAAGAGTTTTTTTTTTTGGAAAAAGAAAATATTTTAATTGACCTCTGGGAAGTGAAAATAGACGATATGGCTGACATCGATCGGCCGATAAAAAAGTTTTATTTTGTGATGTATTTGTACATTTTTTTATATATAATAACTTGATTTCCAAGCACTTCTTCACTTTGTATTAATAGATCCATAATTTTAAAATATTTATTTACAAAATATAAAATAATTTCCATTTTACAGCGCGTTGTAAAATTTCCGAGTTTTTCATGCAAACAAAAATAGTTGTTGTACAGTTTGTCAAATAAGTGTTATAAAAAGCGGAAAAAATATAACAACAAATAAACGCATTTCTGCAGGAGATTTATTTTATTTCTGAGCAAAGTTATTAGACAGTCTGTGAGTTAAAACCTGAATTTAACAAACTTGCAGTGTGAATTCAAAATCAGCTGTTTATGGTTTTAACGTTAAAACCATGTTTTAACTTTCAGTGTGAAAACACTATTAGCCTATAATCGAAAAATCTTATCTGATGTAGACATTGTTAAAAGCATTTTTAAAAACATTTTTTGTTTTGACGTTTTTTTGGTTAGCGCTTTTTTCGTTTCGTTTTTTAAGTTTTACCGATTTTTTTTTTGTCTTGGGGATTTTTTCCATTTTTAGCGATTTTTCTGTTTTTAGTGACTTTTTTTTTGTTGAGTTTTAGTTTTAGCGATTTTTTGTAGTTTTGGCGTTTTTATTTTCTTCCGGCGATTTATATATATATATGTATAATATACATATATACATTGTATATATATATATATAAGTCATTGATGTGATTGGGTCTGGCCAGAAAACGAATTCGGGCTTGCTTTGTGATCAAAACACTAACTACTTTAGCTAAAAAAAGGAATTGAGCTCGAAGGACCAATCATAATTTCTGAGCTGTGAGAAGTAGTATTGATGCGTGTACGCTTGTTATTTTGCATATTGTACTTATGAGGGTGTGTTTAAGATGTAGATGGTAAGGTATTATATGTGTGTGTTTGTATATGTGCAGAAAAACAAAAGATCATACACACAACGTTTATGTCGTTTTTTATACGCCCCCATGCGTAAGAAGAAGCAAGCGTCACAAATTCTTCCGTCACGAAGTATTTCCTTCTTTACTTCTATACCTGCAATAACTGAAGTAAATTTCTTGCAAACAGTGTTGCTTATCGTTGGTTTTAGAAGATTTCGCTGTAGTAAAGCATTTGAAAAATCCCTTATGTCTTAAAAGTTCTTGTAAGTGGTCTTGTGCAGGGGTCTAATATAAGTTGACAACACGCTGCTGAATTTTGCATAACGGATCATGATGACATATAGCACAGATTTGTATTTTAAATTTTTACTCTACCTTCAAACTTACCTCAATTCAATCTTGGATGAATTGTTGTTTATGGCAACAGTTGCTAAAATATTCTTTAAGCTGCAATATAAAACATCGTATTGTCCGGATATTAAAATGCATAAGTCCATGTAAAAACCACTGGAAGCAGAAAAAGCAGCCGATACTTGTGTTTGGCCAATAAATTGAAGAAAGTAAATGAGTTCATAAACAACAGGTGCCTAAATATACGGAAGAAATAAACAAATTAAAAGAAAAAAAAACTAAGAAAGTAGCAATTTCAAACCTTAGAGTCAAATGGATACCAGCAGTCCAAAGGTAGACGCCGATCGCCATCTATAATGGGCAACATTAGCCAAAAAAGGGTGCCCATGAAACACTGATAAACAAAAAATTTTACCCATTTATTCGACATGGCCAAGCAATCATCCATTGTTACGTACGTAAAGCCTTGTAGAAAAATAAAATGAAAATTAAGTATTTGTACCGGAAATTTGTACCCAACCTTGTTGCTTTCACTGGTTTTTCAATTAAAAGAAACAGATACAGTAATTTCCGCTTAAATGATTTTTCTACAATGCTTGCTTTTAAATGTAATTTACTGGGTGAATAATGTATGCGATAATCTGTTAATTAATTAACGAATGTAATTGTATGGTTTTGAACAAATTAAGCGGGTAGATCAATTAAACGCAGAACAACTAAGGGTTAAATTCTGCATAAGACTTGTGTTCAAAAGCTCTTCGGAGCTAAAAATTAGCTGTTGGACACAAGATAGGGTAAAAGTTTCAATGTAAATTAGATGAAGTGAAACAACTTTAGATTCGAAAGTGAACGGACTAGCTCAAAAAGAGCTTTTGTATACAAGTCCAACAAGTATAGTTATTATATATATTATTGTATTATATATAGTATATTATTATCATGTTTTCCTGGGACCCTTTCATACAAGACCTGTAAGACCTGAAAATTCGAACAGAGTATGGCCGCTACATCAACAAATACATGAGAATTAAAAATTAAAGGGTGTTCCAAAACGAGCAAAGAAATATGTTAAAATCCAATGTAATGTATACATACAATTGAATGTACATATGTAAATTGACACTTGAAATTTGTAAAATTAGTGTATTTTTAACAGACTACAACAATTAACACTAAAATTTAAAAAATCTAAATTAAAGGGTGGTCCATCAGTTAATGCAATTTTGACTATGTAATTTTGACAACTTGCTATATCTTGGAAACCGTAAGAGGCAAACACTTGAAATTTTCAAAAACGGTAAAACTAAAAAACCGAAAATTATAAAATCGCCAAACCAAAAAAAAAAAAAAAATTGCTAAAAATTAAAAAAAAAATCGCCAAAACGAAAAAAGTCGCCAAAACTAAAAAAAAATTCTGACACTAAAATAAATCGCCAAATTCTAAAAAATCGCCAAAACAAAAAAATCGCCAAAATGAAAAAAAACGCCAAAAATCTAAAAAAAGTGCCAAAACGCGAAAATGTCGCCAAAACTAAAAAAACTTTATAGTTATAAAAAAAAATCGCAAAAATTAAAAAAATCGCCAAAAATAAAAAAAATCGCCAAAATGAAAAAACGCCAGAAACCGAAAAAATAGCCAAAACGACAAAATAAAGTGTCAAAACTAAAAAAAGCGAAAACTTAAAAAAAAACTCCAAAACCGAAAAAACGCCAAAACAAAAAAAAAACCGAAAAAAACCCCAAAAACGAAAAAAATGCCAAAACTATATATTATATAGGATGAAGTTTGTATTAAATTACATATCTAGTGTTCGTACGGAACCCTTCGTGCGCGAGTCAGAGTCGCACTTTATTGAATATATTTGGTATGTTCTGACTTAGATTTTTGCGTTTTGTGGCAGCAAAAATAAAGTTAAACAAAAGAAATAAACGAAATAAATTCAAAAAATTCTATTTAATAAATAAAATGGAGATTCGACCTTTTGAACCTGTTCAAATACTTTCGTCAATAAAGTACTTATTGTGCCAACCTTCTCCTTCGTTGCGTTAATGTCAGTTGAAAAAGGCGAAGTTTAACGTATAACGGATTCATTGTGCCCCGGCCTTTAAGTAATCAAAGGCTTGCATTGCAGCTCACGAATATTTTCGAATTATTGTTGCATAGCAAACAAACTTTTTCAATTCGTATTCATATATTTAAAGTCGTGGTTAAATAAAAGTAGAAAATTAATTAATGATATAAAGTTAAATTTTTATTTACTAAAATCAATAGCGCATATTCATAGTCAAAACAAAGTTTACTTTAAGAGTTTAAAACCAGTATTTTGTATGGTAATAATGGTTTTTTGGTATTTTGCATGGTAATACTGGTTGTAAATTCTTAAAGTATTGGTCTGTTCCAGATGCATAACAAAACAGTCCGAACTTGTGCAAAGTTATCCGAAATCGTTCCAGATAGCAATTTTTGTGCAATTTTGAGAGCGAATGAAATTATTTCATTTCCTGTACAAACTTTTTCTTCTGGGTAAGTTCGGACAAGAATTAAATAATCAGCTGTTTTTTGTTTACATATGAAACTGCAAAATTAATCAGAAAATTTGCAAATATAGGAAAAAAGTTTTTACACACAAATTTATTAAAAAGCAAAATGGAAGGTTTTTTGAACAAAGTTGAAGTTGTAAGTACATTTGTGCATATTTCTCCATTTCTTTAATATAAAAAAATGCTCTTTTTAAATAATTCACTTGCTTGTAACTTATTTTCATTTACTTTTTACAGCTGTTTCCAATGGTGCAAATTTTTTTATTTTTATAATGTTATGCGTTCTAAGCGACTAAAATCACTGAAATTAAATTTAATGTAAAAAGTAAGCAACAAGATGGGCAATTATGTTTTTTTGCGTTCCAGAAATTTTGGATAACTTTTGCCTGTTCAGAGAGTAATTTTCTTTTTTCTCTCATTAGTCCGGACTTGTACGACACCTAATATTTTGTTTTGACTATAAATATGCGCCAGTGCTTTCCCCAAATTTGAAACGTATGTGAAAAAGAATGACAGCAAAATTATTTTATAATATGGGATGACAAAAAATTGATTTTTTCCTCTGAACCAGTCGTCCTTCATTTATGATGAAATAAAAAAATATCACTTACCCAAAGCTGAGCGTGGCTTGTAATTCAAATTAAGGAAATTCAATATATTCTGCAGCCTTTTACACTGCAAACGACGAAAATATAATTTTACAGTGATTACCCACAAGTAAATTATTGTTTGTATCAGACAATTAACAATTAACTCCAAGTCTGCACTGTCAGAATTTATATAAATCGTGCAAATGTACAAAACCAATATGTGAATGATGACGAAATATAGAAAAATTTCATACAACAGATCGATAAAAATGCCAAGGACATGCAGGCAATTGGGAAAATAACGTTCCAAATTCAAAGGGTGCATGCCAGCGTAGCGCATGAGAAAGCGTATAAATTGAAAAAGATCTTCACGTTCTGTAAACATTTTCTATTTACTATAGACTTCCTTGATTGCTTAAATATTTAACACTGAAGTTTTCTTTTCAATTACGCCATGCCATGGGTGTAGTTTTTTGTTTGTTTGTTGGCAGCGGAGATGTTTAAAATTTGTACATGCACACTTTTTTTTTTTCATTATTAGAATTAAAATTAATATGTTGTAACGCCCCTTTAATAAATAGTTTAAACACTTAATTTAATTTATTTGTAAAACAAAACTTTTTTATGTATAAATAGTGAAGGGGATGATAGAATCGTAGTACCAACAAAAGCAGTACTGCACGGGATATATGCACCAGAGAACTGTGTGAGTTGATTCACTTTCGCTGTCCACTCACTTTTAAAATGCTTTTGTTTTGCTTTTTGACATCAATATGTAAATGATATTGCTTGCAGAGTTACCTCTCTAACAACTGACTGTCATTATCTTACTCTCTTTTTTTTGGTGCTGTTATAAAAATTCTTACTGCTGTTTGATTGTTTTGTAAAGCAATCAAATAACTCACAAAAGCATCTTGACTAGATGAAGTCTTAAGTTAATAAAGCATGGCGTATTAATTAATAGTTTTTTTTCGTATTAAAACAATTTATAATATTACATAAAACTATATTTGTCAGAAGGGTTTTAAGAAGTATTCAAAACAATAATACTGATTCATTGCTTTAGTGAATCATATGAATGAATAGAGATTGCAAGCAGTGGCATTCATTTATTAACAACAGTCTCATTGATATGACTCATGCAATAGCATCATTCATTATTTTAATGTTAAGTGCTGGCTCAATATTCATTTTAGAAAATGCAAAATTATGCCGTTTGATTCGTAATCATGCAGATCACTGATATGTACATATGTATTTATTATTTTATTTTCTATGAAATAGAATAGCGAAATAACATTTATTCAGATCAAGGCGTATTAATATGAGTTGATCTCATCTCTCTCTCCCGGGTGACTATTTTCGCACACAATATGTGCAGAGGCCGGATTTGGCTTGGATCACATCCATGAGCCTAGATGTCAACACGCATTTTTCAGTAGATTTTTTTGACGTCTAAATTATACATTTTTCAAAGAGAAATGAGGCAAGTCTACCTTATTTGAATATATCCTGATTTTGATATCGAGTACAAGGCTAATTTACAACAGCTGATGTGACTATGTAGCAGAATGCAAGGCGAATCCATATCAGGTGGTCTCAACTGCCCGGGTGACTATTTTCGCCACTTGTAATTTGAAGGAAGATATAGAGGAACGCTTCATTCTGTTTTTTAAACTCTGCTTTTTTCTGCGTTTTTTGTTAATAATGCAGAGTTGAAGCGCCTCTGATGTCAATGAGGCGTGGTAAATTTTTTAAGTAACCATTTTATTGGTTATTTTACATCGTCGATGATTCTGCTACACAACGAAGGAGGACGCTCTGATGTTGCATTAGGATTAGTATTTGCTGAAGTGGGTATAGTTCAGTGACCAGTGACTATGCCTTCATCACTATCACTTTCCTACAACAACTGATACAAAGAGACACTAATGCATATCAGAAAAATGCGTGGTGTTGTTATTTAACGATACAGGGATTGAACCCAGGATCTCCGGTTTTGTAGTCTACGTTCTAACTACTTCAGCCAATGACTACCTGCAGAGATGATTTCGGAATCGCTGCAATTATCGATTGAATCGACCGTTTTAAATCATTTAAATTTAACGGTTTCGATATATAAACTTCTTGTTTAGAGTAACCCCATATGAAAATAATCTGCTGCAGTTAGATCTGAAGACCGGCGGAGGCTACCGAAATGTTAAATTTTTCGAAATAATTTTACTTGAAATTTTTCGATGTAACTCGACATAATTTGAAGATAAGGTGTGTTTCCCAAGGATGTTAAGGATGAACATAATTTCTCCTCAGAATGGCCAACAGAAGGCTGTGACGGGTGTGTCCTTACAAATCTCAGTTTTTATGGAACTATTAAAAAAACTATTAGGATATATTCCTTTAAATCTTCCCGTAAAATGTACTTATTAAATACGTACTGCTTCGAAACCCCAAATTAAGAAGCATTTTCCAAAATATGACGGGTGTAACCTCTCCATGTGGTACCAGCCGGATCTTTGGCTCTTGTGCTTATGCGAAGCACCACAGATTATGAAGTTACCTCTCTGAAGAGTTGCTTGATAACTGCAATTCTCTTTTATGGACTATTAGGAAGGTTACGTTGGACTTAAGTGATTGATTTTTTAATGAGTTATCAATTTAAAATGTATTCAAATGACTACAATTTCATTGTCATTTTCGATAATTTTTTCCTTTTTCTTTCAACGATTCTTCTTTGTGCATCATAGTTTTCTTAGTACTTCTGCTTTCACCATCCCTTTGACATCCATTTTAAATTTTATAATTTAGTGTTGGTGTGACGGGTGTGACAAACTATTTTCTATAAGTGGAGGCCCATAAAATTTTATTGTATAACTAGTTACTCTCACTTTTTATTTTTGGAAAGTATCTAGTATTTATTACGTACAGTAACAGTTTTATTAAACTTTTTCAATTTTTATTGTGACGGGTGTGACCGAAAATTTTAATATATCAATTAATTCACAAAACTCTCATGGTACAAGACAAACTTGAACAAAAAGAGTATGGTCTTTACAGGTGTCCGAGTGGAGATGCGTTATAGCAACACCCTTCCTAACCATAGTCTTTACAGAGATAAAGGGTTTTATTAAAGCGTTTCCAAATTAGTAAAAATAGAAAAGTGTGTATTTTATTTTTTAATTTGCACATAATTTCCATTCTCTTATCGTTGTACGTTTTTTTTTTACATATTTTTAAGCCAAATGAATTTTAATCGTTCCCATCACTGTTGCGAGCAGCTGGTTTTATATTCATTGTTCTCGTTTTGTTTATTTATACTCATACATTTTTAACAAGTTCAGAAAGCTTAAACTAATAAATAAATCTTTCAAATGCAAAACTGCATGTGACTAATTTTTTTTTTACAATAAATAAAACAATTGGACAAAATACACAATCCTTGCACAATGTGTCTGTCTGTTTCCATAACGCAAGGCAGGTTTTTAAATATTCTCTAAGCACACAAACATTTTAGGGTTTCAGTACATTGCGGGACATAAACAAATAGCAATGTTCAGCTAACGAGACCCTTGGAGTTAGCTATTGAACTTAGACTTGAACTAAGACAAGTACAAAGACAGCTTCACTAAAAGCGATTTTGTAATAGTATTTTTTTTATATAAATTTCAAAATATTTCATGATATTGGGCAGCGATTTGTTGTAAATATTGTTGCATATTTCTCTCATAGTTATCAATTTTTCGCTTTCAAAATTAAAGTTAAATAGAAAACACATAGGAGGGCCTTATTTTGTAAAACGTAACGCTCAGCATTAATTAATTTTGTATAAATTTTGTTTTTGCAATTTAAATTTTTTTCATGTAAAATTTGTCAACGCTAGTCAATGCGTTTTATACAATTAGCCCCATAGAGTTATGATTTCAATGAAACTTTTATTTGATTATAACGCTTGGATCTTGCCATAACGTACGAAATACAATGTCATTTAAATGACTGCCTCTAAATCAGTTGCAGTAGCTGGTCCTTTTGAGATATTTTCCGTCCACTTTTAACCTGACGAATGTTGGTTTTCAAATGCTCCAACTTAAGGGGCTTATCCCTGTAAAAATGGTCTTTGGCGTAGCCTCACATAAAGTCTAACGGCGTCAAATCTCATGATCTTGGCGGCCCATTGGCGTCGCCGAAATGAGAAATGTTGTGTGGCTCACAATCATAATCACTTCTGGGTTCCCCTAAACCCAAAAGCGACAATTTTGCTTGCTGACGTAACCACCGAGTGAGAAGTAAGCTTCATCGATGAAGAAAATTTTGTTGGAGACGCAAATTCATATGCAAAATACTCAGTGAGCCGTAAGATATGCCTGGGTGCTGAGAAGGTTGTGGAATCGACCCATTCGGATTATCCGCCACACTTTCACTAACAGAAGCTATATTTTTGGCAGAGCGCACATTGCGATGATGCATAGGCCTGACAACATTTGTAACGCCTCCAGTCTGTTATATTTTTTAATATTATTGCCAATTCCTTGCACAGTAGGTCCATTATGGCGATCATAATCATCCTGTAATGCAGTGGCTAAGTTTCAACCACAACTTTTGTACTAAGTTTTAACTATTTTTAAGCGCTTTTGGGTTGTTAAAAGATCCATATTCATAAATGGCAAACCTTTGACTAAGCAAGGGACACTTTAGATGACAGATATTTAACAGCTGACATCCTTGCCAGATCGACGGTCTTGAAATTACTAAATGATTTCTTGCTTTTGTTGCTCAAATTTTTTTTAATAATTAAAAACAGATCTTTGTCTAAAACAACACAATGTTTATATATATTTTTTTAAGCTGGATGAAGAAGGGTCAGGGAGCAATATCTACCCTATCGAAACTATCTAACTGATTTTTTAAGAAATTCAAAACATATATACATCTGAGTCTAAACACCTGTTAGTATATATTTTTGAAACTTGGACCAAGAAGAGAGCAGGAAGGGTGAGAAAAGATTTCCTACACTGAAATAATTTTTTTTCCTAAGTTCTATGAATTTCGACATTAATCCAATGAAAAAATTCGTTAAAATTCAACAAACGTCACGCTTCGTTGGATTAATGAAACCGGTTTCGTTAAAATTCTTTTAATGAAAACTTCGTCAAATGTATTAAACAGTGTCATCAATGCAATGAAATAACTCCATCGAAACAACGAAATAATTTGATTAAAACGACGAAATAATTTCATTAAACAATAACATTATTTCATTAAAACAATGTTATCATTTCATTAAAACAATGAAATAACTTATTTATATAAAAAAAATTCTGATAAAATTAAATAAATAGATACATATGCGTGTAAAAGGTCATACAGGCTTTTCATATATTTAAGACACCCATCCACATAGGATTTCCCGTTTTCACGATTTATGGCCAGTTTTCAGTTTTTCAGTTTTTTCTAATATGTCGATTTTTTCACTAAACGATGACTTTTATGTCTTAAAGTGTCCTTGAAGCGATTTGAGAGATAAGTTGAATTTTGAAAATTCGGACCGTGATACGGAATGTATTATATTGAATTAAATCAATTTAGTTTTTAGAGCATGTTTTCAAACTTTCAGTGTATATTTATAATGTGCATAAGATTCTTTTTACCTATTCAATTGCAATGAGTTCTTAAACTATAAACAAGACTTTGTTATGTGTCTATATAGAAATTCTTGTATGATTTGGGCTACAAATCTCAAGTTTTTTAAATGATGAAAGCACAAATTTCTTTTAAGTTAGTTTAATTATTTTTGTTCGAACTTCAGTTGTTTCTATGTTTTCTTTTCATTAGGCTAAAGTTCGTATCGTTCTCTAAGCCAAATTATATGTGATAATTTTTAAGGAACAAACAACAACGGAACAATCGCCACACCTTCATCCTCAGCGTTTTTGTACATATATTTGTATACACATACATATGTATATATTTATTTAACTATAATATTTATTGACTGCAAATTGGTTGAAAAATAAATAGTTAGTAGTCAATTTAAAAGTCATGCAGAGATAGACAATTGACTACCGCCTATTACAAGCCTATGTCAAAATAGTGAGTCACCGACAAGGAAAAAAGTCACTTAATCAACTAGATGTGGTTAATAAAAAAACCACTTTGAAGTTACTTATAAATGGGTTTGAGTTCCTATAGGGCAGTGTTAATGCTTTTGTTTTATTTTATATTTATTTTATGTGTGTAGGGCTTGTAGTTTTCGAGAATTTTAAAAGAAAAATAAATTTGCAAACCACTCCTGAACATCTGGGATTTTTTTGAGTTGTGACTGTCTATTATTTAGTGTGCGATATTTAAATATTATTTAATAAAATTAAATATAAAATTAAGAAAGTTAAATAATTAAGTACGAATCTTCTGGTTGAAAAATAGTCTCAAATAATTAAAGTAAATTAATCATTGAAAAATTCAGTTTATTTTTTAGGGTTCCGTACACCAAAGGTGAAAAGGAACCCTATTGTTTTCTCTACGCTGTCCGTCTGTCCGTCACACGGTATTTTCTCAGGAACCGTAAGAGCTACGGACCTGAAATTTGGACACAGTATGTAGAACATTGGCCGCTACAACAACAAATACATGAGAATTAAAAATTAAAGGGTGTTCCAAAACGAGCAATGAAATATGTTAAAATCCAATGTAATGTATACATACAATTGTATGTACATATGTAAATTGACACTTGAAATTTGTAAAATTAGTGTATTTTTAACAGACTACAACAATTAACACAAAAATTTAAAAAATTTAAATTAAAGGGTGGTCCATCAGTTAATGCAATTTTGACTATGTAATTTTGACAATTTGCTATATCTTGGAAACCGTACGAGGCAAACACTTGAAATTTTCAAAAACGGTAAAACTAAAAAAACCGAAAATTATAAAATCGCCAAACCAAAAAAAAAGTCGCCAAAAATTAAAAAAAATCGCCAAAACGAAAAAAATCGCCAAAAATAAAAAAAAATGCCAAAATGAAAAAACGCCAAAAAACCGAAAAAATCGCCAAAACAAGAAAATAAAGTGTCTAAACTAAAAAAGAGCCAAAACTTAAAAAAATCGCCAAAACCGAAAAAAACCCAAAAAACGACAAAACAAAAAAACCGAAAAGACCCCAAAAACGAAAAAAATGCCAAAACTATATATTATATAGGATGAAGTTTGTATTAAATTACATATCTAGTGTTCGTACGGAACCCTATGTGCGCGAGTCATAGTCGCACTTTACTGAATTTATTTGAACTACTTAACAGTTTTTGTTGCATCACCTGTTTGCTTAAACAGGTTCTGGCAAATTAAAGCAAAAATGCCGCAGATAAAACTACAATGGAAAGTGATTATAAATTAAATATTTCTCTTGCATTTATTTGCAAATGTTATTTGAACTTGTTACAAGCACCTAAAAGGATTTGCATAAGAATTTCTATGTCCTTAATTTAGTCCGATGTGTGTCCTTACCCATACATATACACTTAAATATATTTACATATTAGAGGCCTGCGTAAACAATTTTGAAATTTAAATATGTTTTGCTTTTTAAATGTATTCTCGTGGCATGTATTATACTAAACCACCCAGCAAAAAAATTCAAAAAAGGTAATCAAGTTTGGAATTAAGCATTTTTGGTGGAAGCACTTCCCTACTGCATTACCAACTCAATGATTTTAACAACGCGTGAGACTAAAATAATCGATTATTGAGAAGTACTTACTTTTTTGATTTGGAAACTTGTTCTAAAAGAATCATTCTTTTCATTTAGCAACTTGTACGTCATTTTTTTTGAATTTTAGGTAATGTGATTTGTAAGCGAGTAATGAAATTTGGCAATCAGAAAAGTAAGTCATTATATGGCAACTAGTGCCAATCGTAATGTGTAATTTTTTGCTGGGCAATAATAAATGCTGTCGTATAATAAGCAAAGCACGATGGATGCATTGGTGTTCGTGTATATGAGTGTTTGTAAATCATTTGAAAAATCCCTCATGTCTTAAAAGTTCTTTTAAATGGTCTTTTGCAGGGGTCTAATACATATGTTAATTGTGTGTTTACTGCATGTGGATGATTGTGACCATCATGTTTGCATATGAATGCGTCATAAATGGAAGTGAATGAAAAGAGCTTTTTTTATATTATCGTCAGGATGTTTGCAATTAAAACAATCTTTATTTAAATTATTGTAGCAGGATTTTAAGAGAGTATTTATGTGCATTTAATATACCATGCAAATAAAATATGTAAATTAAAATTGGAAAATGGTAATGTTTTAAGTAAATACATATACATATGTGTGTGTATGGACATTAGACTGGTCGCAATTTTTTTTCTTTAATGGATATATTTTCAATATCTAAAATATGAGATTTGCTGTCATAAATGCTGTCTCAATTTATTTAGCTCGATCCGACGGTACCTTGTGGTGCATAGTGGGGCCTTAAGTGCCCATACACAGTGAGCGATTTAAAAAAAAATGGAAATAGTTTTGCATTTTACCCAACTGCACGACGCAAAGAAGGGTATTGTGTTTATCAGCCTATGCATGTATGTATGTACTCATATGTATGTATGTATGTGCGTTCCTTTGAGCCACTGTATAAACTGAACGCGTGGACCGATTTTGATGATTCCTACATATATAGATCTGTCTTAATCCTGGGAGTGCCATTAAAGAGATGACAGTAGTCAAAAAATAAAAATAAAAAGTCGGCGAACTATATCAAAATTGGTATCATTCGACAGGTATTTTGAAGTCATCTCTTATTATTTTTAATTTTGAATGACCATTTAGGATATTTAACGATTCAAAGTTGGTCGCAGTCAGGTTTTATTTTTTTTTTTTTTAATTACTACTTGTTTCTTGGATAGAAAAAAAAATCAATTGCAAAAAATCTTTTGATCAGATCAAAAACATCAGCTTAACCCAAGGTTACCCACTGTGGGGCTTTGCGGTTCCGCCGCCTTTAAAGATATATAGTCCAAATTCCACAAGTTGTGTAACACCTCCTTAAATGCTGTATGAAATTTCACAACAATCGTACGTTTGGAAACTGCAGAATTATTTTCATTTTTTTTAAAATAAAATCCCCCACTGTGAGTCGGGTACTTTAGGCCCCACTAGGCACCAGATGGCATCGTCGGATATACCTAAACAATTTAGAACGAATTTACGACAGTAAACCTCACATTTTAGACAGCGCATATATTAGGAATTAAAAAAATCTCATACAAGCTGCGACCAGTCTAATGTACATGCGTACATGTACGTGTGTACAACTGGGCAAGCGTGTTCACAAATGTCAGCAATAGTCCAAAATAGGTTGGTATAATATTAATCAGAAAAATCCAAGAGACGGCTTCAGAGCTGGAAAACTTAAAATTTTTATGGTAAATAAACGCAATTAGCTGAAAATAATTTTGGTTTTTTTTGTTAAATAAAGCTATTTTATATTTCAATAAGAATTAAATTGGTTTTTGAATTAAAAAAAATAAAAAGAAGATTCCAGCCAGGGTTGATAAATTTTATTTTTTTTTTGTATATAAACTAACCTAACTATTTTTTTCTCTTTCACTATAAATTAAACACATTTTATGTTTTTAAAAGAAATATATTGCGCTAAGAAATCAGATAAATCTAAAACGATGATTCCAGGGTTGGAAAATTTCAGCATCAGGAGTGAACGGCTGAACCTCCATTTGCTTTTTGCTTTGTTTATTATTGTCTGCAAAAGAATGATATGAAAGAAAAAATCAAGTAAGTTGTGCGGAACAGGGTGAAACGGGAAACATTTTTGCTGTTTGTATATTTTCTGTTTTTGATAATTATTAATTATTAATTTAAATCAGCTACGTCCAAGCCATATGCACAAATTGCAAACTTTTATAAAGAGCTTTTTGTGCTTTCACATCGACGAGATCACAACAGCCAATCAGATATCGGCAACAACAATGCTTGCTCTTATTTTACAAAGAAACAAGAACTAATTTAAGAGCTTTCAAATCTGTTTACCTCAAATGCAAACATCACAGTATGTGTGTTTGGACGTAGCTGATTTAAATACAAAATGCTAGTTAAATATTTTTACGTTTAAGCAATAAATAGTTTGATATAAAAAATTAAAAACAGCTCCAGAGCTGAACAATTTAAAGCTTTTTTTTAGTATATAAAATTAACTAAATACAACTATATTTTTTGCTTTGTTAATTAAACATATTTTATATTGTAGACAGTAATAAATTCGTATTAATAACAAAAATTAAAAATTTTAAAATCCCCCGATATATCCAGAAAATATGTGATATCTTCTAAACGGCTGGACCAATTCTTTTCAAACATAGCTAAGAACACTCTCGATCAAGTCACCTTTCAAACAGAAAAAAACTAAATCGAAATCGGTCCAGCCGTTTGGTCTGTACGAGTACTTGTACAGACACGCAGATACACAGTACACAGACACACACTACAAACTTAGAACACCCCTTTTTTGGTCGAGGGTTAAAAATCAGAAAAATCTAAATATGATTCCAGGGTTGGAAAATTTAAACTTTTTTTTTTGGTAAAAAAGTAACTAAGGGCATAATTTTGTAAGACGAACACGTTAAGCATTGGCAACTTTTCTATGTATAGGGTGTTTTTTTCAGGGGTATAGATCTTTGAATTGAAATAAAACACAAGAAAATCGTTTTAATGTCCATCAATTTGGCTTTATTGGAAGGATAATTTTATGCCATTAATGTTTAAATATGATTTTGGGCATGTGGCCGCCGCGGCTGGCTCGAATAAAGCCAATTCTACAGGTCCAATTTTCAACCACTTTTTCGAGCATATGGGGCCGTATGTTGGCAATAACGCCATGAATGTTGGCTTCCAAGTCCCCTAACGTTTCTGGTTTGTTGGCGTAGTCGAGCGACTTCACATATCCCCAAAGAAAATAATCCAATGGTGTCAAATCACACGATCTTGGTGGCCAATTGACAGGTCCATTCCGCGAAATTATGCGCTCATCGAATGTTTCCTTCAATAAATCGATTGTGACGTGCGCTGTGTGGCATGTAGCGCCGTCTTGTTGGAACCACAACTCATCCACATTCATGCCATCCAATTCGGGAACAAAATAGTCGGTTAGTCGGCTCCAATTGCTGTGCACGGTGGCGAATCGATTCATTCGGGTCCTCTTCAACACTTTGCTCTACAGCGGCAATTGTTTCTTCGGTGCGCACTGTTCGACGTCTCTGCGGATGCGTATTATCACATAAAGTCATGCCAACTTAAAGTTCTATACCTCAATAAAAAACACCCTTTATTTTGTTTTTTTAATTTATATTTTTTCATATAAAATTTGTCAACGCCTTGTTAAAATCATTAAGTGGGTAATCCAGTAGGGAAGAGCTTCCACCAAAAATGTTTAATTCCAAACTCTATTACCTTTTTTGAAATTTTTTGATCTTGAATCTATTTCTGAAAAACATGAATTTGAATCAGATATTGCCAAGTTTTTAACTTGGCACTTCGAAGGGATACGTACTTTTTTTGAGAAGGAGTCAATGTGGGCGGGCAATAGTTCTCACCTTTTATGGACCAGACTCTACTCTAAAAACGTACATGCATAGAATCTTTGGAAGTTCGAGTTCTCAGGAGTTTTTTCGAAAAACCTTAAATCTGTCGTACTATATTAAAATTTTCCAAGATGTGACTAAATTTACCTGGGAATGAATTGAAGTGGGCCAACAATAGTGGTTACCTATTATTGACCAGATTGTACTCTAAAAACATGCATGCTCAGAGTTTCTGGAAGTTCGAATTTTCAGGAGTTTTTCGAAAAACTTTACTTTACTTTCCCTACTTCATTAACATTTTTTAAGATGTGACGAAATTTTCCTGGAACGATTTAATGCGGGCGGACAATAGTGGTCCGCTTCTCGTTCCTTATAACCGAACTCTACTGCATTTTTTTCTTAGCGGTTAAGAAATTCATATTCCTATGATTATATGCAGGCTTATGAAATCGTCTTTCTTCTAAAGAATGAAATATGTATATATATTTTTTTTTTGCAATCATTGTCTGGAAAGTCACATTGTCAATTGTACAAAATGGCGTATAGTGCATGGAAATATAAAAACAAATACTAAGTAATTAATATTATCTGGTCATTAAAAAAATGTTCCTTTATCGTTTTTCAACAAACATTTTGTACAATGGAAATTTTCATGAGTGTTTTTTATGGGAATTATTAAAATTTAAGTTTAAAATTTTTTAAAAGCACTAATAATCCCAAATTAATATTTTACTTATTAGTGTAAAATATATTTTTTTAAATTAAAAATACATTGAAATTTATTATTGAGGGGTTTAGGATCCTATGCGCATTTCACTGTTGCTAATGCAGATCATCAGGGAACCTTTACCCAAAGTTTCTGTAGAACAACAAGAGTTATTATGTTATAAACTTTCATTTAAACAAATGAGAAGCTCAACAACAAATAACAAAGTTGAAACAAGAACTCAATAATCAACATGTCTTTTATTTTCTTACTTTACTATTGCTACATTGGCTGACTTTTTTCAGCTTCAAATTGTAGTGTAAGAGTATGTAAAAATTCAGTAAAGTGCGACTCTGACTCGCGCACGAAGGGTTCCGTACGAACACTAGATATGTAATTTAATACAAACTTCATCCTATATAAAATATAGTTTTGGCATTTTTTTCGTTTTTGGGGTCTTTTCGGTCTTTTTGTTTTGGCGTTTTTTGCGTTTTTTTCGGTTTTGACGATTTTTTTTAGTTTTGGCTATTTTTTAGTTTTGACACTTTATTTTCTCGTTTTGGCGACTTTTTTCGGTTTTTGGGGTTTTTTCAATTTGGCGTTTTTTTATTTTTGGCGATTTTTTTTAATTTTTGCGATTTTTTTTTATTTAAAATTTTTTTTAGTTTTGGCGACATTTTCGCGTTTTGGCGATTTTTTTAGATTTTTGGCGTTTTTTTTCAGTTTGGCGTTTTGTTTTTCATTTTGGCGATTTCTTGGAATTTGGCGATTTATTTTAGTGTTAGAATTTTTTTTTTAATTTTGGTGATTTTTTTTCCTTTTTGGCGATTTTTTTTAATTTTTGGCGATTTTTTTTTTTTTTGATTTGGCGGTTTTATAATTTTCGGTTTTTTTGGTTTTACCGTTTTTGAAAATTTCACGTGTTTGCCTCTTACGGTTTCCAAGATATAGCAAATTGTCAAAATTACATAGTCAAAATTGCATTAACTGATGGACCACCCTTTAATTTAAATTTTTTTTTAATTTTAGTGTTAATTATTGCAGTCTGTATAAAAATACACTGATCTTACAAATTTTAAGTTTCAATATACATATGTTCATACAATTGTATGTATATTACATGGGATTTTAACATTTTTCGTTGCTCGTTTTGGAACACCCTTTAATTTTTAATTCTCATGTATTTGTTGTTGTAGCGGCAAAGGTTCTACATACTCTGTTAAAATTTCAGGTCCGTAGCTCTTACGGTTCCTGAGAAAATACCATGTGACGGACAGACGGACAGCGTAGCGAAAACAATAGGGTTCCTTTTCACCTTTGGTGTACGGAACCCTAAAAATAAAATAAATGTAAATAACAACAACAGCTATTTAAGAATAGAGTGTTGCCAAACAAGTATTTTTCTGACCGGGTGCAGTCAAGTTAATAATTAGTGTTTTCATCATTTTAACTTTTATATTCATTTCGAGTTAATACATCTAAGTATTATGTTATTCTGGCCAGAAGCATCATCAATCAAATTTAATTAAAAGGTCAGGCTGAATATGCAGCTCTGCCTATTAAAAAAACTTTGATGTCTGGCAAAGCTGTTTTCTCCATAATTCGAAAATATTACTTTCAAAATAAAATTAAGCTACAAGTCTTTTAAATAGTATATATAGTCAATTTTATTTAGAATAATTAAAACAAAATTAAAAAAATATGAGAAAACATGAAACAATCTTGGGTAAAATATGAATAATGAAACACTTATTATTTAACAAATAAATGTAAGAAAAATATTAAAAATTATCAAAAAAAAAAAAAAAAATGTCACTCAATTTAAGCTAATAAATAGAATAAAAAATCGTTTTAAAAAAAGTATATTAATATTTCCTGGGAGCAAATTACGGCACCCGATATCGAACGAAATTTTCAAATATTTCAATGGTATGAACTATGAAATGAAAATGAAAATACTTCAAAATTGAGATCGATATCGAATGTCGTAATTTGCTCTCTGTTTTGCAAAATTGATGTAATAAATAATTTTTAATCGAATTTTTAGTTGGAATGCACTTCAAGTAAACTACAACAGAAGGCTGGAGCAACAGTGAACTTAATTCAATCTATTACGTTATTGCCACATTGGAACGAATTCGCTATAGTAAATCGCTTAGAGCGAATTTAATTCCTTATAAATTATTCTGTTTCGAAACGCATACTCACGCTCACACCCACGACACAACAATATTAATATCTTTTAAATAAAAAACGATAGCGAAACATTTTTCGATTCAAAACAAAAAAAAAATTAAATAAACAAAATATTAACCACCGAACATCATATAATCTCAAATGAGGTCTAAAGCGAAGTTTAACGTTATGGCTTCTACCCAAATTGAACAGCTTAATCAATATTTAATTGTCGGAAAGTACCCTCCATGCCGAACAGATCATCACTGGTCTTTGGAGAGCCGGGACGCAACGCTTCGTTGGCCTTCTTGTCTTCTTGCTCTTGGAACCAATCGGTGTACTCAGCAATCTTTTTCTTCCACATTTGAGTCAATTCGACAATCGAACCAGCCTTGCCACCATATTCCTCGGGCAGCAAATCTTTGGGCACCGTTTTATACAAACTTTCTACGTCATTGTGGAAAGTGATACGATTGAGGATCTTCTCTTTAACGAATGGCTTAACAAACTTGAAAATGGTATCGACCAAGGGAGAAATGTTAATGACATGCACCTCCTTGACCTTGACGGGATAAGCTTCTTGAACACAAATTAAGAATTTCTTTACAATAGCAGGAGAGAATTTGGCAAAATGTGCCGCTGTGGCAACAGCTGCATCCAAAATGAAAATATCACCCGCAATGCCAACACTCTCTTCAACCAAACGCACATCACCAATCATAAGGGCAACCTTCATGGCATCGTTTACTTGGCTGGGCTGGAAATCACAATCAATACCGCGAATGAAAGTAATGCGGCGGCCATTTGGAGTTAAGCCGGGCAAGGTTGGGCAGTGACTGAAAAAAAAGATATAACAAAAATAGATTAAAACTTTTTTCTCTAAAATTCATTATTATTATTATTGAAATGCCAGCAAATTTTTCCAAATAAGTGCGCACGTTCCAAAATAACTTAATTACTTAAATAAGCTTGACGTCTAAACAAACTCTTCATAATTAGTTAAGGAATTTCCATAGAGAATATATTTTCTTTAAAAAAATTTTTGTTCCTATTTTTATTTAAAAATCTTACAACTTCCACTTACACATAATCCAGCACTATGGACAATTCGGGACGATTGATATCACGATTTGAGAAGAATTCCGGTATAGCATTACGCATCGTGTAGTACATGTCCAACTTCTTTTTCACCTTCTCCAAACTGAATTTACAACCACGTAAAAAAGTACGCAAACGGCCATCATCCATATCTTTGGGCAAGTGGGGTTGTGTGTCCAACCATTCGCGAATTAATTGAACATCACGCTCAATCTCATCAGGACTGTCGGGTTCGCGCAACTCTTCGCGAATGGTAATACGTTGTTGAGGTGTGGGTTGTACGAGCATCATCTGGAAATGATAAAAAAAGGAATATTTTTTCTTTAATAGGAGTATACACACTAGAGACCTGCGTAAACAGTCTTGATATGTGAATACGTCTTGTTTTTTTAAGGGCTCAGTTAGCCGACTGTAATGTAAAGTAACTGCAACAGTAAGAAACAGCTGATCGATTTTGTTATGTGAAAAGTAATGAAAATGGTTATAGAGATGTAATGTAACGTAACCTACTTTTCATATAAAAATATCAATCAGCTGTTTTCTACGTTACAGTTACATTACATTACAGTCGGCTAACTGAGCCTTAAATGTATTCTCGTGGCATGTATTATATTAAACCAATAATAAATGCTGTCATATGATATGCCAAGCAAGATGGATGCATTGGTTTTCGTGTATATGAGTATTAACAAGCGATGTCACGAATACTTGTTGTTCATAAAAAATCAAAAGAAGTAGTGTTGATGAGTGTGTGTGTAAGATGTAGGTGGTAATCTTTTATGTTTTTAGGGAGGTTTTTGCTGTGTAAACATCTATATAGCAATACAAACTTATTTAAAATATTGTAAATACATAGGAATTTTCGGGTTTTTGTTTGTTTTATTTAACTTGATAATTGCTTTATTAGGGTTCCGAACACCAAAGTTGAAAATGAACCCTATTGTTTTCGCTACGCTGTCCGTCCGTCTGTCACAGGGTATTTTCTCGAGAACCGTAAGAGCTACAGATCTGAAATTTGGACATAGTGTGTAGACAATTGGCAGCTACAACAACAAATACATGAGAGTTAAAAATTAAAGGGTGTTCCAAAACGAGCAACGAAAAATTTTAAAATCCCATGTAATATACATACAATTGTATGTACATATACATATGCACTTGAAATTTGTAAAGTTAGTGTATTTTTAAACAGACTACAACAATTAACACTAAATTTAAAAAATTTAAATTAAAGGGTGTTCCATCAGTTAATGCAATTTTGACTTTGTAATTTTAACAACTTGCTGTATCTTGGAAACCGTAAGAGCAAAACTCTTGAAATTTTCAAAAACGGTAAAACTAAAAAATCAAAAAATTATAAAATCGCCAAATCTAAAAAAATCGCCAAAAACAAAAAAAAATCGCCAAAACGAAAAAAGCACCAAATTAAAAAACAATTTCTAGGACTAAAATAAATCGCGAAAAACCGGAAAAATCGCCGAAATGAAAAAAGCTCTTGAACAAAAAAATCGCCAAAATGAAAAAATCACCAAAATAAAAAAACCCAAAAACAGAAAAAATCGCCAAAGGAAAAAATCGCCGAAATGAAAAAAACCCCAAAAACAGAAAAAAATCGTAAAATGAAAAAAAAATTGCCAAAAATGAAAAAAATTCCGAAAATAAAAAAAAAACCCCAAAAAGAGGAAAAACACCAAAACGAGAAAAAAGCGACAAAACTGAAAAAATCATTTAAACTTAAAAAAAGAAAAAAAAGCCACATCAAAAAATGCTCAAAACCGAATGTACGGAACCCTTCGTGCGCGAGTCAAAGTCGCACTTTACTGAATTTATTTTAATTGCAATGCTACACAACAACAAGAACAGCAACAAATAAACGCTGAACAATAGGAATTAAAAAGTAAAATTAAAGGCATTTACCATAGATGAGCACTAAAATTCAGTAAAAATAATAAAAAATTTTTAACCAGTAAATTTTAACTGATTACTAAAGTTTGTTTCTACAATTTTTATAAAGTGCCTAAATGATTTATTATATGATGAGGTGCATGGAATTTTCAGTAATCAGTACTGCCCGTATTCATAATGAAATTCTACCAAGTGGCTAAATGTTTTTCATACAAAAGTTTCAAAATTGAATGAAAAAAACTTTGCCACTTGCTACAATTTTATTATGAATACGGACCTACGATTTTAATGGTAATGCAAATTAAATTTCATTAGCAGTAAAAATTTACTGAATAAAATAAAATAATGTCTATTTCTATGTATGTGTCTATGTCTATGTCTATGTCTATGTCTATGTCTATGTCTATGTCTATGTCTTTGTCTATGTCTATGTCTATGTCTATGTCTATGTCTATGTCTATGTCTATGTCTATGTATGTGTCTATGTCTATGTGTACACCTATGGCTAAGTTTATGCAAATGCTCGTATGCTGACTAATGATGAAATTGGTGCATTCAGACTCTTAAAATTTTATCTGCCTTATTCATAAAAATATTTCAGGTTATTTAGCGCTTATTTAACATATTTCTATGTGAAATTTGTCAAATAAACCTGTAATAAACCTAAAATATTTTTTATGAATTATACCGTATGAATATTGTTGAAGAATATATTCACCTCTTCAAGGGTACCTATTGCTTAAAGCCTTAAAATCGCTTAAAGCAAATGTCTTGAGAGCATGATTTTTTCCTATGTTCTGAAGTGAACTTTTAAACCCCTTGTTATTTTATTTTGTGCTGTACAGTCTAATTTTAGATAAAATTTGTGAACGCCCAATTAAATTAAACTTGTTTGGTGGTTTTTGCCAACATACATACGAGAACATAAATTTTTATTATTAGTTTACAACTTATTTTCATAAATGTCTAGTTGCAGCAAAACCAAACTGTAGCAACAAATTTGGTATTTAAGCTTATTAAAATATTTCGTTTCAAAATATCTTTTTTCCAACCAAACTAACAGCAAAACAATATTATACATGTGTATGTATGTACGTTATTTTTAATGCCAATGTTTTTTTATATTTTATTTATTTTCTAACTAAAATAAAAATAAAAGCTAAATAAATTTCGTTGCAACGAGTGGAAGCTGTTAAAAATAAAAATAAAACTAAATAATAACTAAAAGCCGTTTAAAACAGAAATTTGCTTTTATGTTAAAAAAAAGAAAAATAGCAACAAGCCCAAATTTTGGAGTAGCAACAATGAAATACTACTCGTATTTGCCCAGAGTTTGCATCCAGCCAGCACTCATGTGAAGTGGAGTTAGTGTGTTTCCTACTTGGGCAGTAGGTTAAATGGCAATTTAATTTTGTTTTTCAAGTTTCTTTTTTCACGTTCAAATAAAATGATTAATGATATTTTTCATTGTAGTTATTTTATGAATTTCATGAAAAAGATTGTTTATTTCCGCAATATTGTTGTAACTGGTATGTATGCATTTGTATTTGTTTGCTCAGTAAACAAATTTATTCAGATTAAGTGTGATTATTTAAATGCGCGCGTACATCATACGGTTCATTAGAAACGAAAAAAGAAGCTAAGCGATTTCTTTGATGATCATAAATCGAGCTTTTTACCTGATCCAAACTAGTGGCATAGGAAGATAAACTTGTAAGATACCGATCTCATCTGCGCCTATTATATTAAAATATGCATACAGCAGCATTAAGGTTAAAAGAATACCTATGTACATATATAATTTAAATTTTAACGGCCTTGTTAAAAGAATATTGTATTGTCTTTTAATGACAAATTAGTTCACAAACACGTTTGTTAACCTTCGAAATCCTGTTAAAAGAATCAAAGCCGATTGTCAGTAGTGCAATAAATTAAAAGTCTTTTTTGGTTTTAATTTTTTTTAAATTGTTTTTGATGCCTTATTTAATTTAAATAGATAAGAGTTTGTAAGGAAGTGCCTTTAAGTTTGGCAATTTTATATTATTAAGTTTAAAAACAGTTGTGTAATGCCGGCCATACACTGCACAACTTCACTGTGTAGTGTAGTGGCACTGTACAGTGCGTTTGTGTAGTGTGTGGTGGTGTTTGTGCTATTTATGTATTCAAATGAGTAAAAACGATAACAATTTTGATATTTGCTCAAGTTTGTCGCTCAGTTGTTTGGCGATTTTTTTAGATGTTAAAAACAAGAAAAGAGCTCAGAAAAATATTCTGGACAGAGTTTCTAAAATTAAACAAATAATCGCAGCGGATACAGCAATAGATTCATGAAAATCGAAGCCTACGCCAAATTAGTTAGTCCCAGTCTAGACTTGTAATTTTTGTTGCAGCAATTCTTGCATATGTGGGAGAGTGTTGAAATAGAAATATATACATTTTGTATTCCTATCTCGCACTTTTCCACTAAAAAATAAACAGTTGCTGCAACAAAAATTGCTAGTCTAAGCTGGGACTTGATAAATTAAAGGAAAAATATCCCAGATAACTGGCTGCTAAAAAGATTAGCGCAGTATTTGCATATGTTGTCTTCTTCGCCTATAACTTTAAAATAAAAGACTGCACAGTTTCTTGCACAGTGTGTGTCACAAGTTTTGTTTACGCGGTGTTAAAGTTGAGCACTGAAATTGTTAGTTTATGCTTGGCATAGGGGATATATTTGTGCAGTTCTTTTTCATGATTGAAGTGTTACCTATTCAAACAATAGCATTTTTATGTGAAATTACATCTTATTTACTTCAATATTTTTTTTATGATTTAACGCGTGTCAAGATGAATACGAATTTACAATATTTATTTATTGTTGGCTTAGCACGTATAAATGCGTCTCGTTGCTGCTAAGCAACACTTCAATGGTTGAAGTCCCCATTCTAGCATTTGGAAATATTGCATGTATCATTATAACGATTTATGGTGCGACACCATTTTATTCACTTTGAGATGTCTCAGCTCACGAAAAATAGCTGGTAGTGATTTTACGGCCAAATAGAACGCAATCACACTACATATTAGGCTTGAATTTCGACTAACTTTTGTTCTATAAAACTAATCGTGATTGGTATGAATTTGACATAGTTGGCATTACCGCTGAGCCAGCATTTCCAAACCTAAAGATGGTAACACTTCAATCGCCTAACGTTGTAGAGTGAAAACCTTCTCGTTGTAATCGCACTACACACAAGCGCGAAAGTCTATGTCTGCACCATAGAAAAGCTTGAAAAAGCTTGAAGCGAAGCCATCATAGGCTACAATGTTCTACAAAAATATTCGCCACAAAATTCGATTTTTTGTCTTTGAACATTTATCTCAGAACTCGAAACTTTTTAAAAAAAGTTTAAATTACTTTGTGAAATGGCCAACAACATTAATTAGTCTTGTCTACTTTTGCCAAAAGTGAAGTTATTCACCCTTATTCCAGTTGTCGCCATCGACGTCACTTTGACGCAATACCAAAAAATTGGTGCTCATACATCCGTTGCCTAAAACAACTGACTCATATTGGCATGTTTATGCTATTTTCTAGGCCTTAGGGAACGGAAATAAATGGTCAGTTGCGCAAAATTGTTCTTGAGAGCGAGTAAACAAGCCCCAATTTTTTGGTACTGTGTTAAAGTGACGTCGATGACGACAACTGGAATAAGGGTGATTATAAAGTTATCTCCATAATGGTTCTTACAATAGGTATACACTAGTGCTGACCACTGAGAGAAATGTATTCGAGTATGTGTATTAATTTGGTACACCACCAGTGTGACGAACTTTAATCGGCTTCTTCTTCGAGTACAAATTGATACACATACACAAATACATTTCTCTCAATGGACAGCACTGTTGTATACTACACGTAAATGCATGAATATTCCCACGCATCAGTGTCCAAACTGAAGCAGTTACTATAGAGCTGTAATAAAAATACCAACAATAAAAATTGTAAAATTGTTGTCTGTATTCCGCTCAAAAACATTAAATAGTAAATTAAAAAAAAAAAAACTAACACACACTACTGACTGACTCGCTTAAATATTCGTTGAACAGTTTTTCAAATTTCAGGGCATGCCAACCAAGTTCAAAAAGCTTGTTAAAAAGAAGTAGAAAAAGAAATAAATAAAGAAAAAGAGCAACAACTTTGCAAAAGCAAAATAAAATGTGAGATCTTTTTGAAAGCATTTTTTTCTCCCAAAGTTATTAACATGGTTTGTTGACTTTGTTGCTTTAAGAAGAAAACTTAACAATAGTAAGAGATACATTCACATGATAATAACTAATTGAATTCATTTTAATTTCGAGTCGTTTTTACTAAATATGTATGTTTACTAAATGTGTTTCTTTTTGTTGTTTTTTATTTTTGGGTCTTTTGAAAAAGTAATAAATTTTGTATTATTTTACTTAATATTTAGTGCTGACCTTGTCTGAACATTTAACAAAAGTGTTGTAATTTCAGAGGGCAATTATACTCGTATACGAGTGTTATTTCTTATACAGTTTATTTTATTTTTTTTATGAGATATTGAGACATATTTTCAAATTTTGTAATAAAAATGATTTTATTGGTCTTGAAACATTTTCGCAGAGCATGTGCAACATTTACGTTTACTTTTTAGTAAATATTGAATTTCCTGTGGAACTTTTTATCATTAAAAAAAAATATAAAATTCCATTGAACTTACTTATAAACAAATATTAAAATTAGTATGAAATTTTGGAATATGTGTACATAGATACATATATGTGTTTTATAGTTGCTAATCAACCTAAATATTCTATTTGTTTTAGTAAATATAAGCTAAACTACTTAACTTCGAAACGAACTTCGAAATTTCGAATATAAAAAAATTTATATATTTTTGTGTAATCTTTAATTAAGAAAAATTTTCTTTTCCACAATGAAAATTCAAACTTCGAATTTTTTCGAATATGACAATTATAGAATTTTGCATAATTTTAGTAGTTTTTTATGTTATAGTAATGCTAATTATCAAAGAAAAATTTTTAATTTCAAAATGAAAGTTCAAATTTTGAATCTTTTTCGAACATAAGAATATCCAAGAAAAATTTTTCTTTTCCAAAATGAAAATTCAAACTCCGAATCTTTTTCGGACATAATAATTTTAGCATTTTCCACCAGTTTTTTTTTTTTTGCTAATCAAGTTAAATTCTCTATAAGCTTTAACATATCTCAAACTACTTGCCTTCGAAGCTCACTTCGAAATTTCGAACACAAAAAAAATCGCTATATTTTTGTATAATTTATAATTTAGCAAATTTTTTCTTTCCCACAATGAAAATTCAAACTTGGAATCTTTTTCGAACACAACAATTTTAGCATTTTGCACAATTTTAGAAGTTTTTTTATGTTACAGTAAAATTCGAATTATCAAAGAAAAATCTTTAATTTTCACAATGAAAGTTCAAACTTCGATTCTTTTTCGAACATAAAAATTTTATTCCACTAAAGTTCAAAATATCCAAGATATCTTTTTAACCCCCGACTAAAAAAAGGGGTGTTATAAGTTTGTAGTGTGTGTCTGTGTGTCTGTGTATCTGTGTATCTGTGTGTCTGTCTGTGCTCACGTACAGGCCAAACGGCTGGACCGATTTTCATTTAGTTTTTTCTGTTTGAAAGATGACTTGATCGAGGGGGTTCTTAGCTATGTTTGAAAAAAATCGGTGTAGAAGATATAACATCTTTTCTGAAAAAAGTCGGGGGTTTTTAAAATTTTTAATTTTTGCTATTTAAAATGAAAATAAAAACTTCCAATGTTTTTTTGAACATAATAATTTTAGCGTTTTCCACCAATTTTTTTTCTAATCAAACTGAATCTTCTATTAGCTTTAATAGATCTCAAACTTCGAGCCGCACATAGAAATTTCGAACACAAAAAAATTCATATATATTTGTACAATCGATAATTAAGCAAAAATTTTCTTTTCCACAATAAAAATTCAAACTTTGAATCTTTTTCGAACATAAAAAATTTACCGTTTTCTGAAATTTTAGGACTTGTACATTACACTTACATTTGAAATAACTTTCTTTTTTTATGAAAACTTAATCCAGCAACTGTAAATAGCAATAAAGTTTTCTTAAGCTTGTAGAGTTAGAATGTATATGCAATGTTGCATTTAGTTGCATATTCATCGTGTTAATTGCAAGTAACTTTGATGTTTTTTTTTGCTAATCAACATAAGTCTTCTATTAGCTTTAATGTATCCTAAACTGCTTAACTTCGAACACACTTCAAAATTTCGAACACACAAAAATAGATTTATTTATTTTATTATAAAATTCATGCTTTGAATATTTTTCAAACTTAATTATTTTAGCATTTTGTACCGTTTTCAAAGTTTTCTACTACACTAACATTCGTAATATCTTTCTTTTCTTACGAAAACTTAATTTAGCCAATGCAAATTGCATTAAATTTTTTGTTCAATTTGTAGAGCTAAAATGTCCGTTCAATAATTTATTTAGTTGCATACTCATTGTGCTAATTGCAAGTAACTTTTGGTTTTTTTTTTTGCAATTGTTGCATTTCCTTGCCGACGTTGTATGTACATATGTATGTATTTATATTGTTGTGGCAGCATAGCTTGCAACAGTTACCAATAAACAGGTTTACGTAGACTCGATTTCTTTTTGCACTCACACAATGTTGTCTGTCTACATTCGTTTGCGAGAATGGTATAGAGTTTTGTTGTAAAAAGCTTTGCAACTTTGTCTTATGACACAAAATGCTCGCAATCAAAAAAGAAAAAAAAGAAATGATTTGTCATTGCATGCATTTGTGTTACAGCATGGTTGCAACATGTTAAGCATTGTGTATAGTTTTTTTTTCTAAATTGATAATTTTTTATCTTGTAAATATATACACAGCAGGCATATGTAAGCCTATTTTGTGTGTTTAAAGTATTTATTGAAAATTTTGTATAAATATTATGACTTGAAAAATGATGTTCATATACAAAATAAAATTAATAATAAATATATATGTATAAAAATATATAAATATTTAATAATTTCAAAAAATTGGCTTGTTTTTATGGTTAAGCAATTGTTTATATGCATTTCGTTCCCGCTTGTGGAACTCGTCAGTAGACTTCAACCCAAAAAAGTTTTGAATTCAGTTAACAAACTCCGTATGTTTATAGTAAGACTCTTAATACTATATTGAGAAATGAAATGCATATAGACAATTGCTTAACCATAAAAACAAGCCAATTTTTTGAGATTGGATAAAGACATTATGTCAAATAAATATACTTCAGTATTTCATGTATTTAATAATTTATTATATAAATTGATTGATTATATTTATTGATCTTAATTGTCTATTTACTAGTCCTTCGAACCGAGTTATGGCTGTCAGAAAATCAATTTTTCTTTAAGATAACTTAATCTTAAAGATTTGTATACTCGTACCATTTGTATTTAAGAATGCGGAAGTATATTTATTTAACGTTAAGTCTGTAATATATTAATATCAAGAATTTTTGTTTGTTGTTGGTTAAGCAATCTCTATATGCATTTCGTTTCTGTTTAAGAAACTCATCGGTATGCTTCAAATCAAAAAATTCGTGGACAAAGCAAAAAAACTTTGTGTGTTTAAGGAAAAACTCTCAGAATATTATTGAGAATTACGCACACAAAAAATTCACAGCAAACATCTTTATCCGATTCTGAATCCCGTTTTCAATTTTAACAACCACATTTAGGTCTGTAGTGCTTAAAAAAATCGGATAAAGATGTTATTATAGTTTTTTCAAATAAAATTTTTATATTGCCTTTTTACAAAATTTCTTACTGGGGTGAAGACTTCAGTTTCACAATCTTTTAATAATTAATTAAAGCATTTTTAAGCAGAACAAAACATGGACCAGCTGTATTTAAAAACAAAAATTTTTAAACAATCTTTGGAGTATTTCAGTTATTTACAGATCAAGTTCTTATTAATTGATTTGCCAGAATAAAAACTCGATATCTACGTCAGTTGGATATCTAAGAGACTTGAAAAATTAATTTAATTTTTATACAAACACAATTCATATTAATTTTGTCTATGTTCGAAAATTCGAACTTTCAAATTTTATTATGCTCGAAAATTCGAGCTTTGAAATTTCAACATGTTCGAAAATTTCTATAGGGTGTTTTTTTAAGAGGTATAGAACTTCGAATTGAAATAAAACACAAGAAAATCGTTTTAATGTCCATCAATTTGGCTTTATTGGAAGGATAATTTTATGCCATTAATGTTTAAATATGATTTCGGGCATGTGGCCGCCGCGGCTGGCTCGAATAAAGCCAATTCTACAGGTCTAATTTTCAACCACTTTTTCGAGCATATGGGGCCGTATGTTGGCAATAACGCCACGAATGTTGGCTTCCAAGTCCCCTAACGTTTCTGGTTTGTTGGCGTAGACGAGCGACTTCACATATCCCCAAAGAAAATAATCCAATGGTGTCAAATCACACGATCTTGGTGGCCAATTGACAGGTCCATTCCGCGAAATTATGCGCCCATCGAATGTTTCCTTCAATAAATCGATTGTGACGTGCGCTGTGTGGCATGTAGCGCCGTCTTGTTGGAACCACAACTCATCCACATTCATGCCATCCAATTCGGGAACAAAATAGTCGGTTAGTCGGCTCCAATTGCTGTGCACGGTGGCGAATCGATTCATTCGGGTCCTCTTCAACACTTTGCTCTACAGCGGCAATTGTTTCTTCGGTGCGCACTGTTCGACGTCTCTGCGGATGCGTATCATCACATAGAGTACACGTAGTGCGAAAACGATCCATGGTTAACCGAATTAATTGCTCTGATGAACGATTATGTCGACCATAAAATGGACGGAGGTTGCGGTAAACTTCGCGAACTGAACCATTATTTTCGAAATAAATTTGCACGATTTGCAAGCGTTGTTCTTTTGTCAACCTGTTCATGATGAAATGGCAAACCAAACTAAATATTAATCACTTGACAGCTGACAAAATGGCCGCCAGTTAAAAAAGTGATGCCAACTTAAAGTTCTATACCTCAATAAAAAACACCCTTTACCTTAAATTTGTTGATTTTTTCAAAAATTTTAGCTTCAAATCTCTTATCGTAGTTCGAACTTTCGGAAATGTCATAGATAGTGAATTAAAACTGTTAAGTTAGAATTTTCGAGCATACTAATATATTGAACTCAATAAAATTTTAAATTTTGCTGCCTGACCATAAGAAATAAAGCATTTTTACGGCCTATCCCAGGATGTAGAAAAAAAAGTTCGATCTCTTACTTACATATATCGAAAACAAAAACAAGTTTTCTTGTGTTGTTGTTGTATTCAATCCAAGTTGTCAATCGAACTTTTCTGTGGACATTGTGGGACATGCCCTTAATATCAAATTGAATAACAGTAAAAATTCAAAAGTAGATTAGGTTGTCTTACATTATTTGGGAATATATTCGAAAATTCGAACTTCGAAGTGTTTAATATGTTCACATGTTTTGCATTAAATATAAAACTTTTAAGTTAAACTTTAAATTTAAACCTTATAATTTATTTCAATACTTTGAAAAGAAATATCTATTGATCTTCTTGCTAAAGTTATTTATACATATCGTTACCTTAACATAGAAAGGTCCTGCATTATAATTTTTTTGAAATTAATTTTTTTTTGATAGAAGAACATGTTGTGTCTATAAACGTAAAATATAGTGATTTCTAAAAAAATTAGTAAGGCCTTTTATATAATGATAACGATATATTTTTATGCTTTGATAGATTCATCTTGTGATTTTTTAGAATTTTCCTAACAAGCCAACAAAACGCTCTGCTACAGAGCAATATGAGCAAAATAATTAAACATATTTTCTAAGCTGTGTTTTAACAATATAGTTTTGTTTCGAACTTATACAAATTTTAAAAATTCGCTATTAAGAAAAAAAATCTTATATCTTATACAAAACCAACTTAGGTTATAATCTTACAATTTCAGAAAATTTCAACTTTGAAACTTTATTACTTTCGAAAATTTCTAACTCAAATTTCTTTATATCTTCTAAAATTTTTAACTTCGAAATTCTTATAGTAGTTCGAATTTTCGAACATATCATTGATCTGGAACTAAAAACCTTCGATAATCTTATAAACTCTTAAGCTCGAATTTCTGAGCTTAACAGGATTTCGAAGTTCGAATTTTCGAACATAATAAAATTTGGAGTTATGCTGCCTGTGCATAAGAATTACAATTTTTTAAAGTAGATTAAAAATTTTGATTATTACGTAGGAATATATTCGAAAATTCGAACTTCGAATTGTTTAATATGTTTACATATTTTGCATTATATTTAAATTTTTCAAGTTATACAAACACAAAGAAAATAAGAATATTCGTGCATCCAAATTTAATAGTCGTAAATGCATAGAAAAAAGTAATATGAAAAATTTTATGATATCATTTAAAATTTTGTAATATCATTTAAAAACTTAATTAAATTTTTAACTATAAATAATTTGATAATATGAATTAAGTTTTTCGGCCCGAATTTTTTAAAAAAATTCGGTTGAGTATTTAAATGAAAGCCAAAATAAATTGATTTTTGTTTTCAATATACATACATATATATATGTATGTATATGTACCAATATATACATATATACAATACACAATCCAAAATTTTCTTCACATCTAGATGAACGGTCTTTGATAAGAATGCATATAAGGATATTGTGCAAAACAAGTTTAAAATTTGCAAATTTTTAGGTCAATAAAAATTTAAATTAAATTATATTTATAATGAAAAAATAAATGCTTCACCAAATCTTTATACAGACTGTAAGTAAAATAAATACTTTAATTACAACTGCACCGATCATATTTTATTACAAATTAACAATTCGAGCTTATCCTTCCCTAATAGACTTGCAATTGAACTCATACATCGTTTTCTTTAATATGCTTAATTCCCGTATAAATGGTACACCGAACGAATTGCTCATCAGTTAATAATATCAATTAAGAATTTAATCGATTCAATTAAATATATAATTGCTTTAATTAATTCGAGTGGAAAAACTTCATTCATTAAAAAAAGCCATTCATTCATATTTTTAAATTGCTTACAGATGAATATTTAATAAGTTTTTTCATTGATATTACAAAATTTTTCATAATATTACTTTTTTCTGTGTAGTTAATAAAATGCCTTCCTTTCAAAGTGGATGAACATCGTTGCTTCACTAATTTTATTATACACACTTTATTTCCATTTAATGGCTTTCCTAAAAACTTCTTTTCGAGTAGATATTTAATTTTTTTCTGCATCCTTACCTTGAAAGCTAAAAATGTATTTGGTAAACTGAGTAAAAAATTTTTCTTTATAATCCACAAAACGAAATCTTTGGAAGGATAATCCAAATGCTGCAGTAACGGGAACCCCTTTCAAAATTAATCAATTTTGTTACTTTTAACAAACAAACGTTAACGTATCCAATACTTGTTTGAAAATTTTGAATTTATTTGTTATTATTTTTTTTTCTTTTGAAATTTGTCTTTTAAAAAGGGGGGAAGAAACGAACAACCGACTCGAATGAAGTAAAATCTGCAACTGAGTACAAAAGAAACATGTTTTACTGCTATATAAGTCGTATGATCATGTTCCATTGCACTTGGTTGAAAAAACATGAGGAAAAAAAACTATTTTAAAAGAAAAAGCATGCACGAGTGCTTGAATACCAACAGAAACCACAAAAACAAAAATCAACGAAGTTGTACAGCTACAAATAAACAAAGTGTAAATACGACTCATGCTCGTGGTTGAGTGTAAAAAAGAAAACAGTATACAATTCGGTAAATGTTGATAGTAGTTTTTGTTGTTCTTGTTGTTGTAGCAACTAGTGGTAAGTGAAGTTTAGCTTAAATTCGGCATAATGAAATTTTAACTTCTTACATGTTTGTAACATGTTTGCACAGTGGTTTCAATATATTTTCCTAACATCAAATTTATATGCAAAGCCTGCATCACACTATCGAATATAATTGAAATAAAAGGACATAATTGCACCACATTGCATTGGTAAAAAGCCAAATAGACAAATTCTGAAATGAATTGAGAAATAAGGCCATTTTGGTTTATTATTTATGACTTTATGGCAGTGAATCGACGAAAATTGGTACATTGTGCCGATAGTGTGATCTAGGCTTAAGAAATACATATCTATTAATCCTCTTTTTAAAGTTAGATTTCTTTCGCTTACAGAAAGTTTACTTTGTAAAGTATATCCATATACATACATATCGATGGTATCAAGTAGAAATTCTCTAACTCGAATTTTTTACGAAATTGAGTTTTCCAGCGATTCCAATACATTTCACAAAAATGTATTGCATTAGTGTAAAAAGTATCGATTTTACAAGAAGTTGTAGAAAAAAAAGTTACATATTGAATATTACAGTTTCTATTATGTTTTTAGCTTCTCCTGTAAAATTACAATTATTTGAGTTATGGCCCTTCTACTTCAGACCACAGAAATGTTCATAATTTAATTTTAATTATTATTTTTCGAACTTTATTTGTTTCTATATTTATGATTGGATTAGGCTAAAATTCGTGTTGCATTGTAATTATTAATGCACAAATAACGCCATAGTTAATTGTAACTATTCTGATGAAACACGTAGTAGTTAGAACGGAACAACTAGCTATTTTCGAAGGCCACTACACCTTCATAATCAGCGTTTTTTTGTGTTTGATCTACTGTGTGTAGTGTCAGTTGATGTAGATTTCTGCTTTATATACTCAGCCATTGTTGCAAATGGAATATGTGAATTGATTTGATTCATCGTATTTTTTTCAATTTGCTGAAGGCTTTTTTGTAATGAAAGCTCAATTTTACCATCTCTAAATTTATAACAGTCTTACCATTGCCATTAGTTCCCTACTAATTATGCATGTGTTCGTTAATTTGCTTATTTTTGTTCTACTTAAGATAAAATTTTTTTGTTTTTTTTTATTATTACGTATATTTATTTAATTTTTGCCACAGGCCCATGGCTAATAATTTATTTTGTAAGTTCTTGGAATTTTATCTCTTACGTAAGCAAAAAAAAAAAAAAAAAAAATAATAGCAAAACTATAAATAGAATATTATATAGTTTCTAAGGTATGTGCGAAATATATAATTTAGTTTCGAAGTTATATAAATTAAATTTTTTCGCTGTTGAAAAATTTTATTTCTTGTACAACACAATTCAACTCAATTTTGCTTATGTTCGAAAATTCGAACTTTGAAATTTTATCATGTTCGAAAATTTCTACCTTAAATTTCTTGATATTTTGGAATATATTTGGTTCGAATCTTTTATCGTTGTTCTAAATTTCGGAGTTGTCTTAGATTGCGATTCAAAAATTTTTAAAAATAATATTAACGCGAATTTTCGAGCATACATGCAGGTTAGGAAGGGTGGTGCTTTACCGCACCTCCATCCGGAGACCCAATTGGGTCCATTGTGACATGTAAGTGAACTAGAAAAATATATAAATTATTCCATTAAATCGTTTTCTGTTGCTTTTGCCAGATCTATAATGTGTCTCAGCGCACTTGTAATTTTAAGAGCCTTTTTTAAAAAGGCGCTGAATTGGCGGTTTGGCTTTCTTAATTTTTACCCCTTTGGCGAGCTTTGCTTTTTATAAGGCCTTGGAATTTCAGGGCAAATATTTTTGCACTTCTTGCCTTATCTTTCGAAAGGGATAAAGAGGAGCTAGCTCATAAATGTTCGTTGTAGGATTCTACATAAAAGTGCTGAAGGTATATACAAAATTATCTGGAATTTCAAGGTTCCCTATGCCTGGTCATAATAAAGGAGGGGAAACCTTAACACCCCTTCTATAATAGTAAGTTCAAAAGAAAATCTTGATGTCCTTCCACTCTGTAATTAGAAAAGAAAGAGATTTTTTTTACATACTATAAAAATACGAATTCGAAAGCATTTTCTTTCGTTTCAAATTACACAGTAGACCACCTTTACAATTTTCAGTTAAGAGGCGAATTCACATCAGGTGATCTCAATTCACCAGCTGACAATCAGCTGATAATTTCTCTGCTGTCAAATTAAAGTAAAACGTTGGAAAATATTCTGATTATGCAGAGTTGCAAATCGAGACCACCTGGTGTCAATTCGCCTTGTTCATATACATTTAAAACTTTACAAATAACTGCCCACTGTGCTTAATTCGTAAAAGTACTTTAAGTTTCTTTTTACAATATAAAACTTGAAAATTTTACAATTGAAATTTCAAATGAAGATGTAGAAAGACTTGATCTATTTGTATGTGTGTGTGTGTGTATATGCGTGTGTGTGTGTAAAACATATGAATGGATAGTGAGAACGCATACCTGTTTATGGTGATTGCAATTTTGTGGCGTATTAATCACCGCAAAGAAAATTATACCAAAAATTAAATGCGAAAGAAAATAATAATATCGCTTATAGTTTTGTTTATACATACATATGTACATTTTAAGGACGGACAGACAAATGATGATTAATCTAACTGGAATGCAAGTAGATATTAAAACAGTGCCAATACTCGTAATCTGGTAGATTTGTTGCTGGTTTAATAATTTTTTGTTTCTGCGATTATTTCAATAATTTCTTTTGTTGTAATCGCTGAAAGAAAAAAAAGAATAAAAACAAGCACTGAGATAGAAATGAAAATTTTTGACCATTGCTCTGATTTACACGGGCATAATTGTGCTGGCATAACATGCCAGTTTGTAGGTGAGAGAGGCAAAGAGAGTGGTTTTGCGGTTGGCATAATTTTTCAACCAGCTTCAACCCCGCATTAGCAGCATAAAACAAATACACACACAACTTAAAAAACAGCAAATGTTAAATGAATACGAAAAACACTAACACACACAAAGCTGTATATACGTATACATTTTGTGCCAGATAAATTAGTCTCGTGTAATTTGGAAAAGAACAAAAATTATGTGGCCTAAAAATTGTTCTCGTCTAAACTACCTCATTAACATTAATTGCGTGTCGAACTAGTGTGGAGCAATAATAATGAAGCAACAAGTGTTAATAAAACACAGCACAGTGATGGTGAGTCTTTCAACAACACCCTTCTTCATTTCGGTTGGTTAGCATTTGGAAAAATTTGATATTGGAAATTATGAAAGAAAAGCATAGAAATACAATAACAAATGAAAATAACTACCATATATTGCTAACTAGACATGCAGACTTCAACTAAGTGCAATAAATAATTTATTATTTTCAAAAATTTTAAAGTCCAGTCAATCAGCACTTTAAGATTACCCTACTGCAATCAATTAATGTATATATAAAAGAGGATGTGTGTATGTATGTAATATGGACTCCAAAACCGCTGGGCCGATTTTGATGAAATTTTCAGGGAATCTTCATAATAGTCACGCGGTTGACTCTGTGAAGTCTGATTTTTTATTTTTATTTATATATATATATATATATATATATATATATATATATATATATATATATATACATATATATATATTTGTTTATTTTTTGTTGCTTTTTTATTTTATTTTATTTTTTTTAAAGCTGTTGTCATGGTTTTCAAAACGAGATATCAAACTCTTAAATCGTTTATGTACAGGGTGGGCCAAAAGAACCTTTTTTTTATTTTTTCTTTCAGATTATATAATATACAAAATGGAAATTTTTTTACACTAAGTATGAAAAATGATGTCTCTTAAATGACCACCGTTTTCAGCTTCGCACTGATGGGCTCTTTTTAGAGCATTTTCCATAACATCTTTCAAAACTTGTGGCTGTAGCGTTCGAATTTCTGCAACAATGTTTGCCTTGAGTTCAAGGATTGTCTCTGGCTTGTTCACATACACTCGCTCCTTCAAAAAACCCCAAAGAAAATAGTCGGGTGCTGTCAAATCTGGCGATCGCGCTGGCCAAATAATTTCCGAATTTCGAGAAATTATTCGCTCCCCAAAAATTTGACTTAAAAGTGCCATTGTGTCTCGGGCAGTATGGGCAGTGGCTCCGTCCTGCTGAAACCACATACCAGGTCTGTTTTCAAGAGCAGGACGTAAAAAATTTTCTATCATAAACCGATACCGCTCTCCATTTACGGTTACAGCACTTCCATCTTCATTCTCGAAGAAGTAGGGCCCAATGACATTTTCAGATGTGATCCCACACCATACTGTACACCTGATGGGGTGCAATTGGCGTTGATGAATGGCTCTTGGATTTTGAGAACCCCAGAACCTACAGTTCTGCTTATTAACAAAGCCATTCAAATGAAAATGAGCTTCATCACTCATAATCAAATTTTCAATAAAGTTGATTTCATTTATTCATTTCTTATTTTCTGATTTTCATTTATTATTTTCATTCATTATAAATTCTCCAAGTGTTGTCTATATAATCTGAAAGAAAAAATAAAAAAAAATTAATAAACAAAAAAGTTATTAAACTTTTACACCCCTTGGTTTCTCTTGGCCCACTCTGTAGTTCCGAAGATATTTACAAAAAACCTATGTTAATAATGATCCAATATCAAAATTTTAAAACTTTCGAAATGTTGTATTAAAAAATCCGAGTTTTCGGTTTATTTACAAAATATTTACATCATTTCATATTACGATGGGGTTAGCGAAGCACACCGGGTGTAGCTAGTCAATTAATATTTTCAGAGTATGTGACGAACAGAGGATGTACTTCATAACAAAGTGAAAAGGAGATCGTACTAACGGGCATTTTCAATGTGTCACCAAGTCCTTTTATTTGAAACTTAAACTGATAAACTTCAATTCTAAAATGTGTACGTTATCCGCCATTTTGGTTTTCCTTAAGTAAAATGGTGCATAGTCATAGTCATAAACAAAGTACACTTTAAGAGTTTAAAACCAGTATTGCCATACAAAATACTGGTTTTAAATTAATAAAGTATACTTTGCTTTGACTATGACTATGCGTCTATAGTTTTTGTGAAAAGTATTTTTTTTTTAATAAAAAGTACTTTTGCAATAAAAAGTTATTTAAAGAAAATTTATTATTTGACATATTGTCAGAAGTGTACATAAAATAATTGAAATTTATTTGCTGGTAGCTTAGCATGTCTATATACATACGTATTTCATTGGCGCTTGAACCAAATCAGCAGTAGACTTTAACCACAAATTTTAAACAGTCACAAACCTCTTACTTTATGCATAGACTTTCAAAAACTATATGAGAATTCATAAAATAATAATACTTTTGAAAATCACAAAAGAAAAAATAAGCTTAGTAGGCTTTGAAACTGATACAAAAACCCAGCAAATAATTTATATCCAGGTAGGATGTAGAAAAATAAAATGAGTTCACCTGGATATAAATTATTTGCTGGGTTTTTGTATCAGTTTCAAAGCCTACTAAGCTTATTTTTTCTTTTGTGATTATCAAAAGTATTATTGTTTTATGAATTCTCATATAGTTTTTGAAAGTCTATGCATAAAGTAAGAGGTTTGTGACTGTTTAAAATTTGTGGTTAAAGTCTACTGATGATTTAGTTCAAGCGCCAATGAAATACGTATATAGACATGCTAAACTACCAGCAAATAAATTTCAATTATAAAAAGTTATTTATTAATAAAAATTACTTTTTTAATAAAAATTAATTATCTAATAAAAAGTACTTTTTTAATAAAAAAAATAATATTTCAATAAAAAGAATTTTAAACAATTTTGTTAATAAAAATGCTTTTTATTTAACAAAAAATATTTTTTTTTTTAATAAAAGTACTTTTTTAATAAAAAATATATTTTCAATGAAAGTACTTTTTTAACAAAAATATATTTTTTAATGAAACTACTTTGTTAATAAAAAATTATTTTTTAATAAAAATACTTTTTTAATAAAAATTATTTCTTTTAAAAGGCACGTTTTATTAGAGATGGGTGCGTGTTTCGTACGTGTTGACCGTCTTGTTATTTGTGGCCGTGTCGTGTTGGGAAAATTCGACACGCGCCCATCTCTACTTTTAATGAAAGCTACGTTTTATAATGGTTTTTTTAAAGGTACTTTTAATGAAAAGTACTATTTTTAAGATCTACTTTTTATAAAGGTAATATTAATAAAAAGTTTTTTTTTACAAAAGTTACTTTTTATAAAACGTACATTAAATGAAAGACAAGAAAGGTACTTTTAATAGAAGGAACATTTTATAACAGGCATTTTTTAAAAGGTACTTTAAATGAATGGTATTATTTATAAAAACTTCTTTTAATAACAGATACTTTTCTGAAAATTTAATTTAAATGCAGGAAAAATTGTATAGGAGATATTAATTTACAAGGTACTTTTCATAAGAAGTACTTATTATAAGAGGTACGTTTTGTAAAATGTAATTTTTCCAAAAAAAAGGTGACTTTTTTAAAAGTTACTTTCTATAAAAGGTACATTAAATGAAAGAAAATTTGTTGAAAAGGTACTGTACTTATGAAAGGTTCTTTTAATAGAAGCAGCATTATGCTATAGGCCTTTTTTAAAAGGTATCTTATATGATAGGTATTTTTAGTAAAAGCTACTTTCAAAAAAATTTTAATGAAGAAAACCTTTTATAGGAGATATTCTTTTTTAAGGTACTTTTTGTGGGGAGTACTTTTTGTAAAAGGTTTCAGAAAAGTTAACTTTTACAAAAGTGACTTTTTATAAAAGTTACATTAAACGAAAGACAATTTTTTTAAAAGGTACTTCCATGAAAGGTACTTTTAATAGAAGGACCATTATATAGCAGACAACTTTACCTCATATGAAAGGTATTTTTTATAACAGGTACTTATTATAAGAGGTACATACTTTTTATAAGAATTACTTTTTGTAAGAAAAATTTTTTAAAAGGTAATTTTTGTAAATGACAATTTTTATAAATAGTACTTTTAACAAAGGGAATCTTTCATAAGAGGTACCTTTTATAAATGGTACTTTTTACAAAAAGTAATTTTATATAAAAAACTTTTAATAAAATAAACTTTTAATGAAAGTTACACTTCAATACAGTTTATTTTTATTTTTAATAATTGTTATGAAAAGAACTTTTTATAAAAAATACTTTTTGTGAAAAGTGCTTTTTACGAAAAATACTTTTTAAGAAAAGAACTTTTTATAAAAAATACTTTTTGTGAAAAGTGCTTTTTACGAAAAATACTCTATGAAAATTACTTTTTATGAAAAATACTTTTTGTTAAAAGTACTTTTTATGAAAAATACTTTTTATGAAAAGTACTTTTTATGAAAAATACTTTTTATGAAAAGTACTTTTTATGAAAAATACTTTTTATGAAAAGTACTCTTTATGAAAAATACTTTTTATGAAAAGTACTCTTTATGAAAAATACTTTTTATGAAAAGTACTTTTTATGAAAAGTATTTTTTATGAAAAGTACTTTTTATGAAAAATTATTTTTGTTAAAAGTACTTTTTATGAAAAGTACTTTTTATGCAAAATACTTTTTATGAAAAGTACTTTTTATGAAAAATACTTGTTATGAGAATTACTTTTTAGGAAAAACATTGTATGAAAAATACTTTTTATGTAAAATACTTTTGATGAAAAATAATTTTTATGAAAAGTACTTTTTATGAAAATAATTTTTTATGAAAATTACTTTTTTTAAGAGATAATTTTTATAAAAGATAATTTTTACAGAAGAGTTATTTTCTACAAAAGTCACTTTTTGTAAAATTTACTTATTATAAAAGAACTTTTTATAAAATGTACTTTTAACGAAAGCTGCTTTTGATAAATGGTACCTTTTCCTTTGAAATATCTGGGGGGTTATTATGTAATCCGAATCGAACGGAAATGTGTACATGATAACCAGTCAGTTTTTCCAGTCAAGAGCTGGAAGTCATCGAAAAGATAAATGTTATTCTAGATGGAAATAGTGAGTGGAGAAGTCATTTATTTGCCATTAGATTTTCGGACCAAGCCGCATTTTACAAGCAGCTTAAGAAGTAATAAAAATTAGTCTATTATGATTGCATTTTCGGAGCCGCATAATAAAAAAATCATTCTCAAAGTCAATAGAAAAAAATCTGAGGTTTGGAAGAAATACTTAATTTAGTTTGTCACGTTCACTTTTTGGTCGTTATATATAGGTATTGAACAAAATATGTCTTCCATTTTTTTTTGTTTTTTTTTTTGAAAATTAAAAAATAAAAAATCAAACCTAGACTTGCTTATAAAAGCGTATCGTAATTATTTTTTTTATGAAATTGTAACGGTTGAGTGAAGAAAACTATTGAAGTTTTTTCTTCTTTCGTTTGTAATTTTTGTGAAAAATAAATTAATAATGAGCATGATGGTCAAAAGATACTCGTATACATAAATACATACACCTGCACAAGTTTTTTTCATTTCCATCGACACAAAGTAAATCAAGCAGACAGATAGATATGTATTTGTATATGGATGTATGTATGTTACATATAACATATGTTTGTATGTATGTGTGCAAGAGTTTTTATTTGGAAAAGTGATTTTGCGTGTGCATGCATGTGTGTGTGTGTGTGTGTGTGTGTAACCGCTCGCGTTATAATTCAAGTTCGTTGCTTAAGTCTTTTGTTTTATTTTATTTTCAGTCCGTCTGTATGCTGTTTTGAATAAAATAGTTTAAGTAGAAAATTTTAATTTCATTTACATTAAATGGCCCTACTTCATATTAATCTGGTTTAACAACTAAATCAAAAAGTTATTAAAGTTGTCAAATAAACACATTTATTATTATTCTTATTATTTTTTTTTTTGGAAACGATGTTATTACTACTGACCGCTGTGTATGTCACACACAAAGTTTTAAACATTTAATTACTTTTTGTGAAATGTCTTGCTTTTTATTTTATTTAATTATGTTAATACTTTGACATTGTTTTTAAATATGTATGTGTATATGTATCTACAGTTTATTATTTTCGTTACTATTTTTTTAAGTACTTAAATTAGTTTTTGCTTGTTGCCTCTTTAACTTGCCCTTATTTAAAATTTTGGTATAATATTGCAAAAAGTGAAAAACGAAATTATAAAATTAACACAGAAAAAGAAAAAAAGTTTAGATAGACATGAAAAATAAAACCGTAACGAAATGCATGTTTATAACTCGGCAAATATTTAACAGACCGCTGACTGAATACATCTGTGTATGCACATGCAGTAGTCATGTCTATGATTTAGCAATTTTTTTTGGCATCTCTTTTTAATTTGTTTCTCAATAACGAAATCAAAATTATCAAAAAAAATCTATCATTGCAAATAATAAACGTTTAAAGAAAAAAAGCAAAAGAAATAAAAAATAAATTTAATTTTTTTTATTTTTTCTTTGCATTTGCAAAAAAAAAAATTAAACAAATAAGCGAATCTGTGCAAAAATCTCTCTTGGAAAATCTTAACTTAGCAGCGGTAAAATGATTCAGACACTCTTTACAATTTATTTATTTACACTTCATTCACCATGTGCATGTTTGAACAGCCGAAATGTATCTATGTTCATATACATACATATAGTTACGGTCAAAACAATAGCACTAATTACAATTTTTTCTTCACAATACGCAAAACTTAGGTTAAACTGCTAATGGTCGTGTAATAAAAAAAACTAGTTTATATTTCAAGTGTGATTTTGTAAAAAAATTTTTGGAACTTTCGTTTTAACATACACTTTAGATCCGAATTATTATTTTCAGAATACGACAGTAATTCATTTTCAGGAGTCTTGAAAACAGTTACTTATTTAATGTTATCTCTGAACGTGAGTTTTTTGAAACATTTCATAGGTGTGTGTATCTTACTTGGCGGCCATACGTTCAATTTTCGCCTTTCAATTCCATTCAATTTGCAGTACACTTACACTTTTTATACTAACACAATCAAACTTTTTAAATTGAAAACTATATTGCTTTCAAATTCACCTATCCATTTATATGGCAATTGAATTTTCAATTTGAACAGCTGGTCACAGCACACCTTAATTGAAGCTGTTGTTTCTTTGTCGGTGACATCTATAAAATGAAATTGAATATCAATTTGTGTCACAGCTATAAATTTCAAGGGATTTTGGCACACAGTATGTGTAATAAAATTGAAAGTGATTTATTGAACGTATGGCTGTAGCGTTAGGAACAATTAGGTCAACTTGTTAATATTAGTGCAGCCAATACAAAAGCACTATTTAGATATTTTTTGATTTACGAGTATTCCGCTAAATTTTCTAAATAGCAAAGCGAGAGCTAAAGATATTTTAGTCTTCGGCCTTGTAATTTGAATTTTTTTTTTAATTTGAATTAACAAAATCTGGCATTAAGACATTTGCTTTCCTGCCCCAATAGAATGAAAATAAATATTTGGAGAAAAAGTCAAAAATAGAATCATTTGGGTGAAGACGCATTTTGTAACCGTTTATGACAAAACGTTTAGGTAGTTTAGTTACGGGCTACTACAAAGCATTAAAATATATTGTATATCCCAGCAAATGCAAAAAATATTCGTAGGAGACAACGAGAAAATAAGCTCAATGCAAATGCAAATGCAGTCCTAAAAAAGTACTATTGATTTACTTCCGGGCATATAGCAAGATGTTTTTGTTTTGCAAAAGCTCATGCTAATTGGTCAAAAGAAAAAATTAAGGAATGTACTATGGACTGATGAGTCCAAAATATATTATAAGGATGCTGGGATATCACCCGCCGGTGTCGAAGCTTAGTCACAAAAATGTATTTATTTGGACTGTTGTGAGATGAAATTTAACAACTATCTATCTATTTTCCCATATTTTATATAATTAAATTCAGTCATCTTTTTTTAACGATTTATTTGTATACGTTTTTTTAGTAATTATACTAATAGTGGATGACCAAGAACATACCAACTGCCTAACTAACTTACCTTAAACTCAGGCTTGGCCTGAAAGGCTCTCAGCGACTCATTAGGTGTCCTAAAACTTGCACTTAGCCTGAATGCATATCTGCCGCCAACAAACTTTTCATAAAGTTGCACTTAAGCTGAATGGTTATCAGCGGCTGGCCAGCAACATATAGATCAGACTAAGTATTAAATTAGTATCAGGGACTTACGACAAGTATTATGTACTAACTTTCCTAAAACTTGTACTTAGCCCGAGTGGTTATTAATGGCTGACAGCCAATAATGCTAACTTCCCTTAAAATTGGATTTAGCCTGAAAGGCTCTCAGCTGCTTTGCTAAAAATTGGACTTAGCCTGAATGCTTATATCGTCGCTGTTTTAACTAACTGACCTAACTAACATTTTAAAAATTTAACAGGAGAGCATCTTTTGTTGTTGTTTTATACATTAATTCTTATGGCTGCGTCAGAAATCTTTTTACTTATATAGGCACACAAGTAATACTTACAGTCGTGAAAAGTATGGATAATGTGTATTATGGCTTATAAAGTCTAGTAGAGGACTTAACTCATTTCTCAAAAAAATGCCAGTTAGGTCGGTTAGTTAAAACAGCGACGATATGCGGCCAAATAACTTTTCCTATAACTTCAACTTAACCTGAACGGATATCAGCTGCTGACCACCAACACACATATCAGACTAACTAATTACTAAATTATTATCAGAGGCTTACGATAAATAATACTAACTTTCCTAAAAATTGGACTTAGCTTGAATAGCTCTTAGCTTTGCTTAAACTTTGACCTAGCCTGAATGTCTTCTACCTGCGACTAGCTAACTTTCCCAAGACTTTGACTTAACCTGAATTGTTGCCAGCGGCTAGTTAACTTTGCTAAATCTTAGACTTTACCTTTCCTAAAACTTTGACTTAGCCTGAACGGCTCTCAGCGGCTCACTAACTTTCCTGAACGCTTAGCTGCGGCTAACTAACTTTCCAATGACTTGGATTTGGAATTGTTGCCAGTAGCTAAATAACTTGCCTAAAACTTGGACTCAGCCTTTCCCAAAACTTGGGCTTAGCCTGAATAATTATCAGCGGCTGACCACCAATATACACAAATAGGATTTAGATCTTTTGTTTAAAAAATATTTATTGGATTTTGAATAATCAGTCTTTTTAAGATACGTAAGCGGATTAATTAAAAATGTTTGCTATGAAGCTATTATTTTGACCGCAGCTGTATACATATGCATGATGGTGTTTGAATATGTGTCTGCATGGCATGTAAAATTAACCAGCCATTGAACTTGTAAATGTTTAAAATTTATTCCAATTTTTATTCATATCTACATATTATTTTATTTTCAATATTATTATTGTCTAACCTTTGGGCATATTAATAGTTTTTATTTAAACACGGAAATATATTCATAATGTTATTCAAGACGAAAAAAAGCTTAAAATATATTTTTTTCCTACTAATTTTGATTTATTGTAAGTAATGGTATTGATTTGAGGCCCATTATTAATTTTATTATGCTTCTTATTTCAACAAATATTTACATACACTCACACACAGAAAAAATTATTCCCAAACAATTTTCAAACAAACGTGTGTTTTGAAATATAATTTAGTTTCAGTAAATATTTTTTACTGTTCCAGTAAATTATTTGTCCCAATTTTATTTTATGTAAAAAAAACTGTATAGAATGAAAATTATCTGTAGAAAGTAAAATATTTATAAAAATTTTTTAGATTTATTTTTATTTTTTATATTTAAATTTGTTATTTTCAGTTAAATTTATTTTTATACACTGTAAAAAAATTTGTCTGATTTTTTTTAATTTTTTCAGTTAAATTTATTTTTATATACTGTAAACAAATTTGTCTGATTTATTTTAACATTTTATTTTTTTTTAACATTTTTGTTTGCGGTTTTCAAACTTATTATGTTTGTATATTATGATTCTCAATATAGTATTAAGAGTCTTACTACAGGGTGGGCCAAAAGAAACCAAGGGGTGTAAAAGTTTAATAACTTTTTTGTTTATTAACTTTTTTTTATTTTTTCTTTCAGATTATATAATATACAAAATGGAAATTTTTTTACACTAAGTATGAAAAATTATGTCTCTTAAATGACCACCGTTTTCAGCTTCGCACTGATGGGCTCTTTTTAGAGCATTTTTCAAAACTTGTGGCTGTAGCGTTCGAATTTCTGCAACAATGTTTGCCTTGAGTTCAAGGATTGTCTCTGGCTTGTTCACATACACTCGCTCCTTCAAAAAACCCCAAAGAAAATAGTCGGGTGCTGTCAAATCTGGCGATCGCGCTGGCCAAATAATTTCCGAATTTCGAGAAATTATTCGCTCTCCAAAAATTTGACTTAAAAGTGCCATTGTGTCTCGGGCAGTATGGGCAGTGGCTCCGTCCTGCTGAAACCACATACCAGGTCTATTTTCAAGAGCAGGACGTAAAAAATTTTCTATCATAAACCGATACCGCTCTCCATTTACGATTACAGCACTTCCATCTTCATTCTCGAAGAAGTAGGGCCCAATGACATTTTCAGATGTGATCCCACACCATACTGTACACCTGATGGGGTGCAATTGGCGTTGATGAATGGCTCTTGGATTTTGAGAACCCCAGAACCTACAGTTATGCTTATTAACAAAGCCATTCAAATAAAAATGAGCTTAAAATAATTGATCTCTGGTTTAAATAATAAAATTCTATTGTTCTGGTTCTCTGTTCAGTTGTGAACCTCTCCATTATAAATTCCCCAAGTGTTGTCTATATAATCTGAAAGAAAAAATAAAAAAAAAAATAATAAACAAAAAAGTTATTAAACTTTTACACCCCTTGGTTTCTTTTGGCCCACCCTGTATAAATATACGGACTTTGTTAGCTAAATTCAAAAAATTTTTGGGTTGAAGTCTACTGACGAGTTATTTCAGATAAAACTTTTACTAATTTAAAAAATAAAAAAAATTTTAAGAATTGTTATTGATTCAGTTAATTTATTTTCTGATAATACGAAAAATTTCAGTGAATGTGTTTGTAAATTATAAAAAAAATTTGCTGAATAATACAAAAAAACTGCAAAAATGTGTTTCAGTTCCTTTTAATAAATTTTACTGAAAATATTTTGAGTTTCAGTTAACTTTTTTCTCTAATGCCATAATAAGTTAACTAAAAATAAAGTTTTTTATTCAGTTAAATTTTTACAAAATTGTTATCAGAGTCTACAAATTTCTTTGTAGGTCCGCATTCACACAAAAAATTTACTGATTCAATGAATTTGGTTACTGAAAACGAAATTTAGTTTTTTCTGTGCACATATAGCACACCAATTCATAAACAGTCAGATCTTCAAATTATCAAATTGGTTTTATTTTTTATAAACCAGTTCACTAAACAAATCTCTAACGACTGCAAAAAGTTCTTTTGCAACACAGTTTTCCTTGTACAGAATCAAATGTTTTAGTTGTGACTGTTTATTATTTAGCGTGCTATATATAGAGTGTAAGCAGCAAACATAAAATCGCAGTCAGGACTATTCTGAAATAACCGAAGTTTTCCCATAAATACTGGCATTCAAAAAAAAAAAAAACAATTAAATAAAACAAATTAAAATCAAGTAAAAGTGCTATATTCAGCTGTGACGAATCTTATGTACCCTTCACCGACGTAGGTATACATAAAAATTAGTTTTCTGAAAAAATTTATAATTTTTTTCTCCAGTGCAATTTCGACTAAAGAATTTGACTCAAATATTTGTTTTTCGATGTCAGCTATAATTGAATATTTTATTCTATACACTGCATTTAAGAAAAATTTTGCATTCGCCCTTATTTCAGTTATCAACATCGAAGTCACGTCAATATAATACAAAAATTTGGGGTTGTTTACTCGACCTCCTGATGTTAAAAAATCATGCTACTATTTAGTTACCCTAAAATAGTTTTAGTATTTTACATCCATACCAAGTAAAGTAACTTGTTTTATATTTTCCGGTATTTAATAATCTTTGATGTTGCAAAAATGTTTAGTGTCTCAATTTAAACACCCCGTCGCAAATGGAATATTTCGCGTTATTATGTAAACTATATATATTCTTGAAGATTTTTTGCGATTTTGTTCAGCAGAAAGAAACGTGTCCTTTAATTTATTTTATAGTTATGACTATTATTATTTTATATTTACTAAAAATTAATAAGAACTCGTTATAAGCTTTCAACGAAAGACTATTGATTTGATACAAAACTGTGCTGCGAGCCTAATAAGCAACATGGTGCACATATCTAATTTATACTCAAATTAGGTATCTAAATAAAAATTAAACAAATATAAAAAATTATGAGTAAAGAGCTCCTAAACTAAAAAAAAAATAAATTATTTTTGGTTATTTTTCTTATTTTTTCCAATTTCCAACCCTGGAACAATAATTTTAATTTTTCTGATTCCTAATACCAATTTATTTCATTCTAAAATATTGAATACATTTAATTACCAAAAAATAGTTCGTTTTATATATCACAAAAAGTGCAAGTTCCCAACCCTGGAATCTCCTTTTTAGATTTTTCTAATTCCTTTAAGAAATAAGGAAAAAATTAGTTTTATTTAGTTACTTTAATATAAAAAAAATTCAAATTTCCCAGCTCTGGAGCTGGGGTTTTTATTTTTCCAATTTTCTGTACCAAACTCTTCTTTCCAAAACATAAAACATATTTAATTTATAAAGGAAAAAAAAATAATTAGCACTTCTTACTTTTATATATCAAAAAAGTGTAAGTTTCCCAACCCTGATAGATATTTCTGATTTCGTACACCAATATACATATTTCTTTTAAGAATATAAAATATGTTTAATTTAGAGAGCAAAGGGAAAAATTAGTTTTAGTTGGTTATTTTTATAAAATAAAAAACCTGAAAACGTCTTTTTAATTTGTTTAAGAAATTTATTATTCGATGTATTGTGAGAAGTTTATTTTAATTTGAAATTTATTTGCTGGTGGTTCAGCGTTGTCTATATGCATTTCATTGTTACTGTGACAAATCATCAGTATCATCATCAAATCATCAAATCCCACATTTTGAATAGTCACAAACCTCTTATCTTATGCACAGACTTTCAAGAACTATTTGAGAATTCACAAATAATAATATTTTTAAAAATCACAAAAGAAAAATAAGCGTAGTAGACTTAGAAACTAATACAAAAAACCCAGCAAATAATTTATATTCCATATGAATCTATTTTATTTTTCTACACCTTTATATTGTTTTTAAATAAAACATAAAATAATTTTATTGAAAAAAAAAATAAGTTTTAGGTAGTTACTTTTAAATGGCAAGCATAAGTTTTCCAGCTCTGAAAGCGTCTGCTCTATTTTGCTGATTTTCAATACTAATCTATTTGGGACCATTTCTGACACATCAGCACACGACCGAAGTCCTTAGCTTTTCTGGGAGCTTTGGAAAATCGATTTCGTGTACAACAGACGGACAGATGGACGGACGGATAGACGGACATCGCTTATGCGTCTTCCCTATTCATAAGGACCCAGAATGTATATACCTTACGGGTCACATATGAATATTGTGGATATTACACAAGGAATGACAAACCTATACATATGTACATACATATATAACCTTTACCATTTTTGGTGAAGGGTATAAAAAGTATGTAGAATGAAAATAAAAACACTACCGACTCCTTGGACGATTGATACGGACACCCTGGGAGCGAATGTTAACATCGTGGTGTTTTAGCAGTGAATTATGGCCTCATTTTGTAACACAGAACGAAACGTTTCAAACAGAAAATTTTGGTTTATTTTTAATTTTGAATTTTGTAAAACATTTGAAAACGAAAATTCTATTTTACGTAAAATAACAGCCTGTTTTTAGAAAACATAAGCCCTTTCGTTTTTATGTTTCGTTTATACGCGATAACGTTTAAAATTTGATTTTTATAAAACATATTCTAAAGCTTTCGTTTTGACATAAAAAGAGCTTTTTAGGTATAACGAAAAAATCACACTCACAAAATTATTACAGTGAAGGAATACAAAAAATACAATCTATTGAAAAAAAAATTCTATGAAAAATTTTAAATAAAATTCATTTCAAATTAATTTTAAATTTTATCAATAAGGGGGTAAGCAATTTAATTTTTAATTGATTTTAGCATTCAATTGGAAATCAATTTACCCATTAAAACAGATTTTCATTGCATTTTATATTTTCCGTTGTTTGTTAGAACTAACTATGTTTTTTTTTCTATAACCTTTACTTTATTTTGACTCAATACTTAAATTTTTTGTGATTTGTTTGGCAGTTAAATTGTGGAAAAAAAGCAAAAATTATCTGTTTATAGTGAATTTGGTCTTGAGTCTTTCACAGAAAAATTAGAGAAGCAAGGGGAACATCTTTGCTTTGTACGGAAGTCAAGATTCGTTCTTGTGAAAGTTAAATCAATCTGCTTGTAAGTCAGTTCAGATTCTAACATTAAAAATTAAATAACATTTTCGTTAAAGTCTTTAGTTGTCACACACATAAAAATAAATAAATGTTTTAAAAACGAAAACATGGTTTCATTCGTTATTTTAAAGAACGTATACACTTATTCATTTTCGAAAAACAGGCTGTAAATGTATTTTATAAAACAGTACCAAACGTTTTCAAACAACTTAAATGTCATATGAAAACGTTCATAAAATTATATTCGTTTTAAAAGTTTTAACAACATTATTGCATTAGTTTTGCTGCAATAATGAGTAAATTAGTATGTAGGTCAAAGATAAACAAAAGGCCGCCCGTGGCTACTCCGTTACAGTGATGGGAAATGTGGCACAATTGTGCCATTTTTTGGCACTATTGAATGTTGCCTGGCACTGTGGCACTCTCGTTCCTTTTCTGGCACTTTTTGCCCATTAAATATGGAAACTTTTCTTATTGCAATAATGAGTACTTTTCTTGTGTTTTTTACGTTTTTGAGTAATGAAAACTAGGATTTGAGGCTGACAACTGTTCGGTTCTGATAGTTAAAAGTAACGGTTTGTCCAGAGACATTGACGATCTATTAAAATAAATATATAAATTTGTTTATAACAGCTCATGTCGTAGAGATGATTTTATAAAGTTATGAAATTCTTAAGTATTCCCCAAACCGTTGGTTGTCTCGTCAAGGTGTTGCAGATAGAGTCTTTGAACAGTGCGAGCCCTTGAAATATTTCTTCACATTGTAAAATTTTCAGTCATAATGCAATGATAAAACTTTATTCATATTAAAAAGTTTAACGGATAATATAAGCAAAATGTATTTATTATATTTTTATCTTGCCTTGAAATGGTAAATTATCCAAATGCAATCTAAAAATGTGGAACTACATTTAATTTTAAAGAAGCTTTTTTAATTCGTCATTTGTGTCGCAATTTTTTGAACAAAAAATATATTAATATCTTCATGTTAACATGTGCCAGAATATCTTCTAAATGAAGACACCTGTAATACTGTTCCTTTTGATAAAAAAATGCTTATAAACGAAATAAAATACGAAACGAAATAAAAAAATACTTCGAAATTTGATCAAAAGTAAAATGTTAAATGGACTGCAATTATAAACTTTAGCATCTTTAATACATGGTAAAGATTTTTTAAGCATAACAATATATCTTGTTATAATCGTATTACATATAAAATGATGAACCAAAAAAGCAATACAAATTCTACTACACCGCCCGAATCTTTGTTTGATTAAAATAAATAGCTAATTGAAATTTATTTGCTGGTAGTTTAGCATGTCTATATACGTATTTCATTGGCGCTTGAACCAAATCATCAGTAGACTTTAACCACAAATTTTAAACAGTCACAAACCTCTTACTTTATGCATAGACTTTCAAAAACTATATGAGAATTCATAAAATAATAATACTTTTGAAAATCACAAAAGAAAAAATAAGCTTAGTAGGCTTTGAAACTGATACAAAAACCCAGCAAATAGAAAAATAAAATGAGTTCACCTGGATATAAATTATTTGCTGGGTTTTGTATCAGTTTCAAAGCCTACTAAGCTTATTTTTTCTTTTGTGATCTTAAAAAGTATTATTATTTTATGAATTCTCATATAGTTTTTGAAAGTCTATGCATAAAGTAAGAGGTTTGTGACTGTTTAAAATTTGTGGTTAAAGTCTACTGATGATTTGGTTCAAGCGCCAATGAAATACGTATATAGACATGCTAAACTACCAGCAAATAAATTTCAATTATTTTATGTACATTTCTGACAATATGTCAAATAATAAATTTTATATAAATAGCTAACAATTATTATTATTTTTAACGTGCACGAATTTTTACAATCATAAAAAAGCACAAACTATAATTGTCACTTAGTATGTATATACATCTAATTAGAAAAAGTTATTTTATCATTTAAATTAGTTTAGGCTTATTATAGTCTTTAAGCCTTATTTCAGTTGGCGACATCGACGTCACTTTAATACAATACCAACATATTGGGGCTTGTGTACCCGTTGTCGAAAACAACTGACTGCTGTTCTCGAGAGCGAGTAAACAAATCCCAATTCTTTGATATTGTGACGTCGATGTCGACAACTGGACCAGTACATAAGTAAATTGTCGCACACGATAAATTTTATTTTATTCTAAAGGTTAGCAACAATTTTTTTAACTTTCATAATAAAAAAGTTAATTTCTTACTATATGTCGCTCACAATTATATCGAAAATAGGGCTCGAAATGTATTGATGTGGATATACAACTATTTGGCACTATTCAAGTGATTTTGGCACTATTTAAAAGCAGATTTGGCACGAAATCAAGATTTCTAATTCCCATCACTGCTCCGTTATGATATTTTTTACACGCACATTCGTACAATCATGCGTTTTACTCTCTTGTTTTATATATGTATGCGTTTGCCTGATTTTGATCTAGGTGCACGATAGAGCCTAATTACTGTTTGAGTAGTTTTGCCAGAAAATTATGAGGGGAGAATGCTTAAACGGTGTAAAAATATCTGTAAAACAGAAGAAAAAATAAAATGCTATGGTATTTTAAATTTACAGTGTTTTTAGTTTTTTTTTTTAAACTTAAATGCTTTTTATTTTGAATGTTTAGAAAATGCTAGATATGGCAAAAATGGTTTTGACTAAATATAATGTCTGATTTAATAAGAAATAAAAACTTGTGACTTTTTATTTAATTGTAAATTTTCGAATATACAAAAAGAAATATTTTTAACAGCTAAAAACGTAACAATATATTAAATTTAAGAAAGTAAAGAAGAACTTCCTTGAAATAAACTCGACTTTAATAAATTTATTTAATAAAAAACAGCTCCCAATTGAATTCACACTGACAAGCTCAAAAATTTATTGTTATTTTCAATTTAATTTTGTTTTCATTCGTTTCATAATTGAGCAGATAAAGAGTGTAATATATGTATATATTTTTTGATTTATTTTACGTAAACATTAAACATTTACATCATCCCCGAAAACTGAAATATAATTAATTGTTGCCAAATATTTATTATGAAAAAATAAAAAAAAAACAGTTATAATCATACTTTACTTATGTATGTGTTCCAACTTGTTTAAAACAAAGAGTAAATTATTGCTTTAATTACTTATCGTGTAGACATACAACACTTAATTTTATATTTTTAATAGCAACAATATCTTTTATTTAGCTTTGAGATATTAACGAAATTAATAATTAATGTTTGTTTAAACACACTACTCGTACATATGTACATACATACATATGTAGTACTCGTACATGATTACTTGCCTTTTTAATGTAAGACTGTTGAATCGGTGGCTAGCTTGTTGGCTTTCCAACTCAACCATGACAGCAGCTAAAATTTAATTCAATTTTTTTTGCTTTTAAACATTTAAACAATATCAACATTAAATTAATGGAAAAATCGAAAACTTATTTAGTTAGAATAATTCATTATTTTGAGCCGTATTGATGTGCAATTTTTTTTTTAAAGTCATATTCTAGTGAAATTCTTATAACTCATATAATAACACAAATATACATAGTTTTGGATATTAGCAACCAAAAGCCGTTTCTTATGTTATTTGGGGCGCTAAATCCGAATCTTTACTCCGTTTTTAGGGTTCCGTACACCAAAGGTGAAAAGGAACCCTACTGTTTTCGCTACGCTGTCCGTCTGTCCGTCTGTCCGTCACACGGTATTTTCTCAGGAACCGTAAGAGCTACGGACCTGAAATTTGGACACAGTATGTAGTAGAACCTTGGCCGCTACAACAACAAATACATGAGAATTAAAAATTAAAGGGTGTTCCAAAACGAGCAATGAAACATGTTAAAATCCCATGTAATATACATACAATTCTATGAACATATGTAAAGGGTGTTTTTTATTGAGGTATAGAACTTTAAGTTGGCATCACTTTTTTAACTGGCGGCCATTTTGTCAGCTGTCAAGTGATTAATATTTAGTTTGGTTTGCCATTTCATCATGAACAGGTTGACAAAAGAACAACGCTTGCAAATCGTGCAAATTTATTTCGAAAATAATGGTTCAGTTCGCGAAGTTTACCGCAAGCTCCGTCCATTTTATGGTCGACATAATCGTCCATCAGAGCAATTAATTCGGCTAACCATGGATCGTTTTCGCACTACGTTTACTCTATGTGATAATACGCATCCGCAGAGACGTCGAACAGTGCGCACCGAAGAAACAATTGCCGCTGTAGAGCAAAGTGTTGAAGAGGACCCGAATGAATCGATTCGCCACCGTGCACAGCAATTGGAGCCGACTAACCGACTATTTTGTTCCCGAATTGGATGGCATGAATGTGGATGAGTTGTGGTTCCAACAAGACGGCGCTACATGCCACACAGCGCACGTCACAATCGATTTATTGAAGGAAACATTCGATGAGCACATAATTTCGCGGAATGGACCTGTCAATTGGCCACCAAGATCGTGTGATTTGACACCATTGGATTATTTTCTTTGGGGATATGTGAAGTCGCTCGTCTACGCCAATAAACCAGAAACGTTAGGGGACTTGGAAGCCAACATTCGTGGCGTTATTGCCAACACACGGCCCCATATGCTCGAAAAAGTGGTTGAAAATTGGACCTGTAGAATTGGCTTTATTCGAACCAGCCGCGGCGGCCACATGCCCGAAATCATATTTAAACATTAATGGCATAAAATTATCCTTCCAATAAAGCCAAATTGATGGACATTAAAACGATTTTCTTGTGTTTTATTTCAATTCGAAGTTCTATACCTCTGAAAAAAACACCCTATATATATATTGAAACTTGAAATTTGTAAAATTAGTGTACAGACTACAACAATTAACACTAAAATTTAAAAAATTTAAATTAAAGGGTGGTCCATCAGTTAATGCAATTTTGACTATGTAATGTTGACAACTTGCTATTATATCTTGGAAACCGTAAGAGGCAAACACTTGAAATTTTCAAAAACGGTAAAACTAAAAAAACCGAAAATTATAAAATCGCCAAACCAAAAAAAAAAAATCGCCAAAAATTAAAAAAAATCGCCAAAACGAAAAAAATCGCCAAAATTAAAAAAAAATTCTAACACTAAAATAAATCGCCAAATTCGAAAAAATCGCCAAAATGAAAAAAACGCCAAAATGAAAAAAAAACGCAAAAAATTGAAAAAAATCGCCAAAACGCGAAAATGTCGCCAAAACTAAAAAAAAATTTTAATAAACAAAAAATCGCAAAAATTAAAAAAAAATCGCCAAAAATAAAAAAACGCCAAAATGAAAAAACGCCAAAAAACCGAAAAAATCGCCAAAACAAGAAAATAAAGTGTCTAAACTAAAAAAGAGCCAAAACTTAAAAAAATCGCCAAAACCGAAGAAAACGCAAAAAACGACAAAACAAAAAAAAACCGAAAAGACCCCAAAAATGCCAAAACTATATATTATATAGGATGAAGTTTGTATTAAATTACATATCTAGTGTTCGTACGGAACCCTATGTGCGCGAGTCATAGTCGCACTTTACTGAATTTATTTAATATTGATTCTAGTTTTCGAGATATTAAATAAACAATTTTTGATGTGTAAACATCTATACGCTAGGGGGTAAAAATCTTTTGACTTTGATTTCTTTGCTGAGATTTGTTTCTTTCACAGCATTGTCAAATCGGTGTGAGCTATGTGTGAGTGTATTAGTGTTTGAAAGAAGCAATACCAAGCAGAGAAACAAGTCGACCGGCTCGAAGCCGACGGTGCGCCGCCGCCGGTTATTTTTCTGTATATTTCCGTACACCAAAGGTGAAAATGAACCGTAGGAGCTACGGACTTGAAATTTGGACACAATGTGTAGACATTTGGCCACTACAACAACAAATACATGAGAATTAAAAATTAAAGGGTGTTCCAAAACGAGCAATGAAATATGTTAAAATCCCATGTAATATACATACAATTCTATGAACATATGTATATATATTGAAACTTGAAATTTGTAAAATTAGTGTACAGACTACAACACTTAACACTAAAATTTAAAAAATTTAAATTAAAGGGTGGTCCATCAGTTAATGCAATTTTGACTATGTAATTTTGACAATTTGCTATATCTTGGAAACCGTAAGAGGCAAACACTTGAAATTTTCAAAAACGGTAAAACTAAAAAAACCGAAAATTATAAAATCGCCAAACCAAAAAAAAAAAAAAAAAGTCGCCAAAAATTAAAAAAAATCGCCAAAACGAAAAAAAATCGCCAAAATTAAAAAAAAAATTCTAACATTAAAATAAATCGCCAAATTCGAAAAAATCGCCAAAATGAAAAAAACGCCAAAATGAAAAAAAACGCAAAAAATTGAAAAAAATCGCCAAAACGCGAAAATGTCGCCAAAACTAAAAAAAATTTAAATAAACAAAAAATCGCAAAAATTAAAAAAAATCGCCAAAAATAAAAAAACGCCAAAATGAAAAAAACGCCAAAAAACCGAAAAAATCGCCAAAACAAGAAAATAAAGTGTCTAAACTAAAAAAAAACAAAACTTAAAAAAATCGCCAAAACCGAATAAAACGCAAAAAACGACAAAACAAAAAAAAAAACCGAAAAGACCCCAAAAATGCCAAAACTATATATTATATAGGATGAAGTTTGTATTAAATTACATATCTAGTGTTCGTACGGAACCCTATGTGCGCGAGTCATAGTCGCACTTTACTGAATTTATTTAATATTGATTCTAGTTTTCGAGATATTAAATAAACAATTTTTGATGTGTAAACATCTATACGCTAGGGGGTAAAAATCTTTTGACTTTGATTTCTTTGCTGAGATTTGTTTCTTTCACAGCATTGTCAAATCGGTGTGAGCTATGTGTGAGTGTATTAGTGTTTGAAAGAAGCAATACCAAGCAGAGAAACAAGTCGACCGGCTCGAAGCCGACGGTGCGCCGCCGCCGGTTATTTTTCTGTATATTTCCGTACACCAAAGGTGAAAATGAACCGTAAGAGCTACGGACTTGAAATTTGGACACAATGTGTAGACATTTGGCCACTACAACAACAAATACATGAGAGTTAAAAATTAAAGGGTGTTCCAAAACAAGCAACGAAAAATGTTAAAATCCCATGTAATATACATACAATTGTATGTACATATATGCACTTGAAATTTGTAAAGTTAGTGCATTTTTATACAGACTACAACAATTAACACTAAATTTAAAAAATTTTAATTAAAGGGTGTTCCATCAGTTAATGCAATTTTGACTATGTAATTTTGACAACTTGCTGTATCTTGGAAACTGTAAGAGCAAAACACTTGAAATTTTCAAAAGCGGTTAAACTAAAAAATCAATAAAATATAAAATCGCCAAATATAAAAAAATCGCCAAAAACAAAAAAAAAATCGCCAAAAACAAAAAAAAATCGCCAAAACGAAAAAAAGCACCAAATTAAAAAAAGTCTCTAGGATTAAAATAAATGGCGAAAAACCGTAAAAATAGCCAAAATGAAAAAATCCTTAAACAAAAAAATCGCCAATATGAAAAAATCGCCAAAATGAAAAAATCGTCTTAATAAAAAAACCCCAAAAACAGAAAAAAATCGACAAAATGAAAAAAACCCAAAAAAAAAACAGAAAAAAATCGCCAGAATGAAAAAATCGGCAAAATGAAAAAAATTGCGAAAATGAAAAAAACCCAAAAAGAGAAAAAAAAAACGCCAGAACGAGAAAAAAGCGATAAAACTGAAAAAAATCGTTTAAACTGAAAAAACTTAAAAAAGGAAGAAAGCTAAATAAAAAAAAAAATGATCAAAACCGAATGTGCGCGAGTCAAACAACTAAACGATGAACAACAGGAATTAAATATTAAAAAGTAAAAGTAGAGGCATTTACCATAGATGAGCACTGCAATACCACTAAAGTTTCAGTAAAAACAATAAAAAATGTTTAACAAGTAAATTTTTACTGATTACTAAAATATTTTTCTACAATTTTTATAAATTGCCTAAATGATTTGTTATATGATGAGATGCATTGAACTTTCAGTAATCAGTAATGCCCGTATTTGGGCGTGTGCCAAACGGTAGAAAAGTACTATGGTAAAAAAATATTTGCCTGTGTGGAAAAAATTTCATTTTTCTGCTGTGCCAAATGATATCTTTTTTGACAATGTAAAATTTTGACAAATTCGCTTGAGCATAGAAAGAAGCTGATGAAACAATTGCTGTGGCGGCGGTTTTGCTTCGTCTGACTACAAGCCGCCGGCTATCAGCAAATTTTTAAGAGCATATTTTTATATAAAACAATATTCTTGTAGCAAAAAATTATATAATATTATATATATGATGCAAAATTTTTCGCAAACTAAAATAAACAATGATTTTTTCACAGTCAGTTTTTAGGAAAAAATTCGAGAAAATAATGCAAATAATGTATTTTGAGAGACATTCGAGCTCCAATCTCACAATAATTTCGCAAAAAACTGTCGATTATCTGTTTGAAATCCGGGGATTTGTGGTTACCAAGAAAGTTTTGAACAACATCTTGAAATGATACCCATGCTGCTGCTTCATTGGGTATGAAGCATTTTGTAAAGTTTCTGTCGGCCATTAATTTTCGAAATCAGGTCCGACAAATATTCCCTCTTTGATTTTGGCGTACGACAATTTGGGAAATAACTTGGTCAAGTAGCCAAAAGGCGGTCCTTCACGGTCGAGCGCTTTGACAAAGTTTTTGATAAGGCCAAGCTTTATGTGGAGAGGTGGCAAGAAAATGTTCTGTGGGCTTACACAGAAAAAACTAAATTTCGTTTTCAGTAACCAAATTCATTGAATCAGTAAATTTTTTGTGTGAATGCGGACCTAAAAAGAAATTTGTAGATTCTGATAACAATTTTGTAAAAATTTAACTGAAAAAAAAATTTATTTTTAGTTAACTTATTATGGCATTAGAGAAAAAAGTTAACTGAAACTCAAAATATTTTCAGTAAAATTTATTAATAGGAACAGAAAAACATTTTTGCAGATTTTTTTTTGTATTATTCAGCAATTTTTTTTTTATAATTTACAAACACATTCAATAAAATTTTTCGTATTATCAGAAAATAAATTAAATGAATCAATAAAAGTTCTTAAATTTAAAATTTTTAAAGCACTAATAATCCCAAATTAATATTTTACTTATTTAGTAAAATATTTTTTTTATTAAAAATACATTGAAATTGATTATCGATTTGCTAATGCAGATCATCAGGGAACCTTTACCCAAAGCTTCTTAGAACAACTAGAGTTATTATATTATAAACTTTCATTTAAACAAATGAGAAGATCAATAACAAATAACAAAGTTGAAACAAGAACTCAATAATCAACATGTTTTTTATTTTCTTACTTTACTATTGCTACATTGGCTGACTTTTTTTCAGCTTCAAATTGTAGTCGTAAGAGTATGTAAAAATAAAATAAATGTAAATAACAACAACAGCTATTTAAGAATAGAGTGTTGCCACACAAGTATTTTTTGACCGGGTGCAGTCAAGTTAATAATTAGTGTTACAATTTAAGTTTAAAAAACAATCCCCATAAAAAAAAAATAATAAAAAAAAAACTAAAAATTCTTAAATTTTTTTTTAAAATTTAGTAAAAGTTTTATTTGAAAAATAAAATAACTGAATTAAATGAAAGGTTCAACTATTAGTAAGACTCTTAGTACTATATTGAGAATCACAATATACAAACATAATAAGTTTGAAAACCGCAAGCAAAAATCTTTAAAAAAAATAAAATGGTTTTTATATCTATAAAATAATTTGTAGAAAAAATTTAAAAAAAATCAGACAAATTTTTTTATAGTATATAAAAATAAATTTAACTGAAAATAACAAATTTAAATATAAAAAAAAATAAATCTAAAATTTTTTTTTACAAATTTTACTTTGTATAGATAATTTTCATTCGTATAGAATAGTTTTTTTTACATAAAATAAAATTGGAACAAATAATTTACTGGAACAGTAAAAAATATTTACTGAAACTAAATTATATTTCAAAATAAACGTTTGTTTGAAAATATTTTGGGAATAATTTTTTCTGTGTACAAGTGGTATAGAAGAGACGTTTTTGTTTTCCTGGTTGATAATTAATACGGTTTGGCTTGCCATAGTAGAAGCATATATTCTCCTCTTTTTTTAGGGTTCCGTACACCAAAGGTGAAAAGGAACCCTATTGTTTTCGCTACGCTGTCTGTCTGTCCGTCTGTCCGTCACACGGTATTTTCTCGGGAACCGTAAGAGCTACGGACCTGAAATTTGGACACAGTATGTAGAACCTTGGCCGCTACAACAACAAATACATGAGAATTAAAAATTAAAGGGTGTTCCAAAACGAGCAATGAAAAATGTTAAAATCCCATGTAATATACATACAATTGTATGTACATATATGCACTTGAAATTTATAAAGTTAGTGTATTTTTATACAGACTACAACAATTAACACTAAAATTAAAAAAAAATTAAAATTAAAGGGTGGTCCATCAGTTAGTGCAATTTTGACTATGTATTTTTGACAATTTGCTATATCTTGGAAACCGTGAGAGGCAAACACTTGAAATTTTCAAAAACGGTAAAACTAAAAAAACCGAAAATTATAAAATCGCCAAACCAAAAAAAAAAAAAAATCGCCAAAAATTAAAAAAAAAATCGCCAAAACGAAAAAAATCGCCAAAATTAAATAAAAATTTCTAACACTAAAATAAATCGCCAAATTCGAAAAAATCGCCAAAATGAAAAAAAAAACGCCAAAATGAAAAAAAAACGCCAAATATCGAAAAAAAACGCAAAAATGAAAAAAATCGCCAAAAATAAAGAAAAATCGCCAAAATGAAAAAAATCGCCAAAACAAGAAAATAAAGTGTCAAAACTAAAAAAGGAGCCAAATCTTAAAAAAATCGCCAAAAATTAAAAAAAATCGCATAATTAAAAAAAATTTCTAACACTAAAATAAATCGCCAAATTCGAAAAAATCGCCAAAATGAAAAAAAAATGCCAAAATGAAAGAAAAACGCCAAAAATCGAAAAAAATCGCCAAATCCCGAAAATGTCGCCAAAATTAAAAAAAAATTTAATAAAAAAAAATCGCAAAAATGAAAAAAATCGCCAAAAATAAAAAAATCGCCAAAATGAAAAAACGCCAAAAACCGAAAAAAATCGCCAAAACAAGAAAATAAAGTGTCAAAACTAGAAAAAAAACCAAAACTTAAAAAAGTCGCCAAAACTGAAAAAACGCAAAAACCGCCAAAACAAAAAAACCGAAAAGATCACAAAAACGAAAAAAAAAATGCCAAAACTATATATTATATAGGATGAAGTTTGTATTAAATTACATATCTAGTGTTCGTACGGAACCCTTCGTGCGCGAGTCAGAGTCGCACTTTACTGAATTTATTTTAATTTTAGGTAATATGATTTGTAAGCGAGTAATGAAAATTTGCAATCAGAAAAGTAAGTCATTATATGGCAAGTAGTTCTAATGGTAATGTGTAATTTTTTGCTGGGCATACGTAAAACTGATTATAACCGATAAATTTCTCAGAAAAATTGCAATCGCGCCACCTAAAATACCCTTGAAAATTGCCCTCATATATATAGTGTAGTACGTGTGCAATTTTATATATGACCAAAATTGTCACAAATCTCCTTAAGAAATTTCACACAAAAAAATCATATTGTTTGCATTTCCAGGATTATATGACATCAAGGGTTGAACAGTTTTAAGGTTGCTTAGAAAACATTTGTTACCAAAATAAGGTCTAACCTTTTCTTTTTTTTCGACAAATGTTCGCATAAATTTGACAATCAATAGAAACAATATGATATACAATTTTTTTTGCATTTAATTGCAAAATCTTTCAAAATTTTGGTAAAAGCTAAATGAAAGTTACTCTTTGCTAGTTTTTAAGCTGTAATATATTTTTATGTTAAAGTTTTAAAATTTTAATTGTGGTTTTTTATCTCTTTTTATTCGCTTGCTTTTAATACATAATAAAATGTATGTGTGTATGTATGTATGCATGTATGTTACGAGTAATTTGCATAGTTTCTAGTTAAGCAAATAATTTTGTGAATTTTTTATTTCATAATCAAAGTGTGTTATGTACTACTTAAAAATAAAAAATAAACTTACTCTGTAGATTTTTTATAATTGGCGATGTTATTGTGGGGAATTTTTCATATGACATTATAAAGGCTCAAGAGCAGGGCTGTCAGATATGGCCAAACATGGCGATTTTTCAACTTGCTCGGCGACAAAATTTTTGGTTTGGCGACATGGCGATTTTTCTGGTGATATTTTTTTTTTTTAACAAAATTAATTAGTTTGTTGAAGGAATTTCAAAAAAAAAATCCTACTAAAACTCGTCTGCGAGAAATTAAAACAATTGAATTTTGATGATTTTTCTTATATTAATTATGGTAATTAATGCGTTTTGAATTTGGATGAGAAAAATTTTATTTCAGCTTTTGGCGATTTTCTGCTAAATTTTTAGATGATAAAAAATGCATAAAAAATGGCTATATAAAAACAAATTTATTATCAAATCTATATTAAGAAAAACTATATGAAAATCATTTTGGCGATAAAAATTAATTTGGCGAAATAGGTCGGAAAAATTCCGACAACCCTGCTCAAGATTAACTTTCCAATTAGGAAAAATTTCAACTATTGCTCGCTACTTTCTACATGGCAGTAGAAAAAAAATAAGTGAGTAAGTAATGCTTATTTAATTGTTCTGTTTTTTAGACCCCTGCACAAGACCACTTACAAGAACTTTTAAGACGAGGGATTTTTCTAATTACTACAGCGAAATCTTCTAAAACAAACGCTAAACAACACTGTGGGCAAGAAATTTATTTCAGTTATTGCACACAGAAAAACTAAATTTGATTTTCAGTAACCAAATTCATTGAATCAGTAAATTTTTTGTGTGAATGCGTACCTACAAAGAAATTTGTGGATTCTGATAACAATTTTTTAAAAATTTAACTGAAAAAAAAAATTTTATTTTTAGTTAACTTATTATGGCATTAGAAAAAAAAGTTAACTGAAACTCAAAATATTTTCAGTCAAATTTATTAATAGGATCAGAAAAACATTTTTGCAGATTTTTTTTGTATTATTCAGCAAATTTTTTTTTTATAATTTACAAATACATTCACTAAAATTTTTCGTATTATCAGAAAATAAATTAAATGAATCAATAAAAATTTTTAAAATTTTTTTTTTTTAAAAAATTAGTAAAAGTTTTATCTGAAAAAAAAATAACTGAATCAAATGAAAGGTTCAACTATTTTTTTTTTACTTTCAAAAATTGGCTTGGTTTTATGGATAAGCATTTAGTTCCCGCTTTTGGAACTCGTCAGTAGACATCAACCCAAAAAAATTTTTAATTTAGCTAACAAACTCCGTATGTTTATAGTAAGACTATTAATACTATATTGAGAATCACAATATACAAACATAATAAGTTTGAAAGCCACAAACAAAAATCTTAAAAAAAATAAAATGTTTTTTATATCTATAAAATAGTTTGTTAAAAAAAGATCAGACAAATTTTTTTACAGTATATAAAAATAAATTTAACTGAAAATAACAAATTTAAATATAAAAAAAATAAATCTAAATTTTTTTTTTACAAATTTTACTTTATGTAGATAATTTTCATTCTATACAGTTTTTTTTACATAAAATAAAATTGGAACAAATAATTTACTGGAACAGTAAAAAATATTTACTGAAACTAAATTATATTTCAAAACACACGTTTGTTTGAAAATTTTTTGGGAATAACTTTTTCTGTGCAGGTATAGAGTAAAAAAGAAAATACTTCATGACGAAAGAATTTGTGATGCTTGCTTCTTTCTACGCATGGGCACGTATACAAAACACATAATAGCTTGCCATCTACATCTTAAGCTTGGATCACACGATCGGCACAATGTACCAATTTAGGTCGGCTCACTGAGATAAATTCATAAGTAACAAGGTAAATTTGCCTTATTTCTCAACTAATTTAAATATAATTACGTAACTACACCACAATGCATTGGTAATGAAGCCATATAGACTTATTCAAGAATTAATTAAATAATAATGTCATTTTGGCGTATTACTTATTATGACTTCATTGCAGTGAGCCAACGAAAATTGGTACATTGTGCCGAACGTATTATCCAGGCTTTAAACACACATACTCAAACGTAGAATATACAAAATAACAAACATACACGCATGAAAACTACTTTTTTTGAGGAAGTCTTCGCGACATCGCTTGTAACGCTCATATACACGTACATGAATGTATCCATCGTGCTTCGTTTATTAAAAGACATCATTTATTATTGGTTAAGTATAATACATCCCTGTCGGAGAATATATGGTTGACTACAAAAATAGTTAACTTATAGTTAACTTTTCTTAGACTGACTAAAAGCTAACTGCAATGTCATCCAGAAAAATCCAAAATGAATTCTTAAGTTGAGTACGTAATCGAATTTTATGAGAGCCAACAAATTTATTCTCAGCAACTTTGAAACACATTTCAGTTTTATATTAACATTTTGCTGCTGTTATTTTGGATGGTACCTTAGCTGAGTGGTAGAGCATTGAGTACACAACGTGTAATGATACATGTTCGAACCCCAGAATTTTTTTTTTAATTTACTGACTACCAGGTGGTTTAAAAACATCAACTTTAAGTTAGTTCAAAAGTAATGCAGAGTGAGATTATTGACTACCGCCTAGGACATCGCAATGTTAAAATAGTCAACATTAAAAGTAATCCTAGTGTTAGCCAGTACTAGTTGCGAAATAGATAGATTAAAGTTAGTTTAAAGTTAACGTAGTTTCCGACAGGGATGCTACGACAATACATTTAAAAATGAAGACGTATTTACATTTCAAGACTGTTTACGCAGTCCTCTATTGTTTTTGTCACGCTCACTGCAAAAAACAAACTGAAACGAAAGCAAACGCTTATTTTTATTTATTTTTGTACTCTGGTTTTTCAAAATACTTGAATCTTGTCATATTATATAGCTAAAAATTCTTAAATTATATTTGCAAAATGCACCAGTAATCATAATAGGACTGCAAAATTTTCTAAATTAATACATTTTGTGATTAATTGATAAGCTGTTTGCTCGTTGAACCAAAACATCTACAGACTGACTCATGATATGCTCAGTATTCCATCATCAGTTGAAGTATTCATGCAATAGATTTTAATCAATAAAAATGTATAAAGGCCGGGGCACAATGAATCCGTCATGCGTTAAACTTCGCCTTTTTCAACTGACAGCCAAGTTGAAATACATGGTTCCTTATGAGGTCTGTTACATTCAGCACGTGTCCGTGAACGCAAAGTACAAAATTTGGTCAACTCTTAACTTTTTGCGAACGTTAAGGTAGTTTGGCAGGTATTGGTTGGTTATTTTGTTATGTTCTGATTTATGTTTTTGTGCTTTGTAGCAGCAAAAATAAAATTAAACAAAAGAAATAAACGAAATAAATACAAAAAGTTGAATTTAATAAATAAAATGGAGAATCGACATATTGAAGCTGTTCAAACACTTCCGTCAATAAAGTACTCATTGTTCCAACCTTCTCCGTCGTTGCGTTAATGTCAGTTGCAAAAGGCTAAGTTTAACGTATGACGGATTCATTGTGCCCCGGCCTTAATTACTACACTATATACAGTAGAATCTCTCTTGAGCGGACACCGAAGGTACCATTGAATTGTGTCCGTACAAGAAAAACTAAAAATGTTGATCAGCAAAATTTTCATATTTATATTTCATATTTTTTATTTAAAAATATTTAAAAAAAAAATATAAACAATTAAACTTCTTCTTAATAACAAAATATCAAATATGTGTTGCATATGCAATAAAATATTTAAAATGTTTTATGATTTATTTGTATAAATATTCCTTCATCCTAGTTTGGCGTATTTTGGCCTTGGCAATACATCTTAAAAATATTAATCAAGCGATGGAAGTAACGGGTTATCCATTTTGCGGTTTCAAAAGTAAACGTAAATAAAACACATATAAAATATTTTTTTTAATGATATTTCTTTTTTATTATAAAGTTTGAACGTTGACATTATGCGTGAAACACTACATCATTTAAATGACCACCACGCGAAGTGTTGCAAGCATTGATTCTTTTGAGGTAATTTTCGAACACCTTTTGACACATATTGAGCGGTATCTCAGCCATAACTTGACGAATGTTGGTTTTTAAGTGCTCAAGAGTTAAAGGTTTATCTGCATAAACACGGTCTTTCGCGTAGCACCACAAAAAAAGTCTAATGGTGTCAAATCGCATGATCTTGGTGGCCAGTTGATATCGCCACGACGAGAAATTACGCGGCCAGGAAATGTCTTTTGCAATAAAGCCATATTCGCTCGAGTTGTGTGGCATGTGGTACCGTCTTGTTGAAACCACATATTCTCCAAGTCGTATTCTTCAATAGCAGGCAAAAAAGTCGGTTATCATATGACCATAACGCTCCGAATTGACGGTGACAGTCGTTCCATCGTCGTTTTCGAAGAAGTAAGGTCCAATCACACCTTCGGACCAAAGAGCGCACCAAACAGTGACTTTTTCTGGATGTAATGGGCTCTTTTAAATTACTTGAGGATTCTCAGAACCCCAAATACGACAATTTTATTTATTAACATACCCACCGAGTGAGAAATGTGCTTCATCGCTGAAGAAATTTTTTTTCGAAAAATCTCCGTCCACCGCCTGTTGTTCAAGCACCCATTCCACGTATCTACGACGTTGTGAATGGTGAGCTGGACTTTATATGGATGTAAGTGTAGATCTAAATGCAAAATACGCCATAATATGCCTTAAGACAGTCCTGATTCCTGAGAACGACGGCGATATTTTCAGCGGAACGAGTGAAACGATGATGCACAGACCTTACAATATTTGTAACCGCTCCAGTTTCTTCAAATTTCTTAACAATTTTTCCAATTGCTTGCGTAGTTGGACGATTATGTAAACCATAATCTTAAAGCACGATATGTGGCAGAATCACCATTTTTGTTGTATGTTTTGATAATTTTTATGCGTTGTGTGATAGTTAAGCGATCCATTTTCGTCAATGTCAGACTTTCAACTGAAAAGAAAAAAATTGGTTTAACGATTTAGTTTGACAGATGTCGAATTCCAGTCCTATACTTTTGAAACCACGAAATGGATAACCCTTTATGTATATTCATAGCTTTTGCATCGCCTTGGCATTTCAAAAGCTCCTTAAGATATATACTAAAGCCTCTATATAGATATGTTAAGATGTCGTTTCTTGCTTTTTGAAGATCTAAATGTTCAGTTTCATGTACATATTAATGGCCATTATTACAACCTAAGGATAAAGTTCCTGATAGTTAACATTAACATTAGATAACGTGAACGATAAAGTGACCTTTAATTTTTTTCATTATTACAACTGTTCGATAAAATAAATAATACAAATGATGTATTCTGGCAACACTGGTGTAGATACCATCTACTTTGACTGTTGAAATGCTTAAAGGTCACTTTGAAAGTTACCATGAGGATAAACCTGCTGTTAGCTTATCAGTCACTTTTACATTAATATTTACTTATAATAATCAAAATATGTTTGCCTGTCAGATAACACCCTAAAATTAACTATTTGTAAGTTGTAATGATGGCCCTACGTCATCAAAAATTTATTGAACTTCAGAAGTTTATTCTTCTAATCGTACCCGTAAGTCCAAAAGTGATCTCTCAACTGCAAAATCATCACCGACATGATAAAAATATTTTAAGCTTTGCTCACTGACTCCTTCCTATAAGATATCTTTTCTGACTTTGGGCTAGTTTAATGTTTAATGGCGCCTCATCTTCAGGCTCGGAATCAAAATTGGATGCTGTCGGACATTCTTGGCTGTCAAACGTAAACCATGCGGTACGAAGAAAACGTTAGATTGAAAACACTATGTGAGATGAAAAATATTTACCATACCCTCACTTAACTACGTAGGAAAATGTTATGTGATGTAGTAAATATAACAAACCAGGCCTTGTTTTTAAGACGAGCAAAAAAAAAAGAGTCTTTACAAGCTTATTTGTAAATTATGACGACATAAAAGTATTGGACAACACTAAACGAAATGTCCGCCCAAGAGAATTTTCTTTTCCTCAGTCGTGTGTCGGCGTCCGCTCATGAGAGAGTCTATTCAAGGGAAAGCGATTGCATTGACGTGATCGGCCAACAGTGTCCGTTCAAAGAGGGTATCGGCTTAACGAAATTGTCCGGTAGTGGAAAATTCCACTGTACTACTTTTTGGCCGGAGTTTGTTAAATATCTGGCCGCTGTGTTGACATTAACCACAAGTTAATGTGATGCTAAGTATGTCTGTATGTCTGAGTTATTAGATACAAACTTTTTAGCCAGTCACCATGAAAACACATTTTGTATGTTTGTATGTGAATAACTGTTAATAGTGGCTAACTAACTGTTGTATAAAGTTCGATGAAAAACTTTTCTTGTTTCTTTGTTTGGGTGTTTCTAAATTATTATTAGTTTTATTTTTTTTTTTTTGGAAATTGTGCCATTGTTTGGTCACAAATTATTTGATAAGAAAAAAGTTTATCAAGTGCAGACTTGGTGTCTCAAAAATCGTTAATTCTACAGTGTTTTGTAAATGTAGTTTATTTTTTAAATTTATTTTTATAGGGAGTAGTTTAAAATGAAAGTCGATTACAAAACAAATGATAGTCTTCGACAGCCAGAATCAGTCATTAATTTATCATCAATGATTTTTACCCGATTGCGCAACGCAAAGAAGTCTATGTATCTACATATGTATGTATGTATGTATGTATGTATGTACATATGTATGAGTGTTCCATTGCACTATAGGTCAAATCACCACTTTTTCTGTGCGAAATTAAATCCGCTTGCCAAATCATGGTATTTAATGCAAATTCTGAGAAAACGTCTTCAAAATTAAATTTAACCCATTAAAGACCAGACATTAATCATTTCACAGCAATGAGTTAATACCAACGCAATTCGAGAAAATCGCATTTAAAGTTGACCGATTTCTACTGAACTCATAAGTTTATTTTCAGAAGAACTTCAATCTATTGACTTAGATGCAAAAATATGCGACAGTGCTTAATATTTTCCGAAAATTAAAATAACGTGTCTTTATTTTAAAGTGTTGACAATTAAAAACAACGAAAAAAGAAGTAAAATGTCAATTTTGTTTTTATTACTTTTGCACAGAAAAAGTGATAATTTGACCTACTGTGCATTGTGGCACTATATAAACGGAACTTGTGGAACGATTTTGATGATTTTTAAATCAATCGATTTGTCTAAATCGTCGGAGTGTCACTAAAGATATTTTAGTTGTCAAAATTCAATATGGCTGTAGGAACAAAATAAAATATATTTATTTCTTTAATTTTGGTTAAATTTATTTGTTACAAAATTACAATTCGTATATCAACTCTCTTACACAATGAATTATATAAAAACTGAAAAATAATAATTGAAATTTAAATTTTCTAACATTTCAACAAAAGTTAATGTAAAAAAGAAAATAAAATTAAAAATGTAAAGTGATTATAAAAGGGGTTCCTACATCTACTCTCCCGCCAGCTAAAAATGTATATAACGGGTGTTTTTTTAGAGGTATAGAACTTCGAATTGAAATAAAACACAAGAAAATCGTTTTAATGTCCATCAGTTTGGCTTTATTGGAAGGATAATTTTATGCCATTAATGTTTAAATATGATTTCGGGCATGTGGCCGCCGCGGCTGGCTCGAATAAAGCCAATTCTACAGGTCCAATTTTCAACCACTTTTTCGAGCATATGGGGCCGTATGTTGGCAATAACGCCACGAATGTTGGCTTCCAAGTCCCCTAACGTTTCTGGTTTGTTGGCGTAGACGAGCGACTTCACATATCCCCAAAGAAAATAATCCAATGGTGTCAAATCACACGATCTTGGTGGCCAATTGACAGGTCCATTCCGCGAAATTATGCGCTCATCGAATGTTTCCTTCAATAAATCGATTGTGACGTGCGCTGTGTGGCATGTAGCGCCGTCTTGTTGGAACCACAACTCATCCACATTCATGCCATCCAATTCGGGAACAAAATAGTCGGTTAGTCGGCTCCAATTGCTGTGCACGGTGGTGAATCGATTCATTCGGGTCCTCTTCAACACTTTGCTCTACAGCGGCAATTGTTTCTTCGGTGCGCACTGTTCGACGTCTCTGCGGATGCGTATTATCACATAGAGTAAACGTAGTGCGAAAACGATCCATGGTTAACCGAATTAATTGCTCTGATGGACGATTATGTCGACCATAAAATGGACGGAGCTTGCGGTAAACTTCGCGAACTGAACCATTATTTTCGAAATAAATTTGCACGATTTGCAAGCGTTGTTCTTTTGTCAACCTGTTCATGATGAAATGGCAAACCAAACTAAATATTAATCACTTGACAGCTGACAAAATGGCCGCCAGTTAAAAAAGTGATGCCAACTTAAAGTTCTATACCTCAATAAAAACACCCATTACATGTATGTAGACTCACATACATACATATATGTTTATGTATGTAAGCATTTTTAATTTAAATCAAAAGTCACCTTTTTCTTTTTTTTAGATACATCTTTAGTTTCATCATTCATTTTTGATGTGTCAATAAATGCTGGTTTCAAATGATCAATAGCAATTGACATCGTATTGTTTCCTTTTTGAATTATAAAACACTTATTAATTCTATGTACTTATCACTTTATAAGGTCCTTCAAAGTGAAAATGCAATCCAATCTTTTTTCTAGTTTTTACAAAAACGTACGGACAATTCATAAAATTTTTAGGAATATAGCCATGATTATTACAATGATGAGATACTACATTCCGAATAGAAGAAAAATGTCCCCTTAGTTTAAGAAGTAAAAATTCAGTAGTACTTTCAGAATTTTCGGAGGAAACAACTAATTCACCAGGAATTCTTAGAGTCTGTCTATAAACCATTTCGGCTGGACAGCATTTAAGATCTTCTTTAACTTGATTTCTTAAAGCTAATAGTATAATAGGTAGTTCATCTGACCAATGTATCGTATCACTAGCTGACGTAAGTGATGTTTTAAGTTGACGGTGTAATGTTTCTACCATTCCATTCGATTGAGGATGATAAGCAGATGTATGAATTTTTTCAATTCCCAATATATTTACTACATTCGAAAATAACAGAGAAGTAAATTGCGCACCACGATCTACAGTAATTTTCAGAGGAATTCTAAAACGTGATATATAATTTTGAATAAAAACTCTTACTATAGTTTCAGACGAAATATCTTTTAATTGATAAGCTTCTGGCCACCTCGTTGTCCTATCTATAATTGTTAAAATATATTTATATCCCCTAGAAACTGGCAAAGGTCCTACAATATCCATGTGAATATGTTCAAATCTGCACTTCGGAATTGGAATTTCGACATTAGGCGTCTTAGTATATCTATAAATTTTTGATTTCTGACAATTAATACAATTCATAACCCATAAATTTATATCCTTACTCATAAAAGGCCAAAAATATCTAGTTTGAATAATTTTTCTAGAACAACGTGCACCTGGATGAGCAAGCGAATGAATTTTGTTAAAAATTTTTTGGAATATACGGCCGAGGATGTTTTCCAGTTATTTCACACAAAATATTAAAATTATGATTAGTTAATTTAAATTCTTTAATATTATATTTCATTTTAAATTGTTCACCTATTGCACCAGAAGAGATTTCTTTATCTTGTTCACTTTTTAAAACATTAAAACTTATATCACTTTCTCCTAAACTATCTATTTCCGTCAACCTTGATAATGTATCCGCTACAATATTATTTCTACCACTAATATATTTAATATCGTTAGTAAATTGTGCAATGTATTCCATTTGCCTTGTTTGTCGAGGTGATCTATCTGTTTTAGAATCAAGTATATATGTTAATGGTTTATGATCGGTCAAAATAGTAAAAGATTGACCTTCTAGAAAATATCTAAAATGTTTAACTGAATGATAAACTGCTAATAACTCTCGATCAAAAGTGGAATAACGTTTCTCTGTTTCACTTAATTTTCTCGAAAAATACGCTAAAGGTTTCCAATCATTATGATGCGATTGTTGCAACACAGAACCAATAGCTACACTTGATGCATCAACTGCCAGAGAAATTTTTTTATTCTTATCATAATGGGTAAGTAATGTGCTTTCCAGAAATTTTCTTTTAACGGACTCGAATGCATTTTCTGTTTCCTGTGTCCATTGAATATTTTTAATTTTATTCTTGTTGCCATATGTAACAATATAATGTAATGGTATTAATTCTTGAGCTAGCATAGGAATGCATCTATGATAGTAATTTATCATTCCTAGAAATTTTTGAAGTTTCTTAATAGTGTTTGGTTTTTCATAACAATTTATGGCTTCAATACGATCCTTTGAAGGTTGAATACCTTCCTTTGATATTTGGTAACTTAAAAAATTCAACGATTCTTGACCGAAAATACATTTTGATGGTTTGATATTTAAGCCGAACTTATTCAGTTGATCGAAAACTAACCTAAGATGTCTTAAATACTGCAATCTTCTTTGAAAATGTGATGTGCGTACTTGATAATTAGATCTTGAGTAGATAATGTCTTCTTTTTCACACAATTAAAATGTTGACATACATATATGTATATATATATGTTTAGAATTTGTAAGAATGTATCCTTTAAAAAAGCTAGATCACAATATGCCTTCAAAATTGGTAGGCTCCTGGCAGGATCGCCAATTGATGTAGGAACAAAATAAAATATATTTATTTCTTTAATTTTGGTTAAATTTATTTGTTACAAAATTACAATTCGTATATCAACTCTCTTACACAATGAATTATATAAAAACTTAAAAATAATAATTGAAATTTAAATTTTCTAACATTTCAACAAAAGTTAATGTAAAAAAAAATAAAATTAAAAATGTAAAGTGATTATAAAAGGGGTTCCTACAATGGCGGCCAACAGACGCCATTTTATAAATACGAAAAAAAAAATAAAAAGTTGGTGAACTATATCAAAATGGGTATCATTCGACAGGTACTTGAAAGTCATATTTGGGTTTCTCTTATGATTTTTCATTTCGAATGACCATTTAGGATATTTAATGGTTCAAAGTTGGTCGCAGTCGGGTTTTTTTAAAATTTTTTTTTATAAAGACTTGTTTCTTTATTTGATTTCCATTAGTGTCTAGTAGGCATGACGGTTAGGTTAGGTTTATCTGGTTGGTCCAAGACCTCGCATAGACCGGCATTGATCCTTAGCGATACCAGCAAATGAAATGAGAACCTGTTAGTATGGCCTAGTTCGTGGTGCCTGTATCGAATGACTCCCACACAGATTTAACAAATTTTAGCAACCTACACATTTCTACTCTCGATACAATCTCAAGACTACGAAAAGTGTAAGCACCAAGATAGTTATATCTAGTACGGCTTAAAGCCGGGCAGTGATACAGTAGATGTTCCATTGTTTCCATTTCTCCGGGTTCCTTACATTTCCTGCAGGTACCGTCGGTTATTCGTCCTATTTTGACAGCGTACGAAGCCGTCCAGCAGTGCCCAGTTAATACTCCCACTAGAAGCTTACAGTTGCTTCTAGTTAATGATAAAAGGAACTTAGTCAATTTGGGATCATAGGAGCTCCACATGATTTTAGAAGTTTTGCAAGTTTTCGTCGCGCGCCAACATTCTCTTTAAGGTATTGAATTGGTTTTCGGATATTTACCGTTACCTCAGCCGGTAATAGAATTCCCCTTTTGGCCAGTGTATCGGCCATTTCATTTCCCTCAATCCCCATGTGTCCCCGGATCCAGAATATATGTACTTGTCTACCAGTACATAACATATCCAGGGCCTTTCTACACAGGAGCACAACCGAGGAGTAATTGCAGTCAGCTGAAATTGCTTTAATATCTGCTTGACTGTCTATATACGGATTTACACGCGCATCCATAGTTAGACAGGTGAAGGCTAACTCTGCTGCCATTTTGACAGCATAGATTTCCGCCTGGAAGATGCTACAATGATCAGGAAGTTTATAAGATTCCTCTATACCGAGCTCCTGACAGTAAACCGCAGCTCCTACCCCTCTATCCATCTTTGAACCATCAGTGAAAAAATTAAAACCAGAACCACTATGATTAAGACTTTCCAAATAGCCTTCTTCACTTATAGTGATCTGTGGTTTGGTAAAAAAATTCGTCACTGGAATGATGTAGTCCGAGCTACACTCCATGTTTTCTAGTAATTTGCTGTGACCAAATGATCTTTACGACATCTGACCTGTTGTCCTTAGTCGGATAGCTGATTTGCATGCCACGTTCACTGCAATTAGCTTTATTGGTTTAAGGTCCAATATAACGTCTAAGGCTGCAGTAGGTGTACTCTTTAAAGCTCCAGTGATGCAGAGCTCTGCTAGCCTCTGGATACTTTCCAGCTTTTTCAGGTATGATTTTGTCTCAGTCGCCCTCCACCATACAAGTATTCCGTAGAGTAAAATTGGTCTAACCACCGCTGTGTATGTCCAATACGTAAGAGTAGGTGAAAGGCCCCATGTCTTGCCCAGCATTTTTTTACATGCATATAGAGCAATGGTGGCCTTTTTAACTCTATCTTCTATATTGTACCTCCACGTCAGCTTACTATCCAAAATAACCCCCAGGTACTTACTTTGTATGTGTTTTGGGCGAGAGCGATATAGGCATGACAATCCGTATTGATTTTTGAAAATCCCGACATTTGGGATGTGGCAAATCACAATCATGAAATCCCAGGATCATCATCATTATCTAAATCGCAACAAAAAACTAATTTTATTGATAATAAAATTAGTAACAGCAATTTGTTTAGATAAAGCATTTAGTGTTTGTTCTTTCAACTGTATATATCTGTTATATTAACCAAAAAAATAGTAGATTTCATTAAATTTTGCATTTAAATTTGAACCAGTAAAATGATTGCAAATAATTATAATTTAGAGCTTTAACAAAAATATTTTTAGTTCGCAATAACAAATTATACAAAAAGTTCAGTGACTGTTTCGTTATTAAAAAAAAAAAAAAAAAAAAAAAAATTATAATAATATAACAAATTCCAATTTTAATTGTTATCATATCAATCATATCAATTGATATCATAATTTCCAACATAACCTTACTTTACAATGCACAGTGGAGACTTTTGCAAAATGAATGGTAATAAATGTGGAACTTCTAAACTACTAATTTGATTTATATGAAACTTCGAACATTCGTAGATTAGGACTTAAAGTTTATAACACATGTCTCGGCAGCCTTCTAGCTTAAGCTGGACAGGAGTTAAAGTGGGCCTAAGTTGACCACATGGGACTCAGAAAGACTTCTGAGGCTTGTAACTTTTAGAAAAATTATCCGATTTTTATGGGGCAAAGCGTTTTGAGCTGAGTTTAAAAACATTTGACTTTAGACAAAAAAAATATATTTTTTTAAATTTTTTTTGAGTCCCATGTGGTCCTCCTCTACGGATGGTCGATGTTTCATATAAATCCAATGAGTAGTTTGAATGTTCCAGATTTATTGCCATTTATTTTGCAAAAGTCCCCACTCTGCAGTGGAGATTGTTTAAATTATCCTACGAAATATTTTTCTGTATATATACTCTGTTCAAATTTATGAAAAATGTTTATTAACATTGATTAATTCGTACGAAAAATTAGACATGTTAACAACGATGCTACAATTTATCATGTTTATGGAAACATCCCATGTGTTTGTTGTAAATTCCGTACGAAACAAGTGGCACTCTACCAGCGTGACCATTTCAGCATTTTTGCAGCTAAATTTAGCATTTTTTTTTGTTGATTTAGCTGCAAAATTTTTGATTTAGCAGTTAGCATTTTCGTTAGCATTTTTCAATTTTTTATTTAGCATTTTCTAGCATTTGTTCATATTAATCTACATAACTTTTAACAATATCTCTTATACGTAAAAGAGGCTGACTTCCAAAACGTCAACTGCCTTCCAACAAAGTGTAGTGTTTCATAACACTGCAGAACAAAACATTGACAATACGTACCCTTTCAAAACGTCGTTGACAAGTATTTAGAATACCGCAAACAATCAATCAGCGCATCGGTTGCAAAGTTGGTGCTCATGGTTACAATGTTTCGCAACTTTGGATCTGTGCACATTATAAATACCGTATCCTAAGACTGTACAAACTTTGTACTTTTTACGTAAAAATTGAATAGACGAAAGCTTTAGAATATTTTACAAAAACCAATTTTTAAACGTTGTTTATAAACGAAACGTAAGTGAGAAACGAATTCTTCTCGAAGAACCGTCCGTGAATTAATATTTTTGGTTTGCTTTAAATACTTTATGTATAGTGACAAACTAGTATTTACTTAGCATAACCCAGCAAAAATTATTGCTTTCCCGAAGCATATTTGTGAGGGATACAATGTTACAGAATCACTTGATGTTGCGCATGAATAAGGAATTTTTTTGTTCGATATGAGCCAGCTAGAATCAACACATTTAGCTTACTAAAGTGCTTCAAAGAAGTAATACTCAGATGCAAAAATTACTGGCTTGCAAAATTTTTTGTGATAACTTTCTATTTTGCTAGAGAGTCCGCCTTACGTTAGTGCTTGTTGTTGTTATTGCTTCCAAATCACTATTTTTTCTGGGAAGTGACGAAATTTAAATAAGTTAAATTTTCTAGCAGTCTAGAAAACAGACAGAAATCTTTATTATGCTCCGCAGTTTCAGGAAATACCTTGGTGGAGAAAGTCCTTAACTCCGGCCAAAGGCCGGCAGTCTAAAAAACATTATTATTATACACGAGTTCCTCCATAAAACTTGTCATTAAAAGTCGGCGCATGATGTACTTTTTACCCACTATTAAATCCTAGCGTGATTTTTAATGTAATAATATTATGGGCCAAAAATCGTTAAGCGTATGTTTCATTTTGCCACTTATGCTAACTTCATGCCAGTTTTTCATTATACATAATGCAGTTTAGGTTCAAGAAATAATTTGTAATTAAAACAAAATCTGCTTCATTCAAAGGAAATACATTTTATTTAATATTAGTAAGGCGATGTAAGCAGAAATTACAAAAATAACAAGTTTAAAAGAAACAATTGGATTAAAAAAGGTAAATATTAAGTTTTAGCAGTATGTTTTAGCACTTTAACAATTTTTTAGCATATTTTAGCTTTATTTTTAGTCAATTTAGCCGCAAAAATTTTTAGGATCTGGTCACACTGCACTCTACTTATTTCGTCTGAAAACTTAAAATGTTGAGATACATTGCAAACGTTTTTTCCAAGATAAACAGAGCACTATTTCTGCAACATTTTTTCATGAACAATTCGTGTCAATTTTTTTTTATACGTACTTTGGCAGCATTTCGCGTGAAATGTTGAACAGAGTACCAGGCTTAAATGGTAGGGGTCCATAGCTCGCTTTTTGCGCGTTATGCTTTACACGCGTTTCATCCTCTTGTTGCATTCTATACTTTGTTACTGAGAAAAGTGTAATGAAAAGTTAATTAAAATACATTGCATTAATGAAAATATTCACATATTTTATTAAACAAGTTTTTTTTTACTAAGAAATTTTTTTATTGAAAAAAAAAAGAAAAATAATATTTATCGATAACGTAAGAAATAAAGTATTTTTTAACATTTTTAGCTTTAAAGAACAGCTGACTTTCTTTCATGGTGCTTGTAACGCGTACAAAAGTAGAAAGTAGACCTAATTTTTGCTTTGAACGCGCCTACGCGCTCTGCGCTTTTTGCAATGTAACTTGTCACATACTATTACATTGATTCATTCATTTTTTGACAGATGCATAGAAAGCGTAAGGCGCAAAAAGCGAGCTATGGACCTCTACCTTAATAATTTAATGATCTGCTCAATCTCATAAAACTAGAAATTCCCACCTCAATTATTTTTGTTATTTTATTTAGAATTCATTCACTGTTTTGTAATTTATTTTAACAAAGTTTTGTGTTAAATACTTAAACATTTATAATAAAACTTTATTAGATAGTTTTTTTTTTTTGCTTTACATTTCAGAAATCTGCAACTTTTGTTTCGTGCGAATTTATCCGTAAACTTAAAATGAAGAAAAACTTTTTCTAAAGTTTTTTTTTAAAGCAAAAACGAAATTACATTCATAATAAATAAAAAATATACGTATTTATGTATAATTAAATGTTTTATATCTTGTTTAATCTTCTTCAAAAGCAAAAAAGAAAGCATGAGCTTGATTAGCTTCTGCCAAATCATGAAATTTAAGAAGAAGAAAACTTTTCTTTAAACCTAACGCCCTTCCACTGTGTTGCTGCAATTCCACAATCCTGCTGGTACATGAATTCGTAAGAAGGAGTAGTTCAAGAAATTCTCTGATTTATTTATTTATTTATTTTTTTTAATCAAATTTTGCCTTAAGGAGCGATCGAATAACCAAAATATAATAACAGCAACCATCTAGACCTGCTGCCAGCTAATCAGTCAGTTAGTTAACCAACTAGACAGACGACATTCAACGTTCGATATTTATACTGATGCTGATAAGAAGTGTGGTTGGCCTGTGTAAGAATAGTGTGCGTTATGCTTAAGTGTTTGTTGGTTAAGGAGAGTCGGATTTTAGCAACACGTTCTTATATTAAACAATTGTTGTCAATCTATTTGTATGCATATAAATTTATTTGAATTGCTCTTAGTGATGATGTTGTTGTTACCCAATATTTAATTGGTTATTTCTTAATTGTTAGCAGAGTGTTTTTGTTGTTATTGCTGGTTTTAATATCTCGTGTTGCCAATGCAAACCATATACAATTTGTGGCTTAATATATTTTTGTTATTGTTGCTGATTGTATTAGAGAAAATATTTGATATTTGATTTTACTTAAGTTGCACCAACACCATGAAGTATGTGACAACTGCACCAAGAACCTGCAAATATTGCAAAAAAATATTTATATTCACAAATAATGAAAGTAAAGGGAGAGTGTTATTTTTGTATTGTATGCATAAGAAATTGTCAGGTTTTATTTATTTTTTGGTCAATATAAAAGGTCCACCATCTAACGTTTTTTTTCCAACTAGTGCTTATTTCGTGAATGGTAACACTTAGCTCATGTCTGATTTGACAGATAATTAGTTTTATCCTTTCGCTGAACGAGCCAACTGACTGACCATCCAATGCGTTTTCGCTTCGCTAAGTAGGCCTGCGATCGACTTACAGAAGATGCCGATTTTGCCAAAAAAAATCATCTTTTCAGCTGAAGCTCATTTTGATCTTGGCGGGTATGTAAACAAGCAAAATTGTCGCATTTGGGACACAGAAAAACCGCACGCATACATTGAAAAGCCAACGCACCCAAAACGAGTCACTGTTTGGTGCGGATTTTGGTCCAGAGGCATAATTGGGCCATTGAGTAAGGAGTGGCTCTTACAGTTAATGGCGATCGTTATCGGGCCATGTCAAACGAATTTTTGTTCACAAAAATTGACGAGGAGGATATTGGCAACATTTTGGTTTCAACAGGACGGCGCTACGTGCCACACAGTCGAAGCTTCAGTAGTTTTTTTTATAGCATTTTCAAAAAAAAAGTTATCTGGCGGACCTTTTACATATCGTTACCTTAATATAGAAAGGCCTTAACTCATTATATTTTTGATTTCGAGTTTTTTGTATATTTCGATAGAAGAACATCTAAAGTATCGAAAAATGCACCAATTTCGAATTCCAAGAAAAAAGTATGACATAGGGCCTTTCTATATATTAGCGAGATATGTATTAGTCTCCTGCACAAGATATCTTATAAGAACTTTCAAGACATGAGGGATTTTTCAAATGCTTTAAAATAAACAAAAAATATAAAACAAACGTTAACAACACTGTCTGCAAGAAATTTGTTTTAGTATTGTAGGTATAAGAGTAAAGAAGAAAACACTCCGTGACGGAATTATTTGTGATACTTGCTTCTTTTTACACATGAGCGCATGTACAAACGTCATGCATGTATGTGTGTATGATCTTTTATTTTTCTGCGCACATGCAAAGGCACACACATGCATTAACAATGGTTGTATACGGTTAATCACATAATAGCTTACCATCTACATATTACACACACACTCAAACGTACAATATGAAAAATAACAAGCACACACTAATCAAGAGTACTTCTTTTGAGTGTTTGTTACAAACAAGCTGTCTTGGCGTCATTGCTTTCTAACACTGATATACACGTACACCAATACATCCATCGTGCTTCGCTTATAGTACGACAGCATTTATTATTGGTTTAGTATAATACATGCGACGTGAATACATTTAAAAATCATGACGTATTTACATTTAAAGACTGTTTACGCAGGTCTCTAATATGTATGTATACTCCTTGATATGTTTAGGATTATTTAGTTAGCAGTTTCCTTTAAAAAAAACTAAATTCCCCTGAACGCTCCTCATATATGTATTTGCTATATAAATAAAATTAAAAATAGTCTCTTCACTAAGTGATTGTTTGGAAGCAGTGAAAATGTCATTCCTAAAAAGTTAATTTTGTTTTTTTTTGCCAATATTTTAGGTACTAAATTTTTAGTAATTTTAACCACAATTTGTGGTTATAATCTTTCATGAAACATTATATGGTGACCTTCTCCGAGAAAAAGGACCCAGTGTGTCAAAAAACGGGTTTGGACTTAAGAGTGGATTCTGGTACCTAAAAGGGTGTACAATAAGATGAAATGAGTTAGATTTCTGATAAAAATTTATTTACCCCATAAAAACGTACAAAACGAACTTGGGAAAATCGATGAAAATTATAAAAACATTAAAATTTTATTATTTAAATTTTTTTTTATTTTCTGATTTTAAATTAATTTTCACACACTAGGTGCCTTTTCTCGGAGAAGGTCACATATAGGGTGTTTTTTATTATTTATGTATTATTATTATTGTTCGAACTTCAATTGTTTCTATATTTATGATTTGATTAGGCTAAGGTTCGTATCGCTTTGTAAGCCAAATTGCATGTAATAATTATTAATGAACAAATAAAACCAAAGTTAATTGTAAATATTCTGACAAACATGTAGTAGAACGGCACAACTAGCTGTTTTCGAAGGCCACTACATCTTCATCATCAGCGTTCTTTGTGTTTGGTTCACTGTGTGTGCGCTAAATTGCACGATCTAGGCGTCCAATTGACTGGCCTCAAACGTAAAATAAACTGTTCACCGAACTCGCTTCGCAATTGGGCCCTTGAATCGCGTGGTGTGTGGCTTGTAGTACCGTACTGCTGAAACAACATGTCAGTCAAGTCCTGCTCTTCCATTTTTGGCAAAAAAAAACCAAAGTAAAAGAGGCCCAATTGCTGCGAATGGCGCCAAATCGATGACACTGTATGTAATTTTTTAAGTCATGGAAATATAACCATATACGGATACCACTACGTGATAAAATACAAAAAACAAAAAGACCCATGTCTCCCAGTTTTTCCCCAAGTCATGCACTTTTTTTTATGGGCCACCAACGATTTTTGGCCCCGGTGTCATTTTTACATTTTCTCAGGCTCATATCTTGCAAACCGTACGGAATTTTGATTTACTCTGTAGTGCAAAGTTATAGCCCTTGTCATAAAAAAAAATGTGAACATATAAAATCAAAAACAAACTTCAGCGTCAAGATCAAAATCGCAAAAAATTTAAAAAAATTTGATTTTTTTTTACCTTTTTCCACTGTTCAGTTCCATAAGTAGCAAGCCGTTCAAAATTCAAGGAAAAAATCAACCACAAAAATGTACCTAAGATCCTAATAAACAACTTTTTAGAACATATGAAATTCCTAGGAATGATTCTTATTCTTCTTTATACACGAAAACAGCTGAGTTGCCAAAAATATTGTTGCAAAAAAGAAAGTTGCTAAAATATCATTCATTAGTTTTAAGCCCTGAGTGTAAATACTGATATCTATTAGTGTACACACCGAAAGAATTTTAATTCATAAATCCAACGAAACAATTTCATTAGATTTTTTCACAAATCTAATGAAAATTTCACGAATATTGTGAAAGAATTTCATTGGAATTGCTTTGTTGGTATTCTAGTTTCGTAACAATAATTCATTGGATTTATGACAACAATATTTTCTAATTATTAAGAAACCCTTTATATTTAAGAAACGTTTACAGTTGTTGCTTGAAATTAACATATATAGTATAAGCACATACCTTAAAGCAATTGAGTTATAGATTAAATTCTTTAAAACTAAAAAATAAATAAAATATGTATTCGTTGTCCCAATGAAAATTTTATTGTAGTCATGAAAGTCTGATACCTTAATTAAAAATAAAAAAAATGTATTTAGTTTTTAAATCATCTAACTAACAAAATATTTTTATATCATTTAATAAATGAAATCGTTTGACTTGAATTTTAAAAAGTTTCATTGATCTTATGAAACTGTTTCATTAAAATAATGAAAAGTTATCCTTACATCATTGATACATTAAATAATTTCTTCGTTTTAATGAAATTATTTCATTGCTAAAGTGAAATTATTTGATTGTAATAACTTAAATGTTATTTCATTGTTTTAATGAAATAATGTTATTGTTTAATGAAATTATTTCGTTATTTTAATTAAATTATTTAGTTGTTTAATGAAATTATTTCGTTGTTTATTAGTTATTTTAATTAAATTATTTCGATGTTTTAATGAAACTATTTAGAGGTTTTAATGAAATTATTTCGTCGTTTTAATCAAATTATTTCGTTGTTTCGATAAAATTATTTCATTGCATTGATGACACTGTTTAATACATTTGACGAAGTTTCCATTAAAATACCCAGCTAAAAAATATGTATGGAGCATATATGATATCCCATATATGGTTCGGATCCGAAAAATGAGGGTATATGGACATATATGATAATATATATTCATACATTTGCATACCTGAATGTGTATTCCCTATATAGAATGCAAAGTTCATATTGATTCAAAAAGCACACTGCTGTGCAATAAATTAACTTATTAAAAGAATTTTTTTGTAAGATTTTGTGGAGAAAGGTTGTGTTTAATGAAACATTTGCTCGAACAAAATAATACAAAACGAACTAAAAGACATTTCATATTCGACATTTTAAGAGAAAATTTGAATCGATTATTAAAAACACATAAAACACACCATCGTACACAATATATAATTTAAGTAATCAGATTAAAAACTAATGCAATTATAAAATAAAAAATAAACCGATTTTATACTAACACTAGTTTTCAATATTATTTTTGGCAGTTATATGATATTTGTTTAATGGCTGCATTATCTGCTGGATTATTTGATTTATTAAATAGACCCACAATATATAAAATCCACAAAAAAGATTTTTTTGTTACACGAGTTTTTATATTTTAAACCTTGAGGCTCTACGCATATAAACTTTGCATATGCGTATGTATTTTCTAATAGACTTCCAATTCACTAGTGATAAAAAAGATGGAAAAAGATCGAATTAATAAAATTCAAGCTTTTTTGATTGCAAATGCGATCTTATGTGAGATATTATGTATGCATACATTTTTGTATGGCGCCATATATTACATCTTATTTCTATAAATGGATTCACATATGAAGAGCTTCATAATTAAATTTCCATATATGAGCTCATATATTGTAATACATTTCATATATTAGTCCATATATGAGTTCATATATAATAGTTTTGCAATGTATAATCACATATATTTCCATAAATGAATTTCATACATACTCATATATAGTTATATACACTCATATATTAAAAATATATGGACCATATATAATTTTTTTAGCTGGGTGGGTAATTTTAACGAAACCAACGTTGGTTGAATTTTAATGAATTTTTACACTGGATTAATGTCGAAATTCATAGAACTTATGAAAAAAATTCTTTGAGTGCAACTACTTATCTATCGTATATGCTAAATTTTATAAGGCAATGTCATAGGCAAAAAACGTTGGGTAAGTTATCTGTATGTTATTTATGTTAGTTAACACTCACTAACTCCATCCACATAGATACAAACAAATTTTCCATCTAAAGGGTGTTTTTTTTAGAGGTATAGAACTTCGAATTGAAATAAATCACAAGAAAATCGTTTTAATGTCCATCAATTTGGCTTTATTAGAAGGATAATTTTATGCCATTAATGTTTAAATATGATTTCGGGCATGTGGCCGCCGCGGCTGGCTCGAATAAAGCCAATTCTACAGGTGCAATTTTCAACCACTTTTTCGAGCATATGGGGCCGTATGTTGGCAATAACGCCACGAATGTTGGCTTCCAAGTCCCCTAACGTTTCTGGTTTGTTGGCGTAGACGAGCGACTTCACATATCCCCAAAGAAAATAATCCAATGGTGTCAAATCACACGATCTTGGTGGCCAATTGACAGGTCCATTCCGCGAAATTATGCGCTCATCGAATGTTTCCTTCAATAAATCAATTGTGACGTGCGCTGTGTGGCATGTAGCGCCGTCTTGTTGGAACCACAACTCATCCACATTCATGCCATCCAATTCGGGAACAAAATAGTCGGTTATCATGGCTCTATACCGGTCTCCATTAACGGTAACTGACTCTCCAGCATTATTTCGGAAGAAGTATGGCCCAATGACTCCACCAGCCCATAGAGCACACCAAACAGTCAGTTTTTGTGGATGTAATGGCGTCTCAAGGGTCTCATGTGGATTCTCTTCACTCCAAATGCGGCAATTTTGCTTGTTGACGAGCCATTCAACCAAAAATGAGCCTCATCACTGAACAAAATTTTGCGATGAAAATCAGCATCGAGATCAATCTCATTTTCGGCCCATACACCAAAATCACGACGCATTGCATGGTCTCGCGGCTTTAATTCTTGCACAAGCTGGATCTTGTAAGGTCGCAAGCCAAGATCTTTGCGCAAAATCTTCCATAAAGTTGATGGACAAAGCTCCAATTGCTGTGCACGGTGGCGAATCGATTCATTCGGGTCCTCTTCAACACTTTGCTCTACAGCGGCAATTGTTTCTTCGGTGCGCACTGTTCGACGTCTCTGCGGATGCGTATTATCACATAGAGTAAACGTAGTGCGAAAACGATCCATGGTTAATAGAATTAATTGCTCTGATGGACGATTATGTCGACCATAAAATGGACGGAGCTTGCGGTAAACTTCGCGAACTGAACCATTATTTTCGAAATAAATTTGCACGATTTGCAAGCGTTGTTCTTTTGTCAACCAGTTCATGATGAAATGGCAAACCAAACTAAATATTAATCACTTGACAGCTGACAAAATGGCCGCCAGTTAAAAAGTGATGCCAACTTAAAGTTCTATACCTCAATAAAAAACACCCATTATAAAAATCTCTCCACATTTCCAACTACTATTTGTCTTCTTATTTGTTTACATGTCCGGGTAATTTTTCTATGTTCGATTAATAGTAAAACTTTGCTAACATGAGCAACAACATACCGAAGCAAATAAATCCAAAGAGACTGTAAAGAATTTTGCACCTGAAATGGACATTGCTTTCTGGCATTGTTGACAAACGATTTGTACAAAAGTTTTTGCTTCCTCGGAACCATCGTACCAATGGCAGGAGTATGCTGCCTCCATAACAGATGAGCTCTGGCAAAAATGAAAAAATATAAACATTTATAAATACAAATAAAATATTAAATATTGTTATATGTATATGTAAGTTTTAAGTTTAAACAATAAAAAAAAAATAAAATATTTACGAGACAAACATCTACAAACATATAAAAATGCAGAACATTTTTCACAGACTCTCGCATAAACACATCCTTAAATAACTTAAAACAAACACACACACACACACACATACACCCAAACAAATGCCCGAAAACAGCAGCAGCCATACACATGCAGCTTTCTTACTTACTGTCATGGGCATGACTTACAACAACAGCACTTTAGTGCATTTCCGGCTTTCGAATATCCGATGACTGAATTTGCTGTTTTATATATATTTTTATATTTTCTAGTTGTGCTTTTTTTTAAATGTTTATGGTCATTGTTAAGAGCGTTTGTATGTGTGTGTGTGTGTGTGTGTGTGTGTGTGTGACTTTCAAGCATCCAGCGATAGCAGCAAAAAGGCAATGAAATAGACACAAAAAAACAAACTTTTTTTTTTTTGACTTGTGCTGCAAACGAAAGAAGTTCTTCGAAGTGTTTTTTTGTCTGCCGGAGTTTAGTTTTCTTTTTTAGATTTTTTAATTTCCTTATTGCACTTCAAAACGTAAAAAGCGCAACTGAATTAAAAGAGCAAATACGAGTATTAAACTATAAGATCATATGGATTTTAAATTCAATTTTGTGGGAAATGTGTTAGGATAGCTATTTAGGATATTAATTTTTATATATTTATACTAGCTTTTATATATTTATCCATTAAGGTAAACATCTATTGTGAAGAATTTTTTGTTATTTCAAAAATTTTGGAGAGATAAGTTTTGAATTGATAATGTTCAAAAAGTATTTATTGAATATTTAGTAAACTTTTTAGTACATATTACGATTCTCGTATTCTAGCTTTAAATTTCTTGTCAGAGAAACAAACCGTCCTAAAAATTCGGTGGCTGCGGCTTAGGAAAAAAATACTCGACGGCGGCTCATACCCGGCTTGAGCCAGCTGACAGCCTTTACCTTTGTTTCGTATTAGTGATGCACGAATATTCGTATTCGTATTCGAATTGTCGAATATTCGGCCATTTTCAGGCGAATACGAATGTATTCGTATTCGTCAAATTCAGGCGAATACGAATACGAATATTTTTCCAAGAAATTAAATAAATAAATGCATAAATCCTAAACGAAATTTAAATAAATGACTAAAAATTTTAATTTAATAAAATTTTAATTTTTTATAGAAATTTGTGCTTTGTATCATTTTCAAATATTATTTAATGACGATCATTAAAATTTTGGGTACTTTTTATTAACTCTAAAGTACGCCAACAAGAGTGTGAATTCCTATTTCATAAAAATTTTTTAATATTTCATATTGCATATAATATTAGTATTCGTATTCGCGAATATCGTTTCAAATATTCGTATTCGTAGTCGCGAATATCAAAAATTGACATTCGTTACATCACTATTTCGTACATAACAATGTGTTTATTTATAAACTCAATAGTATAATTGAGGCTATCAGAGTAGAAGTGGTGTGACCCACAAATAGTTATTTAAAAATTCCTCTTTTAAATTATTTAATTACTTAATTACTTTGCAATATTAATGCCTGTGCAAAAACAAATTTTCAGCTCCATTTTCTATAGAATAACAAAAGGTGGTTTACTCTATTTTATTTTTGATAGTAGATATTGTAAATAATGTATTTATCATCAAAACAGCAACCAAGAAAAGAATGTGAATTACACCACTTCTGCGCTGATACAGTTTGTAGAAAACGAAGCGCTATCAAAAGATTTTTAGTTTTGTGTATTTTGTTTTATTATATTTTGTTTACGCTGCAGCCACACGTTCAATAAATCGGTTTCAATTTCATCACACATACTATGTGTCAAAATTCCTCGAAATTGATAGCAGTGGCACAAATTTATAGTCAAATTTGCACTTTCAATTAATGTGTGTGGTGACCAGCTGCTCAAATTGAAAACTAAATTGCCATATAAATGGAAAGGTGAATTTGAAAGCAATCTAGTTATCAATTTAAAAAGTTTGATTGTGTTAGTAAAAAAAGTGTGAGTGTGTTACAAATTGATGGGAATTGAAAGGCAAAAATTAAACGTGTGGCTCCCAAGTTACAGAAAAATTTGCATAAAGAAAATATAATATAATTTTGCAATAAAAAATTTCAACATTAAAAGTGCAATTGATTGTGAAGCCGGTTGTAGTTTTGAGCCGAAGCTAGCCGCATGGATCGGCTTGAGGTTAGAGGTGGAAAACTATCGATGGCACTATCGATACTATAGATAGGTAATTTTTTTTGTGACTATCGAAACTTGAAAACAATCGATATTTTTTAGTCACTATCGATAGTAAATGATACTCCACTAAAACCAAAATATGTGAATATATTGATTGCTTTTCATAAACCAAAATAACTGAATGACGGGAAAATTTGTTCCGCTGATCTCACTTATTTTTCATACAATTATTTTAGTTTTATTATTTATTAAACTGAAAAATAAAGTTTTATTTTATTTTGTGTTGCTTTGTTTAAAAATATTTTGTTTGGAATTTTCATTGTAAATAAATATGTACAATTTACGAGAACCATGCAACTTCGATACTATCACGATAGTATCGTCGATATATCGATAGTTTTTTTAACTTTCGATAGTCTGGAATGGATATATCGATAGAGATTTTTAAACTATCGATAGTTTTCCACCTCTACTTGAAGTTACATTGAAAGTCGGCGGCGGCTCTTGAGCCGGCTGTGCGCCGATCAGAGTGTTTTTCTGTTCCTCGTTTTCTCACTTTTGTACTAAGTTTCCTGAAAGTCATAAAAATACAACGCTGCTAACAGTTCTTTTGCAATTTTCGTACTACATATTTCGCAAGGAAATGCCAAAAGTTGCAAAAATAGTCGTACATTTTATTTCATTCGACAAAAAAGTTATGAAAGCATTAAAAGTGTAAGTAGTTTTGTTAAGAAACTTTAAGCAAACTTTTGTTATGTAATGGAAATAATTTTAAAGAGAAAATAAGCACAAGCAAGCAGTTTAAAAAATGCTTTCAAAAAATGCGACATATGCAAAGTGGACACGATGACAGTGACGATGACAATTACTAGAAACACTTTAGGGCCACCTTTGGGGCCGAAAGGGATGAAAATATGGGCGTACTATAAATTCAATTAAAAAAAAAACTTCTTCATAACAAAACTGAATGACAGACAACGGGTTAAGGCTCAAACAACCAATATATCATTGGTCTCAAGTAGAAAGGGCCTAGCTCAAATAATTGTAACTTAACAGGAGAAGGTAAAATCATAAAAGAAACTCTACAACTGCTTGTAAAAATTTTATTTTTTACACTATTGCAATAAGTTCTTGTGACGAAGTGTATTTGTGTGAAATGTATTGGAATCATTGAAAAACTTAATTTCGTAAGAAATACGAAGTAGGACCTTTCTACTTGAGACCAGCAATATGTATATACTCATCTTCATCATCAGGGTATGAATATAAGACACAACTCAACATTTTAATTTTTTTCATCACAGTGCACTCACTACGTGTCCAGTTGAAATATTTGCTTTTTGAAAAAAAAAATCACGATCCCATTCCTAACACATCGACGACATAAATGCCAAAAATTTGTGTTAGTTGGCAACTCTGTTTAGATATAAACAGCTCTCTTATCCTTATTGGCACATTCACAATAATAAAAATAAGAACTTAAGAAAAACTACGTACTTGTACAAATGGAAAATGTTTATTGATATCAACTTACCTCTTCAATCAAGCGATTGCCAAATATACAAAAATGAAAAACTTGGGCCAATGAATAGCCCAAATAACCAATAACTGTGAAAGCGTAAACATTGACTCCCGTTACTTTAGTTGCTTGGTATGCCAACAAGGTCAATGTAATGGTTGATGTCAACATGTGCAAAAGCAAGGCGGCGCCATACGTATCACCAATAGCAGCAACTAATCTGTAATTAGATTTGTCGATTGTTCGATTAAAGGTGGATTGCAAAAATTAAGCGAATGTTTTTGCCAGCTCATTCGATTATTCGAATGAAAAGCAAATAAAGTTATAAAAAGTGAGAAATGTAAACTATGGAAGTTAATACATGTAAATAACAATATTTTCTGAGTCATTATTTTGTGGTAGTCAAATGTTCATATTATAAATTATTCGAATAAAAAATATTCGAGTAAGCAAATAAATTATCAGTTTTAATAGATTATTCGAAAAAAATTTTAATGCTAATTATAAAAAAATTTGTCTAGAATAAAAAGTTTTATTCGCATAAATAAATTTTGTTCGAATAAAAAAAATGTATTCGAATAAATAAATTTTATTCGAATAAAATATTTTATTTGAATAAAAAGTCTTAATTATTGATATTCAAAATTGTTTGACCAAAAGTTATTTGTGTACTCGGATAAGATTATATGCGAATAATAAAATCAATTGCTGAATCGATTTGAACATTGTCAAAATGTATTCGAAAAATTAGTAAAATTTTATGTTTTATTCCCACATAGAACTAACAAAAATACTATTAAATTAATGGATTTAAACAGAAATGAAAAAGAATATGATTCGTGTTCAAAATTAATCGAATGATTCGTATGAATGGTAACAACGAAAAATGATAATTGGAGTAATGAAATGAAGTGTAAATAAAAGCTAATAATAATTTACAATAAGCAATAAAATATAGATAAGAAAAATGACTAAAATTTAATTATTCATGTTTAAAATTTTGCATACAAAAGTTATTCGAGTAAGCGGAATAATATTCGAATGAGTAAGGACTTAAGTTTTCAAAAAGGAATAATCTAGATTCCACTTGAAGGCCTATGTGAAAACCAACTTAATTGGAATATTGCAACGAAATACAGGTATTTTTTTTAGATAGTTACTTCTTTTTACCCGAATAATCGGTTAATTTTTTTAAATAACATGGAAAGCGAAACTGCATTCAAGTAAAGCATAAAATATGAATAGTGCCCACATGCTGGTAAGAAGTCTCAGGTTAGGTTAGGTTGAAATGAGTGTTAACTACGTTGGCCCAATCCCATTAGAGTCCAATCTAAATTAGAGCGTCAAGCGTTGCGTTAGTAGCAGGGTACGTATTTTTAGTGCATTCAAATAATATTTTATACGTTTAACTGTACTGAAAATACGTGTGCACTAATGTAGGTTGGTATCTAATGGATTACACTTTAGACCCCTGCACAAGATCACTTAAAAGAACATAGGGATTTTTCAAAAGCTTTACTACAGCGAAATCTTCTAAAACAAACGCTAAACAACACTGTTGCAAGACATTTTGGTTTCAGTTATTACAGGTATGGGAGTGAAGAAGAAAATATTTCGTGACGGAAGAATGTGTGATGCTTGCTTCTTCATTCAAATATCATGCATGTACACGTTGTATGTATGATCTTTTATTTTTCTGTTTCGCTTATTAAACGACATCATTTGCTATTGGTTTAGTATAATAAATGCTACGACACTACATTTAAAAAACAAGACGTATTTACATTTCAAGACTGTTTACGCAGCCCTCTATTACACTTACACCCAATCCCGGCATTTATCGGATGATGATGATTTATCGAATAATTTTTTTTCATATAAAAACCCTATTTTATAATACACAACATCAAGCAACTAAAAGGTATTAGAGAATCTGTGTCATTACTTTTTCAGAAAAAGAAGGAGAACAAAAATAAATCATTTGTTTTACCACAATAATATTTACTAAATTTAAATGTACTACAAATACTTTTAATTCTTAAAAACACATACAACTAAACAAACCTTTAAAATTTTACTAAAATTTCTTAGTCCTTGTGGAAGGCCATGCTTCCATAATGTGTTGATATACTACGAGTATGCATGTATGTATAAGCTAGGAAGACTTATGTTTGTATGTGTGTACTTAGTTCTAAATATGTTGGACAAATACTGAAATATTGAAATCATTTCATTTTGATTCCACTTACATAAATCAATATTTGCTTTTGGTATAACAACTCCCCTTAGTTTACATAATATTGTGTTATTTCTCTTTCTTCTTTTTTTTTGTTGTTGTTGTTTAACCCTTATGTCTACAACCACCTACCCGGGTAAATTTTCTGTTTTCAATTCGATATAAATTCACACTGGTAAGATATTTCTTTTAACTCTTTAATATGCTTCTAAAATATTGTTTTTTAACTTCTAAAAAATTTATTTATAAAAAATATTTCTTGGGAGAATATATATAATCTGTTTTTAAAACATACCCCTTAAACCTACAATAGACTTACCTGGGTAGGCATTAAATTTTATGAATGTTTTTTTATTTATTGCAAAATAATTAGAAAATTATTATGTATATTTGATTGAGCATACATTACGAATACTAATACCCGCAGCATGTCGAGCACATACTGGATTTGAAATTTTTTTAAGCTTTTCTAGTTGACCTCTTTTTTTTCACAGGTATATATGAACTTTCTTTTTGTTTGAGCCTTCGGAAATTATTTCGTTCTTCTGCTGCACGAACTGTTTGGTTTTCTGATATTACTGGATGGTCTATAATACTTTCAATTCCATTGCGCGATGAAAAATTCCTTATTACTGGAGTATTTTGTGAGCGATGATCAATTAGCTGCATAACCAATTGTTCACTCAGCTGTTGGAGAAATATTCTTCTACGGTTTGTTGATACCTTTAGATGCGGGATATTTTCTGTATAAATAATATAAGCTACAAATGCTGCCATATCAAGACTATTATACAAAAAGCTAAGGGCCATATATTAGTTCTCCTTTTTTTGTGTATTCTCCTAAATATTTGTCGATATTATCAAATCTACCTTTGTGTTTATTGTAATCCAATATCACTACTGGCCTACTTTCTAAACCTTCGATATCGTTGCTGTACTGAGATGTAGATATAAGAACAACTGATCTCTTTTTTCTTTTTTTTTTGGAATACAGGAGCACATACTAATATTATTGCTAAATCCAAAAATTGATGACTCAACTAATCTTCCTTTTCTTTCTTTTAGGTTGAAGAACTCAGTGGGAACAAATATTAGATTTTTCCTTGGTGTGCATAATAATGATAAATTGTAGTGTAACATCAACCCAGAATCCAAATTGTAACTTGTAAAAATCTTTTCACAAACGACGTTTCTTCCACTTCTTTGAAACAGATTGTAACACAAATCCTTAGTAACTCGTTCACTTTGATTTTTTCTTTTTTCCCAGAAGGCGCCAAGCCAGTATAGAATTACTACCACGAAATGGATAAAGTTGATCATCACCTGTAATGCTTGCTCCTGCTATATAATTATTTTGAAGATTTCTGTTCAGAATTAAGAATATATCAGATTTTGCGGTTGCAGTTGTCGTGAATTTCCATTATCAAACTTTATCTAACAGCTAATAGCCCAAAAACGTTGAAGACCCAACGATGCACGATACAAAGCATGTTTATTGGTTTTCCATAGGTCAGATTATAACGACGAAAATAATGACGACATGTGTTGTCATGAAATGGGTTGCAGCTAACTAAAATTGGCGACAAAAACATGAAATATACGATATGTTAAAAGAAATTCCTTACCAAACAGCAATGCTTACCCGGGTATGATGGTTGTATGTTTGACGAACAATTTTTGGTTGTAGACATAAAGGTTAAGTTAAAAAACAACAACAAGAGCAAACAACTTGTCTACATTGTTGTGATGCAAATCCTCGTTATGACTACGTACAATAAGCAAAAAAAATATTTTTTTTTTCATTCCTTCATCTCTTATTTGCAAATTTTGTAAGAGGAAATGTTGCCTCAGTAAAAGAAAATTAAATTGTGTTTATCAAAGAATAAGTCATCCGTTTTGTAGGTTATTGGGGCTGAAAAACAAACCTTTTTGCAGTAATTGAAGAACTATAAACAGTATAAAATATAGAAAATTCGATGGAAAAACACTGGTAAGTGGAATGACATTTTTTTTGAACCAAGTAGAGCAGCTTTACAATTTTATAGAGCAAAATATACAAAAGATCGCTATAGATAGAGTCTGAAAGTGGCTAATGCCGAGTACAACTCTGGCACACATGTGTCCAAAAAAGCGTAACCACTAATTACTAATGAAAAATTCTGTAAAATTGTCTTTAGTTATGTGTGAAACTGTTTGACTTAATAAATACGTGTCTGAATCAAACAGTTTTTCATAATTCTGTGGCAAAAAAGAAAATGTGCAGATAAGCTGATTACGAGTTAATGGTACGTCCGTAATTTGCATATTCGAAAGTACCCCTGGTCAAAATCTCAATAAATTTGTGTGATTTTTCAAGAAGTTATAGCACTATGACTTGCAACTTATTTTTTTTAGACTTCTAATATCATTTGGAATAACTGCTTAATTTAGGTTATGCTTTCGTATATTTCAACTTAAATGTATTATTAATAGTGTGTAGAGAGGTGTTTGTATAAAAAGATAAAGATGAACAGAGATTTTCTTGATTTGACTGTGAAAGAAATAAATTTCTGAAAATCGTCTGGAAAGCTTAAAAATGCTCTCCTGCAAAACTGTAAAATATGACTTAAGCATTTCTTCTTTATTGCCACAGAATTAGTGGTTACGTTTTTTTGGTCACATAACAGAGAAAGGCGCTAAATACCCAAAAAATAATATAAATACTTAAGTATTTACTCTCAGCTGATTCCAAGGCAAAATAGTATCTCTGCACAAAAAAAAAATGATTTTGATATTTGAATACGAAAATCGTTGATTCAATAAAAAAATCTTTCGAATTTTCTGTGATGACGATTTTTGCATTATTGATAAATAAAATTGTATGCACGTTTATTGAATAATTTTTTTCCAGTCAACAAAGAAATTTAATGAATCAAAGAAAAAAGTTGTTACCTGAAATTTTATTTTCAGTGATAATTGTTATTGTGTGTGTGTGTGTGTGGATGAAATTAATGTTACATTTTTCAACCCCTTTTTGTTTGCTTTTGCTTGGCTGCTATTAAAACTAAATTTGTTTGGGATGATTCGAACCGGCAATCTCTTGACTAATAAACTAACGTACTTACCACTCAGCTAAGGAGCAAATCATTATTGAATAAGCAAATAATGAATAGAAGCAAAACATGATTTCTTATGTGCGCATTGTCTTGATATAATCTAAAAATAACTTTGTTGAGTAAAAAAACAAGCCACGACGTTTTTCGGCTTCTTGTCCGAACTCACACGTATACAACACAAGCAATCAAAATAAAACAACAACATCAGCACATGACCAGGTTGAGTCAATCAACAAGCAAGGAAAACACCAACAAATGATATTTTAAAATGCGCGGAATTGATAAATACAATATTCAAGTTAATGACAAATTTTATTGAAATTAAAAATTTTATTCAATAACATGGTTTTATTGAAAATAATTCTTGTCTATTTTTTTCTGTGTGCTTCATTTATCCAAAGAATTTAAATACTCTACAACTATAAAAAGAAAAGTTATACTCGGAGTATGCTTATTATTCCTGAATTCGTTTTCGTAAAATTTGCAAACCCAAATCGTTAATGACTTGATATGTTGTAATTTGTTGTGGTATTCATAAAAAATATTTCAGTACACCTCGGGAAAAAACAGCATAAAATCTATAAAAACCATATTGAATTAATAAGAAACATTAACGAAAGTCTAGTCATGTTGAAATTTTTTATTTCAATATGGAAAAATATTAATTTACAGTATTAATTTATTAATTTTAGTTATTTTTAAGTGTCTCGATATACAGTTTCTATTACATTGAAAATTATTTAATTAATGTGACGCGTTCTTATTTTTAAGTTGCAGCTTTTCCCTGAGTGTACCTACATATGTTCTATAACTTTGGTGAGAACTGTAATAAAAAAAACTTAGCTCCTTGCACATGTTTCGTTTAAGCTTATTTCAAGTTTCATATGTATCAGCCTGTGGAAAACAGGACAACCAATATTATTTTTTGATTTTTCTCGACGTGAAAACTTCTCGCAAGTTACAGAACACAGGTACAGGTTTATGAATTATTTTTGGAATTTGTCAAATACATCTGGTAGTAAACTTATTTTTTTTTTACTAATACGTCAGTTAATATTTAGCTTGAAATGCTTTATCACAGTCGAAAATGATTAAATCGGCATTGTTGGCATTTTAGCATTTTAACAACTCACTTTTCTAGCAGCACTGATGCTTTAATTGTGTTGAAATAAAATACTCCTGTATATACTCAGGTATATCCGACTAAATACTCAGAGTATTTTTATACTTGTGTGTATGATTATTGCTGATACAGTGTATACATTTTATTTACAGTCCTTTATGCTGCTTAATTTAAGGAATGTGTATGATTGTGTGTGTGTACGAATGTGAATTGTCATGAGAAATCATGAGTTGTTAACACTTTAGGTAAGAAATAGATTTAACAAGCCGAACATCTCGGACTAAAATATTCTACAATAATTTTTGCCACCAACATCATAACAATGATAATAAAAAAAAATTATTTAAAATTGCATGTAACTTACGATCCCGTTGCATTTTATACGACACTATACACTATACATGCCAGTCACCCACTGGGATTAAAGATAATGTAAAAACAATTCCAAAAATATATTTTTTATTTTTTCCACGCCTGCAAATACCGCCCTTTTAGTATTTTGTTCACTGTGTCGCCAATGTTATTCTTGCTACCGAAAATTTGGTTAATATAATTAACACAATATCATAATTGGTACCAGTAAAAGAAAAATTGGCCTTACTTGCTGAAATAAAACTAAACAATAAACGCAAATAAAAATACACAATTTAAGAAATTTATTATTTGACATATTGCCATAAGTTTATTTTAATTGAAATTTATTTCCTAATGGTGAAGCATGTCTATATACATTTCTTCAACCACACATTTTGAAAAGCCACAAACCTGTTATCTTATGCACAGACTTTCAAAAACCATTTGAGAATTCACAAATCATAATATCTTTGAAAGTCACAAAAGTTAATTTTTTAATTTGCTGCTATAAACTATGATAGTAAACACAACCTCTAGTTAGTTGCAGCAACTGATTGAAAGTTTTTATTTTAATTCTAATATAGAACGACAATTTGTTAGTTGCCAATACCGAAAATTGGTACTAAAATACAATTCCTAATATTTTATTCGGTTGTGCTAATCAATCAGTTAATTAGTCATGACAAAAGCATATGCTCGGTTGATGCAATCAATTTAAGTATTGCCACAATCATATCTTTGTTACAATTATGCCCTTATGGCAGTGAACATGGATTGTTTTTGGATTAACAGAAAATTGATAGCGTGATCTGAAATATAGTTAATGCAAATGATATTTTATTGGACTAACCGATTTCCAACCAATCTTTTTTCTTTAAATTAGAGTCGTTTTAAAAATTCTGTTATTCGAATAAAATTATTCGAGTAAATTTTTATTCGAATAAAATTATTCGAGTTATTTCAATTGTTATATCAGTTATGAAGTGTCTTCCAATGAGACGTTTGATATGTAAAAATTAATATTCTTAAGCGAAATCATCGGATATTCTAAGTTGTTTTTGAGCAACGTGCTTGAGTTCGACTCTTCACATCATTAACTTGTCACAACAGATGAAAATTTCTCGCTATTTTCTGCCTTCGCTTTTTTTTTTTTTTTTTTTTTTAAAGAGAAGTGAGTATCAGGCACTGAATGCCTAATACAGGCCGCCATTTTTATCGTTGATATTTCTCTTTGTAATACCGAGGATTTTTTTCTTTCAATATTTGGTCTAGCTAAGATCTATCCGTGAATAAAACAAGTACTTTAGCGTTACCGCATAACGTAAGTCCTATCTGAACCATCAAAATCGGACCAAACTTGATGTGGTGTGATCATCCCGCAGAGCTTTCAATGTATATTTTAAGATATTCATCATACGTCTTGCGGAATTTTGGCTTGTTGCTCTATTTATTGTAGATATTTCTATCCGCAATACGCTACTCTATTGGAACCAAGGACTCTTGGTCTCACTCTTTCATCCGAGTACAATACCTTCTTTAGTGAAAACTTGAGGCATTCGTGATGAACGTTTCTCAAGAAAAGTCAATATTTTCTGGCATAATTGTTCAGTGCTCCAATGCTTCAGCACTACTCAAGTAGCTGGCCCTTTTTATAAATAAACAAAATAAATTCAGTAAAATGCGACTCTGACTCGCGCACGACGATTCCGTACGAACACTAGATATGTAATTTAACACAAACTTCAGCCTATATAATATATAGTTTACGCATTTTTTTCGTTTTTGGGGTTTTTTTCGGTTGTTTTGTTTTGGCGTTTTTTCGGTTTTGGCGATTTTTTAAGTTTTGGCTCTCTTTTTAGTTTTGACATTTTATTTTCTCGTTTTGGATATTTTTTTTTTTTGGTTTTTGGCGTTTTTTCATTTTGGCGATTTTTTTTATTTTTGGCGATTTTTTTCATTTTTGCGATTTTTTTTATTTAAATTTTTTTTTTAGTTTTGGCGACAATTCCGCGTTTTTGCGATTTTTTTCGATTTTTTTCGATTTTTGGCGTTTTTTTCATTTTGGTGATTTTTTTCAATTTGGCGATTTTTTCGAATTTGGCGATTTATTTTAGTGTTAGAACTTTTTTTTTAATTTTGGCGATTTTTTTTTCGTTTTGGCGATTTTTTTTTAATTTTTGGCGATTTTTTTTTTGGTTTGGCGATTTTATAATTTTCGGTTTTTTAGTTTTAACATTTTTGAAAATTTCAAGTGTTTTCCTCTTACGGTTTCCAAGATATAGCAAATTGTCAAAATTACATATACCTGATTTACATTAAGCATTTTTTTCATGAAATTAGTTGCATGAAAATTTTTTATTTGCCAATAGGAGGCCTGGAGGAGCAACTTATATCAAAAAAGTTGTCAAAAATACATCAGAGATTCATTCTACGCTACTTTTTGTATAACATTCTCTTTTATAGCGCTGCAATAAGCAAATAGAAAAAGTTGCGTGCAACAAAATTCATGAAATTTCATGAAAAAATGCTTAATGTAAATCAGGTAATAGTCAAAATTGCATTAACTGGTGGACCACCCTTTAATTTAATTTTGTTTTGCAATTTTAGTGTTAATTGTTGTAGTCTATATAAAAATACACTAATTTTACAAATTTCAAGTCCACCTTTGGTGCACGGAACCCTAAAAATGGTTCGAACTAGATTTTTAAATTTTTTATGATTATTTCAAATATTATGCTTTCTCTCTTTTCTCTATTTATTCATGATTATAATTTTGTTAAAATGACATCAAAAATTCTGCTGTAATTGAAATGAAAATTTCCTTAAACAACAAACAACTTTAACTGTTTGCTTCCGTCCGATGTAAATTATTGATTTTCAATTTGTCTTGTTTTCCTTTTTTTTCATAACGATTGAACGGTTACTAGCCAATATGGAAGTTTGGGTTCATTAAGCGATTTTCTTTTTGCAAGCAATAAATGTGACAATACCTGACAACATGTTTATGCCTCTCCACCCAGTATTTTATGGCGCTGCGTACCATCATTTCTTGTTTTCTTGTTAAACCATTCGGATTGCCAGCATTGATGCCATTGAATGTTTGTAGAGTTGTGGGTGCGCGAAATTGTGCACCCCAATCAGTTTTACTGCTGTAGATGCCGGACATATCCAGGTCATTGGGAGATTCTTTCTCTATATTAAAAATTAAAATGAAAACAAAATTGATTTATCAACAACATTATTGTTGTCATTAGTTAGGGCAGATGGTACACAAAGCAGTTTGACTGGTCTGTGACTTTGGCTTACCTTCATTAATGATCAACTCTGACTTGGAGTGGGCAGATAGCGAACGAAAGAGTGCAGCCGAATCGGGTCGATAAGTATCCAAGGAGGCAGATAATTCCATTAAAGGTTTCATTATGCCCTTAAGATGTTGCAGTTGCTCGCAGGCGAATATTAACCACGAACAGAAGAGCACGTCGCACAAGTTTGCATGTACCATAGAAAAGAGCAAGTAGTAGGCTTGATAAGCAAACGATATAGTATAGAACATGCCGTGACTAGCATCCCAGGGATAAAACGATTTAATAGGCAGACGTGGTATTTCTACGGTAATTGTGGAGTTGGTCTCCTTCTCGATAGCGAACTTGACGCTCTCACCAAAGAAAGTGATGGTTATCCATGCTGGAGTACAACGTTACATTTCATTAATTAGCAGTATTTAAAAAACCGCATTACTGGCTTAAACTTACCCACGGCAGATACCACTGTTGTCAGCATTACCAAGAAAAATAATTTTCTCATTTTACCCAAGGCGATTGAATGGTAGCGGGCATCTGACTCAGCGAACAAAGGATGAGAATTTACTTGATTCCAAATGTTCAATGTTCTAGTGTCAGCGTCAACACAAGGTTTATTATAGTCAAACATTAAACAGAAACGTATAGAAAGAAAAAATAAGAAATAAAAAAATGGCATGAATATATTTTAATGAAAAATAAATTACTCGTTTAATTGATCCTTGTGTCATTTCGCACATCCGAGCGAGACAGACAAACATTATCAACCCTGTCACAGGTCGCATTTTATTTATTTATTATTTGTACCTTTTGTAGTTGGCAATTTAAACAAGTGGCAATTAAAAGAAACCCATATGTTTTATTTTCAATCTCATGGCCGCCCATTAGATGTACGAGTACAAATTGTTTGCACTTCATGCACACTCACTTTAATGCATACGTAGTATCAACAAAGCCATTGTTATCAACTCACCTGTAAAAATTCTTCTGATTCACAGCCAGATAAACAAATTTCGTCACACTGTGCGCAAAGAATAGTACGGTAATTGTATTACCGGACAACTCATTTACTTCTTCGGCATTCAGAGCCATGTTGACAAGTATGAAAAGGAATTGCATCAGCGTTAATATAAAATGCATAGACGAATAGACTTTTTTCAAAAGGGCAGAACCACCAGTGAAAGCATGCATAAATAAGCCCGAATACTTCATCAGCTTAATGTTGGGCATCAAGTCGGCCACTAGGCCGACATATTTGGTTGGCTGAAGATTCGACTGCATCTGTAAAGAAAAATTTTAATGCAGAGCATTTTTCCTTTTTGCTTTGTTTGATTCATTGACTGTATTCTAATAAATCGTAAATGTTGAAAATAATATTCCCAAACAAATTTCAGTTCTATTTTGGCTTAAAAAACAGATGGCAGCCTGTCAGAGATCAAATAAAATTCGTAGTAGATTGTATTAGGTAAAAATTTGGATCTCAGCACTTTTGATGGTGGAAATTTTGAATAGCTGCTTAAGCAACTCATCAGTAGACTTCAAACATAAGTCAGAAAATTTTGCTAGATTGTTGTTTTGTAATTCTCAGTAATTTATTGTGAGTTTGTCTATAAACATTGGTATTTTGAAGGCATTCTTAAATTGTGGTTAAAGTCTATTGATGAATTGAAATGCATCCAGATGTGCTTAAACAACAACAAACAAACTTTTTTAATAATTCCTCTGTTGAAATTTGAGTTTAACGGCCTGTCTCACGATGTCACCAGAAATCATTGGATCGAATACTTATACTGAAAACAAAAACAAATTTTCTAATGTTGTTGTTGTTGTTTGCAATGCAAGTTGTCGATCGAACGATTTCTGGTGACATCGTGAGACAGGCCGTAAAAAAATATGCAAAAATATTTACAAATATATTGATGCTATTGTCACACAAATTCATTAATTCGTAAAGATATTTAATTTTTCCCATTATCATGGTTAAGGGAAATAGCTTGAGTTTGCACAAAATCGCTCTGCCTGATTATAACAAACTTTAATACATAATATGTATATAAAAAAAAATAATATATATATAATAATAATATATATATAATAATAATATATATAATTATAATAATAATATATATATATAATAATAATATATATATAATAATAATATATATACAATAATAATAAATATACATATATATATATATATATATATATATATATATATATATATAAAATAAATATAATAATACATAATTAGCAACCAGCAACCAGCAACCAGCTTCAAAAACTTAAACTTTACGCTGGATTCGAGTTTTCTATGCAACATTTTATGAATTTTTGTTGCATATTTCTAGGCGCTATTGAAAAATTTAAATAAACTAAGGCTGAGTTTACATCTGGCATTTCTTGTGTGTCATTTGCCCAAAAAAGCGTAACCAACTAATTACTAATGCAAAACTGTTTGAATCAGACATGTATTTATTGATTTTAACAGTTTGCAATCATGCTGGAGTCTATAAAATTGTCTATTAGTTATGTATGAAACTATTTAACTTCATAAATAAAGGGTCCGCCAGATAACTTTTTTTTTTTGAAAATGCTATAAAAAAAAAACTACTGAAGCTTCGGCTGTGTGGCACGTAGCGCCGTCCTGTTGAAACCAAATGTTGCCAATATCCTCCTCATCAAATTTTTTTGAACAAAAATTCGTTCAACATGGCCCGATAACGATCGCCATTGACTGTAACGGCCACTCCTTGCTCAATGGCCCAATTATGCCGCACCAAACAGTGACTCATTTTGGGTGCGTCGGCTTTTCAATGTATGCGTGCGGGGTTTCTGTGCCCCAAATGCGACAATTTTGCTTGTTTACATATCTGCCAAGATCAAAATGAGCTTCATCTGAAAAGATGATTTTTTTTTTTTTGGCAAAATCGGCATCTTCTGTAAGTCGATCGCAGGCCCACTTAGCGAAGCAAAAACGCATTGGATGGTCAGTTGGCTCTTTCAGCGGAAGGATAAACCTAATTAATTATCTGTCAAATCAGACATGAGCTAAGTGTTACCATTCACGAAATAAGCACTAGTTAGAAAAAAAAACGTTGGATGGCGGACCCTTTACATGTCTGATTCTAAAAGTTTTTCATTAGTAATTAGTGGTTACGCTTTTTTACGCTTGTGTGGCACATGGCACACAGATGGAAAGCCTACCTAACAATAGAGGCTCCAACACTGCACAGTGGGACATTTTAGAAAACAAAATAGAGATAAATGTGGAGTTTCTAAATGGCGCTATGAAGTAATAATAAAAATATATAAAACTAAAGAATTTTTAGTTGTGATAAAAATTAAATAAGTTTTTTAGGGTTTATTTCATCTTGAGTTTGGTTGGTTAATATTTCATTGGGCTTTTTAATTGAGCTTTCTATATTTTTATTGGGAAGTTTTTCATAAATCTTTCCTTGGGCTCTATTTAATTTTTTTTGTTTTTTTTTTGTTTCAAATAAACATGAATTTTTTTTTTGGAACTATCTGCATTAGTTTACAGCAGAAGAAGGGATCCCTTTTAACATATGTATATTAAAGCTGGGAAGTCATTAGAGACAGTGATGGGAAATGTGGTACAATTGTGCCATTTTTGGCACCATTAGATGATGGCTGGCACTGTGGCACTTTCGCTCTCTTTTTCTGGCACATGTATATTTAATTGTTTGTTTTTTTAATTTCGAAATTATTTTTTTTTGCGAATTGGGAAAAAATAATTTTTTAAAAATTTCAGTTTAAGCTGCGTGTAACTTTTGACTGTGTTGCAACTTAAAATAATTTTTTCTAAAAGGCTTTTTTTTCTTAATAAGCCGAACGCGTGGGTCGATTTGATGATTCTAACATCAATCGATTTATCTTAATCCTGAAAGTGTCAGTTGTCAAAACTCAACATGGCGGCCAACAAACGCCATTTTGTAAATAAGGAAGAAATAAAAAGTCGGCGAACTATAACAAAATGGGTATCATTTGGCAGGTATTTTAAAATCATCTTTAGGTTTCTGTTATGATTTTTAATTTCGAATGACCATTTAGGCTATTTAATGGTTCAAAGTTTTGATTTTTTGTAATTACTACTTGTTTGAAATATGTATCAGACGATCCGTTTACAAAATACAGATTTATTTGAATTTTTTAATCCTCCACTGTAAGCTGGTGAAGTGCGTGTCGGCACAGATTGTTATTGGCGGCCACTCTGTCCATAATAATAATATTTTATTTTTTTTTTTTGGAAATAAATATTTCATAAATTTAATTAATCATTATAATAATTGTTCCTTTTTCCATAAAAAGTTCTTTTTTTAAATTAAAATTTCATTTCAAGCACATTAGCTTCACTAAATTTTAGTTATCCTAGTTGCTTTCAATTTCCTTTAATTTAATTTTTTATTTCCTTTGAAAATATTTTTACTTTTCATGTTTTGCATACCTTTCTTATTTTTCGTTACTTTGTTTTTTGTTTTTGTGTTTAACTAAAAATGTTAAGTCGAATTTAATTCATTTATTTTTCTCTCTTAAGTGATTTTGCTTTCATTAATCTTTTCCTGAGCAACATTTTCAGGAGGTTTTTAACATTATCAACTCGTAAGTGTCACACATTTATCACGAGCACTTTGGTCTAAATTTGAACCAATAAAACTTTAAGAATTAATTTCATTTTCTTTTTAAAATTTTTCTTTTCAATATAGCTTTAAGAAAAGGGTTCCTTTCTTTTTGAACTTTTTTTTTTTTTTTTGTTTTAATAAAATGTTCTTAACTTGCTAAAGTCCAAGCGTTAAATGAATCAATTTAATCTGAAAAAAGTACGAGTACTTAACAAAATCTTTTACGTTTTATTAGTCTTATTTTCTATAACTTTATTTTAAAATTTCTCACGTTCAATGGAAGGGCGAAAGGTATATAAAAAAATAAAAAGCTTAGTCGCACATTTTTAATTAAAATTCGTTTAAATTCTTTTTTTTTTGTCTTCTACAGAGATAATGACCATGGTGGAAGGATGAGTGAGTAGTTTGCCATGGTCATAATTGAGTCAAGTCCAGTACGGTACTTTTAAATGGGTCAAAGGAATAGTTAAATTAAAAAGCGAAGAAAGCTTTTTAAATAATAGTAATAATAATAATGCGAACAGACATTGATATTGAAAATCACTGCCTTTAAAATATGTTTGTATGTGTGTGTGTGTGTGTGTGTGTGTGTGTGTGTTAATACAATAGGTGAGTGTGTATTGTGTCTGCCTTATTTATGTTAAATTTCATTTTTAACTCAACGTATGTTTGAAATTTCAAAATTCCCACAATTATCTTGAATTGTTTTATAGTAAAATGTTTGTTCATAAAAGTAAAGTATAACGAAGGTGGTCTCAAATGTAATGGAATAAGAATGTGAAATGCGGTTTTATTGGAGTAAAGAGAGGACCGAGGACCAGAGGCATCGTAGAACATCCAGTTTGAACACACAGTTTCTTTTTGATGTATTAATAAAAGTTGGTTTTAACGTTAAAACCAACTGTTAAAACCTGATTTCTGTTGGCCGCCATATTGAGTTTTGACTACTGTCATAACTCCCAGGATTCAGACAAATCGATTGATGTTAGAATCATCAAAATCGGTCCACACGTTTGGTTTATATAGTACCGCAAAGGAACACACATACATACTTACATACATACATACATGCATTCATATATACATACATACGTAGGCTGATAAACACAATACCTTTCTTTGCGTCTCGCAGTCGGGTAAAAAGAGCACCACTTCTTGCAATGACAATTGTATGTAAAAATCATAAGAAATTATCCAAACTTGCACTAATTCCGGATCGCAAACTCTAAATTTCCACGACTTCTTTGCAGTGTCGTTGTTTACTGGGTTGCATAGGCATAAGCTATATTCGAATAGCTCTTATAACAACTTTATTCGATTAATTTACTTTCGAAAATTTATTACTTGAATAAACTTCATTTGAATATTTTATTAGTTTTAAAGAAATTAAAGAAATTTTTCGAATAAATGTATTCGAATAATTTTTTTTCTGCCCCACTGTACTCGACATTTCGAATGATTTCTCTATGTATAGGAAGTTGTTAGTCAAATATTTTAGCTTTGAGTAGTCTACGAATAATTCTCCATAAAACTATCATAGCACCAGTAAATTTACTTTATGTAAAATTATGCTTGTAACATGTGTACATTATTCAACTAAAAATTTTTGCAATATCTTGAAATTAATCGAATAAAACAATTTTTGTCAGGCACCAAATATATAAAGAAAATATGGTTGAATAAAGCTTTTAATATCTTATGTATTTTCAGAACTATTTGATAGAATACTCGATTTTTTATTGGAATGTTTTTACTCGAATTATAAAAGTGTGGTTGAAGTCTACTAACGACTTGGTGAAGCACCAATGAAATACATATAGACATGCTTAACTACCAGCAAATAAATTTCATTTAAAAGAAAATAAAATATTCGAAAAAAAATCAATCTTGTGCTTCGAAAATTTTTTTTAATTGTGTTACTTGTGTATTCTAATTTTCTTTTTTGGAGTAATTTTGTTTGGAAAACTTTTTTCTATAAATTTTTTTAATTTATTTTAATTGCAGAAAAATTATCAAAAAATTGTTTTATTAAAAATGTTGCCTAGAACAGTTTGGACTCAAAAAATCAATACTATTCGAATAATTGAAATGTTATTATGAGAGTAATTTATAAAAGCTGAATAAAATAGAACTTGTGACGATAAAAGTCGGAACGTAGTGCCTCGTTTTTATCACACAATATTATACAAATTATTGTTGTTAGAATTCTTTTGATTTCATCCTTATTATCGATTTATTTGTAGAATCAAATCAAACATATGTAAATCCTATTTCACTAGTGAAACTAGATAATGTCTTCTTGTGATTTATTTTAATTAATAACTATTGAAATAATTATATTCAAATATTTAAACTTAACGGATTTCATGATGACACCGATTAGTGCCCAATGACATGAAATGATAACAAACTTACAATTATATACAACTATTATGACTATATACGCCCCACGTGTTACAACTGTGAGATCAGTCATATGAAATTAGTATAAAAGGAGCTGCTGTGCACATGAAAAGGGGGAGTTAGTGTCGAGGGCTTGAGTAGGTAAGATAAATGAACTTGGTGGTTAGCCGCTGAATTGAATTTATCTTTGTAGGCAATTTTAGTAGCATTATTATTGGTGGTTAGCCGCTGATAATAATTACCCTGCAGAAAGTGCGAATAGTGAAATTGTGGTGATTTATTAGTGACGTTGTCAGCAGTACCACTGACCAGGTGTACCCCAGCCAATGTAATCATCTATTGACATTTAACATTAGCTTGTCATTGAAAATCCACCACTAGACTATAGCACTACTGACTTAGTAGTTCTTTCGGGACCACATGGAGACATTGGCACCAAATATTCACTAGTAAATTTTAGGGGCTCTACAATATCGATATATCCTCTCTCGTTGTCAATAGTAAACTTATAATTGTACCCCAGCCAACGCAAATGCCTTTTGACAAATAACATAGGGTTGTCATTCAAAATCTATCAGTAGACTTTAGCACTGTTGAGAAGGTAGTTCTTTTACGACCATATGAAGATATTTGAACCGAAGATTCACTCGTAGATTTTAGTGACGCTCGTCTACATATATTTATTTAATATTATTGCACAACATAATAAAAAGAAAAACAAACTATTGAATCGTTCATTGACAATAGCACCAGAAATACACTAGAACTGTTGTCTCTAACGTATCTCTACTCGCGCATAAAAGGAAAGTTGTCGACATTTTAACTAGTGCAATTGTCGCTGGAGAAAGAGTATTGACATAGAAACATATGGTTCTAGGTTGACTAGAGGGTAGGTATTAGTCTTGCATTGGTATTGGTGGTTAGCCGCTGATAACAATACAAGGTTAAGTCTGCATTTAGGAAAGGCAGTAGTATTGGTGGTTAGCCGCTGATAGTGCTTTAGTTAGTTAGTCTGTTCTGGTATTGGTGGTTAGCCGCTGATTAACCATTCAGGCTAAGTCCAAGTTTTATAAAAATTAGTCAGCCGCTGAGAGCCATTCAGGCTAAGTCCAAGTTTTATAAAAATTAGTTAGCCGCTGAAAGCCATTCAGGCTAAGTCAAAGTTTTATAAAAATTAGTTAGCCGCTGAAAGCCATTCAGGCTAAGTCAAAGTTTTATATAAAATTTAGTAAGCCGCTGAGAGCCATTCCGGCTAAGTCCAAGTTGTATAAAAATTAGTCAGCCGTTGAGAGCCATTCAGACTTAAGTATAGAAAAGTTATTCGTCCGCTTAGTAATAGTATTGAGTAATGTTGTAAATAAATATATAGTAATACTAGCGGCCCGCTCCGGCTTCGCACGGGTATAAAATATATAACGTATGTCATTCACTGAAAAAATGATTAAAACCTATCCAGTTGTTTTTATTTATTCATTACTGCCAGTGGCCCGCACGCGTTAAATTTAGAGTAAAACAATTCTTCTCTCCCAAAACCATGAAGATTTCCTGCTATCTTTGGAATATCTAAATTCATACACTACATTTTTACTTATTTCCTTTTTTACATTTACTGCAATCAAGCCCTTTTTAAGCAAAAAAAAAAAATTAAAACGATTTTAATTTAAACTGATTTATATATGACGTAGTATTTTTTATTTTTTTTTTGGGGCAGCAAAGTCTCCCACCGATTAAAAAAACATTATGGAACTAAACTGCAGGCGAACTCTTTTAAACAAAAAATCAATTTTGAAAATTGGTTCATAAATGACGCAGTTATAATGCATAAGGGGAGAAAATTTCCCCCTCCGATTTTCGTAAAAAATTATAAGTTCTAACTTAAGGCAAAACCTTTTCAGACGAAAAAAGAATTTTGAAAATCAGTTCATAAATGACCGAGTTATGCCAGAGGGGGAGCAAATTTCCCCTTCTGATTTTCGAACAAAAATTATGGGACCCAACTGCAGGCAAACCCTTTCAAACAAAAAAAAAATTTCGAAAATCGGTTTAAAAATGACCGAGTTATGCGTGTACAAATATAAAGAAAGAAAGAAAAAAAATACACACGAATTGATAACCTCCTTCCTTTTTGAAGTCGGTTAAAAATGTCATTAAAATCACTATTTCTGAAAGGGGCGTAGCATTTACCGGGGTAGAATATATATAAAAACACGCGCCGGTCTTTTACAAATATTTTGTGGGGTGGAAGGCGAAAATCTGTTGGGGCATTGAAGAGTTCACCCCTAACAAATAAACGTGTTTTTGATTTTTATATATATTAAGATAACATAAGATAAGAACATTGAATTGTAATCAATAAAATACTGAAAAATACGTCCTGCAGAGTGTTTCACTTTCATCTCACGACAGTCCAAACAAATAAATTTTTGTGACGAAACCTGGACACCGGGCGAGTGATACCCCAGCCTATATTAAACTGAACTATATTAAAATGCCTTAAATATTAAATATTCCTTTAATAAATTTTCCGAATAATTTTATTCGAATAAATTAATTCTAAAAATATTATTCGAGTATTTTTATTCGATAAATATTTTTTATGCATTTTTTTTGTATTATTTTAAACAAATTTAAGATTTTTTTGAGAGCTCATTATTTGTATTGAATTATTTTTAAGCTTTCCTCTCTTTTTATCCAATTTTCGAAAATCGAGTTTTCATCACATATCGGGAATCGATGATGAACATTTTCGCGATGTGGTCGTATGGATGAAAGAATGTATATACATATGTAGATATATATATATATATATATATATATATATATATATAATTTTATTTTCGAAAATTTTGTCGAAATCTACCAAACCGAATCGATTCACAATTTAACGAGATTTTTGTAACCATGATTCGAATGCGGCAAATTGGTTTCCGCGCCGTTGACTCGTTCTTAAGCTTTGAGATGTTGAAATACATACACACACACACACACACACACACAGACACACAAACACCACACTGCAGGAAATGTCAATAGTAAAATTATACTGATTATCTATTGACGCATTGTGGATTCGATTCGGTTCGGTAGATTTCGAAAATTTTCGAAAATAAATTTATCACAAGTGTGCCTTTCTTTTAAACAATTTTAAAGCTACAGTAATTTCCTCTTAATTGATTTATCTACAAAGCTTGGTTTTTGATGAAATTAAGCTTTAATCTATTAATAATTTCACTAACGTAATTGTATGCTTTTTGAATTAATTAATCAGTTCTCCCAACCTGAAAAAGACGCATTTTTTGCGCAAAATCGAATGATTCTTTCGATGTGGAATAAATTAAATGGGGAAGTCTTTCCTGTCACTTTCAGCGCAGAAAAGTTTAAATCGAATAGCCACAGACACTACTCCCTCTGTCATCCTCTCCATAATCTATTTTCCTAGTTTCAGCAAAGTGCATTACATGAGTAGGGGATATCCCTGACTGCTGGTCCTATTAAAAAGAAATTCCGATATAATCGTTTTTCTTTAGAGATGTAAAAAGTGTATCAAATGAAAGAAAATTCACCAAAATTAGTTGCTAAGCAAAAAGTTTCAGGGTTGGCCTGCAAGGTTAACCGACTCCGATAAATTTTTATATATATTTTCTTCCAACGTATCATGTGAAATTACGTTGGAAAAGTTCGTATTACTTATGTATGTGCCTTAAGGAACTTAATAAGTTGGTGAATGTTAAAATAATAATTACTATCTCAACAAACATTTCCAGCTTTATCCAAACAACCTTAACCGACATATTTTTTTTTTTTTGAAATTCGTTTTTTTTTTACGAAAATCGATTATTTACAATCATACGTAATCGATATTCGTTAAACATTGAGTTCGAGTATAAAGTCGCTTCATATTTTTTAGCGCTTATGGTACGATATTTATTATGAGTTCTATTCGATTTTCGATCTTCGCTGGCTATCGAAAATCGAAAATTTAATGTATAATTCATATTATGAGCATCGAAAATTTCGTTGACCAACGAATTTTCTATCGAGCAGAATTTAGCTTTCGACGAAAAAAAAATTTATAAACGACTGTTTTTTATTTTTTAGGTATAGTTGTTCAGAATTTTAAAAATAACTTTGAGTGATATTCATAATAAGGAAATTCTTTGTCAAATGCTCGTCATAATACCAAATGAAAATTCGTTCGATCAGTACTTTCAACTACAGTCGAAAATGGAAAGTTGCTCATAATAAGGGCCTAATTTAGAATTATAATATTATAATAACGGCACATTTTTTTTCAAGTAAAACTAAGCTTTCGATAACGAGCTGATTTTATCACGTTTTTCCAGTTTGTATTATAGCATTCGACAATATCGAGTGCTATAAGCTCAAACTAAAAAACGTGATTTAATCAGCTCGTTATCGAAAGCGGCGATTAGACCCCAGATTTATTTCAATTAAAAAAATTAATAAAACTGTATAAACATTTCTCGAACGTTCTTTTAGATACTTAAAAAGTATTTTTCAAATTGCTTTATTCGAATAATTTTATCCCATAAACATTATTCGAATAATTATTTAACGAAACAGTTTTTAATTTACAAGAATATTTGTGTCATGTTATTTTTAGACATTTTCAAAGTATTTATCAAATTTTTTTTTAATAATTTTATTCGTTCAATATTATTCGAATACATACACAACTATTTCACTATTTTTTTTTTAAGAATGCGCGCATATTTGTACTATACTATTTTTAGAAATTTTAAAAGTATTTTTTAAATTGTTTTATTGCAACAACGTTATTTGAATAATAATTAATTTTTTTTTAAATAACTTGCATATCGCACTTGATCAACAAGAGGGTAATAACTCAAAATTTTGTAAATTTCTACTAACAACATCAATATCTGCCTACTGTAAAAATGTCAACGTATTCCGGTTGCTCTTTCATCTGTAAATCTCATTTGAGAACATTTTTGTGATAGCGTAGTGTCTACCTGTATATCACCAAAAATATTGGATGTTTTTTATTGAGGTATAGAACTTTAAGTTGGCATCACTTTTTTAAGTGGCGGCCATTTTGTCAGCTGTCAAGTGATTAATATTTAGTTTGGTTTGCCATTTCATCATGAACAGGTTGACAAAAGAACAACGCTTGCAAATCGTGCAAATTTATTTCGAAAATAATGGTTCAGTTCGCGAAGTTTACCGCAAGCTCCGTCCATTTTATGGTCGACATAATCGTCCATCAGAGCAATTAATTCGGTTAACCATGGATCGTTTTCGCACTACGTTTACTCTATGTGATAATACGCATCCGCCGAGACATCGAACAGTGCGCACCGAAGAAACAATTGCCGCTGTAGAGCAAAGTGTTGAAGAGGACCCGAATGAATCGATTCGCCACCGTGCACAGCAATTGGAGCTTTGTCCATCAACTTTATGGAAGATTTTGCGCAAAGATCTTGGCTTGCGACCTTACAAGATCCAGCTTGTGCAAGAATTAAAGCCGCGAGACCATGCAATGCGTCGTGATTTTGGTGTATGGGCCGAAAATGAGATTGATCTCGATGCTGATTTTCATCGCAAAATTTTGTTCAGTGATGAGGCTCATTTTTGGTTGAATGGCTACGTCAACAAGCAAAATTGCCGCATTTGGAGTGAAGAGAATCCACATGAGACCCTTGAGACGCCATTACATCCACAAAAACTGACTGTTTGGTGTGCTCTATGGGCTGGTGGAGTCATTGGGCCATACTTCTTCCGAAATAATGCTGGAGAGTCAGTTACCGTTAATGGAGACCGGTAAAGAGTCATGATAACCGACTATTTTGTGCCCGAATTGGATGGCATGAATGTGGATGAGTTGTGGTTCCAACAAGACGGCGCTATATGCCACACAGCGCACGTCACAATCGATTTATTGAAGGAAACATTCGATGAGCGCATAATTTCGCGGAATGGACCTGTCAATTGGCCACCAAGATCGTGTGATTTGACACCATTGGATTATTTTCTTTGGGGATATGTGAAGTCGCTCGTCTACGGTAACAAACCAGAAACGTTAGGGGACTTGGAAGCCAACATTCGTGGCGTTATTGCCAACATACGGCCCCATATGCTCGAAAAAGTGGTTGAAAATTGGACCTGTAGAATTGGCTTTATTCGAGCCAGCCGCGGCGGCCACATGCCCGAAATCATATTTAAACATTAATGGCATAAAATTATCCTTCCAATAAAGCCAAATTGATGGACATTAAAACGATTTTCTTGTGTTTTATTTCAATTCGAAGTTCTATACCTCTAAAAAAAAACACCCTTTATATTATTTTGAGTTAATACAAAATAGTGTCCTGCACAAGACATCTTATAAGAACTTTTAAGACATGAGGGATTTTTCAAATGCTTTACTACAGCGAATTCTTATAAAACAAACGTTAACAACACTGTTTGCAAGAAATTTGTTTCACTATTGTAGGTATAGGAGTAAAGAAGAAAACACTTCGTGACGGAAGAATTTGTGATGCTTGCTTCTTTCTATGTATGAGCGCGTGTACAAACGTCGTGCATGTATGTGTGTATGAGCTTTTATTATTCTGCGCACATGGAAACGCACACACATGCATTAACATTAGTTGTATGCGGTTAATCACATAATAGCTTACCATCTACATCTTACACACACACTCAAACGTACAGTATGCAAAATAACAAGCATACACAATTCAACACTACTTCTTTTGAGTGTTTGTTACAAACAAATTACGTTAACTTTAAACTAATTTTAAGCTAACTATATCGCAACTAGTACTGACTGACACTTGGATTACTTTTCAATGTAATCAACTGACTATTTTAACATTGCGATGTCCTAGGCTGTAGTCAATAGTCTCACTCTGCATTACTTTTCAACTAACTTAAAGTTGATTTTTTTTAAAACATCTGGTAGTCAGTAAATTAAAAAAAAATTTTCTGGGGTTCGAACATGTATCATCACACGTTGTGTACTCGACGCGCTACCACTCAGCTAAGGTACCATCTAAAATAACAACAGCAAAATGTTAATATAAAACTGAAGTGAGTTTCAAAGTAGCTGAGAATAAATTTGTTGGCTCTCATCAAATTCGATTACGTACTCATCTTAAGAATTAATTTTAGGTTTGTTCTGGATGACATTGCAGTTAGCTTTTAGTCGGTCTAAGAAAAGTTAACTATAAGTTAACTATTTTTGTAGTCAACCACACATTCTCCGACAGGGAGTCTTGGCGACATCGCTTGTTAACACTGATATACACGTACACCAATACATCCATCGTGCTTCGCTTATAGTGCGACAGTATTTATTATTGTTTTAGTATAATACATACGACGTGAATACATTTAAAAAACATGACGTATTTACATTTCAAGACTGTTTAAGCAGGTTTCTAATACAAAAGTATAAATAGAAATGTATCGTATATTTTCATAAAAAAGCTATATTTTGATTTGAGCCTTTATTAAAGCTTGCCGGACTTCTATACTAGTCTCTCTTTCAGGAAATTTAAACGACTACAAATTTTTACCTCCGACTACGTCAATAACATAGAAAAGTTACTTTCTTTCTGGTCCAGAAGATAGTAAACGCTTGGAAACTCACAACCTAAAGACTGTGAAAATTCTTTTTTAAATTTAAACAGACCTTATAAAGAAAAGTTGTGGTCACTGCATATGGCTGAGTTCAAAATATCCAATGAAGACTTACATAAATCGTATTGATTGTTATTTGCAATTAGGATTTTACATTTTAGTTAATGACATCTAGTGGCAAGTTTGAATAATGCCAGTAAGTTTAATTTCGTAATTTTTAAGTTATTAGAAAAAAAAAAATATTTCATCTTTTGTAAGCTACAGCAATACACACCCTTCTTACTTTAGTTTTTGAACTGCTCCATTGATTTACCACTACAACATTCCACTCTATTGCTTGCATGGCTCTTCAATAAATTTCAAGTCCGCGTTAAAGTGTTTCGACTGAGTGAGTCCTTTAAAGTGTAACCATGACTTTTATACCGAGAACAATTTGATTAAATTTAAATTGAATAAAAGCAAAAACAAACAACAAACTAACTATAGGCATGATTTTTGACAATCAATCAGAATGCACCATAAACAGAGATGGGACTGTGGAAAATTTTTATGTGTTACGCGAATTTATCATTATACATACACACTCTCGTTCATGTAAGTGTTGATGTGTGCACAGCAAACGTAACAGTCACTTTCGTCCTAGTTGTGTTCCCAGAATTAAGCTTGTGAGCTGGCATAATTTTACCAGACGGAGATTACAAATGATTTCAAAGAGTTTAAGTCAGAACCGAATAAAATAACCCCTCTCTCGCCCCCGCTTCTAAACCAGAAAGAAAGGAACTTTTGTATTCATAAAAGAGTTTTATCGAAGCTGGCTGCCAGTCAAAAATTTATTTAATTTCTGTTGATAAGTATAGAAGTGAGACCTTCTAATAAAACTTTCCCAGACAAGTTAAAACAATTTTTCGAAATAAATTTTTATTTCAGTAACATTGTGCAAATATGAGTGCAATTTTAAAATATCTTTCGTAAAATAAGCATTCGAATAATATTAATCAAATAAAATAATTTAAAAAAAATGTGCGTGTAATTATAAAAAAATTCGTAAAAAAATTATCCGAATTAAATTCTTTCAAAAATAATTTTAAAATGGTTAAGGATAACGTATATTAGATATAGGTATAGTTAAAAAAAGTTTTCGATAAAAAGTTATTCGAATAATGCTGCGAATAATGCTGAATAGAATTATACGAATAAATCAATTTTATAAATATTTTTCATGAATTTCAAATGGCATAATAAAAATATGCGTGTATTTTAAAAATTTCTCGTTAATAAATTATTCGAATAATATTAATCGAATAAAACAATTTGAAAAATACTTTATTATTTATTTATTATTATTTATTTTTTTTCATGAATTTCAAATGGCATAATAAAAATATACGTGTATTTTAAAAATTTCTCGTTAATAAATTATTCGAATAATATTAATCGAATAAAACAATTTGAAAAATACTTTTAAAATTTATAAATATAACACATTTTAAACACATAAATATGCGTTCAGTTTAACAATTTTTTTTGGTAATTATTCGAATAAGTTGACCGAATAAAATTATCCGAATAAAATAATTCAAACATACGCGTAAAATGATTGAAAATAACATAGCATAAAAAGGCTGGTCGAATATAATTATTCGAATAAAAAACTTATTTTCATGAGTCTCAAATAACATAATACAGATAGATATGTGTGTAATTTAAAAAATGTTTCCCAAATTACGAGTAATTATTCGATTAATATTGATCGAATAAAAAAAAAATTGATAAATACTTTTACAATTTCAAAAATAGCATATGTTGCACATATATGCGTGTAGCTTAAAAAATTTTATTAAATAATTATTCGAATAATGTTGATCGTATAAAATTACTTGAATAAAATAATTTTAAAAATACTTTTAAAATACTTAAAGTAACATAGCATAAATATTGATGTAATTTAAAAAAATCGATAGATAATTATTCGAATAATGCTGATCGAACGGAATTATGTATACGTATGTATAAAAAATAATTTCCATGAGTCTCAAATAACATATGTATGTATGTAATCTTGCAAATTTCTCGTAAATTAATTATTCGAATAATATTGATCGAAATATAGCATATGTTGTACAAATTTGCGTGAAGGTCTTAAAACAAGTTTAAACACTTATTCGAATAATGTTGATCGAATAAAATATTTGAATAAAATAATTTTAGAAATACTTTTAAAATACTTAAGGCAACATAGCATAAATATATAGTTATATATATTATAAAAAAGTTCGATTAACAGTTATTCGAAAAAATGTGATCGAATAAATCTTATCGAATATACCAATTTAAAAAATAATTTTCATGCGACTCAAATAACCTAACACAAATATGGGTATAATTTTAAAAATTTTCTCTTAAAGTAATTATTCGAATAATATTGATCGAACAAAACAACTTGAAGAATACATAGATACAATTTCTAAAAATTACAACAACTTTTTTTATTTAATCAGAAAAATCAATGGAAAACTAGAAATCTAAAATATAAAACTAAATATATTTATTAAATTTTATGGATGTGACGTGTAGACTACACACAAGTCTACACGTCACATCCATAAAATACCAAACTGTATAATAAACAATTGCATTATACTAACTTCCCCATCTCTGTTGTAAAAAAGAAAAATGCCGGTTGTTCCTCCGACAATCAGAGGAATTTTTACAACAATGAAATAAATACCTGTTCTTTTTGAGAACAATAATTAATAAATATTTACCATTAAATTATATTTGAAGTATGTATGTTTTAAATGACATGCAGTTGTTTATTTTTACAGGTGTATAGTTTTCATTGGAAGTAATACTTTCACATTAATATATTCTCGTTTGTATGTATAAAAAAAAATTCACAAAAATGTACTTTTTGAATACACAAATAATCAATTAATCATTTAATTGAGTCCATTAAAATAATTCATTAATCAAAAAATTATTTAAAAACTTTTAATTAAATATTTTTCTAAAAAATAAATTAATTTAATTAATTCAAAAATTAATAAACAGTTTCAGTTGAATGAATTAAAGTTTTGTCTTAAAAATGTAATTAACAAATTAACAAATTAATAATTAATTGCATTTTTTTTTAAATTAAAATGAATTTTTAATTGATTGTTGGTTTTTTTCAACTAAAGGAATTTATTGGGGAACTAATTCTTTTCTGTGCATAGGCAAAGTGGCTGTCTCGTATACAGGGCACTCTGCAAGTTAATTTCAAGCATTTAAAATGCTGCCATATTTTTCCAATTCGTCTAAGCTTACTGGCATCTTCGGATAATCCATTGACTTCAGGTAATTTCATAGAAAATTACCCGAAAGTGGCTGTTGACTTAACTTGATGATTATTTGATGGTCTCTATAGTACTCGTATGTGGAGATGTCCTATTGGAAAAATAAAATTCAGTAAACATCCATTGTTCCTTATATAAGATTTAATTAGACTAACCCAAATTACATGTGAGAATTTTTAAGGAACAAATAACACCAAAGTTAATTGCAAATATTTTGACAAACACTAGCAGAACGGAACAACATGCTGTTTTCAAAGGCCACCACTACTTCATTATCAGCACTCTTGTGCTTGGTCCACTGTGTGTGTTGTCAGTTGATGCATATTAAAGTTTTATATACTAATTTTTCAGTGCAAATGGAATATGTGAATTGTTTGAATTCATCGTATTACAATTTGCTGAAAACATTTTTGTAATAAAAGCTCAATTTTGTTATCGCTAGTTTACAACAGTCTTGCCACTGTCGTTCATTCTTTGCTATCCCATTATTACACTATCAAAATTTAAAATGCATACTGTTGCTAATTTCAGCTTTGACCTACATACATGCTGGTGTTTGTTGAACGTTGAATTATTCAGAACTTTTTATTAGAAATTCATAATAGCATATTTTAACCCTTTATATCCTCTTTAAGGGCTATATTTTCGAAAAGGACAACAATTTAATGCGTAAAATGTAAGAAAAAAAAAATGAATCCTTCAAAAACATTTGCATTGGCATTTACGCCTAAGTCGTTTGCATGTGACTTTAATCTAGTACAATAAATGGCATAAGCATTTACGACCACGCCTTATACAATCAGTGCAAATATCTGTTGCTTTAAAAAGCCAAAATTTAAAATTTTTCTCGAATATTTCCTAAACTGTAAGCGAAAGCACACAAATGTAGCAGACTTTTTTTTTACTTCTTGAATAGAAAAAAATCCACTTGCAAAAAATCCTTTTTTTCAGATCGAAAACATCAGCTTGTCATCGGTTTTAATTTTTCATTAACCCTAGGGTGCCCACTTTGAGGCTTTGTGGCTGCACCCATTTTAAAGATATATAGTCCAAATTCAAGACTTACGCCTTGTGACACCTCCTCAAATGATGTATAAAATTTCATAGCAATCGGACTAGTTTAGAAACTGCAGCATTATTATTTCCTATTAATTTTTAATAAAATCCCCACTGTATATCGGATACATTAGGCCCCACTAGGCACCAGAAGGCAGCGTCGGATCGAGCTAAAAAATCAAGAGCGCATTTATGGCCGTAAATCTCATATTTAAGACAGCGCTCATGTTTATATCAATTAAAGGAAAAAAATTTTGCGACCAGTCTAGTATACATCTGTAATATATTAAACTATTTTTCTTTTGAAAGAGAATACATGAGTTGCATTAATGCATCGTATCAAAATTAATTGGAAGGTTTTTGCAAACAAACCCCAAACTCATAATATTTCTGCTATTATTGAAGTATGTACAAAACTTTACGCCCGATACTCTTATTTAAATTGAGACTGTATTGTGTGAGACCTCCAGTCTCTGCATACATCCCAAACATACATCATTATACATACATCAGAAACTTAGAATTCATATACAGCAGATAATTATCATTCAACTATCATTTTTGTACCATGTGGCATAAAAACTGTATATTGCAGTCTGTTGTATTTAAAAAAATAGTAAAACTAAATGTAATCAAATTATTGCTCTTGTGGACATTTTTTTCGACATTTCCTTTTTTTTCTTTTCATTTCCAGGTGCTTGCATTCACTGACATTTTATTTTCTTTCAAACAAATTTAGTAAATATTTTCTATATTAAAATCCCTAGAACATGTATTTTCACTCTAGTTAATAAGATTTCAAAGAAAAAAAACAAAAACTCGAAATATTTTAATTCCAATTAGTCTAAATGGTGTTCATGAGTTGAAATATGCCATGTATCCTTATTTTCATTTGCCATACTATTACAACATATTCATACATATGTATATGTATGTACTTGTATATAGAGCATACACACAGAAAAATTTAATATCAAAATATACAAGAAAGTTAACTAAACATTCACCCTTATTCTATTTGGCGTCGGCAACATAACACGACGTCGTTTTTAATGTTGTTTAGCAAATCGGTATTCCCGTAGATAGTATTGCCATTTATCGATGACTGTCAGCATATGTTTGGTATTCTGAAAGAAACATTGATGTTGATGTTGCCGTTCATTTTGTCGTCAGTGTTTTTGATGTCGTGTTCTGTTGTGTGCATGCCTCAACGAATTTGAAAAATAATTTAAATGGTAAAAAAGTGAAATATAAATAGATATAAAAATGTACATATTTATTTGAAAAAAGTTTTAAAAAAAAGTGAAAAATATAATATGGACAAAATTAAAATTACCAAACCCAACCAATTTGAAAAGCTTGTGGAAGAGTTGGAAAAGTCCTTCTTTTGCTAGAGGATTCCGCAGGGGCAGTATTCCTAATAATTTCAAGGTGCAGTGGGAAAGTGAGACTGCACTAAATTCCCTCGGTCCACCAATTAGAACTAGTGGTGGATGGCAAAATGTAAGGTAAATAGTGTGTTGGGAAAGTATACTGTATGATAAAATTTTTTTACAGGCCTGGCACGACTTGAGGTTTAAATTAAAAAAAGGTTGCAAACAACAACAGCAAAGCAACTGAAGGCGGGGTATAGAAACAATTAGCACTGAGTACCTTTGGAGGAAGCTCCAAGCTCCAATAAACGTTGATCTGATCCCTTTTGTTTCAAAAGTTAGGCTCTATTGTATCCAATACATTCCTAAATGATGTTTTGTTCATCCTAAAATATTTGTAAAATATTAAAAGGATGAACATTACCCATTATTTTCTTAAAACATGAGAGAACTTATCACTTACTTTTCCTTGGGTAACTGGCAAATGCATAACTTTTGTCTGAGAAATCTTATTTTCTCTATTAATTTTTTTTTTATTTTCACCGTCTCAATAGGAAAGAAAAACATTTTATTTTAATTTATTTACAAAGCTTTTACTTATACAAAAATACTTTTATCAAAAATAGTAAACAAAATGAACCAGCTGACTCAAATATTAGATATGTGTATTATATTTATCGATAAATAGGCAACGTCGTCTCATAACACTGTTAGGGAATACAAAGTTAGCATTGATGTTGTGTTATATTGATGTTGTTTCAAAATTGATGACGATGTTGCCGACGCCAAATAGAATAAGGGTGATTTTCTTGCAATGATATTGCTTCATATGTGTTTAATATTCATTCAGCATGAATTTGAATAATTTTCAAAGAAAATTATTCCTTTTCAAATAACTTTATTTAATTTAAGTTTAAAATTTTCAATAATCAATTTCAATGTATTTGTAATAAAAAAAATATTTCACTTAATAAATAAACTATTAATTTGGGATTATTAGTGAGTTAAAAATTTTAAACTAGTTATTAACTTTATTTAACGTTGATTAAAAATTCCATTACATATAAATTAAAATGAGGAATCATGTTGAATCAAAGCTATTTCAAATTGCAAAAAAAAGTGAATTGGATATAGAAATAACACGAAGAACCATGTTGAATTTAAGTTATTTCAAGTTGTATATATTGTTGTACGAGTATGTAAAGTTTGCTTTCCCCGGCCCAGATATGAGCTCGAATTCATCGCGTGGTAGTCTTTATATACAAACTAAATAAATACCGTTATTAATGAATTTAATTTTGATTCAATATGATTTAATTGATCATTTGATTTCCAATCAACATTTTTGCATGGTGATTTAACATTGGCATTTTTTTTCTGTGTGTACATGTGCAAGTATAAAATTGGTTAAGTAAATGTATGAATGTGCTTTTCAGCTGGTTTCGATGTGTACGTAGTATATGTATGCATATTGATATATTAAACATTTGTGTACATAAAGCCAATACAATATGTATAAAAAGAATATATTAGAAGGATTCCTAACTGTATTAAAATATACATTGAAGTAATAAAAATAAATATCACACATCTTTTATCCTAAAACTAACTAAATAGTAGACAAGACTTGTTTGAAACAAGTTGTTTCGCTTTGGCTGTATCAACAAATAATAAGAAAATAACAAAATATACATAATAAGAAATTTAAGAAAATGTTTCATATTAAATTTATATGCTAAAATATTTCATTTTAAACAAAGACTAAAGAAATATTTACACCTAAAGGATTGTGGTCAGTTCTGGCTGAATTTCAGTAACACATGGTATTTAAGCTGGTCTATGTGTGCACCTGTGGTGTATGTGTGTGTGTGTTTGAAAGTTTGTTCAAACTTGTACAAATGGATACATTTACATACATACGAGAACATGCAAATTTAAATATGCAGATGATATACGAGCCACACCCACCATTTTGAAATGTTCGACATCTGTTTTCATGTGCAAAATTTCCGACTCATCGATTTCTGTAGTGTGTGTGTGTGTGTGTGGGAGTGTGTGTTTGTGCAGTGTGTGTGTTTTTTATAAGCCTGTATAAATGTTATAAACGTTATATGTAATTTAAAAAGTGTGTATTGTTGATTTACTTTTGCAAGTTCAGGGTAAAATATAAAATTCTTACTCTAAGGCGTAATTTCACCAATTCTATTTACATGAATATTAATTCGTATATGAAAGTTATTTTTCATATACAAGTATTTAATTTTCAATGAAAACAACTAAAATTATCGTAAGTATTATATCTGACAGCTTTCTCCAGTTGCCTAAAAGTTCTCTAAAACTCAACTCTGCCCTTAATTATGCAAGTGGTCGAAGTCGTATGCATTTTCGCTTCGAAATATTACATAAATCTTTAAAAAACTTCAATAAATATTTACTAAATATTAAATAAATTTATATAAATTGAGACTGGTATAACTCCCAATTAAAATGTTGCATAATATAAAAATATTTTTTGATTTGTGCAAATGTAATCTATAAAATACCTCGACAAAAGTAAAATATGACTTAGCCCACTTTCATAATTAAGGACACAATTATTACAGATAAGCAACTGAAAATCTATCAAAGTATAAGAAATGTAATGGGCCCTGGAGACGTTCAAATAAACCCGTTGATCAGTGCATCTGTATGAGTGTCGCAGGCTTCTTGCATAGAAGAAGATCATTTGTATTTTGATTTCGTAGCGTTCGTATTAAAGCATGTCGTCATCAGGAGATGATTTTTTTCTTATTGCAGTTTTCTGAGATTAAGAAGGGTGGTGTTAAGAACTCAACTCTACTCGGAGACCCAATTGGATCCATTGTGATCATAAGTAGTTTTCTTAACAAAAAATAAATAAAATAAAAATAAAAATGGCGAATAAATCTAAGTATCTTTTTAATAAGTACATTAAACAAATATTATATAGTGTTAAATGATAATTTTTGTATTTAACAATAATTTTCTTCTTGTGAGCGATATTGATAATAAATCTGTGCTTAAGTCACTATGCAAAAGTATTGAGTTAAAAATCTTGGCCAGAGAAGCCAACGCAGCACATACACATTTTTCTACTGCTTGTGCCAAAATACATAATCACGTAAGTTAAACAATAAGTAAAATAAAATGACTGTGTTAAATGAAATTCATGTTAATTCAACTTGAAATAACTTTGATTTAACATTGTTTTTCATTTTGATTGCCAAAATACATAATCACGTAAGTTAAATAGTAAATAAAATAAAATGACTGCAATAAATGAAATTTATGTTGATTCAACTTGAAATAACTTTGATTTAACATGGTCAAAAATACTGCTTATTTATAAGGTTATTTCTGAATGAAAATTTTTTTTTGAAAATTACTGTAAATCATATTGAATTAATATGAAAAACATATAAAGCAAATTCTGAAAAGTGTTAACTTAACCTTGTTTTTGTAGATTTCAATATGAAATATATATATTCAATAGTAAAAATGGGCAAAACCCCAATTGTTTTGTGCGATTTTTCAGGAAGTTGTAGCGCAAGGACTTGCTGCTTATCTTCTTTCGACTTATAATCTCATATGGAATAGTAGCTTAGTTTAGCTCATACTATGGTACATTTAATATTAAACGTAACGAACGAAGTCGCCAATTTAACTGCAAAAGAAATAAATTTCTGAAAATAGTAAAATATAACTTTAAGCACCTTTTCCTTATTGCCACAGCAGTAATAATAAAATGGCTGTGATCATTGTGTGTTTTTTACAATCACCAACAAGAGGGTCTATCTTTTAATTGTTTCGAAAACAAAAACATTAATTGTTTTGGGAAACCCATACTTAAACGGGAACAATGAAAAATATACTGAAAATCAACAGTAACAAATGCAAAATAATTATCATTTCGTCTGCGCACAAAGCAAATGACCTTATTTTTTTTCTTCAATCAGAATTGGAAACGAGTACAAGATCAATCCGTTAAAAAATTTTAAATCGGTTGATATTCAACTCAGTTGCAGGCTGATAAGAGCACACGGGTACAGAAAATCGAAGTTTTTGCCCGTAACTCAAGAGTTGGGAGCGGTTTGAAAAATTTCAAAAACAGATTGTTGCTGTACTCATTCATCAATTCAATGCATACCTGAAAAATATCAACACATACCAGGTATTTCTACTTCATTCATTTTTGTTTTACATTTGATTTTCATCAATCATTGCCGACAAGGCTCACGTGTAGACGAAAAAACACGACGGCATGCACACAACTTTGTAATTGATGAGTTTATTTAAGCGTCTCCAGGGCCCTTAAGTGCTAAAAAAAATTGTGAAGTAAAAATGCTTAAAAAGTTACTACGATTTGTTCAGTGAAATTATTGGTTGATGAAGATAAGAAAGTACAAAATGTGACAGCTATCAGACAGCACTTAAGGGACAATTTAAATATTTAAAAACTACGGCCTCTACAGTGACTAAATGTTACTGCTTAAAATAATTTTAAGCAAACAATATATTCCTTCCCAAAAAAGGGACAAGTTTATTTCATTTAATTTTAATTTTTTAATATTATTAATTTTAGCAACCAAATTATGCAGCAACTAAAAATTTAGTGATTGCGATAATTATTGCAATTGGCCCCACCGAAGTTAGTCCTACTTTATACTATGCAAGTCTTATTGCTAAGCTGATTAGTTTGCAGGAGAGAGAGGCAAGGGGGACAGAAACGTTTCTTTTCTCTTCGTCTCTCCCTTAACAAACTAATCAGCTTAACAATAAGACTTGCATAATATAGGACTTAATAGATGTAATGCTCGCAATAATGTGTACTAAAGGCAATCATTGTCATTTTAAATATTTTTCGTCATTTGGCATCGCAATTAAAGTTTGGTTGCCATCCACAATCGAGCCATAAGGGTCTATACATACTATAGCATTGCACAGAAGCATCTGTTTGCACCAGTTTTGCGTGTTTTTTGGTTCTTGTATGAAAAAATATGTTATATAGCGTTTCTTTTACTAGTTGTAAATGTTGATTTTTAAAGCAGTTATTGTATGGTTGTGCAATGACCAAATGAGAAAAACACGTTTGTATGTATTTGTTTTTCTATAACAAATAAGATACATAAAACTGGTTTTAACATAAGTAACACATGGTGTGTTGAAAAAAAAATCCATGGTTGATGAATGAATGAATGAAAGTAAAATTTTACATACACATGTAAGTAAATGATACATGTAAGTAAATGATACATGTAAGTAAATGATACATGTACATGAAACACATGCATGTGTAATTACTCTCAGAGCAAAATTGTCTCTCTCTCTCTCTCTCTCTGTATACTTGGCTGCGCCCAGCGTGACCGTTTGACCGACTAAAGTGGCAATTTGCCACTTTTTCCACTGCGTTTCCCCTTTTTCGACTGCCTTGCCACTTTTTGACTCCCTTTATTTAGGGTGAGTTATATGAAAATACATTAAAAATAAAAAGTTTAGTGCATTTTTCTGTTTTTTTTTATTTTGCCCCTTTTTTTTTGATAAATCCCCTATTTGGAGCCACTTTTTGAAAAATGTCATCGGTCACCCGGCTGCGCCACAAAATAATATAACGAACGTCTGCACATACATCTGTCCATCATATATTTGTTTCAACAATGGTTTTTTTCATATGTTTGTATTACAATATGTATTTTTGGGCAAAAACAGATGAAACAGTTGCTCAGCAGCAATAGAATAAGCAATTGTTATTTGTTAATTGTATTTTAATTGGGAAAAGTACGCACGCACAATAACTCTTATACTAGTTCTGTCGCTCACACTACAATTATATGGTACATACCATGGTATATTTGTTTTGGCTATACAAACGAGTATACAAATGCAACCCTATAATACATACTACTGTTGCCAGTTTTGAAATTGTAGAAATCAGTACATGAGAGAAAAAAATCAGTACAATTGAAAAAAAATTAGTACATTAATTTTTTCAATATAAAAGCCTTTAACTAGGGATGTAACTAATACCAGTTTAGCGCATTCGAATGCGAATACTATATTTTAACTTTTGCGAAAGCGAATGCAAATATTACAATACGTTAATAATCACATGAAAATAAATTTATATAAGAACATGAAGTTGTATTACATAATGGGTGTTTTTTATTGAGGTATAGAACTTTAAGTTGGCATCACTTTTTTAACTGGCGGCCATTTTGTCAGCTGTCAAGTGATTAATATTTAGTTTGGTTTGCCATTTCATCATGAACAGGTTGACAAAAGAACAACGCTTGCAAATCGTGCAAATTTATTTCGAAAATAATGGTTCAGTTCGCGAAGTTTACCGCAAGCTCCGTCCATTTTATGGTCGACATAATCGTCCATCAGAGCAATTAATTCGGCTAACCATGGATCGTTTTCGCACTACGTTTACTCTATGTGATAATACGCATCCGCAGAGACGTCGAACAGTGCGCACCGAAGAAACAATTGCCGCTGTAGAGCAAAGTGTTGAAGAGGACCCGAATGAATCGATTCGCCACCGTGCACAGCAATTGGAGCCGACTAACCGACTATTTTGTTCCCGAATTGGATGGCATGAATGTGGATGAGTTGTGGTTCCAACAAGACGGCGCTACATGCCACACAGCGCACGTCACAATCGATTTATTGAAGGAAACATTCGATGAGCGCATAATTTCGCGGAATGGACCTGTCAATTGGCCACCAAGATCGTGTGATTTGACACCATTGGATTATTTTCTTTGGGGATATGTGAAGTCGCTCGTCTACGCCAACAAACCAGAAACGTTAGGGGACTTGGAAGCCAACATTCGTGGCGTTATTGCCAACATACGGCCCCATATGCTCGAAAAAGTGGTTGAAAATTGGACCTGTAGAATTGGCTTTATTCGAGCCAGCCGCGGCGGCCACATGCCCGAAATCATATTTATAAAATTATCCTTCCAATAAAGCCAAATTGATGGACATTAAAACGATTTTCTTGTGTTTTATTTCAATTCGAAGTTCTATACCTCTAAAAAAAACACCCGTTACATGGATGTACTACATATAGCATTTTATTTAAACTGACTCTTGCATTGAACAAATATGTATTAATTATAAAAACATGTTTGTATATGAAATTAATAGTGACACTTGTTTCGCGTGGAATTTACTACAACAATGACTAGTTAATATTGTTAGCGATTCAAATTTGTTTGTACGAAGTAATGAGTGGTGCTCAAAACATTTTTTAAAAGTTTTAACAGACTAGTCTTAAGTAGAAAATACTGCTGCCGAAAATATAATGCCTTTTCTTTTTCAAAAAATGAAATAGGTACATTTCCAAAGACTGCTGGACTTTAGTTTAATTTTGATGCTTATGAGAACTTTTTTATAGAAAAGCTTTCTGATAAAGCTTTGAAGAATGCCTTACTTATAAGTCAGCTACGTCCAAGCCATGTGCACAATGTGCAAACTTTTATAAAGAGTTTTTTGTGCTTTCACATCGACGAGATGACAACTTTCTTAAATAAAATTACCTTCCGGCTTAAAAATTGTTTGCAGTTCGTTCAAAAATGCCAACGCACAGATATTGAGCAGTTGCAAAGCATGTGCAACATTTGATCACGCATACGCAGAAAAAATTCGCAGAACTTCTGCATACATTTGCTGAATCTACGAACGTACCCTATATTTATCTTTTTCATGCTGGCTTAACCTTCATAGGGTCTTTGGCCCATTTCAGGAAAAAACTTTGATTTTTTCTGAAAATTAGTGATTGATCTATGTCATATTTTCTGACTTTTATTTAATTTTATATCTTAACAGATATAGTAGGTTTATATATCCGCAAACTTGCCAAAGAAAATTGTATGCAAGATTTTACGCTAGAGATCTTCGGGTCAAATTTGACCCGTTTTAAAGTTTGGAAGTGTTGTGTCTGGTATTTTTTTGTAAAATAATGAAAGATAATGAAATAGAAAATTTCCTGCATACATTATCAGACGATTTGGAAAATATAACACGACTGCAGATAATTTTTTTACATCTTATCGGTTGAACAATAAATACTGAGATCACAAATCACTTTAGTTCAAACTACACATAAAAATATAAATGAGTTACTACCAGAGATAGTACATGTGTTATTATCATGCGTGTTTATCATTATTTTTGTTTTACCAAAGATAGTACTCGTACCCTTCTTATATATATTCCGATAAAAAAAAGTCTGTGAATCTTCTTAGTATAATATGGTCACTGCAAATGGCTGCAAATGGGAGGGTAAATATTATTTTTTTGGGCAACAGAAGGGAATCACAATGGACCCAATTGGGTCTCCAAGTGGAGGTACGGTAAAGCACCACCCTTCCTAAACTAACCTAACCTTCTTAGTACTTTGCATCATATCTCTAAAGTTAGTAATCACCAAGACAAGAAACTGCAAATATGATTAGATTACAATAAATAAAATGGAAGGGTTTATTTACTGGACAAAGTTAGATCATGTTTTACTTGCAAAAGAAAGACTAATCAATGTTGTCAAATGGTGGTTAGTAACATGGTAGATATATAAGCTTACAATGCTTTTGTGATATCTACATCAGCTAATAGCGGCTGGAAATAAACTGTTTTGCAAAACGTCGACACTTCTTAGAAAATTTAGGATTGCAGCTTACTATGCCTTATATAAAGAACCAAAAGAGGTTATCAATATCAGTATTTTCACAGAAAGTTGCACTAAAACTACGAGAGGTAAATGAGTAGCCGTAAACTTCAACTAAATCCAAAGAAAAAATGCTTGAAGAGGGTAAAAACAGATCCAAAAGAAGTCGTTGCCAGTTAGGCCTCAACGCAGAAAATAAAACACCATTAGATACTATTATAACTTGCAAAAACTTGATATGAAAACTGCACTCTGAAACCATTACTTTATGTACAATTAATAATAATATCGATTTAATATTACGGTTTTATCTATCATATATTAATCGAATTAAATATATGAAATAATGTTCTCTTTCATTGGCAATAAATGAATCACAAATAAATGAAACCAATACATAATTTTCAATTTGGGTCAAATTTGACCCGAAGATCGTTAACGTCAACGATTTTAAAGACCCTATGAAGGTTAAAATAATTTTCGTGTTTTTGACGTTTGTTAATGGCAAATTTTTTTCGTAAAAGAAGTACAAAATTTGTTTGTCTTAAATATTCGCATACATTTTAGAAAATGCAAATAGCAAAAATAAGCGAAAAATTTGCAAATGCGAACATTCGTTACATTCCTAGCTTTAACCATTCTTAAAACAAAACATGAATTCAATGTATACTTTGTACCAAGGCATATGTAATTAATAAAAATAATATTATCAAAAAAATTTTCGAAAAAGAAACTTTAAATTCATTATTTGCATGTATCAGAAATCACTTATAGCAAATCTTTCTTGCAAATTTAAATTAAAAAAAATCTCAACAAAATTAACATTAACTTAAACTAAAATTTATATGATCTCTGACAGTTTTGGCAGAATTTGCTTGAGCATTATATGGATACCAGTTTGAAAATAAATTCGCCTTAAAGCGAACGTAAAGTAAAGATCACTGGTGATTCAAAGATAATAAATAAATACTATGACAGGCTTTCTTATACATTGATCATAATTAATATATAAAAACAGTACAAAAACAGTACATACATGAAAAAATCAGTACATTTGCGTACTGATTTGCTAGTTATGTATAAATCAGTACTTTAAACAAAAATCAGTACATGTACTGGCAAAATCAGTACGACTGGCAACCCTAATACATACATAGAAAAACTATTATCAGCTTTTTTCAAATTAACGCCGTTTTTTAACGTCGCATCTAAATTTATTGAAATTATTAATTAATTTTTAGTTACCTGAATCTGCTTACGAGAAGACAGAGGTTTAACACAAACGAATGCTATATAATCGGCTGAAAATTCTCTCTTAGGTGGAAAATGATGCAATTAATGCATTAAAAAAACAAATATATTTGCTTTTGAGTTCCCGGCAATTCCCAAAAAAAATTCGCAAAATCCCAAAAGAGGGATTTTTTCAATATTTTTCCTGTTTTCTGTTTAATATTTAAAATTTTAAAAGCATATCCTATCTTAAAGTGGTATGATAAATTTTTAAATTCCAGCTTTGGAATTTGGGAAAAAGAATTACTTAAATTTGATCTAGGCGCACGGCAGTGCGCCAGGCCAAGTTCCGGCCAATGCACGCAGTGTATATATTTACAGGAAGCCATTCGAGCCGCGACCTTAAAATTATAAAATTTAAAACATAATTAGAATAAATTCATGTAAATTCATATGCAAAGTTTGAAAGTTTGCAAAGTGTGCATATTTTAAGACATACTCACTGACTCACTGATCACTCATCCAATTGATGAAGCACTTTCGCTATAGGTACAGAGCTAAGATTTGGTACACGAGTAGATCCAGGTGAGCAATGAACTAGAAAAATCTGAAAACCCGAAAATTTTAACCAAGGGGGCGGGCTACGCCAATAAAAATTAAAATCTGTGCTAGTGAGCTGAAATTTGCTACAGAACTAGGTATAGGTGAGCAATAAACTAAACAAATTTTAAAACCCAAAAATTTTGGCCAGGAGGGCGGGGCTACGCCCATAAAGGCTAGAATTAAAAAATCATATCTAAGGCGCTTCATGGAAGCTATTTTATTGAAATTCGGCATACATACTGCGATAATGCAAGCCTAAAAATTTTTCATTAAAAAAGTGGGCATTGATACGCCCATACAATTTCAAACTCATTTTCGTGTACTACGGCTCAGCATATTTAGATTTACTTTTTCTGTATGTATTATTATCCGTTTGCAACGAAACTTGACCGAAAAAAACTTAAGTTTTGCGCTAAGGAGCTGAAATTTGATATACGAGTAACTCTAGGTGAGGAAACAACAAGAAAAATCTCAAAATCCGGAAATTTTAGTCAGAGGGGCGGGGCTGTGCCCATAAAAATTAAAAGTTGCGCTTATGAGCTGAAATTTTATACACAAGTAGTTCTAGGTGTGAAACCATCTTGAAAAATCTGAAACCCAAAAACTTTTGCCAGAATAGACGGTGCCACACTGATATTGTTAGAAACTTAAAAACCTTTTTTATAAATCTTGCTAAGGTTTTATAAAGGCTTTTTGAGAAAAATTTTTTATGAAAATTTGTCTTAAAACCCCATTATAAAGTCTTAATAAATTATATAAATAAGGCTGTTAATATGCAGCTTTTAACTTAAGCCAGTGAAACCTTTCATATACGTCGCACGTATACAATACTTTAAACTATCACCTAAAAAAGTGGGCGTTTTCACTCCCATTAAATTTTAGCCTTGAGTTTAATCTACTTCAGTCTAGCATATTTAAAAAGATAATTAGCATGAATTATACGCGCTGCTCACAACAATATTGTGAGTTTAAAATAGTGGGAAGGGTAATGCTGGCGACCCGTTGTAATAACACAATAATTCATTTTTAAGGTGTACAATTCAAAACTCATCACGCTCTAATCCATTATTTTATGCAACTATGAAATTTTTAACTGGCACAGTGATTATAAATAGAAATAAAACTCCCTAGAAATTTTAAGTTTAAAAAATGTTATCATAGAAAATTTATTTAAAAGTTAGTTATAGTTATACTTATTTAAAATGTAATGCTATAGGAAATATTACAAACACATTTTTTGTTCAGAATTTTGTTATTGAAGGAACCAGATCGTTCCGAAATAGACCTATTTTTTATAAATATCCTCACAAAAACATAAATGTGAAAAAAGGCCAAGTTCCTATCAAAAATTTCGGCAATCAAAAGCAGTGAGATATAAATTTTGACCAAGTTCTTGTTTGGTACAAAACCTTTCACTGATATATGCTATGCATTATATACATTTGTAATCGTAAGTGTGTCATATAATTTTTAGATTTATAAAAATGCATGGTGTTGTTATTTAATGACTGTCGGAGACCGGGCTCGAACCCAGGACTTTCGGTTTTGTAGTCAACGTGCTAACTACTTCAGTCAAACGCCACGCTCATCGTTTTACAAGATCAAAAACATCAGCCTGGCATCTGTTTAAGTTTTTCATTAACCCGTTTTGTGGCTCCGCTTCCCCCTTTAAAAATATATAGTCCAAATTCCAGACTTAAGCTTCGTGAAAAATCATAGCAAATCAGACGGCCCTTTTTTTTAAACAAAATCCCCACTATGCGAACTTTGTTCCTCCAAATAGAAATGGCAACCCTACGTATAAGTAATAAGAGCGATTTCCGCTAGTGCAAAAGTATAGTTTATGTCAGATAAGTATAAAGTTAACAAATCAAAGAAAATCGGCAAGCGGATTTTCACCAATGCCAGCAGATAACATTGACGGTTGTTTTCTCTGGCCAATAAATTATTTTAAGGTTCAATTAAACGTGCCATAACCATAACCATACAAAACAGCTGTTCGCATCGAACTTATGGGCAACACTGTATATGATTATAGGTGACTCGCCATAACACCATAGCCATAACCATAACCATTGAAATGAATTGAATTTTGTTTTTTTTTTTGCCATATATATGTACATAATTATTGTTGCACTTTTGAAATGAATAAATAAATGGACACATAAATAGCTGTTTATGGTTATGGCAGCACTAAAGCTTAAATTAGACATGTCATAGCCATAATGCCATAGCCATAACGAAACCAAAATCAAATTGGTTTCTATGGTAATGGCTATGGCGTTATGGCGAGTCACCTATAATCAACTACAGTATTGCCCATAAGTTTGGTTCGAGCAGCTCTATGGTTATGGTTATGTCACGTCTAATTAAACCTTAATAGGTGTTTATGGCTATGGCATTATGCTAAAGCAGTCTGATTGAATCTTTAGTTCATAAGGTCGCATGATTTTACTATTAATTTTCTTAAATTTTTACTCTCATTCTCTCAATTACTGGAAAATTAAGCTTAAATCATTTTTAAAAATATAAGAATTTATTTGTCTTAATTTTTTTCCAATTATTCATCGTTAACAATTTCATGCAAAAACTACATTTGATTTCAGCAAACAAAAAGGAAGGGTCACTCAAAAGAATAAATCTTAAAACAAAAGCATTTTTTTCTTTCCCTTTTAAATGTCAATAATGTTTTCTACTTCATTCCATTTGTTTTTGTGTAAATTCTTTTCTCGTTTTTTTTTTCAAGGTCTCCTTTTGTGCTTTATTAAACTTGAACGGCTTACAATGTCCTTTACAGTTAGTTTTCAATCACTTAAAAAACAACGAATCTTGTAAAAGATGTTTGTAAAGACACAGATTGATAATGGTCAAATGGTAGTATGTTTGTTTGTCGCCATGTATGTGTACAAATGTATATGATGAATGTTTGAAAGTTTGTTGTTGAGAAAGGGAAAAATCTTATTAGTTTTGAAGAAAAAGAAGAAGAAGAAAAAGGTTAAATTACAGAAACAATGTTGATATAAAATATTGAATTTATAACGACTAACCATTCATGCTATAGTATGGACTTATAGGTATTTAAATGTAATGCATTAAACACATTCACCACAGCATACTACACGAATACACCACTTCGAATACCGCTAGCTGCATTTGCAGCCTTGTAGCCAGCTACTTAATTATTTTGGTGACGGCAGCAGCATCATAATCAGCTGATATTCAAGTATGTGTAACAGTGTTACCACTTTCAAACATTTCACATTTATAAAAATAAAATTACTCATTTAAAATGTACTTATATCACGTAAAAAATAAAAAATTAATCAATTGATTTTTAGCATGGGTTTTGAAATGTTCTCTTAGCTGTTGTCTTGATGTCGTCAAAATAATTATTCTCATATGAAAATGTGTAATCTAGACATTTCTAAGTCTGGCCATTGTAAAAAACTTCGATAGTTTTTTTTTAATTATTTATTATTGTTTTTAAAAAAAATCTTAAGTTTACTTAACATCTCCCAATACTTTATTTCAATACTGTTTAGAAACACGTAATTCACACGTTGATTTTTCAATGATTTTTTGAAGCACGATTTTTAGAGTTTGTAGGAGAACGTTATAGAAAGGCAAAAGGTGTAGAAAAAAATCACATTTTCTGTTCTACGAGTTTTTTTTTAAATTTTCTTTACACATATTTTAATTTTTTATGTTGTTTTATTTTATTTTTTCATTGAATTCGAAAACAGCTTTTTTAATACAAAACAGTGTTACCTGTAGGTACTTTTGTCACTAATACAGGGTGGGCCAAAAGAAACCAAGGGGTGTAAAAGTTTAATAACTTTTTTGTTTATTAACTTTTTTTATTTTTTCTTTCAGATTATATAATATACAGAATGGAAATATTTTTACACTGAGTATGAAAAATGATGTCTCTTAAATGACCACCGTTTTCAGCTTCGCACTGATGGGCTCTTTTTAGAGCATTTTCCATAACATCTTTCAAAACTTGTGGCTGTAGCGTTCGAATTTCTGCAACAATGTTTGCCTAGAGTTCAAGGATTGTCTCTAGCTTGTTCACATATACTCGCTCCTTCAAAAAACCCCAAAGAAAATAGTCGGGTGCTGTCAAATCTGGCGATCGCGCTGGCCAAATAATTTCCGAATTTCGAGAAATTATTCGCTCTCCAAAAATTTGACTTAAAAGTGCCATTGTGTCCCGGGCAGTATGGGTAGTGGCTCCGTCCTGCTGAAACCACATACCAGGTCTGTTGTCAAGAGCAGGACGTAAAAAATTTTCTATCATAAACCGATACCGCCCTCCATTTACGGTTACAGCACTTCCATCTTCATTCTCGAAGAAGTAGGGCCCAATGACATTTTCAGATGTGATCCCACACCATACTGTACACCTGATGGGGTGCAATTGGCGTTGATGAATGGCTCTTGGATTTTGAGAACCCCAGAACCTACAGTTCTGCTTATTAACAAAGCCATTCAAATGAAAATGAGCTTCATCACTCATAATCAAATTTTCAATAAAGTTGATTTCATTTATTCATTTCTTATTTTCTGATTTTCATTTATTATTTTCATTCATTATAAATTCTCCAAGTGTTGTCTATATAATCTGAAAGAAAAAATAAAAAAAAATTAATAAACAAAAAAGTTATTAAACTTTTACACCCCTTGGTTTCTTTTGGCCCACCCTGTATATGGGTATAGGGAATATCGGAAAAACATTTGTTTGTTTCGCCAAAATGTAGGTATTTTTTATTATTGCATATTGCATTTTTTTGTGCATAAATATAAAATAACCATACCAAAAATATAATTTTACTCATAAACAGTTTCAAAAAAAATATTTTTTTTTGCTCGAAATTACATAGACTTTTATCTAATTATTTTGGTGTCGAAGTGCTTGTCTTTGGTAGCATTGCTGATAGAATATTTATTTATATGTGAGTGGATAAGAAAAAAACGCTGTCAAAACAAAATAGATTCTATCTCTCGACTGCTTTCTGGCGCTACTTTTTTGTGTGAATTTGTATGTAAAATGTGTTTATGCCGCAATTCTGTTTGATCATTAAGGCCTTAAATGTTTTTAATTTATCTTTCTTTAAAGTAAATTACTAAAATTTGTAGATTTTCATATGTGGTAAATTTTTTAACATGCAGGGAAACGAAAAAACGGATTTTTTTAAAATCTACTAGCAACAATGATATAATTTTTGGAATAAAAATAAAAACTAGAAACATGGAAAAAATCATCGTATGAATGTAATGGAATGTTTTTGGAAGCAACTTTTAAAGAGAATCAAAAATAAAACAAGATTTTTAAATCATCGTATGAATTAGTCCAAATAAAAGTTTATCAAGTCTTTCACCACTCAATCTGCTTCTTTGTTGCGCCGCTTGCAAAAATAATATTTCAGACGGAACCGAAGTTCCCGCCATTGTAAGGTATTTAAAAGCGTTCTTGTAAAGTTTGGGAAACTGCGATTTATAATCTTTCCAAATTTTTTTACAACGCTAGTTATCAACTTGTACACGGACGTGATTGAACTGACAACGGTATGTTGTCAACTTTTTGTTATTTGTTTGTCAAATTGTACACACGAACGGCCTCTACAATTTTAACGCAAATGTTTTTGGTACAATGTGGTCAATTTTAGGGCGCAAGGTGTAATTTTTTTCTGGCTTGGAATCATCTGTCATAGGTGAATTTCCAGTATTAAAGATAAAGTGACATAATGCTATAATAATAATAATTAAAAATAATGATATGGTCTAGAGTACAATGTATTTTTCACGTTATTAACAAAAGAAGCTACAAAATAATAAATCCTTATTATATAAATCAAAGATATTAATCACAAGTGTTTTTGAAAATAAACAGTGTCAGTCAAAACACGCATACACACAAGCAAATATAATGCAAAGCTTTCTTTTTTATTTCTAATTTCACAAAAACATGCAAATTTACCTTTGAATCAACTGAACATTACGCCTTAATAAGATAAATTGAGATTGTCTGCTCTCAAAAGACACGCAATGCCTAAATAAATTAAAAGATGATTTAAAATATTTTTCTTGGCTTTAGTCACGGCATCAAGTAAATGTTAAACGAAATTGACTAAAATATTATTCCTTAGGCTCCCCCCAATTCGTTTTCCAACCACTCACATGTTTTCAATCAACTTAAGATGGTGTTGGCATCGACAATGTCTTTTTGATTAACCTTTAAGTACACATTATCCCAGTGAGTTTGGGATTTTTATTTTTACTTACTTACCTTTTCTATAAGGATCTTAATATTTATGTCAACAGTATGGATTTCCTTCTACTTCAGGGGAAGGTTTGTATCATTTGTTTTTATTTATACTCATAATCAAATTGTTAGAAACCTTTTGAGCGGCTCCCACACCATGCGTATGAATATTATTATTTTAAAACACAACATTCATTAAAATATGTCCTTGCTATGCTCGGCTTACTATATCATAAATGATGTCCCAGAATTCATGCATGGCTTAATTTAAATGGGAAAAAGTTTTTATTTTTATATTGAAATATTAAGCAGTCAGTACACTACTCGTATTATTTATAGAATAGTAAATTTGTTATATGACCTACAAATTTTCCATGGCAATTTTGCATACACGTGCACGAGTAAACAAATAATTATTTGTATTTACAAATATTTTGTAACTCATTGAAAAATTACTAAACGCTTAAAATTATCATTTTATTATATCTGTTGGATTTACGGAAGCTAAGCTGAATTTATTTTAAATTTATTATTTATTATGTGTTTTTTAACTGAATTTAGTACATTAAATTTCATCTGCTTTTATTGTAAGTGAATTATTTTCTTAACTGCTTTTCATACAAAACAGTGTTAAAAAATATAAATTTCAAAATGAAGAAAAAGTTTTTCTCACTAAAAGAAAAAAAAAAAAAATAACACAGCCATGAAATCGACCAAAATTGTATCAAATCGTGCCATAAATCAATCGTCATCTTTTGAAGAGGAAGATTGCAGTAATGAAAAGGTAATTTTCTATTGATACAAAACAAGCCGAATTCAATAAGGTGAACTCATTTTAATATGAAATGCTAGTGTTAGTGCTAGTATTAGTGCTAGTGTTAGTGTTACTGCTAGTGTTAGTGTTAGTGTTAGTGTTAGTGTTAGTGTTAGTGTTAGTGTTAGTGTTAGTGTTAGTGTTAGTGTTAGTGTTAGTGTTAGTGTTAGTGTTAGGCTATTTTATAAATATCGGTTGGATAAATTTTTGGGCCTAATTTTGCAAAACATAACACTTAGCGTTCACATATTTTGTTTCAAAATTTTGTAGTTTACATTTTTTCTATATAAAATTTGTCAACGCTTATCGTTGCGTTTTACAAAATAAGGCCCTTTATTTTTAGAAAGTGGCCACAGTAGTAGTAAAAGAATACCACAAACTTATTGTATGTTTGTTTTTTAAAGTGTTTATAAATTTTTGTTTTTGGTTCTATGTGTGGCTGAAATCATTATTATCTGCAAAAGGATGTATGAAAGATACTCTGTTGATTTTTTTTTTTTTTTTTGACCCCAGCCCTGGTAAGTTAGTTAATAGAATGTATTATATTGTTTGTTTATTTTCGGTTTTCTGTTAATTTACATCTATTCTCTTTATTGCTGCCCATTTCTTCGATAACTTACAACAGAGTCCGTATTAACATTTGCTAAATTGTCTTCTATTACAAAAGATTTCTATCTGGAGTGAAGAATATAAAAAAAACATTATGAAACACTTAAGAAAACACACTGTCAATTCAAATTATTTTCCTTCTTATTTTGTATCTATTATTCGAAAGCGTTTTCTTGTGTGAAAGTATTCATGTATGTTTGTCCCAGTTGGCCAAATTGTTGTAGTGTGCACTTTCATCAACGACTGCTAAAAGAATTTTCGACATTTGTCGAGCACGATATTTATCGATTGCAGTTTCCTTTAATAGGGCATTTACACCAGCACAAAACCTAGCAGATTTTAATTAATTATACCGTTTACACCAAGTTTTTTTTTACATTTATCAAAATTTTTATCCAAAACAAAACTCAAACAACCAAACAACTGCAATGCAGCCAATTCACACACCTTTTTAAGCAGACCGGAGCTAAATCGCTCATCTTTTTTATGAATATATTCCACAGGGTAGTAAAAAGATTTAGATATTAGATTTTTAGTGGATTTCCTACAAATCTACTGACAAAATAGATTTCGTTTTGTAATGGAAATCTACTAAAAAGCTGCTTGATTTAGGTCGAAATCTCGCAAGTACTACATTTATAGACAATGTAAATGCCCTATAAGAAATTCTTAAGCTTGGATCACACGATTGGCACAATGCACCAATTTTCGTCGGCTCACTGAAATAAATTCATAAGTAACAAGGTAGGGCAAGGAAATAAGGCAAATTATTTCTCAACTAATTGAAATATAATTACATAACTGAACCACACTGCTTTGGTAATAAAGCCATATAGACTTATTCAAGAATTAATTAACTAATAATGTCATTTTGGCTTATCAATTATGACTTTATTGCAGTGAACCGACGAAAACTTATACATTGTGCCGATCATGTGATCCAGGCTTAACAGAAAGCTACTCAAGGGCTGGGTAAAAGAAAAACTACTCAACTGATCAGGCATGAAACTATTTGGTGGATATTGTCAAAAAGGTAGTCTGGCGAAGGTTGTGTATAATTTCATTAATGAAAGTGTCGCCTTGTTGCCATGTTTCATGGTACAATTAATCAGGTACCATCACGATCCCAACTGGTTAAGGTGTACAATACAAAAATGTGTCAAACTTTATTTGCAAGCTACAAAAATATACTTTTTAGAGCGTTGATCATGCCAAATGCCTCAAAAAGAAATAACAGCGACGTGTTAAATCATTTATTAAAAAATTGTGATTGATGCTTTATATGATATTTTTCGAAAGTATTTTCTTATTATCGCACATTGAAATGACAGCAATCCTCCAACTTTGGTTTTTATAAATCCTTTGTGTAGATTTAAATTAAAAAGAAGAAATGAATTAAAATAGAACCCAAAGTAAAACTACATGCAGATTACCTATGAAACTAATTACGCATGGCCTACACATGCACACACAATAGGTTTGATCCAGTACTTTTTGGGCAAAGTTCGGCAAACTATAATTTCTCTCAATAACACAAAAAATTTAGAAAAATACGGGAAAATGAAAAGCCAAAAATTTTTTTATAAATTGTATTCAACAAGAACATAAATTTATTTTTTATTTTTTATTAGGTCTCCTAATAAAAACAAAAAGTAAACCTTTTAGAAAAATTAATACGATAACCTAATAAAAACAACAAGATTCCTTCATGATTTTTTCAAAAAGGTTTTCCTTATTAAATTAATAAGACTTCCTTCTTGAAAAAACCATAGAAATCTCTGATTAATTTTTTTCTATTTATTAGGCACTGTTTTTTCTGTGTATAGTCACAGCAGCTACTCTTGAGGAAACGCATTCAGGACGTCAAATTTTGGGCCACTTTTTAGAGCATTGCTGGCCTTATGCCACGAATAACACTGAAAATGCTATCAGCATAAACCAATGACTTCACAGGAAATAGTCGGGACTTTTTAAACCATCTATTAAAAAGTATGAGTCATAAAAACCAAAAATATATATCCTGAAAAAGTTAACCGAAGGTTAATGAAATATTGAAATAATAAACTCAAAATATAAACTGACCGAAAGCTCAAGAAAATAGTTTAATTTAACATATACAAAATAGGTCGAAAAATTAGATAAACAAATTTTTTTTCAATGTTTTTATTTTTTAGGACAATTTAATTTTACTTTATTATTGGTTATTTTTCAAACAGCTGATTGTTTTTTTTTTGCCTGCCCAAACTAGCCCAATTAAAAATTATGGGCTGTTTCGTGCAAGAAGAAGAAGAGGAAGAACAGTACGATCTCAAAAGCTCTCTCACTTGCCCAGATTTTGAGTACGGAAATAGTTTTCGGCAAAATTGGGTTCCCGCGGGCTCCTAATATGGAGTACCGAATCAAACCTAACATGTGTATTACTCATACATTGGCAACACTGCATAATTATAATTATGCACGCCTGCCATCTCTGCAAAACTGCTTTAATAGCCTTGTAATTGTTATTGTTAAAAACAAAAAGCATCTGTTTTCCCCACATTTGTGTTTGTTTCTACCATTTTGTTGGTAGAGTGTGGTTTTTGGCGTTGCAATTTTATTTTAGAATTTGCGACCATTTATTCGAACATTTCCTCACTGATCTGTTTAAGTTATTGCCAAAAGGTCCTGCACGCTTTAAGATTGACGTACATTCGTTTTGCAAGATGCCTGAAAGACATGACCAATCGGGTTGTTTGAATGGGTGACATACAAGTTTAGGTATTGTGCGTATAGGTATGGCCTAACATGTGTGTGTATGTGTGTGGATGTATGTCATTTCAAGCGTTTAGAACTGATGTCATTGTTGTTATTGTTGTTGTTTTTGCTTTTATAATTTTACTCGCACTCATTACTTGTGTCTGTCAACTCCCAGACCGGAAGTCGTCTCTAAATTCATGTAATAGTGGGTGGGTGGATGTCTGTCCTTGATTTAAAATTATGTAAGTATGTACATACATACATACTTCATTAGTACTTTCTCTTTCATCTTTCATCTGTTCTCGCTATCCCATGTTTGTGTGTGTACGTTTGTATATTTTTGTTTAATGCAGACTTCAGCAATTGCACCAATCATTTCAGATAGTTGCTGTAAGTACTATCTACCGCACTGTATTTCTAAAAGATTATTTCGGTTTAGTGTATAAAAAGAATGCATATTTAGATAGAAATGATTTGTAATCCTTAAAAGCAAAATCATAAATGGACACGAGGTAACCTGCATTCATTTTTTTTTCTTTTTCTTTTGCTCCGAAAAGGAAAGAAGGCGAAGAGGAGAAAAACTCATCTAAGTTTTTATAGTAGAACTTGTATTGTAGTTGTTCGTTTTAAATAAATATACAGGTCAATGCATTCTTTTCTTTAGATATTTATCCTACATCTACATAAATCATTTCTTAATGGTTTCGGCAGGGGAATTATCACAACGAACGATGTGATGTGTCTTGTTTAAGCACAGGCATCATGCAACAATGTTCTTGCCCAACTAAAAAACTTACATTAAAAAGTCATGTACTTATGACAGTATGTATGAATTATTTTGGTTTTTTTTTCGAAATTGTGGCTTAAATTCGAAGAGAGGTGGGAATGTAAAGTGCGCATGTTTCAAAATCGAGAAATAGTAATGCCAGATGACTAAAGTTTTTCATTATACCATTTGGGAATAGGAGTAGCTCTGGGAATTAAGATTAACAAAAATTTTAGATAATGTTTCTGAATCAAAAAATGATATACGAGCATATAGCTGAATTGTACGAAAGATTACAAAAATCTAAAATTTAGTCAAATTTAGCAATAAATATACAATAGCACTTAAGATGCTTAATAAAGTAAATAAACTATTTTCCAGCAGCAAAGATAGAATAGAAAAAGTATAAACTTAACTAACGTTGTTTACAAAATACCAAAAAATTTATTACAAACGATGTACGATATGTTTGAGAGTTGTTAAAATTTATAAATTTGTTGCTCAAAATAGCTCAGAAGATATTTATTTTTTCTTTCAGATTATATAATATACAAAATGGAAATTTTTTTACACTAAGTATGAAAAATGATGTCTCTTAAATGACCACCGTTTTCAGCTTCGCACTGATGGGCTCTTTTTAGAGCATTTTCCATAACATCTTTCAAAACTTGTGGCTGTAGCGTTCGAATTTCTGCAACAATGTTTGCCTTGAGTTCAAGGATTGTCTCTGGCTTGTTCACATACACTCGCCTCAAAATTGGTTTAGCCCATAAAAGCCGCCGCCGTAATATTTTTAACTATCGAAGCGCTTACACACTCACACAAGAAAAACAAGTAATTGAAGTGTATTTAATAAAAATTTGTCATACATGTGGCATAAAAGAAAAAGTGCTTAAGTCGAGATAAGTACATTTTGAGGTAATGGCACTCCTGTAATCTCCATAATCAAAAGTATCTCTGAGAAAAATTTCAATTATTTTGTGCATTTTTTCAGGAAGATACAGCGCACTGATTTTTTCGACTTATAATCTCATATGGAATAAAAGCTTACTTAAGCTTATACTTTTTTTCAAATTAAATATATTAAATACAGTGTGTAGAACGATATTTTTTTTATATAAAATAAAAGTGAAAACCGAATTTCCCAATTTAACTGCAAAAGAAATAAATTTGTGAAAATCGTCTTGAAAGCTTAAAAAAAGCACTCTCCTGAAAAGTAGTAAAATATAACTCAAGCACTTTTTCCTTATTGTCACCGATGTACTCGCACATGGGCATTAAAATTGGGATATGTATGTATGTGTAAGTTTTATGATATCATGCAAATTTTCACTTGATCATTTGTTTTCAATCCCTTTAGTCTGCGAGTTCGACTAGTTTAAAAAACACTTTTAGTTAAAAAAAAAAACAAGTTTTTATATATGATTTTATTTCGATAAGATGTGATTGAAAATTTACACACAAAAAAGTAATAAAAATAATTTTGCAATATCAATTAAAATATTTGTAATATCAATTAAAAAATTAATTAAATTTTCACACATAAAAAATTTGATAATATCAATTAAGATTTTCAATCCCAAACTAATTAATACCATTAAAACTTGGATTGAATCAAATAAATTCGTAATTGAAAATATGAATACGTTTTTATAAATAACGAACGAAAATATTTTTATGTTTTTGTAACATTGTATCATTTTCACATGAGTGACAAAAAAGAGCTTTCAGTTTTTCTACGTACACATTTCTGGTTAAACGAAAAAAGCCCTCTTTACTTTAAAATGGAATAGAAGAAAGCATTATTTTCTGAAAACAAATTTTTAAAGGTTATTGTTTATAAATGAAACACAAGTGAGCAAAATCTGATGTTTTCGTAAAACCGGAAATTAATAGTTACTGTTTTTTTTTTTTTTTTTTTTGGGAGCGAAAACGGCAAATCGATGACTATAAAATGCAAGTCCAAAAGTTTCAGCAAGCTCGAGAATATGATGACTAAGGTCATGCTAATCAGTCAATTATTGATAGTCAGAAACTGTACATGACGCCGTTTTTCGCACTAAAATATCTTTCGTACAAATGTTGAAGACCCGGACACAACTGCCGACATCAAATCTGGCAACAACACGAAAACAAGCCTCCGAATAAAAAGACTCTCATGTCTTGAAAACAACTTCCGCTCCTAGCTGGTTGGCAACCAGATGAATATTTGCAAATAACTGTTAAAGATCCCAGTTAAAAATGGTCCACCGTCGCGACAGCATCCCGGGCAATTTGGAAATTACGTAAACATTGTTGGGACCGAACGAACACTTTTATTAAATATAAATTCTCCTTAATTTTTTGTGTTGAGTTCTTTTTTAAATTTTTTTGTTTTACATTTTGGTGAAGAAGTGTGCAGTGTTGAGTTTAATGTAATGAAAAAGTTGTATCAAATGAAAATATAACTATGTAACATGTCTTGCAGCAGCAGCAGCAGCAGCAGCAGCAAAAATAATAAAGTGAATAAAAAAGTTCTTTTTAATCGATTTCATTTAACAAATTAATTTAATTAAAAGAAAAGCAACCAACTAACTAACACACCTTGTTGTGTGTGTGTGTGTGTTATAGTTAAATAAATAAATTAAGCAAATTTAATAGATATTAAATTGAAATAAATGCTCATGAAATAAAGGAGCAATTAAAAAGCTATTTTCCTTTCATTTTGGTTTTGTTAAATACAATTTCTTATCGCATTCCAAGTAAAGCAATGAAACTCAGCACGTTACATAAGAAGCAAATAAACACAGCAACAGACAAACTTCTACTACGAGTAATTTGAATCGAAGGAGGCGCTCGCATTTTCCCCCAGCTGCTGACAATAAAATTTAAATGCGGTAGGAAAACTTTTTAATAGCACTATAATAAAGCATAGCAAATAAATAAATTTAAGTTCTTCCTTAACAGCTTTCAGAAATATCGATATTTAAACTATGGACAAAGATTGAATTTCAACAACGATTTGCTTCAAGAATAATAAAAAAAGATTGTTGTTATTGTTTCTGAAGCAGCACACAAACACTCATAAATAACATCGCGTCCTTAGGCCGACAGCATAAGCAACAAATATTTAAATAACGAATTGAGAGATGTAAAATAAAATCCTCACAAAAACATAAATGTGAAAAAAGGCCAAGTTCCTGTCAAAAATTTCGGCCATCAAAAGCAGTGAGATATAAATTTTGACCAAGTTCTTGTTTGGCACAAAACCTTTCACTAATATATGCTATGCATTATATACATTTGTAATCGTAAGTGTGTCATATAATTTTTAGATAATCTGCTAACTTGACAACATTTTTACCGATATAAAGAAATCAATAAATATACATTATTCTCTCCTTTTTAGAAAGGTAAAAATATTGCCAAGTTAGCAGATTATCTAAAAATTATATATGTATATATATCTAAAATTTATATCTCACTGCTTTTGATTGCCGAAATTTTTGATAGGAACTTGGCCTTTTTTCACATTTATGCTTTTGTGAGGATCTGACTCCTTTTTGAAAAATTTTCTATGATAACATTTTTTAAACTTAAAATTTCTAGGGAGTTTTATTTCTATTTATGATTACTGTGCCAGTTAAAAATGTCATAGTTGCATAAAATAATGGGTTAGAGCGTGATGAGTTTTGGATTGTACACCTTAAAAATGAATTATTGTGTTATTACAACGGGTCGCCAGTGTGTACGTAATTTGTTAAGAGTCGTCTGGAAAGAAACATGTAAAATACAGCGTCAATTTTAGTGGGAGTGATTCCGCCTATTTTCCCAATATATTTACATATTAAAGTCTGCTTAGCCGAAGTACATAAATCAAAAGGATATGCCCAATTTGCATGCAAAGTTTCAATAGAGTAGGTGGTGCTTTAATTTTTGGATTTTCCGATTGAGTAAATCAATTAGGACTATTTGTTTACAAAATGTCAGCTTTCTACAGTATAATATTATGTAAAATTTTTATGGGCCTGGCCCCACCGACTTTTATATCTGTTAGTGCTTATGACTCATGTAAAGTTTTGTAGGAAACTGCTAACCCGAAGTACATGAAAGAAAAAGCTAAGATTTATGGAAGTAGTCAAGGCCAATTTCAAAACGAAATTTTTACTTTGGACAAGTGCAATGTGCATGAAAAGTTTCAATAAAATTTAACTTAATTTTGTGTTTACAGTGCTTGTTCCCAACCCCTGATTGAAACGTCTGGTTTCTTAAATTTTTTTAGTGATCTCTAATCTAGATTAATTTGTCTACCAAATTTCAGCACTCTAGCGCAAATTAGAGTTTTAGCGGATAAAACTTCTTGATTTTAAGATTTTCCCACTGGCTTACTCATCTACAATTGCTTGTATATAAAATTTCAGCTCTCTAGCGTGAACTTTACCTTATAATTTTATGAGCATTACCCCTGCTACTATTTTAAACTCACAATATTGTTGTGAGCAGCGCTTATAATTCATGATAATTTTCTTCTAAAATATGCTAGACCGAAGTAGATTAAACACAAGGCCAAAATTTTATGGGAGTGATCACGCCCACTTTTTTAGGCGAAAGTTTAAAGTATTGTATACGTGCAACGTATATGCAAAGTTTCACTAAAATGGCTTAAGTCAAAAGCTGTATATTAACAGTCTTATTAATATAACTTTTTAAGGCTTTATAAAAGGGTTTTAACACAAATTTTCATAAGAAATTTTTCTTCGAAAGCTTTAATAAGTTTTATTAATATGGCTGTAAGTTTTCAGGTTCAAACAATAGTAGCGTGGCCCCGCCCATTCTGAGAATATTGTTTTTCAGATTTTTCTAGTTGGTTTCTCACCTAGACCTACTTGTGTATCAAATTTCAGCTCATAAGGGCAACTTTTAATTTTAAATTTTTATGGGGGAGCCCCGCCCCTCTGACTAAAATTTCTGGGTTTTAAGGTTTTTCTTGTTGTTTTCTCACCTATACCTACTCGTTTATCAAATTTCAGCTCCTTAGCGCAACTTTTAATTTTTAATATTTATGGGCGTAACCATGCCCACTTTTCTAAACTTAAGATTTTTTTCGGCCAGTGTTTATTATTTGTGTCAAGTTTCGTTGCAAACGGATAATAATACATACAGAAATAGTATATCTAAATATCCTGAGCCGTAGAGAGGTTGAAATTGTATGGGCGTGTCAACGCCCACTTTTTAGTGGAAAATTTTTAGGATTGCCCTAAAATAGCTTTCATTAAGCGTATGGGCGTAGCCCCGACCTCCTGGCCAAAATTTTTGGATTTTAAATTCTTTTTTGTTTATTGCTCACCCAGACTTAGCTCTGTACCAAATTTCAGCTCACTAGCACAAATTTTAATTTTTATGGACGTAGCCCTGCGCCCTTGGTTAAAATTTTCGTGTTTTCAGATTTTTCTAGTTCATTGCTCACCTAGATCTACACGTGTACCAAATCTTAGCTCTCTAGCTATAGCGGAAGTGCTTCATCAATTTGATGAGTGATCAGTGAGTCAGTGAGTATGTCTTAAAATATGCACTTTTTGCACCTTCATATCTCCGGAAACTTTCAAACTTTGCATGCGAGGTTACATGAATTTATTCTAATTATGATTTTAATTTCATAATTTTACGGTCGCGGGGAACAAAGTTATGAGGGGGTAAAAACAGCTCGAATGGCTTCCTGTAAATATACACACTGCGTGCATTGGCCGGAACTTGGCCTGGCGCACTGCCGTTCGCCTAGATACTACTGCACATGGAGGGCATTGAGAATTTTAAAATTGTACCTACAACTTTAAAAAATTGTACTTTTTTGACCTTAATTGTACTAAAAGATTTTTTTTAGTCAAAATTACATATTTTTAATAATTTTTAATAGACATAATGTATTTTGATATACTGTGCCGCAAATTAATAACTAACCGACGATATGCAATCGTTTAAAAAGAAATGCGGATTGAAACTGGGATAATTCCTTAAATGTACTAAATTAGTCATTGGTGTACTATTGTACTTTCCGAGTTTGAATAGTACCAAAAAAGGTACAATTGTACTAACTTTGCCATCCCTGCCACTGCATATTCATTACATATTTAAAAATACTTATTTTAATGATGTCCGAAAAAGTAACAGGGTGTATGCCTTCAAATTTGGACGTTATGAAAGTTGTTCCCTTATTTTGTTCGATTGTGGGGTATGTTATGTTCACCTTTCTGTTGTTGCAATATAATATCTTTCGCTCTACTATATATTAAAGTTGTTGGAATGTTTTTATACTTTTTTTTAGATTTTGTATACATACGATTGATATTGCAAATCAGAGAATATTTGGAAAGACTAACACAAAAAATTTAAAAATTTTATAGAAAAATTCTCAAAACACTATTTCGACTCGAGTACATAAACAACAAAGCTAATAAAAATTTAAATTTCATAACAAATATTTTTAATTGATCTTGTATCTGCTTTTATTTTTCTCATAAACTTTTTACAATTATATTCCCATTGGCTCACAATAAAAGTTTTTAAAATCAAATAGAAAACTAAAGCGTTAATTTTTGAAGCTTTTTAATAAACATGTAGAGCTTTTTTTAGCTTTTTTTTCAAGAAGTCTACACTTGAGTTTCCTAAACAAATACGATATCCAACAAATCAAATTTAAAAAAAAATATTTTATATTATTTTTTTACTACTAAGGGCCATTATTATAACTTATTATAACTTTAAATTAAAGTAAAATTTTGCAAATGATAAAGTTTTTACACGTCCGATAAAATCATACTTTTAACTAACTTTAAGTTGTAATAATGCCCCTTAGAGGGACTTATTTACCAAGTATACATTTTAAAACTTGCCATAGAAATAATAATTCTGCCAAAAAAAACCGACTTCAATGCAAAGATCTGATAGAACATTCTCAAACAAAATTTATGGGATCAAAGTCTTTCAAACAAAAAAAAAAAAAAAGTTTTAAAATCTGCTGGTTAAAAAGAAGTACGTGAGATATAAAATTAAATTTTAATGGACGTGTCTCCACCCTTTTTTTTAAATGCAAGATTGCGTGTTTTTCAGAGCTCAGGGTGTGTGTTAAGTTTTGTAAAAATCGGTAAAGTAGAACCACTTAAAATAAAATATTAAATTTTAATGGGAGTTACTCCGCCCATTTTTAAATAGAAGATTTTGTCTGTTTAAGAGCCCCAGGTGTGTGATAAGTTTCGTAAAAATCGGAAGTAGAGCCAGGTGAAATATAATAATAAATTTTAATGGGCGTAGCCCCGTCCATTTATTCAACAACCAAAGAAGTTTACCAAGTTTCGCAGCAACCAAATAAGTAGAATATCATAATATTAAATAAAAATATTTGTGGGCGAGTCTCCACTTTTTTTCAATGGGACCAATTGGAAGCTATAACCTCTCAGGCAAAAAATGATTTTTATAATCGGTCCAAAATGCACCGAGTTATGAAGTAACAATATATATTAAAAAAAATACTGACATTTTGATAGCCTCATACTTTTTTGTGAAATTGTTTAAAAAAAAGCCCAAAACATGCGAAATATCGTTTAAAGATCCTTAAAATTCATTAAAACCATTCTTGCGCTAAATAAGTGTTAACATATAAAATAATTAATAACCCAATTATATCTCAATCTCTATCTCTATCTTTATCTCTGTCTCTATCTCTATCTCTATCTCTATCTCTATCTCTATCTCTATCTCTATCTCTATCGCTATCTCTATATCTATCTCTATCTCTATCTCTATCTCTATCTCTATCTCTATCTCTATCTCTACCTCTATCTGTATCGGTATCGGTATCACTATCGTTTTCTTATCTCTATATGTATATATATCTTTATGTCTATCTCTATCTCTTTATCCATCAATATCTCCTTCCCTTCTTATGTCAGTTGGCAACTCAGTTTATATAAACAGCTGTAAATTTTTAAATTTTAAATGAAGTTTTCAGTTTTTTTCTGAAAAATTGCAATATGGCAAATGTTTTGCTTCTTAAAATTAGTTATAGCTAAAATTTTACCAAACAAGTGGATATAGTAGGGCTATTGACAATATTTCTTTCACTCGGAAATCAGTTTTGTTGTAATTTCAAATATAAATGCTAGCCAAAAATTACAAATTACTAAAATATTTTATATCACAAATATCTTCAATATTGACATAACTTGAAAATAAAACTTGAGTTTAATTTGAATTTTTAAATTATTTCGTGATTTAAAATTGTTAGATTAAAACAAAAAGTAAGAAAAAAGTTATTGCATACTCCTTTAAAAAAAAATTGTTTAACTATTAAAGAAAGGATTCAGGTGTTAAATTGCTCCACGCAAACACACACGCATGGATGCAATAAAAACTCACTTTAATTGCCACCATAAAGTATCATTTTAATGGCCATGTACAAATTGCACAGTGGCACGCAGTGAGTCAAATCAGTCAAACTTTTTTAAAATCTAAGTTTATATTAGATTTTAATTGAATATACTCGTATATATACCACGAAGTGACAATCGAATTTTACATGGTATATAATTAAAAAATAATAATTAGAATTAGCTCTAGGTGATTATATTAACGACAGCAACGAAACACGCGGCAGGTTGTTGTTCATGCTGATTTTGTCGTTCACAGAAAAAAAATATACAAGATTTATGTTCAGCAAAACCATGTTGTTGAATAAAATTTTTAATTTCAATAATATTTGGCATTAACTTAAATATCGTATTTATCAATACTGCGCAGTGTTGGCAGATTTATTTTCAGCCTCCTCGCCAAATTACTTGTCGAATATCGCCAAATATCGCCAATATAACAAAACATTAAATTATAGCTACAAAAATATTTTTTATTTTGTAATGTAATTACAAATATTGTTAAATTTTATATTCAGTAGGTAACATCTATCGTAAAACATAAAAGTTATATTATTAAAAAAAAAATAAGGAAAAGTGTTTACATTAACATATAAATGCTGGCGTACAAAAAATACTTAAAAATATTTTATTCCAAAGATCAATCTAAATAGGATAAATTGAACTTGAGCACCAAGATAAAAATTATTATTTAAATCTTGTGATAAAACTTAATTAACATTTACTTGAATGTGTATTTACGTACATATATCATATCCTTGAAGTGGTAAGTACCTGCAGCATCGTCATATTCATACACTCTAGGCGTGAACTCGTGCAGGCTTTTTGGTGCTTCATTATCAAAATGTAGGTTCTCACTTATAATAGAAAATGTGCCCCACTGTGTTTCATAAACACCAAATGAGATTCTGTGGTCCACATTTTTCTTTTCAAACTTCTTGAATTTCAGAAAATTTTGTTTGAGATAAAGAGTCACAACATATAGAATTTTTTGCACGAAATATTTTATGTTGTAGAAAAAATTCCTTAAAAAAATGAAAATTCTTAACATTATTATTCTATTTTATTGAAATAGTAAAAATATAGCCAAAAATATCGCCAAGTAAATCGCCAATCGCTATTTCAAAATTTTCATCGCCAAAAACAAATTTTTGTCGCCACGTTTGGCGAGATATCGCCATATCTGACAACACTGATACTGCGTATTTTAGAATATCATTTCAATTACTTTGTTTGTGTTGGTGTTTGTCTTGCTTGTTGATCAGTGTTGCCAGAATTTCTAAGGATAAAATCTGCAAAATGTAACAATTTTTTACGAAAAAATCTTCAAAATCTGCATTTCATTTTTAAAATCTTTAAAAAATCTTCAAAGCTATTTTCAAAACAACTTTTTTTATATTTTATTCAAAAAATTTATATAAATATGGAACTTATTACTTCAACAATTTTACAGCACAAAAAACAACATGTAGTTTGCTGTGCTACAAAACCAATCTGTCAGAAGATTTCTGAGTAAATTTTGACAGTTTGGTTCAAATTGCTCAATTTGGCATCAACACCCGAGAATCAGATGGGCGGAAAAGGTAACCTGATACTGAATTCGCCTTGATATGGATGTAAATGTTTAACATAAATTTTTTTCTTTAGTTAATTTTAATTATTATTCGAACTCCATTTGTTTCTATATTTGTGATTTGAACGGGCTAAAGTTCGTATCGCTTTTTAAGCCAAATTACATGTGATAATTATTAATGAACAAATAACACCAAAGTCTGTTGTAAATATTCTGACTAACAACACATAGTTGAACGGAACAGCCAGCCGTTTTCGAAGGCCACTAAACCTTCATCATCAGCGTTCTTTTGTGTTTGGTCCACTGTGTGTGGTGTCAGTTGATGTAGATTTCTGCTTTATATACTTAGCATTTTATTGCAAATGGAATATGTGAATTGGTTTGATTCATCGTATATCAATTTGCTGAAAGCTTTTTTTTGTATTGTAAGCTCAATTTTACCATCACTATATTTACAACAGTCTTACCATTGTCGTTTTGTTCTTTTTACTAATTATACACATGTTACTTAATTTGCTTATTTTTTGTTCTACTTAAGACAAACTTTTTTGGTTTGTTACTATTAAGTATATTTTTTATTTAATTTTTGTCACAGGCCCATGGCTATTAATTTTTAGTTAATTTTAATTATTATTCGAACTCCATTTGTTACGAACTTTAGCACGTTCAAATCACAAATATAAATTTTTTTCATTAACCTATATTCATAAAAGTTAAACTCGGTTTAAAGTGCTTTTTATTTAATTGTTTTAGAAAAAATTTTCTTAAAATAAGTTTCAAGCTAATTTTATTTTTTTTTATTAATAAAACCCTTTAATGTACGAAGAATGTGCATTTCGTTTCTGCTTAAGAAACTCATCAGTAGACTTCAACCAAAAAATTTTTGAAATAAGATAAAAACTACATATGTTTATAGAATGACTATCAATATGTTATTAAGAATTACGTGCAACAACATAATGGGTAATATTCATAAAAATTATTTTGGGTTACAAAACGTTTAACATACAAATATCCATGCAGTTTGTTTTTTAAACCTTTTGTGAACCAAAACTATTTTTATGAATACGGCAGAATAAGCTTACAAGCTTCAAGCAAAAATCTTTACAAGCTAACATCTTCGATTTTGAATCCATTATTTTTTCATTACATTTTTAAAATTAGCTGCCACATTGGTTGAAGTCTATTGATAAGTTTGGCGGCTTTTCCAGACGCGAATTTAACTTTGCAAAATCTTGAGTTTGTTCAAAAAAAAAATATAGAATAAGATCTATTTTCTCTTCTCTCCTACAGACTCAAGACTTTGCAAAGTAAGCTTTGCATGTGGAAAACCCTCTTTCCTTAGGAGAAACAAAATGCATATAACCAACAAACAAATAAAAATTCTTCATAGTTATGTGCAAATAATATAAAATGAATGAGAAAATAAATCAGATATGTAAAAAAAAGTCATTTAATTTGTTGCATAAATATCCAAAGGATTCGAATGTTGTTTTATTCAAATTTACTTGACTGAAAAATCTTTCGAAATTTTCAAATCAATGTGGTAAAAACATTACATTTTGAATAAACTTAGCGCCGCAAAATCGTAATCAGAATGAGCTCGTCTTATATCAGATATTCGTTTCCAGAAGCTTGCCAAAGTTACTTCTTCTTTTTCTTTAATGAAGCCTTCCAAGTTCAAAAATTGTAACTGTCTAAACTATGAGTCCTTCACACATACAAGAAACAAAAAAAGTAGTACCAGTATTAGGAAAAATGTAAAAAATTGGAGTTGAAAAATCTGCATTTTTAGGCCAAAAATCTTCAAATCTGCATTTCGTCTTTTTTGAGGGCAAAAATCTGCAAAATCCAGATAAATCTGCATTTCTGGCAACCGTGTTGTTGATTGACTCAACGTGGTCATGTGCTGATGTTGTTGTTTATTTTGATTGTTGGTGTTGTATACGTGTAAATTCCGACAAGAAGCCGAAAAACGTCGTGGCTTGTTTTTTTAAATCAACAAAGTTATTTTTAGAATATATCAACGAAATGCGTCATGCAGCAGAAACATAAGAAATCATGTTTTGCGTGTATTCATTACTTGCGTGCCTAGTAATGATTTGCTCTTTAGCTGAGTGGTAAGTACGTTAGTCTATTGGTCAAGAGGTTGCCGGTTCGACTCATCACAAACGTCTTTAAATTAAAATTTAATAAAAAACCAATTTATAAAAAAAAAATTAAACAAACAACGAAAAACAACACATTAGAATTTGAAAAACAAATTCATTAAACATTTTTGTTTTCTGTTAACAACTCAATTGTGAATACCACAATAATTTTAATTGGAAATAATTGAGTTGATTTTGTTTTCTTATGTTACAAATGTGTGTTTGTATTTACAAAAATCGTTGTGGGTGCCTTTTTAAACAATATTTTATTTGTATTCACAAATAAATTAGTTGTATTTACAATTATTTTTTTTTCTGGGTTGTAATCCAATTAAACTAATTCAAATTTTTTTTGGCGACAATGAGCAATGCTGGCGACATTTAAAGTCGTGTGGTCGTATAGCCTGCTGTGGTGAATGTGTTTAATGCATAAGAGCGATTTCCGTGTGTGCTGTTTTGAGCATATCTGTTGTTGAAACAATTCCTCTTCTAAACTGCACGCATAATGCACTTTGCATCACTGTTTGTGCTAGCGGCTAAAATTTGTATAAAAAAAGCTCCAAAAGAATACAAATTCACATACGTACATACATCCTTTGCTCTGTTTTCGTTTGATGACGTTGGAAAAGAATACCATTATCCGGAACATTATTGTTTGTAGTATAATGTTGTCATGATGCGATTATAGTTCTATTATTGTTTTATTACTTCGATGTTTTTCTTTTCTTTTGTCCTTATTTCTTATGGAAGTTTAAATGAACTTTTAATTGAGTTCATGCCTATAAATTATTATTATTTTAAAAAATTATAATGCATTTTGAATTATTAAAGGACACTAATACTATGTTTAGACGACGAGTTGAATCACATGCTTCGCTCTCGAATCTTGTTTTTGAATCTTGCCGTTTATACGACGCCTTCCTGCTTCGTGTGCAGCGTGCCAATTTAGTGCTTTTCGCACTAGATTTAGTGCTTTTTAATTCATAACAGTCCGGAATTTTTCAACTAGGTGCTTTTTTTTAAATACCCGAAATTGGTGCTTTTTCACCTTTGACTTTAGTGCTTTTAGTGCGTTTAACAAATCCACTAAATATAAATTTGTGATAGTATGGTGGCTTTACACAAAACAACAAATAAACATTTTCCACTTTTCTGTCTGATTGTAAAGAACGGAATGTGCTACAGTAAACTTCTTGGTACGCTTTTGTAGAAAATTAAACACTCTATACAAAAATTTAAAATTAAACTAAATCTGAAATAACAATATTTTTAATTTCCATTACATTCACTTATTACAGCTATGTCTAAACTAAATTGAAAAACTTATAAAATTGTTTTATTTTTCTCTATTATAACGAAAAACACTTCTCTGGCACTTTTTAAAAGGCCTGTTTGTATTTTGTATGGAACTTGTAAAATTTTCTGGAATAACATAATATTTCTGTTGTTTTCTTGAAAAATCGTATAAATTTAGGGTAAATTTTATTTGGACTGTAAATAACTTTTGATCCAGCTAACTTATCAAAAAATTGTATGTGACTTTTTTTATAGAGCGTTTAATTTTCTACAAAAGCGTACCAAGAAGTTTACTGTAGGACATCAATTTATACCATGTAAATCGTATGGGAAATTGAAAAGTGCGATGCGCACCATCTCACCATCTCATCAGCTGATATTTTAACAGGCCTATTTTTTTACCTAAAGTTTGAAACCTGGTTCTGAGAAAAACAAAGGATTTTTTTTTAGAACACCCTAATGTACATCCATACATAGTAAATAGTTTTTGTTAATTCATTGACACATACCTACATATTTATACGCATGTACATATACATAAATACATACAAATTCTTTCGATTTGTATGTTAATTACACTCAGAATTCATTTTATTTCGATTCTAGTTACAATTACTGGAGTTACAGTAACAAATTGATGGACTCGATATCGACAAAAATCGTACATTTCCACATAAATTTTAATCAAGTGTTTTGATATTTCGTCTATACGGAATGATTTAATTTAGAAAGTTGTATAAAAGAGTACAAATAAAATTTTAATTGAAATCTTTATCCTGTAAATAAAATTACTTTGTTTCTGAAGTTAAGTTTTATGGATTATATAAGCTTACGAGTTCTACTTTATTTTTCCAAAATTATTGTATCAAATATCCCATTACTTAATTGTTTAATTTGCTTTTGTCTTGAACTTAAATTATTTTCCTACTCATATTCTACTTATAACTGAACAAAATCGAAATATGGCTTTATTGCATTTAGTGCTTTTTTTGAAGGCAGAGTGCTTTTTGCTCTGAAAAAGTTGGCATCACTGTTCGTGTGGCATCTTTTTATTTATATTCACACATTCATACATATCATACGCACGCATATATGTACATACCCAGTGGGAAAAGGTAATGAATAGTAAATTATAAGGTAATGCACATCATGTACAATTTTTCATTTCTGAATTGATTACTGTTAACACAGAACATGTCCTAGGAAAGTAAGGAGTTATTTTAATTGTGTTTAATCAAATAACCCTATCGTTTCTAAGGGATGCATTGTTTTGCTTTGGAAAATAATACTGTATGTAATTAATGCCTACTTTTCCAGCTGGGTACATACGTATCATGTGCACGTATATACATACATACACATAAGCATACATACTTACATACATTCGACTCATTCAAAATTTTGTTTTTGAAGGCATTCCTATATTTTCTTCTTATTTTTCCTTTTTTTACTATTCATAACTTAATTAAATTTATTTATATTAAACTCACATCTATGTTCTTTTGGTTTGTTTTTATTTGTTCAAACCCATACATACACATATACATACATATTTTGTTTTGATAGCTGGTTCAGCTAAACTGCCGATAAACTGCGATAAAAGTTAGAGAAGATACCAATTTTACGTCTCTTCGTAAGTAGATTCATATTGAATCTACTTGATTCGCTCTCATAATTTTGTATGGCGAAGCAAGTTGATTCGGTCATGATTGGGGTGTGAAGCATGAATAGAGAGCGAAGCACGTATCGTGTAAACATACTATAAGGATAAACATTATTTTTGAGAAAATTAATTTTGAAGGACTCTAAAGTTTTTTATACTATTACGGTCTCTTACAGTATTATTTATTAGCACTTAAATGTTTTTGCAAAAAAAGGTCGTGCATAGAAATCTAATTGTTTGGGAACAAAACGTTTCACAAACGTTTGCTGATTCATTGTTTTTACCCTATAAGCCCCAATTAAGTATGCATATCTTTTGCGTTTAAGTAAAATTAAAAGACAGCTTCTATGGTTGGTTGTTTTCATTAAATTATTTATGGGACATTCCATAACTTAAGGTGGAAGTACATAACACGCGTTCAATGCGCTAATTCGATAGAGGCGGCTGTCAAAAAAGTTGAAATAGTGTGTTTTCATAAGGCAAGTTACTAGTGTTGTTAATTATTCGTCTTTTATGTTGGTTCGAATGAAATTTCATAATTTTTTTCTTGTTCGAACAGACGAATAATTTTGAACTTTTGTTCGAATATTCGAACGAACAAAGAATATAAAAATATATTCGAATAATCTTAAAAAAGTTTGCAAAAAACGACTCGTATTAGATTAATTTTTTTATTAACAAACGAAAAATATTTCATTACACAAGAAAAGCAAATAATTTCAATATTAATAACAAAACTTTAAAATTTTAAGAACCTTTGCCGCAGCTGTGGCATAGATAAGAACTCTATGTTCCACTTATACTATTTAAGACCGGTTTTCTTCAAGTATAAATTAGAAGATATACGATCATGTCACCATTGAAATGAAAACAAAGCAAAATTATAATCGGTCAAGACGCTGGGGAGCTACGGCGTCAAAGACACGCAGATCAACAGAATATATCTAAAAAATGTGATATTATCTAAACGCCTGGACAGATTTTCTTTAAACATAGCTAAGAACACTCTCGAACAAGTCATTTATTATTTTATTTTTAAAGAGAAGTAACGATCAGGCAATGATTGCCTACTACTATTATAAGGAAAGGGATAGTAACAGAAAACATAGGTGGTGAAGGAATAGATAGAGGAATGCTTCATTTTTTTACAGCTCTGCTTTTTGCACGTTTTTTTTTAATAATGTAGTGTTGCAGCGCCTCTGGCGTTAGTGAGTCGTATTAATTTGTTTGAAGCTGTGTTTAGTAGCAGTTTAGTAGTTATTTTACTTCGCCGATGATTCTGCTACACAACGAAGGGGGGTGCTCTGGTGTTACATTAGGATTAGTATCTCTTGAAGTCGGAATAGTTCAGTAACCAGTGACTATACCTTCATCACTTGAACTTTTCTACAACAACTGATAGAAAGGGACAGTAATGCGCATCAGAAAAATGCGTGGTGTTGTTATTTAATGACTGTCAGATAGCGAGCTCGATTCTAAAACCTTCGTTTTGTAGTCAACGTGCTAACTTCTTCAGCAAATGCCACCCTCAAACAGGAAAACTAAATCAAAATCGGTCCAACCGTTTGGTCTGTACTTCGTATCGTACATACAAATAGATACACAGACACAAACTACATACAAACTCATAACACCCCTTTTTTTGTAAAAATATAGGTATTTACACACATTTACAAACATTTTTAATATGTTATTAATTTTTTGGAAAAAATCATTAAAAAACCGCAGATAACCCAAAAAATCTTTTTATACAAGTAGTTAAGGAAATTGTTCGAATATGTTTTCGAACAATTTTTGCCTCATACGGTTTCCAAGATATATCAAGTCGTCAAAATTACATAGTCAAAATTGCATTAACTGATGGATCACCCTTTAATTTAATTTTTTTGAAAATTTAGTGTTAATTGTTGTAGTCTATATAAAAATACACTAATTTTAAAAATTTCAAGTGTCAATACACACATGTACATACATTTGTATGCATATTACATGGGATTTTAACATTTTTCGTTGCTCGTTGTGGAACACCCTTTAATTTTTAATTCTCATGTATTTGTTGTTGTAGCGACCAAGGTTCTACATACTCTGTCCAAATTTCAGGTCCGTAGCTCTTACGGTTCCTGAGAAAATACCGTGTGACGGATAGACGGACAGCGTAGCGAAAACAATGTGGTTCCTTTTCACCTTTGGTGTACGGAACGCTAAAGAGGCCATCATGATTTTCATCCCTGGTTCTGATATAAATAAACTTTTTGTTGCAAAACTTTACAAGCAAAGCGTTTATTTACTTTTTCGTATCTGGGAGAATAATTTTGTAGATTTCTTGCCTTGTTCTCTCGTTGCAAGTTTCTGCTAGGAAAGTAAATGAACACACCTAATATTTAATTAATAATTTAAATACAACCAGCTAAAAAAATAATATATGGTCCATATATTTTTAATATATGAATGTATATAACTATATATGAATATGTATGAATTCATGTATGGAAATGTATGGGATTATACATGGCAAAACTATTATATATGAACTAATATATGGACTAATATATGAAATGTATTATAATATATGAGCTCATATATGGAAATCTAATTATGAATCTCTTTATATGGAGATCCATATATACAAATAAGATTTGATATATGGAGACATATAATATTGTATGCATACATGATATCTCACATAAGATCGGTTTTGCAATAAAAAAAGCTTGGATTTTATCACTGGTGAATTGGAAATCCATTAGAAAATACATACGGTATGCAATCGAAAATAATAGAATTTTCTAGATAAGAAACAGAGTTCAGGTTACTGGAAAAATTATATTGAAAAATATTGTTATACGGATTATTTTTTCTTTTATAATTAATTGGATTAGTTTTTAATCTGATTTCTTAAATTAAATTTTATGTACGAATATGAGTTTTGTGTTTTTGAAATAATTTATTCACCTTTTGACTTAAAATGATGACTTTTAGTTCGTTTTGAATTATTTTAACCAAACAAATGTGTCATTAAATCCAACCTCCCTGTTCAAAATCTAAAAAAAAGTAATTTTAGTAATTTAATATATTGCACAACAGTGCGATTTTGTGAATCAAGAGAGTATGAATATGAACTGTAGAGGGAATATTTACACGTACATTTATGAAAATGTATGCATTTATATAATCATATATACCCATATACCCTCATTTTTCGGATCCGAACCATATATGGGATATCATGTATGCTCCATACATATTTTCTTTAGCTGGGCAGGTATTAATTTTCCTTATTTTTTTTTTTTTGTAAAAAAAGTATTGAAACTTAATATAAAATAAAAAAATCCCAAAAGGACGGAAAAATTGAGTAATTTAATTGTGGGACTTTGAAAGCAAACCACAATGTATTGTAATATCAATATTATTTGTAACATAGTCAGTTCTGGAGGATATTATCAACTCTACGCCACACTAGTCACATATTTTGCACAATTTTGAAAGAATTTTAGTTCTAGCGAAGAAAAGAAACCAAAGGAATATTAAAAAAAATATCAAGAGAAAACCGCTGGGTTTGTAAAAATTAAGCAGTCTCTACGGTGCAGGCTTCTGATAAGCACAGACTATGAATTCCGCTATTAACTAGCTTAACTTACATAATTTTAATACTAGTATTTCTATATATGTATATGTAAGTTTATATAACAACGACATGTGTAACTATAAATTGCAGATAATACTCTTGTCAATGCAATCAGAAACGGAGCCAGTGGGAGGATTTAAAGATATCCATATTAACCAGTATTTTATTCTTGCCATACAAATATCTATACATTTCCTGACTAATGTATATAAAATACTAATAAATATATATGTATGTAAATATGTATATGTGTATATAAGTATATGGGTAACCCTCTTTACCCTTCTTAAAAAAAGAAACAGAAATCTTAAGCTTAATCCTCAACATCCCTGCTGCAATTTAATTATTTTATTTGAAAGTGTATTTGATTACATAAGATCACGCTTTTTACTCTTGCATTCATAAAATATGAACACAAAAAAAAAAAATTACGCAAATCTGGTGATAGAAACACATTTGATGAAAGATGTCAGATTTTACACAATAAAAAAGAAGAAAATAAATTTGCAATATTACAGATTGAAATCCCCGTCATTATGGGAATTTAAATCTGTCATGTTGCGTGTGTTCGTGTTTATGTGTGGGTGAGTGTGAGTATATGTAACTTTGAATAGATGATTGTATGTGTTAAAATAATTGTTTTTCATTTTTTACTTTCTTAAATTGTATTAAATAGCGCACAGTGGGCCAAATGAGAAATGAAGTGGAAATGAATCTGCGGATGGCGGATAGTTCGATATTATTTCTAATTGTGATTTGGTATTAATGCTTTACCACTTTAAGCATTTTCTAGATTTTTGAATCAATTTTAGCAATTATATGAAAACTTGTACCATGAATAAATAACTAAAAAAAAAAAACAAAATTAAACTATATTTCTCCATTGCTGGATGTAGCGTGCTTGTCTTAATCAATTTAAAATTTCAAATGCAGTCTTTTTTGAAATCTTTTGTTTTGTAATATTAAAACAGAAAATTTTTAGTTAAAAAAATTTTTTAAGAAAAACCAAAATCTCCATTTTTCATTCTCTATTAAAATTTTTCTTTTGATTTTTTTCACGACTATACGAATTGAGATAACTTAAGGAATTTCTTTTATATGTCATCACGAATTTTATTGAAAATTATAAAATATATCTTTTTGAAAATTTTGGTTATGCTACTAACTACTAGCGGAGTTATTTACGAAATCAGGAACCAAGTCGAGTCCAAAAAGCAAAATTAGTAAATTCAAAGCCAATTATCTTTTAAACTATTCAGAATATCTCTATAAAATAACCTGCATTTTCTTTGGCTATATAAAAACTTTGCAACCAATTTAGAGTCACTGAACGTTATGAATTAAACAAAAATTTTTTTTTACCGATTTAGTCAACTTTGACACCCTGTACATCACCGTGTGTTTCCACAAAGTAGTTCAAATTTCAATAATATTAAAGCTTAGTTCTTCCTCTATAATTTCTATATATTGGGTGTTTTTTATTGAGGTATAGAACTTTAAGTTGGCATCACTTTTTTAACTGGCGGCCATTTTGTCAGCTGTCAAGTGATTAATATTTAGTTTGGTTTGCCATTTCATCATGAACAGGTTGACAAAAGAACAACGCTTGCAAATCGTGCAAATTTATTTCGAAAATAATGGTTCAGTTCGCGAAGTTTACCGCAAGCTTCGTCCATTTTATGGTCGACATAATCGTCCATCAGAGCAATTAATTCGGTTAACCATGGATCGTTTTCGCACTACGTTTACTCTATGTGATAATACGCATCCGCAGAGACGTCGAACAGTGCGCACCGAAGAAACCATTGCCGCTGTAGAGCAAAGTGTTGAAGAGGACCCGAATGAATCGATTCGCCACCGTGCACAGCAATTGGAGCTTTGTCCATCAACTTTATGGAAGATTTTGCGCAAAGATCTTGGCTTGCGACCTTACAAGATCCAGCTTGTGCAATAATTAAAGCCGCGAGACCATGCAATGCGTCGTGATTTTGGTGTATGGGCCGAAAATGAGATTGATCTCGATGCTGATTTTCATCGCAAAATTTTGTTCAGTGATGAGGCTCATTTTTGGTTGAATGGCTACGTCAACAAGCAAAATTGCCGCATTTGGAGTGAAGAGAATCCACATGAGACCCTTGAGACGCCATTACATCCACAAAAACTGACTGTTTGGTGTGCTCTATGGGCTGGTGGAGTCATTGGGCCATACTTCTTCCGAAATAATGCTGGAGAGTCAGTTACCGTTAATGGAGACCGGGATAGAGCCATGATAACCGACTATTTTGTTCCCGAATTGGATGGCATGAATGTGGATGAGTTGTGGTTCCAACAAGACGGCGCTACATGCCACACAGCGCACGTCACAATCGATTTATTGAAGGAAACATTCGATGAGCGCATAATTTCGCGGAATGGACCTGTCAATTGGCCACCAAGATCGTGTGATTTGACACCATTGGATTATTTTCTTTGGGGATATGTGAAGTCGCTCGTCTACGCCAACAAACCAGAAACGTTAGGGGACTTGGAAGCCAACATTCGTGGCGTTATTGCCAACATACGGCCCCATATGCTCGAAAAAGTGGTTGAAAATTGGACCTGTAGAATTGGCTTTATTCGAGCCAGCCGCGGCGGCCACATGCCCGAAATCATATTTAAACATTAATGGCATAAAATTATCCTTCCAATAAAGCCAAATTGATGGACATTAAAACGATTTTCTTGTGTTTTATTTCAATTCGAAGTTATATACCTCTAAAAAACGCCCTTTATATATAACATTTTGTTATCGAATCGGAAATTTCATAGATACAGACTTATTACTTATTTTCCTATATATAACCACTGTGCGGCGCACTATGAACCATTTTTTCAAATCAATAGTTTATTTTTTTTTTTTGAATTAAAAATGTTGCCGTTTATAGTAAAAAAAAGAAAATAATCTAAATGAAAGGATTTTTAGTAAACATTAGTTAGGAAATTATTTTGGGTCAAAATTACCACCACTTCAAAAATTTCCTAAAAATTTCAACTTCGGAAATAAATTGTAATTAGAATAAATTTCTCATTTTAGGAAGGTAAATTTATAAGGAATAAATAACACCAAAGGCAAATGTAAACACTAGCACATGGTAAGATTATAATAGGTACATGCACGACTACAACAAAATTACAACACCAAAAAACACATGAATTTTATTGTTATAAACAAACGTATAATTGTCAGAAACAGATGCATTTTGTTTTTAAAAATAATAATTACAGGGTAATTAAATGAAATGAATGATTATAGTCATTCAGTGTTGCCAATAGGTGTGTAATTACACAGAGTGTGTAGTTACTCTCCTGTGTAGGTCATGTAATTAGATTCATGTATAATCTGTGTGTGTTATTTATCTTCTATTTTTATTTAGTTTTGTTTGCATTTTAATCTACAAAAAACATGTGTATTATAATGTGTAAATGGAAACACAGCCATGTGTAAACTCAATGGCAACACTGTATTTATTTTATTTACAACATATACACTAAAATTTTTGCAGCTTGTAAACAAAGTTTGACAACTACTTGTATTGTATACAATAACAGGCTGAGCTTGTGCATGTACCTGTTATAATTGTATCATGTACTAGCAGAACGGAACAACATGCTGTTTTGTGAGGCCACTACGCCTTCATCATCAGCGTTCTTGTGTCTGGCCCACTCTGCACTACACGAGCTGTATGTCGAGTCTTATTCAGCAATTTACTGTTGTCAGCTGGAAAAATTTATCTGAGCGTAATGTAAAAGATAATTAATTATTATTAGCCAGGCTATTTAAATATTTCCTGTTCCATGGCATAATTTTATGGCCGCCCATCAGTGTTGCCATATTTATTTTTCAAAAATCTTCAAGTCGAGCTGAACAAAAATCCTTTTTTATACCCTTTACCAAAAAATGGTAAAAGGGTATATATAGGTTTGTCATTCCATTCGTAATTTCCAGAATATTAATAAGCGAGCCATAAAGTATATATATTCTGGATCCTTATGCATAGGGAAGACGAATAAGCGATGCTTGTCTGTCCGTCTGTCTGTACGTGAAATCGGTTTTCCGAAGCTCCCAGAAAAGCTAAATACTTCGTTCTTGGACTGGTGTGTCACACATGGTCCAAATAAGATTGGTATTGAAAATCAGCGAAATCGAGCAGATGGTTTCAGAGCTGGGAAACTTAAACTTCATTTTGCCATACAAAAAAAAAAAACTAATTATAATTTTTTTTATTAAATAAACTTATTTTATACTTCAGTATGAATAAAATTGGTATTTCTAACTAAAAAAAAATTAAAAAAAAAATTTAAAAAATTAAAAAGACGTTTCCCGGGTTGGAAAACTTAAATTTTTTTTCTTATACAAAAGTAACTTACTAAAACAAAATTTTCCTTTTTTTTCTACAAATTAAACATATATTGTGTTCTTAAAGGACAGAGATTGATGTAAGAAATCAGAAAAACAAAAAGGATGATTCCAGGGTTGGAAAACCTACAATTTTTGTGATATATAAAATTAACTACCGTAAACTAATTTTTTATTTATTTTTATTAAAAAAACTGTTTTTATACTTCACCACGAATAAAATTGGTATTTCAAATAAAAAAAAAATAAAAATTTAAAAAGACGTTTCCAGGGTTAGAAAACTTTATTTTTTTTTTTCTTATACAAAAGTAACTTATACTAAAACAAATTTTTCCTTTTCTTTATAAATTAAACATACCTTATATTCTTAAAAGAAAGAGATTGGTGTAAGAAATCAAAAATATTAAAAAGGATGATTCCAGGGTTGGGAAACTCACTCTTTTTGTGAAATAAAAAATTAACTACCGAAAACTAATTTTAATTTTCTTTAAATAAATAAAATCATTTTATATTATAGTACGAATAAAATTGGTATTTCAATTTAAAAAAGTTTAAATCACGTTTCCAGGGTTGGCAAACTTACCTTTTTTTTATACAAAAGTAACTTACTAAAGCAAATTTTCCCTTTTTCTCTATAAATTAAAGACATCTTATATTCTTAAAAGAAAGAGATTAGTATACGAAATCAGAAAAATCAAAAAGTTTGATTTCAGGGTTGGAAAACCCACACTTTTTGTGATATAAAAAATTAGCTACCGAAAATAAATTTTTATTTTATTTTTTTTTTTTATTAAATAAACTTATTTTATGCTTGAGTACGAATAAAATTGGTATTTCAATTTAAAGAAATTTAAAACACGTTCCAGGGTTGGAAAAATTTACCTTTTTTTATACAAAAGTAATTTACTAAAACAAATTTTTTCTTTTTTTTATAAATTAAACATATCTTAAATTCTTAAAAGAAAGAGATTGGTGTAAGAAATCAGAAAAATCAAAAGGGTTGATTTCAGGGTTGGGAAACTTACACTTTTGGTGATATAGAAAAGTAACTAAGTCTAATTAATTTTTATTTTTTCCTCTATAAATTATATATATTTTACGTTTTGGAAAGAAAAGTTTTGTGAAGAAAATTATAAAAATAAAAACCACAGCTCCAGAGCTGGAATTTTTTAACTTTTTTTCTGGATATTAAAGTAACTAAATAAATTTTTTTTTTTTTAATTTCCTTTTTTCTTTTTTCACTTAACACACTTTCTACATTTTTTAAGAACTACAAGATTGATATAAGGAATCAGAAAAATCTAATATGATGATTCTAGGGTTTGAAAATTAATTTTTTTGTACATAAAAGTAACTAGCTCAAATTATTTTTTTCTTTTTGTTTATACTTTATGTATGTGCTTATGTAAAGGGTGTTTTTTATTGAGGTATAGAACTTTAAGTTGGCATCACTTTTTTAACTGGCGGCCATTTTGTCAGCTGTCAAGTGATTAATATTTAGTTTGGTTTGCCATTTCATCATGAACAGGTTGACAAAAGAACAACGCTTGCAAATCGTGCAAATTTATTTCGAAAATAATGGTTCATTTCGCGAAGTTTACCGCAAGCTCCGTCCATTTTATGGTCGACATAATCGTCCATCAGAGCAATTAATTCGGTTAACCATGGATCGTTTTCGCACTACGTTTACTCTATGTGATAATACGCATCCGCAGAGACGTCGAACAGTGCGCACCGAAGAAACAATTACCGCTGTAGAGCAAAGTGTTGAAGAGGACCCGAATGAATCGATTCGCCACCGTGCACAGCAATTGGAGCCGACTAACCGACTATTTTGTTCCCGAATTGGATGGCATGAATGTGGATGAGTTGTGGTTCCAACAAGACGGCGCTACATGCCACACAGCGCACGTCACAATCGATTTATTGAAGGAAACATTCGATGAGCGCATAATTTCGCGGAATGGACCTGTCAATTGGCCACCAAGATCGTGTGATTTGACACCATTGGATTATTTTCTTTGGGGATATGTGAAGTCGCTCGTCTACGCCAACAAACCAGAAACGTTAGGGGACTTGGAAGCCAACATTCGTGGCGTTATTGCCAACATACGGCCCCATATGCTCGAAAAAGTGGTTGAAAATTGGACCTGTAGAATTGGCTTTATTCGAGCCAGCAGCGGTGGCCACATGCCCGAAATCATATTTAAGCATTAATGGCATAAAATTATCCTTCCAATAAAGCCAAATTGATGGACATTAAAACGATTTTCTTGTGTTTTATTTCAATTCAAAGTTCTATACCTCTTAAAAAACACCCTATATGTATCGCTATACTACATACACGCACTTTGGTAAAGGGTATATAATATTCGGCGCAGCCGAATATAGCACTCTTCTTTTTTTTATTAAAAATCATTTTTTGTTATTTTAATGAATGAAAACAAGTTAAAATTTATTTTGTTTCCAGTGAACTATTGAAGATAAAGCTAAACAACACAAAATATTTACTGTATAGAATATGTCGAAGATTTTTGTAAAGCAAATCAAAAAATATGTGAGTAGTTTAGTCAAAAGTCCCCTTCAAAAAATATAGTAAAAGTCCTGGTCTTAGCTAAGAAATTTGTTTGGTCGTTTTAACACGTCTAAAAATTTAAAAAATAAGATAAATCTTCACATATGGCAACGCTGCCTCCCATGTAAAGAGATTTTGCTTTCAAAAAAAAAATTACTTATAATTTTTTTTTTATATAGAATATTAAAAAGCTGTTAGTCTCAGCTACAAAATCTAATTTTTTTTTTAGTCTTCTTGATGATATTTTACGAATTGTTTTAATATTTACAACACCAGATAAAATTAATTCAGCATAAAATTATAACTAAGTATGTCATTAAGACATAAAAAAAAAATCGTTTTGACGGTGTCACGTTGCAAGTGTGAAGTGTAATGTTTGCCATTAGAATAATGTAAAGAAATATAGTATAGAAATATTTGTTTCTTTCTCTAGTATTAACTGTTGCTCACGCAAAACAAAAGCAACACCAAGAATTAATTATACTAATTAAACTAACACAAATATAAGAAATTAAGACACCAGTAGCAAAAATCATTATTATTAAAGCTATTGCAAGCAACACTATGAACAGCATGAATGTTGTCATACACTGTGAGCAGCTCCTAAAGCTGTACTTCTATTAGCATTATATAGACTTTTGGGTTAGATAGTAACAATATTCATATCAAATTCACCTTATCCTCCTACTCCACCACAAAACAGAACAAAAAAAAAACAACAAACACTTCTTTTAGCTAAAAAAAACCCGTTGCAACTTCTCCCTTGTCATTATGAATTATTCCCACTCGTTTCAAAGTGATTTTTTCTTAATTTCTCCCTCCCTGATTGTTAACAACCAGGCAAAGGGAACTACGAGTATTTTAAAGCCGCATTCCGCATTTATCACAAAAAGTGAAAGACTAGCGTCTTAAGAATGGTAATATCCCTCTAGTCAGCCCAGAACCATATGTCTGTATGTCAACACTATTTTCTCTACCGACAATTGTACTAGTTGAAATGTCGACAAATTTGCTTCTATGCGCGAGCAGCGATGCGTTAGAGACAACAGTTCTAGTTTATTTCTGGTGGCATTGTCAATGAACTCGTCCATAATTTTTTTTCTTTTTTATTATGCTATGCAATAATATTAAATAAATATATATGTAAACGAGGGTCACTAAAATCTACTAGTGAATCTTTGGTTCAGATATCTCCATAGGCGATTACATTGGCTCGGGTACACCTAGTCAGTAGTACTATTGACAATGACACTAGTAAATTACTATAATTTTACTATTGACATCCAGCGAGGAAATAACGATATTGTAGAATAGAGCCCCTAAAATTTACTACTGAATCTTTGGTGACAATGTCTCCATGTGGTCGCAAAAGAACTACTTGGTCAGCAGTGCTACTGTCTACTGGTAGATTTTCAATGACAAGCTAGTGTTAAATGTCAACAGAGGAGTACATAAGCTGGGGTACACCTGGTCAGTAGTACTATTGACAATTTCACTTGTAAATCACTACAGTTTCACTTTTCGCATTTCCTGCAGGGATGTTTGAAAATGAAACAAGAAAATATTATAAATTTATCTTTAGCTTCAACCAGCCGAATACGCACAAATAAAATATGTATGTAACAACCGCACCAAATATACAGATTTATTCAATTTGTAGCACAGCAATCAAATTAAAATTGGAATAAAAAAAAACAGGAATAAAATAAGTACATAACTACCAACAATGAATGAATGAGGAATGCTTTTGAAATTGTATATCAGAGCAGCCCACAGAGAGAAAACCGAGAGAAATGTATAAGCGTATGTGCATTCATTTGTACAAAAAGTCGATTGATGTTCGGCACTCTGGCTCTTCTCTAGCCAGCAGTGTTGTATATGCATATGTTAATGTATATGTATGTTTACATATATTTGTACATGTGTGCGTGTATATTGCTGTGTTAGGTAAACCTAACGAATTCAGCAATATAGCCAAAAATTACGGATGTCTGGCACCCGCTTAAAGGCATGTCAATATTCAGCTTCAATAAATGTGGTTGTGTGCGTTTTCTTAAAAAAAATAAAAATATTAACACTAATAGTATGTGTGTGACTAATTTTTGTAAACAAACGCACACAAAAACACACATATATTCCCCGTCGGAAATTTCGTTAACTTTAAACTAACTTTAAGCTAACTATTTTGCAACTAGTACGGACTGACACTTGGATTACTTTTAGGGCCAATCACACAATGTCGACAACGTTCGAGTTGTCGCACACTTACATTCAAAACAAAAATAAGTTTTAATATTTTGTTCTTGTTTAAAATGTAAGTGTGCGACAAGTAGAACGTTGTCGACATCGTGGGATTGAACACTAATGTAATCAAGTGACTATTTTAACATTGCGATGTCCTAGGCGGTAGTCAATTGTCTCACTCTGGATTACTTTCAGCTAACTTAAAGTTGATTTTTTTTAATCACCTACCAGGTCAGTAAATTAAACAAATTGTTATGGGGTTCGAATGTATCAGCACACGTTGTGTACTCAACGCGCTGCCACTCAGCTAAGGTACCATCTAAAATAACAACAGCAAAATGTTAATATATAAAACTGAAATGAGTTTCAAAGTAGCTGAGAATAAATTTGTTGGCTCTCATCAAATTCGATTACGTTGCCAATTTAAGAATTAATTTTGGGTTTGTTCATTGCAGTTAGCTTTTAGTTAGTCTTAGACAAGTTAACTATAAGTTGACCACTTTTATAATCAACCACACATTCTGCGACAATGTTGAATCTGAACATTAATGTTTCTGGTGCCCGCTTACTTTTTGTGTATAAATTATTATTTCCCTAACCATATTTTAAACGTTAACCAGACAATGACAAAAGTATCGTTTTAAGTACTCTTGGAGTATTAGCCGTCAAACAACTATGAATGCGTGCACCTAAAAGCAAAAATCACGAATAATATTTATAACTATAAAATCAAACCACTATTTTTATACACATTTTTTTTAATTACGCACTACAAACGACTGCAACTAATATTTAAAGACTGTGTGAGCTACAATCCCACACATGAGTATGAAAATACTTTGACTATTAACCGACTACACATGCGTGTATAAAAGGCTATTTTATCCACACAACACAAAGAAAATATGTTTTCAAATGGCCACATACACATACTCATACTCATGCATTTTCCTTTCCATTTTATTTACAGAAATAATTGTATACAGTAGCGAATTATTAATAAATATCCCGATTATCAGCGTATTTTTTTTTTGCAGATTAAACATCTATAGCCTGAGTATAAACATACTCAGACTAAAAGTATGAGAGAGAGTCAATGCGTTTGATACGTACAAGGGCTACAATTTATGATTCGTGAACTGACAACACTAATGTCAATAGCTTAAATCTGGCAACACCATAATAAAGTTTGAAATTTTTTTAGCATAAACGTACTCACAACTTTTTATTGCACTCGTGCTATATATTAACTAAATTAATAGTCATTGGCTTGTGGCAAAAATTAAATAAATATACTTAATAGTAACAAACCAAAAAAATTTGTCTTAAGTAGAACAAAAATAAGCAAATTAACAAACATGTGTATAATTAGTAAAGAACAAAACGACAATGGTAAGACTGTTGTAAATTTAGAGATAGTAAGGTGAGATTTCATTACAAAAAATTATTCAGCAAATTGAAATACGATGAATCAAAACAATTCACATATTCCATTTGCAAAAAAGTTTTGTATATAAAGCAGAAATCTACATCTACTGACACCACACACAGTGGACCAACTACAAAAGAACGCTGATGATGAAGGTTTAGTGGCCTTCGGAAACAGCTAGTTGTTCCGTTCAACTAAGTGTTTGTCAGAATATTTACAACTAACTTTGGTGTTATTTGTTCATTAATAATTATCACATGTAATTTGGCTTAAAAAGCAATACGAACTTTAGCCTGTTCAAATCCAAAATAAACAAAAAATAATAATTAAATTAAGTAGACAAATTTATTTATTAGAAATCGATTGCAGGCTGAAAAAATTGTGCATGTTTTTTCGGTTAAGAAATTAAATGGCAAAATGTATTTGTACTTTTCGCTCTTACGTACTTTATTGTATTTATCTATTATATTGTCAATGCAAGTGGCTAGACATATTGTTTTACTGATTTCAAGCAGTACGCTTAACTGTAACAAATTTCAGTAATCCGAACTACGTTTTAGAGAAAAAATCGGATAACTGAAAAAAATGGGTTTTGGTTTTTTTTTCTAGTAAAGCGGAGTCGACTGTAGTACCACTCGTATATGCCCTTTTATTTATACTTGTAGCGTATTTTAGTTTCTTTCCATAAACGAAGTAGAGATGCTCTTGCATGTTGGAATCGGCTTTAGTCACAGTCAGTGTGCACACTTAATTTTTTTTAAATTCGGTAGAATCGACAGAAAAAATCGGTGGATTTGAATGAAATTCGGTAGAAAATTTTTTTATTCAGAGAAACATAAAAAATAAAATATATTTACTTATATATAAAGGGTAAGTGCAAGGAGTATCAGGTGATTGGAAATTAAACTGCCATAGACAATGATGCCTTTCCAATAAAAAGTGTCATCCCCAGTTATTTGTCCTTACCCTTTATATACATAGATATGCTATGCATATACAATAAAATAATATACATAAATAAAAGGAATTCAGTTTTTGTACATAGGTTTTATAAAGCTACTAAAATAACTTTTATTTGACAAACATTTGTAACTACAAAGATTATATATAAGATCCATTTATGAATTTAAACTTGTGTGCAAAAATTATTAAATCATTAAATATTTCATCCTAAAGGCACAATTCTTTGGCAAATATTAGGTTACTTAGGCCCATTATTACAGCTTAAAGTTCGTTAAAAGTAGGATTTTATCGGACGTATAAAAACTTTATAATTTGCAAAATTTTACTTTAACCTAAATTGAGCGATAAATTATAGGCAAGTTTATCTTGCCTGGTAAGTTAAATTCAATTTGCAATAATGGAAAGCTTTTTATACGTCCAATAAAATCCTACTTTTAACTAAATTTAAGTTGTAATAATGGCCCTTATAGTTTCAGGGTCGTATTCAAAAAAACTTAACAAAGCTTTGAAAAGCAATGTTAAGTAAAGTTGTATTCAAAAAAAATTATTATATCGAAATTCTAAAGTAGGCACCTACGTTTGTTAAGGCTACTTTAAGTTGATATTTCCAAAATGTGTATTTTGTACCTCAAATATTTTTGCTAATATAGCACATATTGATTCATGTTACATCTGAAAATGAAGCTAGAAGTGCTAGCTCTTATCTTAAATTTATTATTTCTGTCATGCGATGGAAAATATCACTAAATTATCCAACTGATTCGAAATACATAGCAAAATCCATAAAAAATATTAAAATAAATAAAATTATACAAAAATATTTTAGTGATGTACATTCAAACAAAACGAATCGTAAAAAGCTGGATATTCAAATACTCATTTCGCTCGAATAAAATAAATTGAGATAATCAGCCTTATTCCAGTTGTCGACATCGACGTCATTTTAACACAATACCAAAAAATTGGGGCTTGCTTACACGCTCTCGAGAACAATTTTGTGCTATTGACAATCTATTTCCGTTCCTTAAGGTCTAGAAAATAGCATAAACCTGCCAACAGGAATCACTTATTTCGAAAACGGGTACACAAGCCCATTTTTTTGGTATTGTGTTAAAGTGACGTTGATGTCGACAACTGGAATAAGGGTGAATTTTTCTATTTTCATCATATTTTTTTACTTTTACTTCATAAAAATGTTTATCTGTTTTGCTTCCATGTCAGAAGCTTATATTTTATAAATTAGGTTGCTTAACTTCAAGATAATAAAAATGTATTTAATAAAATAAAAAATTAGTTGAATACTCGAATTGTTTATCTAATTTTTCGACCTAAAGCTTAAAAAATAGTTTCATTGAATACTCGAATGAAATTGTATTCGATGTTGTACATCATAAGCTGTGAAATGGTTGTTGAACATGGTGGTGTTACCAGAATTTATTATTAAATCACAAAATAATTAAAGTTGTCTTTTGAATACAATTTCTTAACAGAGCAATGTTAGCCTTAAAGTGCTTGGTAGCTACTATGAACTTTAAAGCTCAAGTAAAATATTTTTTTGAATAAGGCTGTCAGTTTTTAACCGATTTCTTTGTTCTGTTTTAATGATTTTGATGACAGAAAATTACCGCTCTGCGGCCACACTGCTATGTGGCAAAATAGGCAATTTACACATATATCGAATTAAATTACTAAATAACAATATTCGGTAGATTTTAGGCCTTGTTTGGTAGAATTGGTAGATTTTTAAATTTACAAACATATTCGGTAGAATCTACCGAATATCGGTAGAAGTGTGCACACTGGTCACAGTTGCTGGAGAGAAAATATGTGAGCGTACAAATTGTTTGCGCTACAATTAGGACTATACGCATGAGTACTCGTATATACGATTTTTGAGTACTCATTGTCATTCTCTGATGTGAACTCGCATGTATGCAAGTGATTTGTATTTTTTTTTTTCAAAATCATCCAAAGGAATACATTCAACCGAACCGTACGGAACTTTCCATGTTTTCTGAATTAAGTAGTAGAAGCTCGTCAAATGTTATATAAAATTTTAATGGGCGTGGGTGGTCCAAACTGCTTTTTAGATGAAAGAGCTTGACATTGCAGGAGTCTGAGGAGCTGCATACAAGGTTTTACGAGAATTTTTTTTAAGCAGTAAAATGAGATATACAGACATACATATATAAAACGTAATTCAAAATGCATAGCCCTGACTGCTTCTTAAATACGAAACTATATTATTCATTACAAGCACAGAAACTAAGCTGTTTTGTAGCAAACGTTTCAGTAGAAGGACACGAAATCTAATATTAAATTGTGATGTTCATATTCAACTTTTTTCGGTAACCTGATCAAACGACTACATATTATATTCTCTTAAGCCTGGTACTCTGTTCAACATTTCACGCGAAATGCTGCCAAAGTACATATAAAAAAAAATTGACACGAATGGTTCATGAAAAAATGTTGCATAAATAGTTAGCTTGGTAAAAACATTTGAAATGTATATTCAACATTTTAAGTTTTCACGCGAAATAAGTAGAGTGCCACTTGTTTCGTACGCAGTTTACAACAAACACATGGGATGTTTCTGTAAACATGATAAATTGTAGCATAGTTTCAGGAGCATTTATTAATATTGTTTACATGTCAAATTTTTCGTACGAATTAATCAATGTTGATAAAAAATTTTCACAAATTTGAACAGAGTACTATGTTTTAGACAGAAAAGAAAAAAAAAACAGAAAAAGTTTTCATAAGGCTCATCTCTATAGGGACAAGTCCGCGACACTAGAAGCACTAGAAGACAATATTGAAGAATTTATTCGTAAGACGCGGGCCAGCTTATGAATCCTTTCAGAGATATCCGCTGCCAAAATTTACATGAAATCATCTTTAAACATTGAATTAAAGAAATGCATTGTTGAAAAAAACTGTAATTTCTACAAGTAAATTGTCAAATCCACCACGTTTCGCGTGAAAAGCTCGCGTGCATTAAAAACATCAACATTTCAAAATTATCATTGTTGGTGCGTTGTCATTGTGTAGAATTAATATTCTGGGGCGCCAGCAGACATTCTATTTATTTATTTTTCTTAAAAAAAACACATAAAAATAAACAACTCTCTAATCTTCATTGTTTGTTTCTGTCAGACATACTGGCACATTTTCCATTTTCGCACTTCCATTATTTTTTATAAATTTTTTATTACACAGAATTCTTCTCATGACGTACACTTGTTACTGTTCAAATGAAGTGTGAGAAATGAGACACATTTACAATGTTAAGATATTTTGAAACAAATTAAAATATTCCAGCAGATTACAGTCTTAAATGTTTCAGCTTAAATATTCATCGCGTTCCTGCAAATAAATATGAAATAACTGCAAAGAAGTATAATTGCCCCTGACATGGCTGAATGAGGGATGATGAGTTAAGGCAAGACATTCGGATAAATTCTGTATTCCAGGCTAAATTAAATCGTTGTTATAAATACACATTTCCATATTTCCTATTATGAAACAAAAAAAAAAAAAAAAAAAAAAGCAGGGGAGATGTGTAAACATCTAGTAATGAATTTTTTTTTTTAAGTTGGAAGTACTTATGCTTTTAGTATATTTTTTTAGATTAATCAATTAAAAGTATCAAAACTTTCAATATTGTAAATAATTAGAAATTTGTTGGTTTTTTTTTTTGTTTTATTAAACTTATTTGGTTAGTAAATGGGCACACTGCAGTATATGTATATGTACTGCATTCAAAATTGCAGTAAGCAGTAAATTTACTGATTACTAAAAAAATCCAGTAAATTTTTACTGCTAATGAAATTTAATTTGCATTACCAGTAAAATCGTAGGGCCGTAATCATAGTAAAATTTTAGCAAGTGGCAAAGTTTTTTCATTCAAATTTTGAAACTTTTGTATGAAAAACATTTAGCCACTTGGTAGAATTTCATTATGAATACGGGCATTACTGATTACTGAAAATTCAATGCACCTCAGGACATCCGCATGGCCTGCTTGAGAGTGTATCTTCCATTTTGCTGAGAGCTGCTGCTAGGACCTAGTTGCAATGGATCTATGACAACATCGGAGTGCTCATCAATTGGCGAGTCTCTAGAGTAGTCGCCATAGTCAACATACACTTGCATCAGAAGCCTCACCTGGATCAAAATCAGGATCACCGACATCATCATCACCAAAAATACTTGGTTCTCGATATTCATTATCCGAGTCAGAATTGTCGCTTGAATCAGGTTCGTTTTCACTATATTCATAGTCACTTTCTTCCAAAATACGACGCAAAATTTTCAGTTGTTAGAATTTTTTTTGTTTGATGATCGTTTCGGACGCATTTATACTATACAACAAAATACTATACAACATCACGCGTAAAACACTATTTGACAGCACAAGATAATGATTATGAGATTGGGCACGCAGTTACCAGACTAAAATAAGCATAATTATTACCTGCAACATATGTGGCTCATGAGCGTGCAAAGGCCAAAATGTCTATGTACGCTCCTGTACCACGTATGGTTCATGGAAATATTACCCACTTCCACTTTTTATATCACTATTATTCTGTGTTAGGGATATTCATATAACCATAGCAGTACAATTTTCAACAAAAAACCAATTGAAATTGCGGTGAAGTTTTGCTTTTTTGTTTGGGACAGGGAACGTGTTAAACTAACTAAAAACTGACGCAGAGATCAGTGAATTGTTTTGTACAACTAAATTTTTCTCGTAATTATGTAGTTTATCAGTCAAAAACTAAAGGTGCAATTAGACGTGACATGGCCATAATGCCATAGCCATAACCAAAGCAAAATTAAAAAAAAAGCAAAAGGCTATTAGTTATTAAAGTCTCAATATAAAGGCAACATTTATGATATACATTTCCATCCTTTGGTTTGATTCGATAAGAGACAGTGGAAGCAGTGTGTTTCTCTCTTTTGTTTTTGTGAAATTTGGTATAAAAATGACCTTCCCACATTTGCAGATAAATGTGGAATATATAATATTTCTCTAGCAATTTTTGAAATATTGGAAAACATCGGTTGATGAATTTAATTTTTAATTTATACTACCTGTCATTTGTGATACATATCAATACTCATTATCACAAGAATGTTACCATACTTTCAATAAATTTCATACATTTTGTAAATAAAACTACAAAGAAAAATAAGCACAAAAGAAAATAAAACAAAAATTATAGTGCATTTGAAATTACTGCCGTCCATGTTGTTACGGGCTTTATTAATTTGTCAGCGACAAATTACTCTGTTTTATCATTAAAGGTACAATCAGACGTGACATAACCATAGCCAAATAAAACAGCCGTTCGAACCAAACTAATGGGCAACACTGTATTTGATTTATAGGTGACTCGACATAACGCCATAGCTAGACTTGGGTCGAACTCGTTCACTAGTTCATTTTTGCCACAAACCAGTGATCAAACCCATTTAAATTACATGGGTTTGATCATTGGTTTGTGGCAAAAATGAACTAGTGAACGAGTTCGACCCAAGTCTAGCCATAGCCATTACCATAGAAACCAATTGAATTTTGGTTTGGTTATGGCTATGGCTTTATGGTAATTTCACGTTTAATTGCACCTTAACTGAGTAGATATTTTATAACATTTTCAAGAGCAAAGTATTTTATGTGCATATGGGAATTTGTTTGTTTTTTATTTTATTTTTTGGTATATTTGTCGCCAAGAAAATAAAGCAAAAGCTTGTAAAACTAATAGATTTCGATTACATATGATAGCTTTGATTTTCTGGACAAATGTTTCGCAATGAAAACTCTCAGTAAATCAATTTTGTACGCACACAACGTTTATTCAGGTAATATGGGTGAATCGACCTTAAGAACACACGTTGTGGGCATAGGACAGTATTTGGCCTGGAACACTAGCGTGCGCCTAGATTCTGACACTGCGATAATATTAATTTGTAGGTTTAAATAAAAGACGATGAAACTTGAACGTGTAAAGCTTTGTTTTTTTCGTGTACTGTCCTATATTAATTTTTTTTTAGCAACCAGCAACTTATAAGAAATTATTTATTAAAGATCTTATTTATGAAAAAAAATATATTTTGATTTGTAAAATAGATTTCCATAAAAATACGATTTCGATGAAAAAAAAAGAAAAGAAATAAATAATAAGCGTTTTTTTTGGGAATTATTACAACTTAAGTTTAACATTTATTAACGCACTAATAATCCCAAATTATTATTTTACTTATTAAAAGTAATAATTTTTACTAAAAATGCATTTTACTGAATAAATTGTAAATATTCCCATAAAAACTAATTATTATCTTGACTGTACCCGATCAAAAATACTTTTGTGGCAACACTTTATTCCTGCATAGCTGTCGCTATTATTTACATTTGTATTTTCTTTACATACTTTCAAAACGACAATTAGAGCTGAAAAAAAGTCAGCCTATGTGCTAAAGTAAGAAAATAAAAAAAAACATGTTGTTTATTGAGTTCATGTTACAACTTTGTTATTTGTTGAGCTTCTCATTTATTTAAATCAAAGTTTAAAATTATCCGTCTTATTAATAAGCAAAAATCGAAAAAAGACTATTCATAAATGCTTAATAGCCTATTAGACGTTTAATAAACGTTTCATAACTCAGGGATTTTTAATGTAGCATACATGCTACTTTAAGCGTTTGATAAACAATTATGTATAATATTTTCTTGATTTTTTTAACCCTTGTGTGAGATTTTCTGTGGTTTCTCACTTTTATGTTTCTTGTTTATTCTTATGCATGTCTCCTGAATAATGTTCTTGGACAAATGTATTAATTTATGTAAGTCGGTACATGTATATATGTATGTATGCATAATTGTGCAAAAAGAAAATACATATGTACATATAAACATCGTTGAAAATTAATGAAATCCCATGCATTGCGCTGATTTACACGGGCATAATTGTGCTGGCATAACATGCCAGTTTGTAGGTGAGAGAGGCAAAGAGAGTGGTTTCGCGGTTGGCATAACTTTTCAACCAGCTTCAACCCCGCATTAGCAGCATAAAACCAATACACATACAACTTAAAAAACCGCAAATGTTAAATGAATCAGTGATGGAAAAGTTGGTACTTTTTTTTTTTTGATACTATTTGACATGAAAAAGTACTGTAGTACTCCCACAGCGCATTTGATACTCTCATGGTCTACTTAGAAATGCAGTCAGAAGACGCGCGTTTGCATATATTTTTGTCAAAAATTAAATTTCTTTTTCGACAAATGGCATGAAACTTTACTAATAAAGATATTTTAACAAATGATATTTTCTGCGGCACAGAAGTTGATCTATATATAAACAGAAATCATGTTGAAACAACTGTTCTAAATCAAAAGAAAATTGCAGTTTTATATTAAATTCTGTCAAGTTCTAAAGTGGACTTTGACCATGAAATGTTAGTTTGGATTAATAAGATTTCCCCTGAAAATGTTTTATCTGGTAAAACCAACAGCATTATAATGGGTGTTTTTTATTGAGGTATAGAACTTTAAGTTGGCATCACTTTTTTAACTGGTGGCCATTTTGTCAGCTGTCAAGTGATTAATATTTAGTTTGGTTTGCCATTTCATCATGAACAGGTTGACAAAAGAACAACGCTTGCAAATTGTGCAAATTTATTTCGAAAATAATGGTTCAGTTCGCGAAGTTTACCGCAAGCTCCGTCCATTTTATGGTCGACATAATCGTCCATCAGCGCAATTAATTCGGTTAACCATGGATCGTTTTCGCACTACGTTTACTCTATGTGATAATACGCATCCGCAGAGACGTCGAACAGTGCGCACCGAAGAAAAAATTGCCACTGTAGAGCAAAGTGTTGAAGAGGACCCGAATGAATCGATTCGCCACCGTACACAGCAATTGGAGCTTTGTCCATCAACTTTATGGAAGATTTTGCGCAAAGATCTTGGCTTGCGACCTTACAAGATCCAGCTTGTGCAAGAATTAAAGCCGCGAGACCATGCAATGCGTCGTGGTTTTGGTGTATGGGCCGAAAATGAGATTGATCTCGATGCTGATGTTCTCGCAAAATTTTGTTCAGTGATGAGGCTCATTTTTGGTTGAATGGCTACGTCAACAAGCAAAATTGCCGCATTTGGAGTGAAGAGAATCCACATGAGACCCTTGAGACGCATTACATCCACAAAAACTGACTGTTTGGTGTGCTCTATGGGCTGGTGGAGTCATTGGGCCATACTTCTTCCGAAATAATGCTGGAGAGTCAGTTACCGTTAATGGAGACCGGTATAGAGCCATGATAACCGACTATTTTGTTCCCGAATTGGATGGCATGAATGTGGATGAGTTGTGGTTCCAACAAGACGGCGCTACATGCCACACAGCGCACGTCACAATCGATTTATTGAAGGAAACATTCGATGAGCGCATAATTTCGCGGAATGGACCTGTCAATTGGCCACCAAGATCGTGTGATTTGACACCATTGGATTATTTTCTTTGTGGATGTGTGAAGTCGCTCGTCTACGCCAACAAACCAGAAACGTTAGGGGACTTGGAAGCCAACATTCGTGGCGTTATTGCCAACATACGGCCCCATATGCTCGAAAAAGTGGTTGAAAATTGGACCTGTAGAATTGGCTTTATTCGAGCCAGCCGCGGCGGCCACATGCCCAAAATCATATTTAAACATTAATGGCATAAAATTATCCTTCCAATAAAGCCAAATTGATGGACATTAAAACGATTTTCTTGTGTTTTATTTCAATTCGAAGTCCTATACCTCTAAAAAAAACACCCGTTGCCACTTTTAATTAAAGGCTAAATTTTGAAAATATTAACAACCAATATAGATCATTGGCTAATATGGAAGAACTGAAACCATTAACAAAATAATATATGCAGTTTCTGGTCTAGAGTGTCTAAAACTAAAAACGCATTAGATGAATACATGATTCCTGATATATCGAAAGCTGCTTACGGAATTTTGTCTATACCTCACTTCTCTGCGAATGTCGAAAGGATTTTTTCTTATCAAAATCTCATGAAAACAAAACAAAGGAACAGACTTTATGTTCCGACAGTATCAAGTCTTAAGGCGCTGTCAGATACAACTTCAACGCTTTGCGTGACGTTTCTAACTTAGGCGAAAAAGCATGACGCAAAATGTGTATGACACAATGAAAACTTTGACAACACTCACTGTTTGTTTCACTATTCGGTTTTATGTATAAAAAACAACACAATTCAATTACTCTGATGCCACGAACTCGTTTTTTATGTAAATTTACCGACATTTTAATAAAAATTCCATATTTACATGCGAGTTTGGTCAAACAAATTAAAAATAGTATACCAACTGATTGTCAAAGCATACAAAAAGTTGAGAGTTGTCTAAAGGCCATGTCAGATGAAACTTTTGCTTCGCGTTGCGTTGAAGATTCGCTTTGACATCTAAGATGAAATGTACATGTATGCAATTGAATTTTGGCTTGGTTATGGTTATGGCGTTATGGCTATGTCACGTCTAATTTAAGCTTTATCCAGGCCTAAAATTTTTATAAGCCTAAAAACTCGTCTTGTTTTAACTTTAACATTTGTACCTATGAAAATCAATGATGAGAAAAGTGGCGCAATTGTGACATTTTTAGCACTATTGGATGTTAGATGGCACTGGCACTTTTTTGTCCATTCGATCCTTAACCGCCAAGAAAAAAAAATAAGTGGCATACATACATTTTTAACTTAATTATTTAACGAAAATCAATTATCTGCGATCGTAACTAAACGATTTTCATCAAAAAATTAAGCTCGAAAATTATGTTGCTTAAGCTCTTTGGCGGTTATGGCTCGTATTAATATGGAAACTTTTCTTATTCCAATAATAAGTAAACAGGTCACAGGTATTTGTATTTCTTGTAAATAAGTACAAAGAATTAATAAATTATACATATACATACATATGTACATATATGTCTTTTTGTAAACAACTAATTTTGGAAATTATTAAATTAATTATTATTGAAGCATTTTAAATTAAATAAAAAGTGCTTTGCACTATTCAAGTGGCGAATCAATTTTCTGCTCTAACATTTCATTATCTTTCGAATAGCAAGAATTTTCACGTCCTACAATTGAATCCTCCCAATCATAAATGTTTAAAACATGTTATGTGGACATGTTATAAGGCCACATGTATTATTTTCTATAAAAATAAGAAGGACGTTTTATAAATTGAGTTAAAATGGATTCAATACTTGGTTAATTACTCGTATTTACCTGGAGAGCCGCTGACAATCCAATAATTTAAATTGCGCACCTAAAATTGGGGTTTTGCTCGTGTATATACCACCAGGCAAAATACAGTTAAGAAAAATAATTGTATTTCTTTGTTTGAATACATTTTGTAGTATGAAGAAGTTTATGTATAGTTGCGTTAAGTTTTAAGATAAGCACTAGATTAACGTTTCATTATTTTTTTTTTCATTAATTTATAACAAAATTATACAGAAACCTGTTATTTGTACAAGTTATTACTTTAGTATACATACATACATACACTTACATACATATTTTGATGCGAACATAAAAAATAACTGAGGGCCAATTTCACCAACTCTATTTAAATATCAATTCATATTTAAATGTCGATTTTTATGAATTTTTGTATGGAAAAATTACTTAAATATGAATTGATATTTAAATAAGTTGGTGAAATTGGTTCTAAATAAACAAACGCACATATACACACATATGTGTATATTTGCGCCAGTATAAACCCACCAAACCAAATGCTTCGAATTCGTAACGACTGATTGACAAAAATCATAACAATTTTTGTAGTAAATATTTGACACGACTTCGCAGCGATATGAAGTTACCAAGCGGCTAATTCCTGCATTCGGGATCAAAATTGCATTCGAATAGAAATTAATTTCGATAGCAAGAAATTTTCTGATGATGTCACTCGATACCACACGAATCGAGTTTTTGTTTCTGTATTGGATAAAAGCAAATAGTTTTATTTCACAGCACTGAATAAATTGTAAGCAAGGTAAGTAAGAGGTATGTATTAAAGACCTGCATAAACAGTCTTTAAATGTAAATACGTTATGATTTTTAAATGTATTCACGTCGCATGTATTATACTAAACCAATAATAAATGCTGTCATACTATAAGCGAAGCACGATGGATGTATTGGTGTACGTGTATATCAGTGTTAACAAGCGATGTCGCCAAGACAGCTTGTTTGTAACAAACACTCAAAAGAAGTACTGTTGATTAGTGTATGCTTGTTATTTTTCAAATTGTACGTTTGAGTGTGTGTATAATATGTAGATGGTAAGCTATTATGTGATTAACCGCATACAAGTAATGTTAATGCATGTGTGTGCCTTTGCATGTGCGCAGAAAAATAAAAGATCATACACGCATACATGCATGACGTTCGCGCTCATGCGTAGAAAAAAGCAAGCATCACAAATTCTTCCGTCACGAAGTGTTTTCTTCTTTACTCTTATACCTACAATACTCAAATAAATTTCTTGCAAACAGTGTTGTTAACGTTTGCTTTATAAGATTTCGCTGTAGTAAAGCATTTGAAAAATCCCTCATGTCATGAAAGTTCTTATAAGACGTCTTGTGCAGGACACTACTATGTACTTATGTAAGTAAGTTAGTTTATTAGTGCTGAGGTTGCCGTTTCAACTCCGCCCAAAGGTATTTACTGTTTTTCTCAGCCAAGCAAAAAATCGTTTCGAAGATTTGATTGCGTATAAAAAACATTCCTAATATAACAGTTATGAAAATCAAAATTTGTAAGGAAATTCACCAATTCACATTGTTAATATAACAATAACTTTGATTGAAATAACTTTGAAATATAACAAAAATAAATAAATTTCAACAAACTATTTTTTTTTATATATTTAATTAAAAATTGTTTTCAGATTTTCCCTTAACTTACAATTTCGTTAATTGTATTTACAAAAATTGTTATGGATTCGAAATCAATTAATTATTTAATTCATATAACACAAAAATTAAAAATTAAACTTAACAAAGCTTTGAAAAACAAATTTAAGTAAAGTTGTATTCAAAAAAAATTATTTTATCAAAATTCTAAAGTAGGCACCTACGTTTGGTAAGGCTACTTTAAGTTGATATTTCCAAAATGTGTATTTTGTACCTCAAATATTTTTGTTAATATATTACATATTGATTCATGTTACATCTGAAAATGAAGCTAGAAGTGCTAGCTCTTATTTTACATTTATTATTTCTGTCATGTGATGGAAAACATCACTAAATTATCCAACTGATTCGAAATACATGGCAAAATCCATAAAAAAATATTAAAATAAATACAATTATACAAAAAATGTTTTAGTGATGTACATTCAAACAAAACAAATCGAAAAAAGCCGGATATTGAAATACCCATTTCGTTTGAATAAAATAATTGAGATAATTTTTCTATCTTCATCATATTTTTTTTATTTTTACTTCATAAAAATGTTCGTCTGTTTTGCTTCCTTATAGCTTATATTTTTTAAATTAGGTTGCCTAACTTCAAGATAATAAAAATGTATTTAATAAAATAAAAACTTAGTTGAATACTCGAATGAAATTGTATTCAATGTTGTACATCATAAGCTGTGAAATGGTTGTTGAACACGGTGGTGTTAACAGAACTTATTATTAAATCACAATATAATTAAAGTTGTCTTTTGAATACAATTTCTTAACAGAGCAATGTTAGCCTTAAAGTGCTTTGTAGCTACTATGAACTTTAAAGCTCAAGTAAAATATTTTTTTGAATAGGGGGGAATAAATTTTCTTTTGTTTTAAAAATACGAACAAAATTGTATTTCGAATATTTTAAATTGATTTAATACTCTAAAAAATTGATGTGAGCAATGTATAAATTTAAAAAATTTTAATCGTTTTAAAATAAATAAATTGTATTGAATTTTCACATAACAAATAATTGTTTGAATTTTTATTATTTCTAATTTAAAATAAAAACTATAACTGAAATAAAAATATTTTTATTTTTCATTCCATTCACTTATTACAGCTATGGTATTGATATAACAAAACTAATAAACTGAAATGCGTAAGTAAATGCTCCCTACTGGTAAACAAAATTAAAAAAAAAAGCTACTGAAATGCGTAAATTCTCCAATAATTTTTTTAATTAAATTAAAGATAATAACAACAATATAACAAACAAAATAATGAGCAAAATTATTAAAATAATAAGCAATTGAAGTGCATCAACGAGCAAATTGATTTAATCGTATAATATTCAGCACAAACGGCCCTAATCGTTACTTACATCTTCTTGTGTAGTTCATGAACGATTCAGTACTTTGAACTAAGTGAACTAGTTCAATTGTTTTACGCTCACTAGTTAAATTTTTCAACCGAGAACTAAGACACAAAATGTACTAACTAACTTCAACGTTTGGCTTTACATTTTTACTGTTTGTGTGCTTTGCTTCTATGCTAATCCATATGTATGTATGTATGATAAATATTATGCAAAGTAAATCTGCATAATATGGTGTTGCACAAATATGGGCGGAGTAACGAGACCTCAACATGTTATTAACAGTATTTTAAAAAAAGTAGGAAGTAGCAAGGTGGTTGTTAAAGAAATTCCACAAAAAACCGCAAGATTATACATACGGTTATCCGTGACAGATCAGTCAGTCAGTGCGAGCGAGACGAAAAACTTTCGAAGCCCAAACAACACATACAAACCTGACCGTACTTTTAAGAACTAATTTCGAAGACACGAGAGCTGTTCTTCAATCCAGTGCAGCTTAACGACTAAATGTATGTATATTTAGTTCTTGTTCATCGTTGGCTACTACCACAAATATCTATAATAAACAAGAAACACAAGTAAACACTTATACTACCCTATTCACAAAAAATATTGTAGATTTATGAGATTTATAAAAAAGATTTTCACACTAAATTTGTTTTATAAAACCTTTATAAAGCAAATTCATTTATTAATTAATTAATTAATTTTGGTTTTCGTAAAGTTTTTTTAATTACAGATCTGTAGAATTGTAGATGTAAAATCATTGAACAAAAAAGAGCGTTTGAACTAAATGAACGAACTAATTCATTTATAAATAATGAACTGAAATGACTGGTCACAGGAATGAACTAAATCGCACAAGTCTATTTTTAGTAAATATTTTTTAATCGCATGAAAAAAATATTGACCCAAATACATAGAAATCCCTAAGCCTTATCATCATTATTTACTTTACGTTGCACGGTAGCGTGAAATAAAAAAAAGTGGTAAAAAGTCCACCGATTTCGATGAAGTTAACTGTTTTGGAAAGAAGAAGTGTTGAACTTTTCAGAAAGTATATTTGGAGGCACCCTGTTGTAAGACAGGGTAGCTCCAAAGAGCCTCAAAGTGGGAAACTGCGGTTGTCGAAATTCTTTCGGAGCTTGTAACTTCTGTAAATATCGACCGATCTTAATAATTTTTTCAGCGGGACAATCAACGTTAAGAAACAAAGAAACAAAAAATGCTAAGAGCACAATTTTATATCTTACAGTTTCCAAGTTATTTGACTTGAAAAACAATTTTTTCAATTTTTCGCCTTGACTTTTTTTAGTCGTTCGTACATAACTTCTTTATTACTTGGCAAAAATCAGTTGGTTGTGTTGTTTTTGGTAGAAAACTATATTAAAATTTATATAAAAAAGATTTTTTTTGATATCTCAAAAATTGTAGCAAGGAATAATTTTGCAATTTGGATTTTTGAAAATTATGAGAAAATTTTGTATATTTTGTGAAAAAAGTATTTTTAATTTTTTTCGAATATTTTAAAAAATTATTAACTATTTGTTAAAAATTTTATTGTTTCTGAGAGAGGAGGCATCAAGAAAGACTGTAAATTAGACTTTAGAGATTTTTGATAGTGCACCCTACATCCAGCATTGGTCGAAAATTAGCATTTTTTTTGCAAAAAATCTAATTTTTGGATGTGGCAAAAAAATTGCACGCTCGTTTTTGTAAATTTTTTGACTTTTTATTATAAATAAACTTGTTGTTAGTAACTTGTAAGAAACTCTTTACATCCTACACATAACTGTAGGCAGGGGAGGAAATTTTCTAAGAATGCTAAAATTTTTCTAACACAATTTTTCCCAATAAAAAATAAGTTTTATAAAATTACAAATCGGGTAATATTTTCATTTGTTTCAATAGTTTACACTTAGCTTTGCAAACAGAAAAAAAATTATTCTCATACCTTCAACACTTTTCGAAATATTCAAAATCCAATTTTGATTACAAAATTAAATTTTCTAATTTTTTTTTATTTTTGCCTAAGTTATTGATCTAATTTTCTTTACTTCAAATGTTTCTTAACTTTTTTTATGTTATCACAATAGTTGAGATAATTATCTATTCAACGGTATATAATATGTATACCTTTGCCATTACATAAGTCTTAAAATGTATACACAAATATAACACCTCAGGTGAAAATTTACGTGTTTTTCCTGATATTCAAACAAACCCACATTTTTTATGACCTCTTGAAGGTGTATTAAATATTTTTTTGTAACTAATTACTTTTATTTGGCTCAAAGATATAAAAATTAATATACACAGACAGTATGTACACTCACAAGGGCAAAGGCGCCTGCGCGCACATACCCTATTATGGGTATGTTTTTACCTAATATTTGTATTGCTTTTGTATCCATTGTTTGTAAAATACATACCTATACACTTGAGTTGCGATGGGTTCAATTTTATTATTTCAGTTATAGATATCATGGAGATAACAATTAAAAATAAATCGTTCTGTAAATTAACATGGGACTACTCGGTCGGACAAGGTTGACCAAATGTTGTACATAATAACTAAATACTACGTATGGTTTATCTGAAAACATCGATTGAAATTTTTTTAAATTATGTGAAAAAATGATAAGTGAATGCAATAAATATGTAAATTTCTAAATGTCACAATAGAAATAAGAATTTGTTATATGTATATAGAAAGAAGTTTGATCGGCCAAGTAAGGATTACGATAACGCTCGATGCAGAAGCAAAATGGTTAAACAAGAAGCCTTGATGCATTGGAATTGATTTTAGCGAAGACCCAACCATAAAAAGCTGCCAATTTCAGTTTAACATTTATTAACGCACTAATAATCCCAAATTATTATTTTACTTATTTAGTAAAATATTTTTTATTTTAAAAATACATTGAAATTGATTATTGTGGACAGCATTCCAACGCCAAAGTATAGTAAACATTTTACGGTGAACGACGCACTAGCACTCATTTTTCATCTGGGCCTTTTTTAATTAGAAATAAATACGATATAAGGAAGGTTATTAAAGGTTATTATTGCTTCTGAAAATTCAAGAGTCGCAGTAGAAGTTAACGAATGGCTATACAAAACGAAGAGCCTCAGCTCTCGACATGTTCGAAACGTTTTCTGTTTGTCTGATTTGAATAAATTCGGAAGTTATGGCCTGCTGGAAGAAATTTTGTTGTTGTTGGTCTTACTATTATATTTGTACATACAGGAAAATACACACAAAACACATACGCACAGACATTTCTGCTTCATTAACTTCGAATTTATTTAAAGCAGCAGTCAATCAAACCGAAGCTCTTCGTTGTGTATATCTATTCGTTTATTGTGTTGACTTCAACTATGAATGTCAGTAGCAGAAGTATGAACATCAGGTGGTAATTGGGCAGTCGAATAAATAGCACAATTTTACGACTTTTGTTATTTCGACTGTAGTTTTTTTTAACACTGTAGGAAACAGCTGATCGATATCGTTATGTGAAAAGTAATGGAAATGGTTATAGACATATAAAAATATCGATCAGCTGTTTCCTACTATTGCAGTTACATTACATTACAGTCGGCTAACTGAGCTATTACATACATACTCGCAATCGTTAGTACAAATTTCATATTGATGATGGCAGTTACATATTTTTATTAACCCCCGACCAAAACGAAAAAAAAAGCAATGTGAGTCCGATCACAGAGGAGATGTGTAAACATCTAGTAATGAAAATTTTTTTTTAAGTTGGAAATACTTACGCTTTTAGTGTCTTTTTTTAAATTAATTAATTAAAATTATCAAAACTTTCAATATTGTAAATACATATGAATTTGTTGGTTTTTGTTTGTTTTATTAAACTTATTTGGTTAGTAAATGGGCACACTGCAGTATATGTATGTATATGTACTGCATTCAAAATTGCAGTAAGCAGTAAATTTACTGATTACTAAAAAATTCAGTAAATTTTTACTGCTAATGAAATTTAATTTGCATTACCAGTAAAATCGTAGGGCCGCAATCATAATAAAATTACAGCAATTGGCAAAGTTTTTTCATTAAAATTTTGAAACTTTTGTATGAAAAACATTTAGCCATTTGGTAGAATTTCATTATGAATACGAGCATTACTGATTACTGAAAATTCAATGCACCTCATCATATAACAAATCATTTATGCAATTTATAAAAATTGTAGAAAAAAATTTTAGCAATCAGTAAATTTTTTTTTTGTTTTTACTGAAACTTTAGTGGTACTGCACTGCTCATCTATGGTAAATGCCTTTAGTTTTACTTTTTAATTTTTAATTCCTGTTGTTCATCGTTTAGTTGTTGCTGTTCGCATGTTGCTGTTGTGTACGCATTGCAATTAAAATAAATTCAGTAAAGTGCGACTTTGACTCGCGCACATTCGGTTTTGATCATTTTTTTTTTTTTTTTGATTCAGCTTTCTTAATTCTTTAATTTTTTTCATTTTAAACGATTTTTTTCAGTTTTATCGTTTTTTTCTCGTTTTGGCGTTTTTTTTCTTTCTCTCTTTGGGTTTTTTTAATTTTCGCAATTTTTTTCATTTTGGCGATTTGTTTCTGTTTTTTGGGGTTTTTTGCATTTTGGCGATTTTTTTCTGTTTTTAGGGTTTTTTTATTCAGGCCATTTTTTCATATTGGCGATTTTTTTGTTTAAGGATTTTTTAATTTTGGTGATTTTTGCGGTTTTTCGCGATTTATTTTAGTCCCAGAGATTTTTTTAATTTGGTGCTTTTTTCGTTTTGGCGATTTTTTTTATATTTGGCGTTTTTATATTTTTTTGATTTTTTAGTTTTACCGTTTTTGAAAATTTCAAGAGTTTTACTCTGACGGTTTCCAAGATACAGCAAGTTGTCAAAATTACAAAGTCAAATTGCAATTGCATTAACTGATGGAACACCCATTGATTTAAATTTTTTAAATTTAGTGTTAATTGTTGTAGTCTGTATAAAAATACACTAACTTTTAAAATTTCAAGTGCATATATGTACATACAATTGTATGTATATTACATGGGATTTTAACATTTTTCGTTGCTCGTTTTGGAACACCCTTTAGTTTTTAACTCTCATGTATTTGTTGTTGTAGTGGTCAAATGTCTACATATTGTGTCCAAATTTCAAGTCCGTAGCTCTTACAGTTCATTTTCACCTTTGGTGTACGGAAATATACAGAAAAATAACCGGCGGTGGCGCACCGTCGGCTTCGAGCCGGTCGACTTGTTTCTCTGCTTGGTATTGCTTCTTTCAAACACTAATACACTCATACATAGCTCACATCGATTTGACAATGCAAATCAAAAGCAAAGAAATCTCAGCAAAGAAATCTCAGCAAAGAAATCAAAGTCAAAAGATTTTTACCCCCTAGCGTATAGATGTTTACACATCAAAAAAGGGATGTTATAAGTTTGTAGTGTGTGTGGCTCTATCTGTGTATCTGTGTATGTATGAGTTCACGTATAGACCAAACGGCCGGAACGATTTTGATTTCGTTTTTTCTGTTTGAAAGGTAACTTTATCGAGAGTGTTCTTAGCTATGAAGGAAATCGATTCAGTCATTTAGAAGATATCACAACTTTTCTAGATGTATCCAGGGATTTTTAAAATTTTTAATTTTTGTTGTTATGGTGCAATATTTGAAAATACAATTTTCATACATATTTAGTTTATTGAGTCGAAGCAGCTCAGTTGCTTTTTCCTCGTATTATCAGACGAAGTTAATTTGATATATGTACATATGTACTTAACTAAGTATTAATATTATACTACAGTCGACAAGACTGACATAATAATGATAATAATATATATATATATATAACATATTTTTCCCTTTCCTACTTCAATTGCAGCGCTTCGTTCATCCTTTTACATTTACATTACACCTTTAACATTCATCTTAGCGATTTTCCAGATATGAGAAATGACAATGCATAATATACAAGATAGTTTGTCATTTGCTTACGCTTGTTCGGTATTTATAAAATCATTTTGAAATCAGTTAGAAAAACAAAAACAAAAAAATACTCTTTCGAACATAAAGTCTTGTTTGGCAGTGACATGGCTGTAAAACTTGCACTTTCTGTGGCAACAGAAAAAGATTTTTTTTGAGAAGAAACGAGAAACCTAATGTCAAAACAGAAACTTTCCGAATATATAAAGTGCAAAGAATACTACGATGAGGAGAACTTGAAAATGTGTTTTTTTATATTTGTATTTTGTTTTTCTCGTCAACAGAAGCACGTAATTTCGTTGCGGGCACTTGTCAACAGATGCTCTTAATGTCGTTCACTTCTAAGTTTGATTTTTGTTTTTTTTTTCGAATAGTTTCAATCCCACGACACATAACTATAGAAATGTAACGAAAATTATAAATGCATTTTTCTAGCGATACATACTTACATACATACATATCGCTTATTTACTCAAAAAATGTCATAACTCAAAACAACTACACAGAGAAAACAAATTCGTTGAGACAACCGAATTTGTTGCCAATTGAATTTTGGCGGTTGCACCAACTATCATAGAATTCTGGTATAACGACTGCAATTTTCTTGTAGTACAACTATATTTTTAATTATTACCACTAACCCAATAGTTGCAACAGCAGATAATATTGGTTAACCGAGAAAACAAATTGGTTGAGAAACCCGAACTAGTTGCCAATCGAATTAATATAATTCGTTAACTTCATGCCAGTTTTTCGTTATACATAATGCTGATAGTCTTTTGTTATTTACTTATTTAAAAAAAAAGTATTTTACAATAATAGACAATTGTTAATACGAACCGATTAATCGGTTGGGAATATCAATCAAACCTTAATATTTAATTTCAATTTGCTGCTATAAACTATGATGGCTACATTAACCTCTAATTAGTTGCAACAACTGATAGAAAGTCTTTATTTTAATGTACATAAATGTAGACGGACAATTTTTTTTAGTTGCCAATACCGAAAATTGGTACTAAAATCCAACTCCTAATATTTTATTCGGTTGTGCTAATCAATCAGTTAATTAGTCATGACAAAACCATACGCTCGGTTGATGCAATCAATTTAAGTATTGTCACAATCATATCTTTGTTACAATTATGCCCTTATGGCAATGAACATGGATTGTTTTTTGGATTAACAGAAAATTGATAGCGTGAACTGAAATATAGTTAATGCAAATGATATTTTATTGAACTAACCGTTTTTCAACCAATCTTTTTTCTGGCTGTAGTTTGTCAGAAAATTAGTTTAATGTTTTTTTATTGACACACAACTTAATGAAAAAAGAAAACTTAATTTTTATTTAAAGAGTTGAGTAATCAAGATATCAGTATGTGTGAAGTTTTTACACAGGGCTAATCCCACGATATCGACAACGTTCGACTTGTAGCACATTTACATTAAAAACAAAAACAAATCGAACGTTGTCGACATCATGGAATTGGCCCACAATATGAAGAACAATATGAGAATTAAGTTTGCATCATTAATTCAAAATTAAAATTTTTTGAGTTATGACATTGCTTGAGTAAATGAGCAAAAAAAAAATGAAATTAGTAAGGCATAAACATTTCAAGACACTAGTGCTTTTAAACGTATTTAAGACAGGTGTTATAAAAACTTTATATTAGAGATGTTTAAGGTTGACTGACGTTTTTTCGGTAAACTATTGTGTTTGTTCAAACAACAAATGTTTTTATAATAATAATTTACTAGATATATCAAACGGACGACACACTCGTCCGTATTCTAGAATCAAAATGTAAATAATTTAAGATTCAAAGAAAATGTATCTAAACGTCATAAAAAGTTCATTAAAACACAGCCACACAAAAACTTACATACATATGCAAGCATAAGTAAATAATACATGAAATTAAAAAACATAAACAAAATCCCTTTAACCAAGTTAATTCAATTTATTCAACTATCTTCCTTTAAGTATTATGGTTTTCATACAACAACAAATAAGAGAAAAAAATTGTTAGATCAAGAGAAATACTACACACACACACACACACACACACATGTTTTGGTTCTTTTTTACTTGTAAGCTAATAAATGTGTGTGTAATATGTTTGCATGTAGTAGTAGCAACTTTAAACGCTTATAGCTCCCAAAATACTAAACCGATTTCAATAAAATATAGCTTCTGCACATCTGTATAAAATATCCTTTAAAACCATATAAATCTTTTTAAAATCGGTGCAGTGTTACCAGCGTAAAAGGGATTACAAAAAACATGTTCGCCTATTAATTATATAGATGTATTTACTTGCCGGCATTTAATAACAACTAATGTGTTTCATACGGGATTTCCCGGGAAAAAATTCCCCCACATTTTCCGGGAAAGAAATCCCTGGAAATTTGTGCGGGAATTTACGAGATTTTTTTTATATATTATTCTGGCAAATTTATGTCTAGTTTCCACGATGCAAGCAAGCGACTTGTCTAGAAAAATTGTATAGGAATCACTCAAAAATTTTAGTGTTTTTCATATATTTTTCCTAGACAAGTCGCTTGCTTGCATTGTGCAAACAACACATTAGTTTGTGTGCACATATTTCTTGATGAGTGTCATTATTCATTTTATGAATGAGATGACAACAATAGTCGATTTTGTAAGTATTTTTGTGAACTCAGTTTATTTATTTATATGATAAAATTATTATTCGATACTTGGAAAAAATTCGTAAAATTTGAATGGAAGCCCCAAAATCATAAAATAAAAAAAGCAGACAATAAGTGAATAAAAGGCTATTTTAATTAAAGAATTTAAAGAAAAAATGTTATAAAGAGATTATATAACGTTTTTTTTTTCCTAAAAAACCAACATCCGTTTTTAGTCCTATCATTTAAAAGCACTTTTCTTGTTTTAATTAAATTAGAAAGAGGCTGTCAAGCAATTCTATTAGTAGGAAAAATTTTAATGGGAAATTAATAAATTAAATTGCTAATAAACATATGAATAGCATGACACAAAGAATCCATCAGTAGCTGTACCCGGATTCTGTGACTTTTTGCGAACCAAAAATCGCAATATTTATCGACACATTTATTCGCTTGCGGTAACGATAATGTGATTCCGTAATATTATTTACGTTAGTCTGCAGCTTTATCTTACTCACCATATAATTCAATATTATATGGTATCTCTGTATAGAAAATGTGCAAATAAGCGAAAAGCACAAGGAATAATAAATAAAAACTCAACACTGAAAGACAATGAAATTCTTCACTGTATTAATGAAATGTTTCATTAAAATTCAGCTAATGAAGCCCTTCATTGGATCAATGAAGAATGATTCATTGTATTTATGAAGTTAATTTTGGCGGCTATGTCATAAATAGAATGAAACTATTTCATTAGTTCAATGAAACTTTTTCATTAGTATAATGTAGTTGTTTCATTGATTTAATGAAGTTTTTACATACTATAAATGAAGTTTATTCATGAATATATAAAGAAAATTTCATAAATTTAATGAAATATAATCCCTTCTAAAGACCTACTTAATAAAAGATATACAGATTTGTTTTATTTAATTTAATGTATACAAATACATATGTACTTAATATATGCGCATATCGTCACCTAAAATCCAAAAGGTCGTAAGTACACTTTTTACTATTTCACAGGAGATGCAAAAAAACTTCATAAATTTAATACTATTTACATATATGTTAGGTGCCAAATTGAATAATGAATAAAATCGGTATTTTTGAATATATGTGAGTAAAATTTTAGGAAAATATGTATTTTGGTTAATCACATCATAATCAATCAAAAAGTCTATTTAAATTTTTTGGTTGTTACGGCCTTTGGGATTTTAGGTGACGATATGTATGTATTTATTCAGCCCAATCATGAACAAAAATTCCGCGCGAGTTTTTTCACTTTTCCCTTTTCTTCTATTATGAATCTGTTTTTCCCCTGTTTTTACCAAATGCGGGAATAAAAAACTCCTGGGTGAAAAAAGTAGGTATTATGAACGCAATTGAATTTGCTTTTTTCACTAAAAATCTTTCCCTGGCAAAACAGAAGGGAGTTTACATAAAAACATATTTAATACTGCATTAAAACAAAATGTTTATACATAAACTTGTATTTTATAGTTCTTTTATTTGGATTAACACAAATAATGCCCAAATAAATCATTTATAAACTTATTTTTACTTATTTTTTCAAGTTGGTGAATTTTAATAATTTTGTTTACTCTCTCACTCAAAAAAAGGGAGAAACAAAATGTCAACAAACAAGCAAAACAATGAGCTTCGTAATGCGGTGATGCCACGTTTTACTCTTTTTTGTTCCCAAGGAATTTATGATTGGAGGAATGTTTTCTCTCGAGAAAATTATTTTCCGTGAGAAATGAATTCTGAGGGAATATTCATGATTGAGCTGATTAACGTAAAACATTTACGGTCTAATTCATAAAAAATATTTTAGGTTTATTACAGGTTTATTTGACAAATTTCTCATAGAAATATGTCAAATAAGCGCTTAATAAATCTGAAATATTTTTTATGAATAAGGCAGTTAAAATTTAAGGAACTCATCAGTAGAGTTCAACCTAAATAATGTTTTAAGTAAGCCGAAAAACTTGCATGTTTATAGTGAAACTCTTAATATGTTGTTGAGAATCACAATACACAAACATAAGTTTAAAAGAATCAAACAAAAATCTTAACAAAACAGGAATCTTTATAAGATGTGTGGCACAACCTTCTTGTGTTTGTATAGAGGTGAGGAACGTGAATGGATAAAAAAAGAGAAAATGATCTAATTTACAATGAAGAATATTACATTGTATAAATGAAATGATTTCATTGCATTTATGACGACCATACTGCTTTGAAATAAAAAGGGATTAGAAAAATAAGAAACAGAAATGATCTTTTAACAAAATAACTTTTGATTTATTTACGTTTGACAAACTGTATACAGTAAGAAGACGAAATTTGTGGAGCTTATTTATATTTGCCCCAAATTTGCCAAAAAGAAAATTCGTTTAAACAATGTAACGATTTTCATTAATGCAATGAACTATGAAGAACACCTGAAGAGCAGAGATTGAAAGATTTCATACATACAATGAAATTGTTCATTGTATTAATGAAAAGTTTCATTAATATAATGCAGAACATTTAATGAAACCGTTTCATTCTCTGAATGAATGATTTTCCTTTCAGCGAATGAATTTGAGATTTAATTTAATTTTTATCGAATATCGTTAAAACATGTTACTGAATAGAAAAGGTATAACGGGCCTTATTTTGTAGAATGCAACGCTAAGCGTGAACAAATTTTGTATGTGATTAAAATTTTAATTAAATTTAAATTAAAATTTAAATTAAATTTAAATTTAATTAAAATTTTTTTAAGGGCATACTTTTGTAAAACGCAACGCTTGGCGTTGATAAATTTTGTATGTATTTTGTTTTTGTAATTTAAATTTTTTCCATATAAAATTTGACAACGCTTGGCGTTGCGTTTTACACAATTAGGCCTTAAATTTAATTTGAATTTTTTTAAATTTAATTTTTGAAAAGAAGTGTTGTATATATTTTCCTTAAGTTAGATGGAAAAAAATAATCTATAATTTTTCTTAATAAATATTTCCCCTCTCATTATCATTTTGTTTATCACACAACCAATCGCTGCATCAAATGACTTGTTCCATTACGAGTATAAAAGAAAACTCCATTTTATCACCCTTTATTGAATAAAATTCTTCTATACAATAGAATTTCTTGCCACTTCCTTGCGTGGCGTTTACCCTTCACGAAATGCTCGTTAAACTTTTATTTATTCCGCTTTTTGTTTAGCTCATATTTATTTGGAGGATTTGAATGTAAATTTGTTCCCAAATGTTTGAAATTATACACTTTTATTTATAAGGGTAATAAAAAAAAAGAATTGACTAGCTGCCTTATTTAGCAAGAACCTTTCTTAATGATTTAATTTGTAAATAGAGAATTAAAGCATAAAGTGGACTTAAATATAATTTGGCTAATACCTTATTTGATGGCAAGACTTTTTTCTACATTTAAAAAATATTTTTTTTCTTTTTTATTCTTCGAAATAGAAAGTAAAGAGCTGCATGAATACATTCACTTTTTTGGCTGCACGCAAATAAAACAAAAATGTTTAAAATATATAGAACTCCTTCATGTATTAAGAAAATTAACCAAAAAAAGAAAAATTGAAGTACATGATTGTAATAGTTACGAAATTTTTTTTTAATAAAGCCTGGTGCTCTGTTCGAAGTTGTGAAAAATTTTCAGTAACATTGATTATTTCACATGAAAATTTGCCTTGCACTAAATGTAGCCCAACTCGCGTTTTTTTTTATAAATTTCCCGCTTTTATTGCTTGAAAGTATGCAACAATGTTAAAATTCCGAGCGAAAAAATATACTGCTCATGTTGTTTCGCAGCTGAAACTAAAATGATGCCAGAGTCATTTTGCATGAAAAAACATGCTGCCAGATAGATTTAACGTGTTTCTCGCAATAAGAACTGATTACTACTTTTGCGAATTTATTTCGCAAATCTTTCATACCAAATACTTTTAGATGTAGTTTGACAGCATTTCGCACGAAATTGTGAACAGAGTACCAGGAGGCTTATTCTGAATTACGATGCAAAAATCAATGCGACGCGCAAATGAAATGCGATGCGAAAGAAAATTGGTATTCTGTTAGAATTACGCAATCGCACTCGTAATTTATTTCAAATCGTGGCAACGCTGCTCAAATAAACGTCAGTGTCAACAAACGTCAAATTAAAATTAAATAAATTGTTTGTGTTTGGCTGTGGAAATTGTTTATAAAATTTATTTAGAAAATTCTTTAAGAAAAAATAAAATTATAATAAAAATAGATTCGGTAGCAATGTGGTTCGACGACGAAGAAGGGCATGAGCAAAATGAAAAGATATAGAGAAGATTGCTTAGAAGCAAATTCGATATTCTAAGATTGAGTGAAAAAAGGTAATTTATTGTTACGCTTGCGAAAAATAAACGTTTACTTATGCAGAGTATTTTTTTAGGCTTTATAAAAAATTTTAGATTAAATAAAGAAGCATTTGTATACATATGTCTTAAATAATATTAGCTCGGAATGCAATACTATGAAATCAAGTGGAATTTCGCCAATTATCAAATTAGCGGTGGCTACCAACACCAAATTGTTCAAGATCATTTCTTCGGAATATCTCAGCCAGCTATGTCGCGATGTTTGGCGGAAGTGTGCATAGCATAGGTGGTCCATTGATATTTAGTTCCTCAGTTAACGTTTGCCACAATACTTTGTGTCGACTGACGTGCATTTAGTGTTTAAAAAATGGCCTCTTGCCAATTGGCTTTGCTTATTCCAAATTGACGCGGTTTTGTGGTCTTATTGCTTGCTTCCCTAAATTAAATAATAACGGTCTAATTCATAAAAAATGTTTTAGGTTTATTACAGGTTTATTTGACAAATTTTCCATTGAAATATGTCAAATAAGCGCTTAATAAACCTGAAATATTTTTTATGAATAAGGCAGTAAATATATGATGAATAAATAAATAAAATATTATATTTCACTTGCCACCGTTTCGCATTTGAAATGCGATTAAAAAAGAACTTTGCGAATATCGCAATAAAGAATAGCAATTGTTCGCATGTATGTATTTTCGCACCGCATTGATTTTCGCATCGCAATTCAGAATAACCCTCCAGGCTTAAGGCAAACATTTTTGCCCTCCCAAAGAAATTTAAATAAATTTCTTGTTCATTAGTAAAAGTGCTTATGAAGAAACTGCTAAATTCAGAGTTGTAAGAAGTAGTAGGTATTATACCCCTGCGAAAGACCACTTACAAGAACTTTTCAGACATGAAGGATTTTTCAAATGCTTTAATACAGCGAAATCTTCTAAAACAAATGCTAAACAACATTGTTGGTAAGCTATTTATTTCAGTTATTGCAGGTATAGGTACATACGCGCACACGTGTGTGTATGATCTTTTGTTTTTATGCGCACATGCAAACGCATACACATGCATTGACATTAATTGTGTGCGCTTGCTTTAAAAAGCTACACTTAGGGCCAATTTCACCAAATCTATTTATATATCAATTCATATTTAAATGTCGATTTTCATTAATTTTTGTATGGAAAAACGACATTTAAATATGAATCGATATTAAATTGTTTATCTAATTTTTCGACCTTTTCTATATGTTCAATGACACTATTTTTAAGCTTTAGGTCAGTAAATTTTATATATTTTTAGTTTTATATCGATATTTCGTTAACCTTTGGTTAACTTCTTCAGTATTATTTTTATTTTATTTTTTGGTAATTAGTTTTTGTTTTTTTTTCTTTTTAATCCTGAAGAAGTTAACCAAAGGTTAACGAAATATCGATATAAAACTAAAAATATATAAAATTTACTGACCTAAAGCTTATGAATCGATATTTAAATAAGTTGGTGAAATTGGCCCTCAAACACATAATACCTTACCATTTACATCTTACACACATACTCAAACGTACAATATTTTAAATAACAAGCATACACTCATCAACACTACTTCTTTTGATTGTTTGTTCCGAACAAGAAGTCTTCTCGACATCGCTTGTTAACACTCGTATACACGTACATCCATACATCTATCGTACTTCGCTTATTAAACGACAGCATTTATTATTGTTTTAGTATAATACATGCCACGAGAAAACATTTACAAAACAAGACGTATTTACATTTCAAGACTGTTTACGCAGGCCTCTAGTAGGTATTAATTGCCTGTTGAGTTACTGTACTTCACTTTCGGAACGAAATGCATTTAGTTGGTGCTTCGCCATTAAAACATAAAAATCACTTACAGCGCACATAGCGGCCAAAGACGGTTATTTCACGTATTAATTAAAAAAAGCTCACACACAGTGAAAACTGAAACTGGGCCAAAAATAAAAGTCAAATAATAATAATAAAATAAATGTGGCGGGTGTTACCTCTCTTTCTGACGTGAGTGATTTAGTATAAGAGCTTAAAAAAAAGTTCTACATGACCTGTCGTAATTTTTGTTATTATATTATATTTTATTATTTGATGCACCAACGATTCTGAAGGAAACTCTTTAATTAGTTGCTTTAGAACTGCAATTCTTTTTGGAGCAGCACAAAGAAGTTTACATTTAACTTTAAACGACTTCAAAAAAGAAGGAGGTTAACAATTCGTTTCTATATTTTTTTATGATGGGGGGGGGGGGTGTTACTTCATAACTTGGTATATTTTAGACCGATTGTAAATATCATTTTTTTTCTGAGAATGTATAGCTTCCCAAGTGGGTGGGGACAGGCCCACAATTTTTTTTTAATTCGCTTTTGTGATATTCTAATTATTTGATTTCGAAACTCATAAAATACCCTTGGTTCTTGTATTTACACAATTTGAAAGTTGAAAAAAGGGGCGAGATTACGCCCATTAAAATTTATTATAATAATTCACACGGTTCTACTTAACAGATTTTTACGAAACTTATCACTTATTATAAGCTCTAAAATAAAAACAATCCTCCATTTTAAAAAAAAATGGGCGAAGTTACGCCCAGAAAAATTTAATATTTTATTTTAAGTGGTTCTACTTAGTAGTATGTTTATGGTGTTTCGTTATCAAAAATCCCATACATTTTTGGGATCATGCAGAGTTGGAAACATGGTGTAAGAAATCTACTGGTAGTAAGTTATATGCAAGCATTTCGAAATGCATTTTCCATCCCTGAATGTTATTTCTATTAGGGCGGATCCGATCGCTGAGCAGCTTCGGCAACTGGGCTGGCACGACTTGGCTTGGCTTGGGTTGGCTTGGCTTGGCTTGGCTTGGCTTGGCTTGGCTTGGCTTGGCTTGGCTTGGCTTGGCTTGGCTTGGCTTGCCTGGGTTTGGCCGGGGTTTGGTCGGGGTTTGGGTGGGGGTTTGGGTGGGGTTGGTTAGGATTTGTATACTAATTTTGTATGAGAAAAGTAACAACGATGATATAAGTGCTACCCTATTGTATTGTTGTTCTGTTGTTAAAAGTTCTGTTGTGGTTTTTTTTTTTCGTTGATATGTATGAATGTGTTTGGTATGTAGCTACAAGTTTTTAAAATTGTGTGTAATCAGATTCGGTTTCTGTTGTAGTTTTTTTCATTGATATATATGAATGTGTTTGAAACAGTTGATTTAATTAAATTGTTTGAATACTAAAGCTTGACTCTAACCATACACAACAAAGTTGATTAGAAATAAAAATCAAAACAATACTATTTATGTATATATGTATATTTTATTTGTTAATTTGTTTGAAAATTTTATTATATAATAAAAAATAATAAAAAAATAAATCTCATATTGAAGTATATATATATATATATATATATATATATATATATATATATATATGTATAATATTATTGAAGTTCATCTTTATTGATCCAAGAATTATGTTGATTGGAAAATCCCAACCATTTTACGTACGCCTGGTGTCCCTTAGTTTTAATAACATTTTCAATCAAGTATGTATTTGGAAAATGTGTCTTTAATAGTTCATGTTCATAGAATCCACCAACAATCGGATTCATTTGATAGTCTTCCAATAAATAAGTAATGGGGTTTGTGTTCTGTAAGGTACGAATTTTAAAAATTTCAGTTGTCCAGTTTGGAGTATATCCTTTTGAAAAAATATGTTTATATTTGCTAATTCGAACGTGATCTCCAACTTTTAGTTTACCAAATTTATATATTTTGGGATGATTATAGACTTGTTTTAGTATAGAACTTTCATTTTCTGTGTTAACAGACTTTGGCGTCATTCCAATTGTTCTATGCTTTTTATTATTATATTGGTTAATTAAATCCTTGCATATATGTATCCATTGATAATTTCCTTGTAGACTAAAATTTTTCCACATCATTCCTTTTAGTGTTCTATTAAATCGTTCTACAATAGACGCTTTCATGATACTATATGTAGAATAGTGGTTGATATTATGTTTTATCATCAAGTTTTGAAATATTTTATTATAGAACTCTTTACCATTATCGGTTTGCAAGTTTTTTGGAATTCTCTTTAGCGAAAAAATAGATTGCATAGCATTGGTTATATCTTCACTACTTTTAGATTTTACGGGTACAGCCCAAGCAAACTTTGAAAATGTATCTATAACTGTTAAAATAAATCTATAGCCTTTGTTATATTTTGAGTAAGCACCCATTTCAACAAGATCTGCTTGCCAAAGATCATCAATTCCCTTGATCACCACTCGACGTCGAATGAAATTTCTATGGGCTTGCTTATGAAGCTCCTGAACCACTTCTTGTCGCTCCATTTCTAACGTCTATCTTACAGATTACATCAATTTAAATGCTGCTGATATTGAATTTAAATCAAAAACGATTTACATATCTATGTTTTAATGGTTTGTAATGAGCTTCGTTTTTTCATTTAGACGTTCTTCAACTGAATCAATTTTGTGATTAAATAATGATTTCATTTCATTTAGTGATTGATTGAGATTATTTAGTATTATACTTTGATCATATATTAATTTACTTAAACGTGTTTCTACATTATCAAATTTTTCTGTAGTCAACACGTTTTGTTGTTGTATTATTTCGTTAAAACGATCCTCCATTTCCTTAATTCTCTCCATATACATTGTATCCAGTTGTTTCTTTATTTCACTTAAATAACTTTTCATGTAAATTTTGTTTACAGCATCGTTTTCCAATACAGGACTAGCAATATTTTTTATTCTCCGCAAGTTAAAGTTGAAATTACGATCACTATCCAAATGAATCTTGAAATGTTGATTTTGGTATCTTGCAGATTTTTCAATATAATGTCCAAACTTATCGATAGGCATTTTATGAATATGAATTGTTTGTACATTTTTAAGTCTATTTATATAATAATTTTTGCTTCTCTCAATTCCTCAATAATTGATATAATTTCATTATTATGATTTGAGTGACCAGCTGTTGTTGATGAAATCAAAAGACGCAATCTATCAACCAATTCATTAGGATCATCCCAATAAACATAATTATGCTTTTTTCTATTCAATTTCATTAAACCTTTTCCCTTATGAATTTTCTGTTGTTTAAATAGGTTTTTAATAATCGTTGTATATTTAATTGAACGATTTCCTTTAATTTGTCCATTAATACTGTTATTTCGTTTATGGACATTAGTCATCTCCAATATTTGTTTATAATTATTTAAATCTGTTTTATTATAACTGATTGGGTTCTTATAAACTAACAATTCATATAAGCCTGATGTGAAGGGCCATTGTAAATTACCTACAGTAATATTGGTTGAATTGAAAGCGATGGGTTCATTACCCAGTCTCCATATTTGATTTTTATCCTTATGAGGACCATAGGTTTTATCATATATATTTAAGTTAACTTTTGATAAATTATATTGAACACTTTCATTGGGATGTATTGCAATGGTGTTATCATCATCATTGCTATCATCCTCATTATCAACATTATCATTATTATCATCATCATCATCATCATCATAGTCATCATGATCATTTTCATCATCAAATGATTGAAACGTGTTTGAACTTTTCTCGATTTTCTTGTTATTAGAGCTTGGAGAAAACGTGTTATAATCAAGCTTACTCTTTTTATATGGTGTACTGAAGGCAACTTTATTATTCTCAAGATCATGTTTAAAAGAGTTATCCGGATAATTTTCATGTTTTATAATGTTATTATTATTATTATTATTAGTTGATTGAACTAATTCTTTTAATGGTTTTGATATTGGTTTCAATGTCTTTTCCAACAATTCATCATTTGCAATTTCTCCAAGCAAAATATTCTTATATTTCTTTTTTAAAATATTTCGAGTTTTAATAAGATTATTAACTAGATTTGTGTTCATATTTATAGGTTGAATTAGAAACAGATTCAAAACAGATCAGTTTAGCAGTTTAGCAGTATAGCAGTATAGCAGTATAGCAGTATAGCAGTTTAGCAGTTAGCAGTTTAATAGTTGAGAAGCTATTAGTTTAATAATTAATCTTGTACTGATTTTAAAGTATCTGTAATATTTCTTTTATAGCTTTATAAATATATCGAAACCTTTTCTATATCGACCATTATTCATAGGATCATCTTTGTTAATAACTAGAAAACCATATTTTTCTTTCCAACACTCGGTACATAACTCATGAAATGTTTTCAAAGTCATATCAGAACCAACATGATCATTGTAAATATGCTTAATATTCATTGCATCCTGTTTGAAAATTATAATCATATTAGCATTATCGCGAATCAAGTGTTTTGGTATACGTGTATATGTTTGACATAAATAAAAACTATCAATATCTTTATGACGACCCATACAGAAGTAGGCACGTACATGATTTTGTTTCTCACAAGCTATATCGTCGAATATAAATACTGAATTTGGTTTAACTTCGTCTGGCGATAGAACATCATCATTATTGGAAAATGATGAAAAATTTATCTCCTTAATGGGTTTAATTAGACTTTCTAAGTACTTATATTTCGGTTGTTGTGTTGATTTTGAATATAAGTAAATATTTTTAAATTTCAATCCATGAGGACTTTCAATAAGACTGATCATAACATTTGTTTTTCCGCAATTTGATGGACCCACAATAAGAGCTCGAATAGAATTCGGTAGTAATGAACTATGACGAATTTTATTTGATGAATCGAGCTTTGATTCGATATTCCTTACATTAATCCTTTTATGTTGTTTAAAAAAACGCATTCTGAAATCTAATGATAACATAATATATAAACCAGTCTCTTTTATTTGTTTTCAATCAATTTAATTTCAACCTTTAATCGATAAAGTATCAATAGATATGACAATCATTTATAAAAAGTTATTCAGTCGCCATCCATCCTTCATTGGTAAAGGTTTTCTAAATAAAATAATTAATAAACTTCCCATTGAACTTCATCTACCCGGTTATCAATTTTGCGGACCTGGTACAAAATTAAAGAAACGTTTAGCTAGAGGTGATCAAGGAATCAATCCATTGGATACTGCTTGCAGAGAGCACGATATAGCATACTCAAACAATAAAGATTTAGAGAAAAGACATATTGCTGATAGAATTTTAACTGAAAAGGCTTGGCAAAGGGTCAAAGCAAGCGATAGTAGTTTCTTTTTACTTTAGTTTCGAAAACAAAAATTTTAAACACAAATGACCACAATTTATTGTATTAAAATTTTGATATCTATCATAATTATAACTAATGTTTTTTCCTAAATATTTTATTAATTGTTTTGGTGGCTGCAAATTGCCAAAGCTATCAAAATATTCGATTTGATTGTTGTTTTTCCAGTATGCTACCCAATGTGTGCCAGGTCCCTTTGAAGTATCCAGATTGATTATTCCACATTCTTTTTTAAATGGTTTGCTTGGAAGAGTGTTGCACATAAACACACCTCTAAAATTTGGAATATGTTTTGCATATTTTCTCAAGTCTACATCAGAAAGGGCTCTTTTAGGTAGCTTCATTAAAAATTTTGTTGATAAGGTTTTAAATATAATCCAAGTCCTTTTTTATATGGTTTTAAGAACATGCCTTTTCCCATCGCAATGGCTTCCATTGTATTATTGTGTCGTTTTGCTTCAGTCAGCTGTTCCTTTCCATTTTTAACTGCATTGATTGCTTTTGTAATACCAGATACACCACCAGCTAAACCACCAAGTGCACCCAGTGCAGCAAATATAGGGGCAAGTGGAAGAAAACCTCCAGATTTTGGTAACGGTATTATTCGAGGTGTTTTTATTAACGATTTTTTCTTCCCCTTGAAAATATTGTTTACAACTTTTCGTGAAATCTTTATAGCATCTTTCAAGTTTTCACTTTTTTTTATATTCTTTCTTGCACTTTTCAATACATGTCTAAATAGTTGATGTTTATTTACTGGAGACGACTTTTTAGTTTTACTAATAACGTTACCCATACCGAATTTTGTTTTTGCTTTCATTGCAGTAGCAACAAACCAAGCGTTTGATTTTTCACCCAAACTACTATCGCTTGCTTTGACCCTTTGCCAAGCCTTTTCAGTTAAAATTCTATCAGCAATATGTCTTTTCTCTAAATCTTTATTGTTTGAGTATGCTATATCGTGCTCTCTGCAAGCAGTATCCAATGGATTGATTCCTTGATCACCTCTAGCTAAACGTTTCTTTAATTTTGTACCAGGTCCGCAAAATTGATAACCGGGTAGATGAAGTTCAATGGGAAGTTTATTAATTATTTTATTTAGAAAACCTTTACCAATGAAGGATGGATGGCGACTGAATAACTTTTTATAAATGATTGTCATATCTATTGATACTTTATCGATTAAAGGTTGAAATTAAATTGATTGAAAACAAATAAAAGAGACTGGTTTATATATTATGTTATCATTAGATTTCAGAATGCGTTTTTTTAAACAACATAAAAGGATTAATGTAAGGAATATCGAATCAAAGCTCGATTCATCAAATAAAATTCGTCATAGTTCATTACTACCGAATTCTATTCGAGCTCTTATTGTGGGTCCATCAAATTGCGGAAAAACAAATGTTATGATCAGTCTTATTGAAAGTCCTCATGGATTGAAATTTAAAAATATTTACTTATATTCAAAATCAACACAACAACCGAAATATAAGTACTTAGAAAGTCTAATTAAACCCATTAAGGAGATAAATTTTTCATCATTTTCCAATAATGATGATGTTCTATCGCCAGACGAAGTTAAACCAAATTCAGTATTTATATTCGACGATATAGCTTGTGAGAAACAAAATCATGTACGTGCCTACTTCTGTATGGGTCGTCATAAAGATATTGATAGTTTTTATTTATGTCAAACATATACACGTATACCAAAACACTTGATTCGCGATAATGCTAATATGATTATAATTTTCAAACAGGATGCAATGAATATTAAGCATATTTACAATGATCATGTTGGTTCTGATATGACTTTGAAAACATTTCATGAGTTATGTACCGAGTGTTGGAAAGAAAAATATGGTTTTCTAGTTATTAACAAAGATGATCCTATGAATAATGGTCGATATAGAAAAGGTTTCGATATATTTATAAAGCTATAAAAGAAATATTACAGATACTTTAAAATCAGTACAAGATTAATTATTAAACTAATAGCTTCTCAACTATTAAACTGCTAACTGCTAAACTGCTATACTGCTATACTGCTATACTGCTATACTGCTAAACTGCTAAACTGATCTGTTTTGAATCTGTTTCTAATTCAACCTATAAATATGAACACAAATCTAGTTAATAATCTTATTAAAACTCGAAATATTTTAAAAAAGAAATATAAGAATATTTTGCTTGGAGAAATTGCAAATGATGAATTGTTGGAAAAGACATTGAAACCAATATCAAAACCATTAAAAGAATTAGTTCAATCAACTAATAATAATAATAATAATAACATTATAAAACATGAAAATTATCCGGATAACTCTTTTAAACATGATCTTGAGAATAATAAAGTTGCCTTCAGTACACCATATAAAAAGAGTAAGCTTGATTATAACACGTTTTCTCCAAGCTCTAATAACAAGAAAATCGAGAAAAGTTCAAACACGTTTCAATCATTTGATGATGAAAATGATCATGATGACTATGATGATGATGATGATGATGATAATAATGATAATGTTGATAATGAGGATGATAGCAATGATGATGATAACACCATTGCAATACATCCCAATGAAAGTGTTCAATATAATTTATCAAAAGTTAACTTAAATATATATGATAAAACCTATGGTCCTCATAAGGATAAAAATCAAATATGGAGACTGGGTAATGAACCCATCGCTTTCAATTCAACCAATATTACTGTAGGTAATTTACAATGGCCCTTCACATCAGGCTTATATGAATTGTTAGTTTATAAGAACCCAATCAGTTATAATAAAACAGATTTAAATAATTATAAACAAATATTGGAGATGACTAATGTCCATAAACGAAATAACAGTATTAATGGACAAATTAAAGGAAATCGTTCAATTAAATATACAACGATTATTAAAAACCTATTTAAACAACAGAAAATTCATAAGGGAAAAGGTTTAATGAAATTGAATAGAAAAAAGCATAATTATGTTTATTGGGATGATCCTAATGAATTGGTTGATAGATTGCGTCTTTTGATTTCATCAACAACAGCTGGTCACTCAAATCATAATAATGAAATTATATCAATTATTGAGGAATTGAGAGAAGCAAAAATTATTATATAAATAGACTTAAAAATGTACAAACAATTCATATTCATAAAATGCCTATCGATAAGTTTGGACATTATATTGAAAAATCTGCAAGATACCAAAATCAACATTTCAAGATTCATTTGGATAGTGATCGTAATTTCAACTTTAACTTGCGGAGAATAAAAAATATTGCTAGTCCTGTATTGGAAAACGATGCTGTAAACAAAATTTACATGAAAAGTTATTTAAGTGAAATAAAGAAACAACTGGATACAATGTATATGGAGAGAATTAAGGAAATGGAGGATCGTTTTAACGAAATAATACAACAACAAAACGTGTTGACTACAGAAAAATTTGATAATGTAGAAACACGTTTAAGTAAATTAATATATGATCAAAGTATAATACTAAATAATCTCAATCAATCACTAAATGAAATGAAATCATTATTTAATCACAAAATTGATTCAGTTGAAGAACGTCTAAATGAAAAAACGAAGCTCATTACAAACCATTAAAACATAGATATGTAAATCGTTTTTGATTTAAATTCAATATCAGCAGCATTTAAATTGATGTAATCTGTAAGATAGACGTTAGAAATGGAGCGACAAGAAGTGGTTCAGGAGCTTCATAAGCAAGCCCATAGAAATTTCATTCGACGTCGAGTGGTGATCAAGGGAATTGATGATCTTTGGCAAGCAGATCTTGTTGAAATGGGTGCTTACTCAAAATATAACAAAGGCTATAGATTTATTTTAACAGTTATAGATACATTTTCAAAGTTTGCTTGGGCTGTACCCGTAAAATCTAAAAGTAGTGAAGATATAACCAATGCTATGCAATCTATTTTTTCGCTAAAGAGAATTCCAAAAAACTTGCAAACCGATAATGGTAAAGAGTTCTATAATAAAATATTTCAAAACTTGATGATAAAACATAATATCAACCACTATTCTACATATAGTATCATGAAAGCGTCTATTGTAGAACGATTTAATAGAACACTAAAAGGAATGATGTGGAAAAATTTTAGTCTACAAGGAAATTATCAATGGATACATATATGCAAGGATTTAATTAATCAATATAATAATAAAAAGCATAGAACAATTGGAATGACGCCAAAGTCTGTTAACACAGAAAATGAAAGTTCTATACTAAAACAAGTCTATAATCATCCCAAAATATATAAATTTGGTAAACTAAAAGTTGGAGATCACGTTCGAATTAGCAAATATAAACATATTTTTTCAAAAGGATATACTCCAAACTGGACAACTGAAATTTTTAAAATTCGTACCTTACAGAACACAAACCCCATTACTTATTTATTGGAAGACTATCAAATGAATCCGATTGTTGGTGGATTCTATGAACATGAACTATTAAAGACACATTTTCCAAATACATACTTGATTGAAAATGTTATTAAAACTAAGGGACACCAGGCGTACGTAAAATGGTTGGGATTTTCCAATCAACATAATTCTTGGATCAATAAAGATGAACTTCAATAATATTATACATATATATATATATATATATATATATATATATATATATATATACTTCAATATGAGATTTATTTTTTTATTATTTTTTATTATATAATAAAATTTTCAAACAAATTAACAAATAAAATATACATATATACATAAATAGTATTGTTTTGATTTTTATTTCTAATCAACTTTGTTGTGTATGGTTAGAGTCAAGCTTTAGTATTCAAACAATTTAATTAAATCAACTGTTTCAAACACATTCATATATATCAATGAAAAAAACTACAACAGAAACCGAATCTGATTACACACAATTTTAAAAACTTGTAGCTACATACCAAACACATTCATACATATCAACGAAAAAAAACCACAACAGAACTTTTAAAAACAGAACAACAATACAATAGGGTAGCACTTATATCATCGTTGTTACTTTTCTCAAAAATTCGTAATCAGAAATATATTTTTCATATATTTGCAGAACCACAAACAAGTTTAAATATACCTTTTTCTATTACATTTTTTCTTCCAACTAAAAGCACTAAACTAAATATTTCATACATTTTACACCACAAATCTAGACGCGCCAACAATTAAACTTTTTTTCACACATTAAGACATCTATTTCAAACAATTAACTTGACCACCCACGGACGAAGCGAATACAAAGAAATTATAAAACCACAAATCTTAACGAGCCAAGAAATATTATTAAAATATAAAAACCACAAATCTTAACGCGCCAAGAAATACACTTTTTCCAGGGATGGAAACAACACTACACTCTCTTTGTGTAGCGTACCGATCGATGAAACTAAAATACCGACTTAAATCAACTGTTTCAAACACATTCATATACATCAATGAAAAAAACTACAACAGAAACCGAATCTGATTACACACAATTTTAAAAACTTGTAGCTACATACCAAACACATTCATACATATCAACGAAAAAAAAAAACCACAACAGAACTTTTAACAACAGAACAACAATACAATAGGGTAGCACTTATATCATCGTTGTTACTTTTCTCATACAAAATTAGTGTACAAATCCTAACCAACCCCACCCAAACCCCCACCCAAACCCCGACCAAACCCCGGCCAAACCCAGGCAAGCCAAGCCAAGCCAAGCCAAGCCAAGCCAAGCCAAGCCAAGCCAACCCAAGCCAAGCCAAGTCGTGCCAGCCCAGTTGCCGAAGCTGCTCAGCGATCGGATCCGCCCTAATAGAAATAACATTCAGGGATGGAAAATGCATTTCGAAATGCTTGCATATAACTTACTACCAGTAGATTTCTTACACCATGTTTCCAACTCTGCATGATCCCAAAAATGTATGGGATTTTTGATAACGAAACACCATAAGCATACTACTCTACTTTACCGATTTTTACAAGACTTAACACGCACCCGGAGCTCTGAAAAACACACAATCTCGCATTTAAAAAATGGGCGGAGGCACGCCCACTAAAATTTAATTTTATATATCACGTACTTTCTCTTGTCTTTTTCTATCAGATCTTTGCAATGAAGTCGGTTTTTTTTGCAGAAAGAATTATTTTAATGCACGCTGTGATTTCAAACTATGTATTAGTTTTAGATGTTTTCAAAACACTTACAATTTGACTTTTAACCTTTTTCTGTGCTCTGCTCTTTCGTTTTCGTTCTCGATAATTTTTTATTTCCTTGTAATGATAATGCATCCATTATAGTTTTCTTAACATTTATTCTTTTCCTAAGCTATTCTCTCTCTCCTTAAGCTAAATGTAGTTCATATTTTTCTCTGCTTTCTCTTAATTTTGTTCCTGTGTTTTCATTTTGTATTTTTGTTTGATGTGACGGGTGTGACCAAATATCTGCAATTAATCAATTAAATATTAAACAAAATTGTATTATATGTATTGTAAAATTTGCAGTAACTTTTATTAAAATTTTAATGTGACGGTTGTGACCGAAAATTTTAATGATTCGATTAATTCACAAAACTTTCATTCTGAGACATACAAAGTAGAAACCTCAACAAAGAGTATAATATTCTGTTTTTTATCAAATATGAGAGAGGGAAGAAAAGAAAAAGACAAACATGCAAACAGCGAAAACAGTATGTATAGTAAATATATGGCGAAACGTTTCCAGATCAGTGATGCCAACTTAGCCCTTTTAGGGCTAGATTTAGCCCGTTTTTAGTCAGTCAAAACGCGAAAAATATTTTAGCCCCAAACTAAAAATGGCACAAACCTAGCACTTTTTACAATAATCTTTCAGCCCTTTTAGCCCCTTTTTAGTTTTTGCTCGATATGGCTACATTTAAACTTTTTCGAACTACTTCTTCCTTTAATTTAGCAAAATAAAATGAGTAAAAAGTCGATATTGCTTTACCAATTTAAAAAAGAAGAATAATAAAGAGTAATCTTTTATTTTTTCCAAATTTTTTATGCCTTGAAAGTTATTCAGTACAGCCTAAAACAGATAATATATGTTTTTGGAAGAGCGAGAAATCGAAATTTTATTTAATAACGGCCAATTTTAAATGTATCTACTTATGTAAACATACATATGTATATATATTTCTATTATATATGTATGTATATGCTAACTATTTAATCTACGTATGTACATACCTTATTGAAATGTAATATGAAATGTAAATGAAATATGTACAATATTGAAGCTCTAAAGCTATGTATGTGTTGATCTCATGATAGTTATTTATATTCTAATAAATTACTTTACAAAAATTGATTTGATGTTTTTATTTTCAACAGAAACATTTTAATACTAGCCCCTTTTCGCGCTTTTTCGAAAAATTTTACTATTTTCTTATTTTTGAATATTTTTTCAATTTAGCCCTTTCTAGCCTTTTTTTCAAAAATTTTTACGCGTTTTGAGTCTCAAAAGTTGGCATCACTGTTCCAGATTGATCAATTTCTCCATAATTGATATTCTCTTCAGCACATTGATTGAATTTTTTTTAATAAATAAATAATTTATTTTCTTCTGTAGGGAAGTGCCACAAACTGAAATGTGAAATTTAGGCAAACTGGGTTTTTAAGCAGCTCAATTGTATAAAATAACTAGCCTTTGTTGAATTCGGCAAAATTAACTGTCGCTTCTGAAGTCGAAGACATTTAATCGGCCGGACGGATTAAGTAAATTACTGACCTCATTTGTTATGCTCCCTTTTTGTTTTGGCCACAAGTGATGACAATATGTCAGTAAGCTTTATTTTTATTCTTTACAAAAATTTATTCAAGTGTGATATTTTTAGCAATCATTTCCATCAATTGATTTTTGACCTCCCCTGAAAGAAAAAAAGTTTTTATTTCCTCAAAATAAAAATAAAACTCTTAGAAAGGCAAAAATAAAATGATTTCAAAAAGGCATTAGTAAGCATAACAAATCGTTTTTGTTCCGTTTTATTTTGCAAATGTTAGAAAAGCCAAAATTTTATTTATTATAAAAAGTGTGACCTTTAAGCTATAGAAAATTTAAATAAGCACAGAATTTTTATTAGCAAATAAAATTATTTGTGTAAGGAAAAAAATGTGCCAAATATGTTAATATGTCTGTATTATTGTTATTCATTAGAATTATATATCGAGCAATAATAATGCAAAATTAATCGTCAATATCCTGCTTCATATTATTGAAAACTTTCCTACTACTATCTTGTGTAGAAATAAAATTTTCTAAGTTTAACGTTTGTTAATGCACTAATAATCCCAAATTATTATTTTATTATTTAGCAAAATATTTTTTTAAATTAAAATTACATTGAAATTGATTATTAAGCAGTTTATCTGGATCCTTTGCTCATTTCACTGTTGCTAATGCAGATCATCAGGGAACCTTTACTCAAAAATTTTCTTAGAATAACTATATTTATTATGTTAAAATTTCATTTAAACATATGAGAAGTTCAACATATCGCGCCATAACCGCCAAAATAGCGTATAATTTTCGTACTTAAATTTTCGACCAAAATTGATTATTTGCCATCGTAAATAGTCGATTTTCGTCAAAAAAAAAAAACGAAGTCCAAAAAATGTGCCGCTTAAGCTGTTTTAGCGGTTGTGGCTCGATACATCAAAATTGAAATAAGAACTCAATCACCTTTATTCCAGTTGTCGGCATCGACGTCACTTTAACACAATACCAAAAAATTAGGGTTTGTGTACCCGTTGTCGAAAACAACTGACTCCTGTTGGCAGGTTTATACTATCTTCTAGACCTTACACGCAAAGAAAAAATATGGTTGAGGTAACCATAATCAAACAGCATCATACTATGTTTGAATTATATGGTTGCAGTCAAATCATATTATTTTTAATAGAAAAAAAAACTTTAACAATATTATTATCTGAGTTAATGATAATATTATCTGAGTTACTTATATTATAATTTTAGTATTGTAAATATGCCAACACTATTGTTAGATATGACTAAAATATAATTGAGACTCACCATACCATGTTCTAATATTATATTAATATTGTTAAATACGACCACAGTATTATTTAATATAATAATAGTATTTTGTTTTTTAATCATATATTTACTGTAGAAACAGCTGTGCGTTAAATTCGAAATAAAAATAAATTAATATTGTTGAAATAAATTGTATATATAGAAATGTATACTTACACGACATACAGCCATGTCTGTATAAAAAGATACACAAATGTTTATATATTTTTATTGATCTACCCTTTTACTTTATACTTTATTTATTTATTCATTTATTTAACACTACCTATAGCTTACAAACGAAATACTGAACTGACAGATGTTTCTGAAAAAGATTTTTTTTAAACTTAACATAGTAGCGTTTTGGAAAACATTATATTGTTATTTACATTTTATTATTTTTAAATAATAATACAAATTATGTTGTAGTCATAAATTTTTAACAAAACTATATTGTTAAACTCTAACCATATCACACTTTTTTTATGAATGTGATAATGTAATTATTAAATTCAAAGATTACTCTGTTTATCGTAACGAAATAAAAGTTTAAAATAGCACTAACTAGTTTTCGACGACCACACATTTGTTTCAGAGAACATAATGTGGTTTTCTCAACCATTCTACAACCATATCTTTTCTTTGCGTGTAGGGAAGGGAAATAAATTTTTAGTTGCACAAAATTGTTCTTGAGAGCGAGTGCACAAGCCCCAATTTTTTGGTATTGTGTTAAAGTGACGTCGAAGTCGACAACTGGAATAAGGGTGAATAATCAACATGGTTTTTATTTTCTTAATTTACCATTGCTACATTGGCTGATTTTCTTTTTTCCAAAAGTATATAAAGAAAATAAAAGTTAAAAAAAACAAAAGCCATTCAAGAATAGAGTATTGCCACACAAGCATTTTTGACCGGGTGCAGTCAAGTTAATAATTAGTTTTTTTTTTGAGAATTGTTAAAATTAATGTTTAAAATTTTTGAACGCACTAACAATCCCAAACTATTATTTTACCTATTAAAATATTAAAAAAAAAATATTAAAATTATTATATAAAAATTTTCTTTCTCCATTAAGTTATTAATCATTCACCACAGCAAGCTACACAAATACACGATTTCAAATGTCGCTAGCTGTAATTGGCGTCTCAAAGCCAGCTACTTAATTATTTTTAAAATGGCAGCATTACCATAAAGACCTTATATTGAAGTATAAATATATATTTTAGTGGTTCCCACTTTCAAATATTTCACATTTATACAAACTAAATATCCTATGAAATTAATTAAATATCCTGTACATATATGTACTTTTGTATATCACATAAAAATATAAAAATGAATCAATTTATTTCTTTAGTAATTAGTGTTTTTTTTTTGGAACTGTTACAATTTAAATTTAACATTTTTAACGCACTACTAATTCCAAATTATTATTTTACTCTAGTTGATTTTAATTATTATTGTTCGAACTTCATTTTTTCCTATATTTATAATTTGATCAGGCTAAAGTTCGTATCGCTTTGTAAGCCAAATTACATGTGATAATTAGTAATGAACAAATAACAGCAAAGTTAATTGTAAATATTCTGACAACACATAGTTGAACGGAACAACTAGCTGTTTTCGAAGGCCACTAAACCTTCATCATCAGCGTTCTTTTTGTGTTTGGCCCACTGTGTGCTTTTATTGCAAATGGAATATGTGAATTTTTTTGATTCATCTTATTTTAATTTACTGAAAGCTTTTTGTAATGAAAGCTCAATTTTTTCAATTTTGTGTTTGTTTTGATTTTGAAGCTGCCCCGTTTTTGTTAGAAACCCTTTTTTGTGTCACTTTTTTATATCCACTTTTTGTGTCCCTTGTTGAAAATTTTCAACGGCAAAGCCTAGTAGTACTCTGTTCGAAGTTGCGAAAAAATTTCAGCCACATTGATTATTTCGCAAGAAAAATTTTACATGTACTAAATGTAACCCTATTCGCGATTTTTTGTTTATAAATTTATCTTTTATTTCTTGAAGGTATGCAACAATGTTAAAATTCCGTGCGAAAAAAATATAAGAAGACTACTAATAGTCAATTGACTAGTTAATTGACTATCAGCTATAACCGACTTCACAGTCCCCAGTTAGTTTATTAGGGGTTTGGGGGAAAAAATTACCGCTACGTGTGATTTTTTATCTCTCTGTTTTATTAATTTCACTTTTCTTGCCAGTCACTGATTACACAAGCATTGGTAAACTATAACCAGTCAATGTTTACATAGAAACTGGTCAACTATTACTAGTCAATGTTTACATAGAAACTGGTAAAATGTAATAAATAAACATAATTTTTATGTTATTTTAATTGCTTTTTTTTATTATAAGAAAATAAAAAAATAAGTAATATACGAGTACATATTTAAAATTAAAACAAAACAAACCAAAATACAAAATAACATAGGTCGAACCAATCTTGTCTTCTGCGGGCTTTTTTCCAGCTCCAACACACCTTGCTTTTTGTAAATATCTCAAATTTTAAAAAGAATTACATAAATGTACAAATTAAATTAAGCTCTTCAATTTCTTTTATTCAGTATTTTTGTTACTTAACTTCCTTAACACATGTAAAAATTTTAATTTCACAGACCCGAAAGAATTGTATATTTGACAATAAAATGCGATATCTTAAAAGTTTTGGCATATGTACATTAGATGTATCACTCTAACATACATGTTAGACAGGAGAAACTACAATTGATACATGTGTCGGTCATCACTACCGATCAATTGACTGTTACTGTTAAATTCAATGGAAAATCATTGCGAATGTATTGGTGAAGAAATGTTGTTGGTGTTAGTTTCAGTCATTCATTTGTTGTAGGGCACTGTATATGTTCAGGCAACGAAAGCGACCCGGTTTGTCGACCGGCGCACATTGGGTTGAATCAAGTCCAAAGTCGCTATTAATTAATATTTTCAAGTTATTATTTTCGAATAAAGTTTTATGTCGATTGAAAATAGATAAAATTGCGCATCACTAGTGATCAAAATCAATGTTAATTAATGTTAATTTTAGTGGAAATTGTATGATGGAACCATCAACTTCAGGTATTTTAATGAGTGGTTAAGAAAGTTTTGTTTAAATTTTGGTTGAAAAAATATTTTTGTTGATATTGTTAAAAGTGTTCCAAAATTAGAGTATTTTCAATATTTGGTGGAATAGAACTAAAAATGTTACGAATTGTTTGTTCTAAGAGTTTGTGTTAATAAAGCATATAATATCAGCTTTTATATTCAAAAAAACAATCGTCCGATAATGATGATGATAATTATGATGATGACCATGATGATCGTGATGACTATAGTGAAGGAGACAATGTAAATTGTAATTGTTGTCCATAATTTATATAAAAATAATTCCTAAATACATATTTTTTCTTTTATAAAACAGAAAAATTTAAAAAAAATCCAATGTTTTCAAAAATACATTTTTGTAATCAGTAACACCTTTCCCTGAATTAGTAGCAACTTTGGGGCTGATTCAACCCAGCGTGCGGCGGGGACTGGACAAAATAATCTACGTCGGCGGCTGAAAGTCGACTCAGGCCTAAAAACGTCGGCTAAGAAATAAAAACTACTGCGGCGGCTTAATCCGCTAAAGAAGGCACATTTTATTTATCGTTTATTTCATATTGTTTCGCAGCTGAAACTAAAATGATGCCAGAATCATTTTGCATAGAAAAACGTGCTGCTAGATAGATTTTACGTGTTTTTCGCAATAGGAACAGGCGGCAAATTACGGCATTCGATACGGTTCGAAATTTTCAAATGTTTCCATATAGACTCTATTGAAATATTTCGTAAATTCGATCGATATCGAGTGCCGTAATTTGCCCCCCAGGTACTGACTATTTTAAGAACCCAGCTAAAAAAATTATATATGGTCCATATATTTTTAATATATGAATGTATATAACTATATATAAGTATGTATGAATTCATGTATGGAAATATATGGGATTATACATGGCAAAACTATTATATATGAATTAATATATGGACTAATATATGAAGTGTATTACAATATATGAGCTCATATATGGAAATTTAATTATGAAGCTCTTCATATGTGAATCCATTTATAGAAATAAGATGTAATATATGGCGCCATACAAAAATGTATGCATACATAATATCTCACATAAGATCGCATTTGCAATCAAAAAAGCTTGAATTTTATTAATTCGGTCTTTTTCCATCTTTTTTATCACTAGTGAATTGGAAGTCTGTTAGAAAATACATACGCATATGCAAAGTTTATATGCGTAGAGCCTCAAGGTTTAAAATATAAAAACTCGTGTAACAAAAAAATCTTTTTTGTGGATTTTATATATTGTGGGTCTATTTAATAAATCAAATAATCAAGCAGATAATGCAGCCATTAAACAAAATTCATATAACTGAAAAAATAATATTGAAAACTAGTGTTAGTATAAAATCGGTTTATTTTTTATTTTATAATTGCATTAGTTTTTAATCTGATTACTTAAATTATATGTTGTGTACGATTGTGTGTTTTATGTGTTTTTAATAATCGATTCACATTTTCTCTTAAAATGTCGAATATGAAATGTCTTTTAGTTCGTTTCGAATCATTTTGTTCGAACAAATGTCTCATTAAACACAACCTTTCTCCACAAAATCTTACAAAAAAAAATAATTTTAATAATTTTGTTTATTGCACAGTTGTGTGCTTTTTGAATCAATATGAACTTTGCATACTATATAGGGAATACACATTTATGTATGAAAATGTATGAATATATAAAGGGTGTTTTTTATTGAGGTATAGAACTTTAAGTTGGCATCACTTTTTTAACTGGCGGCCATTTTGTCAGCTATCAAGTGATTAATATTTAGTTTGGTTTGCCATTTCATCATGAACAGGTTGACAAAAGAACAACGCTTGCAAATCGTGCAAATTTATTTCGAAAATAATGGTTCAGTTCGCGAAGTTTACCGCAAGCTCCGTCCATTTTATGGTCGACATAATCGTCCATCAGAGCAATTAATTCGGTTAACCATGGATCGTTTTCGCACTACGTTTACTCTATGTGATAATACGCATCCGCAGAGACGTCGAACAGTGCGCACCGAAGAAACAATTGCCGCTGTAGAGCAAAGTGTTGAAGAGGACCCGAATGAATCGATTCGCCACCGTGCACAGCAATTGGAGCCGACTAACCGACTATTTTGTTCCCGAATTGGATGGCATGAATGTGGATGAGTTGTGGTTCCAACAAGACGGCGCTACATGCCACACAGCGCACGTCACAATCGATTTATTGAAGGAAACATTCGATGAGCGCATAATTTCGCGGAATGGACCTGTCAATTGGCCACCAAGATCGTGTGATTTGACACCATTGGATTATTTTCTTTGGGGATATGTGAAGTCGCTCGTCTACGCCAACAAATCAGAAACGTTAGGGGACTTGGAAGCCAACATTCGTGGCGTTATTGCCAACATACGGCCCCATATGCTCGAAAAAGTGGTTGAAAATTGGACCTGTAGAATTGGCTTTATTCGAGCCAGCCGCGGCGGCCACATGCCCGAAATCATATTTAAACATTAATGGCATAAAATTATCCTTCAAATAAAGCCAAATTGATGGACATTAACACGGATTTCTTGTGTTTTATTTCAATTCGAAGCTCTATACCTCTAAAAAAACACCCGATATTATCATATATGTCCATATACCCTCATTTTTCGGATCCGAACCATATATGGGATATCATATATGCTCCATACATATTTTTTTAGCTGGGAATTTATTTATTTATTTATTTACTTTTACATGTACATATGTATGTAGTTTGTCCAGGCCTTACGCTGAATTCCACTGAGACTGATGTAAACGTCTAAGGCGTATGCTTAATATTAATTAATATTAAAAGATTGATTATACGCATCCAGATTTAAAGCAAACAAACAACTCCAGTTTGATTTCCGAAAAAAATCTACAATTACATCATTCCCTATTGTTTTGTATAAAAAGCATAGCTTGCAAAATAAGCAAACAAATTGAATGATTGTAAAAAAATTCTAGTCTATACGCAAAACAATTTTTATTCATTAGCAAAATTCCATTTACGAATTACAGTATTTATTGCGCGAAAGCAAAACGTTGTAAATTAAAGTGAAGAACAATTGTTTGCCAATAAAATTGTTATAAAAAATAAAAAAAAAGCGGAAAGTAAGCAAAAACTAATAAATTTAATTTGAACAAAAGAATAAAGATTTTTCTGCCATAAACAGGAAGCGCAAATTCTCAACATCTTTGCTTACCTTTCGCGCCACACAGACAACAGCAGTCGTGATAGTAGCAGCCAGTTGTTTGTCTACTTTCCTAAATTATCAAACGAAAGCCTCTTAGATATTTAAAGCAATCCCTTCTTATGGCTGGAGCTTCCAACATAAATTGCCAAAGGAAAAGTCCTTAAAAAAAGGACAATAAACAAAATAACGATAAATTTTCTTTTTCCTGAAAATAAGTAATCCTTAGTATCAAAACATTTATTTATTTGTTAGTTTCCCTCGCTTTAATTTTTGATATATATACATATATATATATATTTTTTTGCTTTGTTCATTTATTTGTTAGTTTGAGCCAAGAATCTCAAAATAAATACACAGTTCAAACAATAACAATTTTGTCATCTCACAAATGTATTTATGTACATATGTATGTATGTAAGAGTATGTATGTATTTATTTGCCGGAAATGAGAGACAAGTAAAACTTATAGAAATAAAAAGTGCTGCAAAAGAAAACAAAATCAGTCGTCAACAAACATAAGCATTAAATAGCAAGTAACTAAGAAAATAACACAAATTGGCAAACGCAGACAAAAATTTATTTTGAAAATAACAAACAAGTTGTTTTGCTTTGGTTGCGCCAAATAGATGTAAAATAATCAATTTCGACTCATTTAAAGAATAAGAATTTAAAAATATTACTTTAATTTAATTTACACAAATTTAATTTATTTATGATTTTATTGGACCAAAGTTCGTATTGCTTTGTAAGCCAAATTAAATGTGATAATTATTAATGAAGAAATAACGCCAAAGTTAATTCTAAATATTCTGACAAACACGTAGTAGTAGAACGGAACACCTAGCTGTTTTCGAAAGAGGCCACGACACCTTAATCATCAGCGTTCTTTGTGTTTTGTCGGTTGTCAATCAGTCAGTTGTCAGTGGTGTCAGTTAATGTAGATTTCTGCTTTATATACATACTCAGCTTTTATTGCAAATGGAATATGTGAATTATTTTGATTCATCGTATTACAATTTGCTGAAAGCTTTCTTTTGTCCACTGTGTGTGGTGTCAGTTGATGTAGATTCAGCTTTTATTGCAAATAGAATATGTGAATTGCTTGGATTTATAATATTACAATTTGCTGAAAACATTTTTTTGTAATGAAAGCTTAATTTTACCATCTTTAAATTTCCAACAGTCTTGCGATTGTCATTTGTTCTTTACTAATTATGCACGTGTTAGTTAATTTGCTTATTTTTTGTTTCTTACTATTAAGTATATTTTTATTTTTTAATTTTTGCCATAGGCCCATGTCTATTAATTTAAGATAAGTTTTATTATTGTTGTTCGAACTTCATTTGTTTCTATATTTCTGTGGCAGTAAGGAAAAAGTGCTTAATGGCTCGATTATGGATGGCAACCGAACTTTGGTTGTGTTGCTAGTTGCCGAAATGGTATTACGGATGGCAACTGGCAACCAACATCTGGTAATTTCAGTTGCCATATTGGCAACCACAAATTTGTAGTTGCTGCATAGTTTTAAAAGCAAAAACTTAAAAGTAATTGCAATATTATTTTTATTTTCAACGTTCTAGTATGCATATTTAAAGAAAATATGCATTAAAGCTAAAAAATATATTTTTAAAACTTATTTTAGGCAATAACATATACCCACAGTAGATGCGGTAATTCTAAAGAGCCGTCTAATAATACATTCAACATTTTGTACTTTCTTTTCTTCATCAAAAATTAATTCCACTTAATTAATCTTTTTATGATCAGTAATGTTTTAAACACTCTTACTTAATAATTTTCTTTTTAGCACTTGTATTTCTTATATTTTAAATTTATGTTTAACTATTTTCAGTTGCCATACTGTCATAATCGATAACTTTTTGGCAACTGGAGGAAGTTGCCATACATAATACCAATTTTAAGTTCAGTTGCGTTGCTAGTTAACTCGGCAACTGAAGTTCGGTCGCCATGCATAATCGAGCCATAAGTCATATTTTACTGTTTTGCAGGAGAGCACTTTTAAGCGTTCAAGTCGATTTTCAGAAATTTATTTCTTTTACAGTTAATTTGGGAAATTGTGTGTTAAACATATTTTTTTTTAATCAAACATCGTTCTACACATTTAAGTTGAAATATACCAAAGTATAACCTCAATTAAGCTATTATTTCAAATGAGATTAGAAGTCTAAAAAAGATAAGTCCCAAGTCATAGTGCTATAACTTCCTGAAAAATCACACAAATTGATTGAGATTTTGACCAGGGGTACATTCAAATATGCAGATTACGGAGGTACCATTAACTCAAAATCAGCTTATCTCGACTTAAGCACTTTTTCCTTTTTGCCACAGATTTATGATTTTATTGGGCTATAGTTCGTATTGCTTTGTAAGCCAATTTACATGTGATAATTATTAATGAACAAATAACAAATATAATTTAATTTAATTTCCGCTTGAATGTATGTCAATATATTTCATATTTCATTCTTTAAAGCATGTTTTGGCATATGTCCCTCTTATACGCGTATTTTTAGATTTTTTTTGAATTCTTTTTAGCATATTTAAAGCTTTTAGGGCATATTTTAATATTTTATTTATTATTTTTAGTTTAATATGCTTACAAGCCATTTAAATCTTATTTTCAATAGAACATTTAGTGTATACATTTTTCTTATATAAAGGGTGTTTTTTATTGAGGTATAGAACTTTAAGTTGGCATCACTTTTTTAACTGGCGGCCATTTTGTCAGCTGTCAAGTGATTAATATTTAGTTTGGTTTGCCATTTCATCATGAACAGGTTGACAAAAGAACAACGCTTGCAAATCGTGCAAATTTATTTCGAAAATAATGGTTCAGTTCGCGAAGTTTACCGCAAGCTCCGTCCATTTTATGGTCGACATAATCGTCCATCAGAGCAATTAATTCGGTTAACCATGGATCGTTTTCGCACTACGTTTACTCTATGTGATAATACGCATCCGCAGAGACGTCGAACAGTGCGCACCGAAGAAACAATTGTCTACGCCAACAAACCAGAAACGTTAGGGGACTTGGAAGCCAACATTCGTGGCGTTATTGCCAACATACGGCCCCATATGCTCGAAAAAGTGGTTGAAAATTGGACCTGTAGAATTGGCTTTATTCGAGCCAGCCGCGGCGGCCACATGCCCGAAATCATATTTAAACATTAATGGCATAAAATTATCCTTCCAATAAAGCCAAATTGATGGACATTAAAACGATTTTCTTGTGTTTTATTTCAATTCGAAGTTCTATACCTCTAAAAAAACACCCTATATTACGCAGTAAATACGGACTTTGGTTCCAATTAAAATTTAATTTTGCTATTTGTAACGGACTCTGTCCCCATTGCATCAGTGTAAACGTTGAAGAAACGTTGTATATGAATAAAAGTTTATTTAGATGTGACAGGCAACGAATTTTATTTGAAAATATATTTCAATATTTGGTTGTTTATTGAAATAGTAATTATAAACACATAGCTTGTCTTATTTATCCAAAATATAGTTCCAAAGTTTTAATTCTGATACCGTAGTCTCTTTTAAAGAAGTTAAATTTTGGCGGCCGTATTAAAAAAAATTTGTATTATTTGCTTTAGTCAAAAATTGTATTGAAATTTAATTTTAACGTACACTTCAAATCCAAATTATTATTTTTTTAATTTTTCATTGTATTGTTTGTTTATTTTATTTTTGTCTTATCTTCTATGCAAATATTGTTGAATTAAAAATATGTTTTCATTTACAAAAAAATCCATTTATGTTATTTTTAAGAGCATATTTTTGAGGTTTTAGTGTATATTTTTAAGTTTTTAGTGCATATTGAATGAATATGCTCTAAGAAAAGTGCTTTATGTGCATTCAATATGCACTAAAAACTTGAAAATATTCACTAAAGACTCAAAAATATGAGAAAAGTGCTTTATGTGCATTCAATATGCACTAAAAACTTGAAAATATTCACTAAAGACTCAAAAATATGCTCTTAAAAATAAAATAAGTAAATGAAAATATATTTTAATTCAAAAATTAAACAAGATTTTCATATAAAATTAGACAAAAATAAAATAAACAAAAGAAAGGAAACAACACAAAAATTGACAAAGAATAATTGCAGTATTATCAACAATAATTTGGGCTTGAAGAGCACGTTAAAACAAAATTGCCATAAAAATTTTGAATAAAGCAAATAATATAAATTATTATTATTTTTTTTTTGATACTCATGAAAATTTAACTTCGATTTCAAAAGAAATGACGATATCAGAATTAAAACTTTGTAACTTATTTGATAAATAAGACGAGATTTTTATTTAAAATTTTTATTGCAATAAACAACAAAGTATTGACCTAGCTTTTCAAATAAAAATCGTTGCCTGCCACATCTAAGTAATCCTTTCTACATTGACAATGTCCCTTCAACGTCGTCTACTCGGGGCAGAGTCCGTCACAACTAGCAAACCGAATTTTTATTATTAATTACTGCGTAGTATAAATATAAGAAAAATGTATATTCATGGAACATTGGAAATGAGATTTAGATGGTGAAAGAGAAAAATAAAAATGTCTGTTGGTCAACTTGAAGCATATTAAAATAGAAAAATCTATAAAGTTTAAAAATATGCCCTAAAAGCGTAAATTATGTTCTAAAAATTGGAAAATGTGCTAAAAATGTGCAAAGACATGCTTTAAAGGGTAAAATATGCAAAAATATGCAAAAATATGCAATAACAAATCGATGCTAAAATTCATAAAAAGTTCTGAAACGGATAAATATCTCGTCCCCGCATTAGTACGTCATACAAGAAAAAACATGCAATTGCATATTTGCTATTTCCCTGGTTATAAGCATAAAATAATAAAAGAAAAGGCTTCTATTATCGATGAACTGGCTGCGAGTTAATATTTTAGTTTTGTTTTTAGTACTTTTTATGTTGAATAAATAATTCGTTATTTTTTAAGAAATTTTTATTTCATTCAAAGGAAATAAAAATTTGTAAGACAATATGAGCAGAAATAGAAAAAAAAACACACACACACACACACAAAATATAAAGATAAAATGAAGTAATAAATTTTAGCATTCTTTTTTTATTTTTTAATAATTTTTTTTACCTTTGTTACCTCTTTTGGGAGTCAATTTAGCTGCAAAAGTTTTTAGGATCTGGTCACACTGATAATATCATTAAAGAATAAACGAAATCCTTAAAGTATGCAATGAAACAGCATTTTTTTTTCATATTACAGGGTGGCTCCAACATACATTTTGTGAAAACAAAACTATAAAGTATTATTTCAATAACATAACTTTATTTTGAATATGCTTCGTGCTTATGAAAATTTATTAAAAATTGTTTAGTTTTTAAATAAAATTAATAAGTGCTCCCGCCACTTTTCATTGCTAGTAAAGCTTTATTTACAATAAATAAACTTAATATTAAAAAACAAAACAAAAACACTTAAAACCAAATCTTAAACTAAAAGCTAAGACTACGAGTTAACAAAAACAACAAGAAAAAGAAAAGAAAATAATAATATGCACAAATTAAATTACCCTCTGTGAATACCGGGAGTATTATCTAAATATATGTTCGAAAATGTAAATTTTCCTCATAATTGACTTTGAGATGCTGAACCATATTGGAAATGCATAGAGAAGAATTGGTCTAATACTAACCTTATACAGAAGTAGCCTTGTGCTAACTGGTAAAAATTTACTGTTAAATAGTTTTCCAAAGGCTCCTTTGACACAATTTGCTTTTTTCAGATTATATAGAACGTGACTATTAAATTTCATTAGTTTATTAAAATTGACCCCAAGGTATTTAATGCTATCTTTAAATTGTATTTCATTACCATTTAATGCTAACTTAAGATCTTTGCTTTCCGGAACGACAGTATAATTACAGTTTTCGGAATGCATTAGGGAATAAACTAGTTCCCACTGTCCATATTGTTACCCTTTAGAGGGCTGCGTAAACAGTCTTGCAATATAAATACGTCTTGTTTTTAAATGTATTGTCGCAGGATGTATTATACGAAGCGAAGCACGATGGATGTATTGATGTATGTTTATATGAGTGTTTACAAGCGATGTCGCATTGAAAGGAAAGGAAGTAGCGTTGATGTCTGTATGCTTGTTATTTTGCATGTTCTACGTTTGAGTTTGTGTGTGTGTAAGATGTAGATGGTAAGGTTTTATGTTTGAGTTTAAGAGTGGTTGTTTAAAGCAATCGCACACAACTAATTTCAATGCATGTGTGCGTTTGTATGTGAGCTGAAAAATAAAAGATCTCGGTCGGAAATTACGTTAACTTTAAACTGACTTTAAGCTATTTCGCAACTAGTACCGACTTACATTTGGATTACTTTTAATGTAATCAACTGACTATTTTAACATTGCGATGTCCTAGGCAGTAGTCAATTGTCTCCATCTGCATTACTTTACAACTAACTTAAAGTTAATTTTTTTAAATCACTTGGTAGTCAGTAAATTAAAAAAATTTTCTGGAGTTTGAACATGTATCATCACATGTTGTGTACTCAACGCGCTACCACTCAGCTAAGGTACCATCTAAAATAACAACAGCAAAATGTTAATGTATAAAACTGAAATGAGTTTCAAAGTAGCTGAGAATAAATTTCTTGGCTCTCATCCATCTCATCGATTACGTTCCCAGTTTAAGAATTAATTTTGGGTTTGTTCATTGCAGTTAGCTTTTAGTTAGTCTAAAAAAAGTTGACTGACTGTAGTCAGCCACACATTCTCCAACAGGCATCATACAAACAACGTATGTGCGTATGTACATGCATGCAAGCAAGCATCACAAATTTTGCCGTTATGAAGTATTTTCTTCTTTACTCCTATACCTGCAATAATTAAACAAATTTCTTGCAAACATTGTTGTTTAGCATTTGTTTTAGAAAATTTCGCTGCAGTAAAGCATTTGAAAAATCCCTCATTTTTTAAAAGTTCTTGTAAGTGGTCTTGTGCAGGGGTATATTACCCATACTACTGGAAGAGAGATCTTTCTTGGGGATTTAAAAATATGTTAACAACGATATGCAACAAATGAAGACTTTCCGCAAAACACTGACGAGATGGTATAGGTTCGGTAGTACTACCAAAGTGTAATAAACCCTCTACTCAGTTTGGCGATTTTGGTGACCAATTTTTTTAAGGGCCTCGAAAGATTTCGAATATCAGTGTGCCCTCAACTTAAAAAATGGTATCATCAGTTTTAGGCCAACAACTAATTCAGAATTAGGGATAGCGCTTAAATATTCATATATAGCAATACACAGAACAAATCTTATTAACACTCAAAATATGAAAATATATAGCCATCCTGAAAACAGTGCGACGCCTAATTTATAAGATATCTCTACGTTCTCCAACCAACTAAATAAATCTTTATCTATAGTCTATAGTAGTTATAGCATAAATAAAAACTTAGCCATAAGGATTGACTGACGTCTTTTGTCACTAAATAATCCTTTACACATTCTAAGAAGAAAGAAAAACTAAACAAGAATTATTTAATAATTTCATTCAACTTTATGTAAATCCCTTCAATGATAAGAAAAGCTTTTTTGGATTTATTATTAAGCTGCAATAAATAGACATTCATGTGTGTGTGAAACTTCAATAGAAATCTATTTTTATGTAATCGCTACACATAATTCAAGGGCAACTGCAATTTCTAATGTAAAAGATCGTAAAAGAAAGAAACAAGATGAAAAAGAAAAATAAAACAAAATAGCAGGAACGTGTAGCAAGAAAATAAATTAAATTAAATTCTATTTTATTAAATTAGAGTCAGTGGCAAAACGAAATGTTGTTGTGTGTAGATTTAAGATAAAATAGAAATAAATACAATATTGAGAGTATAAAACTTTTATTTCGACAGACAACGGGCTGGCAATTATGATTGGTATGTTTGATGAGCATGTTCACAATAAAGTTAAATATTTATTATTACATGCATGCATTTGTTGGAATTTTATTTGTATTTAGATAGAAGAGGAGGTCTCTTCCTTCTGTATTTTATTTGATTAAGGCATGTCTATAAAACACATACATATGACACATATTATTGCATCCATTACTATTTTGATTGTCGACTATAAAATAAGTTATGCTTTTTCTTATATGAAATATGATAATTAGATGTCTCATTATTCATTCGAATAATCCTGCAAAATTTCATGTCTCATCGAGTATGTGTAAACAATAAGCTTTACAGCTAATAAATGACAAAAGCTTTTGAAAACGATCTAATATTTTCTACATTCGTTATCGAATAATGTAAGCAACATTTGGTAATCTTTGACGGAAAAGATAATCTATGTATATAATTAATAGGAGAACATGTTTTTTGTAATCCCTTTGACGCTGGTACCACTGCACCGATTTAAAAAAGATTTATATGTTTTCAAAGGATTTTCCGTACAAATGTGCAGAATCTATATTTTATTGAAATCAGTTTAGTATTTTGGGAGCTATACACGTTTTAGGTTGCTACTACTACATGCACACATATTAAACACGCATTTATTAGCTTACAATATAGAGTTGCATGAATAATTCCATCCATGAAACTACTGAAATGTTTGTTTAGTAAAGCCCAACTTCGAATAAATATGTTAATACTAAACAAACTGTTGCTTTTATCATACTGTGAGCTAAAACGTTTCGTTTCATACTGTTAACACAAAGAGATTGTTCATTGAAACGACTTTTGTTCATGCTGCTTTCTCTCATCTCATCTTTTGTTATTAATTCGCAATAGCAATGTTGCCAAATAGTGAAATCATGGAATATTTTTGTATGGGTCGCACATGTGTAATAGGTTTCACTTTTAAATTAAAGTTTTAACTTTTACACATACATACATAACTAAGTACATATGTACACCCAGAAAAAAGATTGGTTGGAAAACGGTTAGTCCAATAAAATATCATTTGCATTAACTATATTTCAGTTCACGCTATCAATTTTCTGTTAATCCAAAAAAGAATCCATGTTCACTGCCATAAGGGCATAATTGTGACAAAGATATGATTGTGACAATACTTAAATTGATTGCATCAACCGAGCGTATGCTTTTGTCATGACTAATTAACTGATTGATTAGCACAACCGAATAAAATATTACAAACTAGATTTTACTACCAACTTTTGGTAACGGGTGTTTTTTGTTCAGGTATAGAACTTTAAGTTGGCATCACTTTTTTAACTGGCGGCCATTTTGTCAGCTGTCAAGTGATTAATATTTAGTTTGGTTTGCCATTTCATCATGAACAGGTTGACAAAAGAACAACGCTTGCAAATCGTGCAAATTTATTTCGAAAATAATGGTTCAGTTCGCGAAGTTTACCGCAAGCTCCGTCCATTTTATGGTCGACATAATCGTCCATCAGAGCAATTAATTCGGTTAACCATGGATCGTTTTCGCACTACGTTTACTCTATGTGATAATACGCATCCGCAGAGACGTCGAACAGTGCGCACCGAAGAAACAATTGCCGCTGTAGAGCAAAGTGTTGAAGAGGACCCGAATGAATCGATTCGCCACCGTGCACAGCAATTGGAGCTTTGTCCATCAACTTTATGGAAGATTTTGCGCAAAGATCTTGGCTTGCGACCTTACAAGATCCAGCTTGTGCAAGAATTAAAGCCGCGAGACCATGCAATGCATCGTGATTTTGGTGTATGGGCCGAAAATGAGATTGATCTCGATGCTGATTTTCATCGCAAAATTTTGTTCAGTGATGAGGCTCATTTTTGGTTGAATGGCTACGTCAACAAGCAAAATTGCCGCATTTGGAGTGAAGAGAATCCACATGAGACCCTTGAGGCGCCATTACATCCACAAAAACTGACTGTTTGGTGTGCTCTATGGGCTGGTGGAGTCATTGGGCCATACTTCTTCCGAAATAATGCTGGAGAGTCAGTTACCGTTAATGGAGACCGGTATAGAGCCATGATAACCGACTATTTTGTTCCCGAATTGGATGGCATGAATGTGGATGAGTTGTGGTTCCAACAAGACGGCGCTACATGCCACACAGCGCACGTCACAATCGATTTATTGAAGGAAACATTCGATGAGCGCATAATTTCGCGGAATGGACCTGTCAATTGGCCACCAAGATCGTGTGATTTGACACCATTGGATTATTTTCTTTGGGGATATGTGAAGTCGCTCGTCTACGCCAACAAACCAGAAACGTTAGGGGACTTGGAAGCCAACATTCGTGGCGTTATTGCCAACATACGGCCCCATATGCTCGAAAAAGTGGTTGAAAATTGGACCTATAAAATTGGCTTTATTCGAGCCAGCCGCGGCGGCCACATGCCCGAAGTCATATTTAAACATTAATGGCATAAAATTATCCTTCCAATAAAGCCAAATTGATGGACATTAAAACGCTTTTCTTGTGTTTTATTTCAATTCGAAGTTCTATGCCTCTAAAAAAACACCCGGTATATTAGAGTACTGAATAATTTTTGGCAGAATTTTTTTATTTTTGTTTTGTATAAAAACTGCTTCTAATAATTAGGGTATAATTTATGTAGTGTTTTGTTGTGATTGTCAGTTGTATTTTCATTTTTGTGTGAATATAAATTCAAGTTGTGCAACGAATCCTTCATAGCTTCCCTGGAGAGCTGTGCAACAGTTTCTTCAACTATGACCTCCTCATCACTATCTATTGTGATTCCAGTATTCGATAATTCTGTTTTACGAAATCTAAATCCTCATTAACATCATTTAATAATATTAAATGTATGCCATCTTCTTTATCCCACATTGAATATTGAGAGCCTGAAAGATTTCGATATTGTATGGCTAGTCCCATGCTATTGTTATATGGCGGATGTAGTCTAGTAAGTTAATATCGCTTTTGCTATTTCTTCTGCTATACGCTTTATAGCATCTCTCAATATTCTATTTCGATACAGTCGAATTCGCTTTAGCGCAACACGCTTTTTGAAAAAAATCGGATTACTGAAAGCGATACAAATCCTCGCACTTATTTTAAGCGCAGCTAGTCTTATTCACTTCGCTATAGCGAAACATCGCTTTACTGAAAATATCGTATTATTGAAACCCAAAAGCAAGTACACAACTACGTTTTGTATGAAACTTACTTCGCTTTAGTGAAAAAATAAACAATGACAAATTTATTTATTAGAAATTGATTGCATAACTTAAGGCTGAAAAAATTGTGCATGTTTTGTCCGTTAAAAAATTAAATGGCAAAATGTATTTGTCTTTTTCACTCTTACGTACTTTATTGTGTTTATCCATTATGTCGATACAAGTGGCTAGACATTTTCGATTTTAGGCAGTACGCTTAATTGTAACAAATTTCAGTAATTCGAACTACGTTTTAGAGAAAAAATCGAATAACTGAACAATAATTGGGTTTTGGTTATTTCCATTAAAGCGGAGTCGACTGTAATAAGCTTTCAAACATCGAATTACACCCTGGTCAAGTGGTTGTAATTTAGATGTCATATTTGCAAGGAAAAATTCAATTTAGAAAAACTTTGCAGCATTATTTTTATTAAAGTTAAAGAGAAATTCATGTTATGGAATACGATACAACTATTTTAAAAACTGTACCAATTAATCAATTCTAATTCAATAGAACACACTTTTGTATTACAAATTACCAACCACAAAAATACAGTATTGTATAATTAGACGATTATACAAGCTTGTGAATTGAACATTTTTGTTCAGAAAACAATTGAAAAATATAAAATAAAAACTAAAAAACCTTAGAGTGAGAGACACTACAAAGAAATAAGTTTAACTTCTTGATTACGATGAGTCCACTCTAATGGTTGTTTGTGCTCTTCCAAATGATCTGTACTCTTACATATGTATCTTCTTCAACAGCTTCTGCATTTTAAAAAATTTCTTACCTTACGCTGTTCACTTATTTAAAACTAGGATCGCCTACATGTACTGTTATTCTTGGAAACCACAGATATATGGTTCTGACTAGGAGTATTACTTTGAGTTAATATCAACTGTGATTGTATTATATTATTTCTCATTAGCAATTTTTTAAATTAATTTAATTATTCATATGAATTACAGCATTAATACTTTGATTTTCTCTTTCCTTTCAGAAAGATTAAATAACACATCTCATGCCCAACCAGAAGTCATCACTAAATAAAAAAAATTCTCAAAATTAAATTCTCATCACTAAAGTGAGCAGCCATCATCATAGAAACATCGCATCATTCCTCAAGTTCCTTTAATTCTCCACAATATCCTCTCTAGCAGAAAAATTAAAAGCAATATATTTTTTAATTAAAACTGACACATTCCTTCTTCTATCAATATATGTGTGTATGTAACTTGAAAAGTAGTAGAAAAGAACAAGAAAAATCGCAGGAAAAACATGAAATAAAAATACATTAAAAATATAGCAGAAACTTAGTAGACTTCACAAGCAATTGTTGTTAACATTAAGAAACAAACTTTTTTGCGCAAAAAAAAATAAAACGAAAGAAAAAACTTATTCCTTTTATTTTAAACACACATTCAAACAAAAAGACAAACGCACAAATTCTTATACAAACAAAACCACCAACAAACCTTATACAAACGTACGTTTAATTAAAAAAAAACCAAACGAAACAAAAAAAATTGCAAGCTGGCGTTCTTTCAAAATATAATGTGGAGCACTATTTCACCAACAAATTCGAAAAAACTTTTAATTGGCAGCAGCACACGCAGCGTTGACTATGTCGGTGACAATTCTACAACAAAATCTACAAAAATCTCAATCGCAATGGAAATTCATATACAAAATAAGTGCATTTCAGCATAGCGCATCACTCTGGAGGGTGGTGCAGAGCCCCCATGGCTACAGGGCCCCCTTAAAGCAGCATTTTTGGGGGCCACTGGCGTCGGTAAAACAAGCATATTACAGGTGAGTTCTGACATTTTTCAAGATTAAGATTTTTTTTCCTAATTTTTAATACGAGTAATGATGAAAAAGTCAAAAGCTTTAGCCTGCACCTAGACGTTAATGTTTGATCTTTTGCGGAAAAAAATATAAGTGCTCATACGCAGACATTCCCATCATCATACTCATTTAAACTCAATACATGTCGAGCCTTATTTGCGATTTTATCGTAAGAGACATGTTATCGAAAATATACTTTTTTATTGAAATTAGAATTGTATATCCATTGTTTAAAATTATCAAAATGCCAAAAAGATATGGGCTGTAGAATTTTATCGTAAGCCACAATTCACGTTCAAAAACCTATTTGAATATTTTAAAAAAACCCTTCTCCTGAAAACTTTAATTTTTGTCGCTTACGATAAAAGCGAAAATGAGGCCCAATATAAATACATATAAGCGAACGATGATTATGTTCACACAGATTCTTTAAACTACGAATTTAATTTTTCTATGTGAAAAATTACCGATGTATAGCCCATTTTTTTTTTATGGAAAATTAACGATGTATAGCCCATCTAATTTTTGAATATGAAAAATTAATGATATATAGCCAATTTAATTTTTATATATGAAAAATATATTATGTATACCTCATTTAAGTTTTTCTATTAGAAAAACGAACGATGTATAGCGCATAAAATTTTTTTAATGAAAAATTAATGATCTATAGCCCATTTAATTTTTCTATATGAAATATGTACTATTATGGCCCGGTTAATTTTGCTATTAGAAAGATGAACTATTTAATTTCATTTAATTTAGTGTTTTTTATGGGAATTGTTACAATTTAAGTTTAAAATTTTTAAGCGCACTAATAATCCCAAATTAATATTTTACTTATTAAGTAAAATATTTTTTTTATTAAAAATACATTGAAATTTATTATTGAGGGGTTCAGCTGGATCCTATGCTCATTTCACTGTTGCTAATGCAGATCATCAGGGAACCTTTACCCAAAGCTTCTTAGAACAACTAGAGTTATTATATTACAAACTTTCACTTAAACAAATGAGAAGCTCAATAACAAATATTCTTAAATAGCTGTTGTTGTTATTTACATTTATTTTCTTTTACATACTCTTATGACTACAATTTGAAGCTGAAAAAAAGTCAGCCAATGTAGCAATGGTAAAGTAAGAAAATAAAAATCATGTTGATTATTGAGTTCTTGTTAAGTTTATAATATAATAACTCTAGTTGTTCTAATAAGCTTTGGGTAAGGTTCCCTGATGATCTGCATTAGTAACAGTGAAATGCGCATAGGATCCAGCTAAACCCCTCAATAATCAATTTAAATGTATTTTTAATAAAAAATATAAAAATATTTTACTTAATAACTAAAATATTAATTTTGGATTATTAGTGCGTTTAAAAATTTTAAACTTAATTTAATTTAATTTTTTTATATAAAAAATATATTGTGTATAGCTCATTTAAATTTTCTATTAGAAAAATATATGTTATAAAGCTTAATTAATTTTTCTCTATGAAAAGTGTACTAATTATAGCTCATTTAATTTTTCTATTAGAAAAAGAAACGATGTATAGCCCATTTAATTTTTCTTTAGGGAAAATTAACGATGTATAGCCCACTTAATTTTTTTAAGAGTTTGACTACAGTGAGCATTTCCCTCATAGAACTCCAAGTAAGAATTTTTCTTTGAGAGTTTTTAAACAATTTCAGAAATACAATTCTAATATACTTTAAACGCAGCTTTATGGTTTGATCTGTTTTCTTAATTTTCTTTAGGTTTGATTCACTGAGGAAGAAGGGTTTGGTTACAGTGGGCATTTCGTCCATAAAACTAGAAGTAAAGGTTTTTCATTAAGTCATGTTTTTAAGGGTTTCTAAAAATTTCACATATAGAATTCCGATGTACTGTATGTAAATGCAGTTTTATAGTATGGTTTATTGTATTTATTTTCCTTTAGACTTCAATCGCTGAGAAAGAATGGTTTGGTTGCCGTGAACTTTTTTTATAAAAAAAATTCAATATTAAATACCTACCATATAAAATAAGGAAAAAAATATCGCATGTAAAATTTTTTTAAAACGTATGTAACTCGATGAATTTATTTTCACATACATCCATTGGCGTAGCTAGACATTTTTTCTGGGGGGGGGGGGCAAACACAATTTTTTTAATTAGTGTTTTTTATGGGAATTGTTAAAATTTAAGCTTAAAATTTTTTAAACGCACTAATAATCCCAAATTAATATTTTACTTATTAAGTTAAATATATATTTTTTATTAAAAATACATTGAAATTGGAAATTAAAAAAATATATTTTACTTAATAAGTGAAATATTAATAAGTAAAATATTGGTTTGGGATTATTAGTGCGTTTAAAAAATTTTATATAGATTTTTTTTATTTAACATTTTTTTTTATTTAAGTTAAAACATAAATTAACAGTCCAGTTTCAATAACAAAAATTAAGTTATAATTAAAACTAGAAAAACGAAACATTCAAAACAAAAACAATATATAGACAAAAAGTAAAGTATGTATTAGAAAAAAACTAAATAATAATAATAATAATCTAATAATAATAAACTAAATAATAATAAAATTAATATTCGTTTCCAACAAGTTAATATGTTCATATGGAAAAATTATTTATTATTATATTATATTTGAATACAATATTTTAAAAAGATACAAGCAAGAAATGATTTCATTCATCATTCATGATTTCATTTCTTAATAATTTATTATTTAATTTAAAAAAAATTTATCTATTGGTGCATAAATAAAAATTGAAAATTGCCATTTATTATTTAGTTACCCTTCCAATATTGAAGTTCTGAATCAATACTATATTGTTGCGATGAATGAACATAAATACATAAATAAGTACAAACATATGTATGCAAGTATGTATGTATACGTGTTCAATTGAAAAAAATTTTATGTGCATATACATATATACATGCATACATATCGATAGTTGAGTTTTTCAGTGATTTCAATAAATTTCACACTAATACACCTCATCACAAAAATTTATTGCAATAGTGTAAAAAATAGCGCTTTTACAAGCAGTTGTACAAAAAAGTTACATTTTGAATATTACACTTTCTATTATGTTTTACCTTCTCCTGTAAAGTTACAATTATTTGCGTTAGGGCTTTTCCATTTGAGACCAACGATATATTGACCTGTGTAAGTTGATATCCTATCAAAAATTTCGGTCATCAAAAGTACTGATACCAAAATTTGGACCTAGGAATATTTTTCAAAAGTTTTCCACTAGTCTAACAAAGTTGTATATGAACATGAATTGTTTTGTTTTGTTTTCTAATAAAAATAAAACATATGTATACATGTTTAAAGAGGAAATTTTGATTTGTTCGATTTTCTGACGATTTTTCGGACATGAAATGACGATTATTTTATATTTTATCGGGATTTCGGCGATCTTTCCATCATTTTATCTGGCAGCCCTCGATTGAACCATAAATATGCATACATACATACATGCATGTGTGTGTACGAGTATATATAGTATATGAATATATACAAGGTATTTGCAGATCATAATTTTTCGGTATTTTTTTAATTTTACTCTAAATAAAAATTGGTGGCTATTGTTACAAACAATTTGACAGTAGAAAATTTTAAGAACACCTTAAAACAACTTGTCTTGCTACTAACTACGTACACTAATACAATTTTATTAAGAATTTGTTGAAAGCTACATACACACATACATATCTACACACATGCATTATAAATTCACATGGAGTTTACTATTTGTGATGTTTTGAAGTGCTGTAAACTTATAGTTTTTTTGGGTATTTGTTATCTAGTAAAAGTATGCATATTTAGCGATTATTCGAAAAGTTTGTATAAAAATTACTGGTGATTTTCATGAGTAATTTTAAAATAAATAAAAAATAGAATTTTTTAATATTACAGGCAAAAGAATATGTTTTAAAAAGAATTTGTAATAAATCCTGGGAGGGGGCAAAATTAAGTCTTTGGGGGGCATTGTCCCCCAGAAAGGCCTAGCTACGCTGAGTGGTAGCGATGCTAGAGGTCGTGGGTTAGACCCTGGGTGTTTTTCGCAGACAAGCTAATCGCTTTGCAAATTGTGTTTGTGTTAAAAAAAAAAAAGTGAAGTTCTAATAAATAATATCAGAGAACTGTATGAGTTGATTCAATTTCGCTCTCCACTCAGTTTTACAATGCTTTTATTTTGTTCTTTTTTAGCTGTTATTCACTCAATCTCTTTTTTAAGTGCCGTTAGCAAAAATAAATCAAAAATTCTTGCTGTTGTTTGATTGTTTTGTGTAGTATCTAATCAAATAACTCACAAAAGTACGTTGACTAAATGGAGTCTTAATAGTTTTTCTTGTATTAAAATAATGAGCCTAGCTATTTTATTTTATAATATTACATAAAACTTTATTTGTCAGAAGTGGTTTTAAAAAGTTTTCAGAGCAATCATACTGATTGATTGCTTTAGTGAATCATATGAATGAATAGAAATTGCAAAGCAGTGATATGCATTTATAAATTTTTTAATATTAAGTACTAGCCCAATATTCATTTTAGAGAATGCAAAATTATACTGTTTGATTCGTAATCATGTACATATCACACACTAAATCATAAACAGCACAACTTAAAATGATCAAAGTAGTTTTGTTTTTTTATAAACCAGTTAATTGAACAAATCTCTTCTTGAAGAAATTAAAATTGTAGTGTACCTCACTTACTGTAATACACTGTACCCAAGTTTAGTTGCATTGCAACACAATTCATTGTAATAATTAACAGAACGCTTACTTTATAATATTCAAATGACACACTTTTATTTTTATTAATAAATTATGTTATTATAGAAAAATTGAAGACATAAAGAAACACAAAAATTGAAGAATGTAAAACACTATATAAGCAGTCAAAATGTTAAATAAAATCAGACTTTAATTTGTGAACATAAACTGGTAACAATTTGCCTTGTTTCTTATTAAATTCTCAAATATTTTGGCACCTCTTTCGAGCGCCTACTGACAAGCTGGACTCTCTGACAGCTGTATAAAATAACCAAGGGACTATAGGGCCACATACAGTCTGTAACACACTACAGACTATTGCACGCACCTCGAAATATTACATCTTTTCTTATTAACACATTGCGTGCATAGCTGTTCAATATGATTTTTTTTATTTGAATTTTTTCATAAAATTAAATTAAACTTAAATTTTATTTCTGTTTAAGAAATAGAATTTCATTGAAATCATTGACATTTCTCATGAAATGAATTAAAATTTGTTGTTATTGATTTGAAATAAAATTTTTCAAATGTAAATTTATTTTAGTGTTTTTTATGGGAATTGTTACAATTTAAGTTTAAAATTTTTAAACGCACTAATAATCCCAAATTAATATTTTACTTATTAAGTAAAATATTTTTAATCAGAAATAATTTTTAGTCAGGCTTAAGTTCAGTAATTTCAATTCTTTTTATTGAATGAAATATTTTTTATTAATTAATATAAGTTTCTAAAGAAGAGAAGAAAAATTAAATTAGACTTTTAAGCTGAGGGAAATACCGATATTTTTCTGTGCAGCAACGCACTTCATCAGCACCCTAGTCTATCTACTTGGGTAGAGATTCTTATTAACATCAGCTATTTAACGTAAATTCTAATGAAACGGAATGTGAGAAATGATTGTTGTGTACAATTATTGATTTACCTTTGGTAAATACATATGTTAGTATCACTATTTATTTCCCTTTTATTTCCCTATTTTACTTAATAAGTAAAATATTAATTTGGGATTATTAGTGCGTTTAAAAATTTTAACTTAAATTGTAACAATTCCCATAAAAACACTAATTATTAACTTGACTGCACCCGGTCAAAAAAATACTTGTGTGGCAACACTCTATTCTCAAATAGCTGTTGTTGTTATTTACATTTATTTTCTTTTACATACTCTTACGACTACGATTTGAAGCTGAAAAAAAGTCAGCCAATGTAGCAATAGTAAAGTAAGAAAATAAAAAACATGTTGATTATTGAGTTCTTGTTTCAACTTTTTTATTTGTTATTGAGCTTCTCATTTGTTTAAATGAAAGTTTATAATATAATAACTCTAGTTGTTCTAAGAAGCTTTGGGTAAAGGTTCCCTGATGATCTGAATTAGCAACAGTGAAATGCGCATAGGATCCAGCTAAACCCCTCAATAATCAATTTCAATGTATTTTTAATAAAAAATAAAAAAATATTTTACTTAATAAGTAAAATATTAATTTGGGATTATTAGTGCGTTTAAAAATTTTAAACGTAAATTTATTTTTTTGTCAGAAAATTTAAAACAAATCACGCCTTCAGAAATTCAAATAAAAATATAACAAATTAATGCTTTATTTGAATTCAGCGACTGAAATTTTTTAAATTATATTTCTATAGTTTGAATGAAATTTTATTTTATTTCATTTGAGTTTTTGAAATTCAAATAATTTTATGTTAATAAGTCAAATTTATATTATTCAACAAAAACTTTTTTGATTATTTCAAAATCATAAAAAATTGTTTCAAATAGTTGCAAATTGTAAAAACGTATACAAATAAAAAAAATTTCTTTTATTTTTGAAAATGATTTCTAGTGATGAAGATTTTTCCTGCGAAGATCTCTACAGGAATCCACCTATTGCCTCAATTATCTATTCCCTCAATGATCCGTGTTTTGTCTACTTTTAACTTTATTTTCATATAACAAAATATTTAGCTCAATAAAAATAACAAGGTATTGGGTTTTTGCAAAGCTTGCGCGAAATAATTATGTGCTAGCTCTGAATAAAATTCAAATTTTATTGTACACCTAAGGAAACTTCATAGTGAAAAATATAATGAATACCAGAGGCTCAGTAGTAAGAAAAGATATAAGAAAACCCCCTTCACACAAAAAGTGCTCTTTTCCATAGCTGAGTCCGTTGAAAAAAAAAAGTTCAACTATAGAACTCTCTGACCTAAATATATCATAAATGGTTGTTATAAATTTTTAAGTCTAATAAATATTTCTTTTTATTTTTCAGAAATAGTTTTTATTCAAGAAATAATAGCCTGATTTAATTAATTTATTGTTTTTTTTTTCAAATTAAATTCTGAGAAAAACTATTTGATTTTTTCGTAGTCAAATAATATTGAAATGAATTTTATTCAAATTTGGAATATTTAAATTCAATAAATTTTCTTTTGTTTTAAAAATATGAACAAAATTGTATTTCGAATATTGTAAATTGATTTATAAATTTAAAAAATTTCAATCGTTTTAAAATAAATAAATTGTATTGAATTTTCACATAACAAATAATTGTTTGAATTTTTATTATTTCTAATTTAAAATAAAAACTATAACTGAAATAAAAATATTTTTATTTTTCATTCCATTCACTTATTACAGCTTTGATTGCGTGGCAATCCTCCCGTCAAACATTACAAAATATCCTTGTACTTTTAGTTAATTTTAATTATTATTATTCGAACTTCATTTGTTTATATATTTATGATTTTTGATCAGGCTAAAGTTCGTATCGCTTTGTAAGCCAAATTACATGTGATACTTATTAATGAACAAATAATACCAAAGTTACTTGTACTTGTTTTTATGTTAAAAACTTGCGTCATTTGTACAACATCAACAGTTGTTTGCCACTACTCAGTATTTAAAATTTTTTGAGTTGTGACTGTTAATGATTTAGTATGCGATATGTACTTAATACATATTTTGTTTCTTTTAAATTTCATATTCATGTTTATTTACAGCAATTTTTCTACCATGATTTTCCCAAGACACATCAAACAACAACCAGACGAAAAGTATACAAAAGCTGCCTGGTATGTGACACATGTATACGAGAGCTGATGGTCATCGATGTTCCACCCCAGGTAAATAAAGTAATAAAATTGTGTGTGTCCCCAGCGCCCCGTTTTTGTAACTTGTGAGAAGTTCTTGCATCGAAAAAAATTAAATAATTATATTGGTTGTCCTATTTTACACAAAGTTACACACATAAAAACTTATATAAACAAAAAATATAAACAAATTAATTTTTTTTCTTACTAACCCTGTGTTTCACAGGATGATGACAATTTTTTCGAATCGAAAAGTTCTCACATTCCTCACAGAAACGAGGCACATACGAGGCACATTATTCAAACAACTCAAATACATTCAAGCAATTATTAAGGCTCAGTTAGCCGACTGCAATGTAATGTAACTGCAACAGTAGGAAACAGCTGATCGATATTGTTATGTGATAAGTAATGAAAATGGTTATAGAGATGTAATGTAACGTAACCTACTTTTCATATAAAAACATCGATCAGCTGTTTGCTACGTTGCAGTTACATTACATTACAGTATGCTAACTGAGCCTTTAATCACACTTAAAGAAATGTCTAATTACCTATATTAGTATCCGCTTAAAGAAATTTCTTACATTATACATACATATGTATGTACGTACATAGATTTCTGTCATGCCATTTTTTTAAATTTTAGTTTAAATCTGCTACGAAATTAAAATCTTCGAAGCAAATAACATGAATGTATTAACATTATATTCCTTTATTTGATACTTATTATTATTATAGTAAAAAAAATACAATATACAGTGAGCAACAAATATAATTACATGAATTTGCAAACATATTAGATTTATATATTTTGTCAGAGCTTTTAGCGCTATAGTGTCTCTGTTCTCAAGATTTAGCTCTTAAAATTCGTCAGATATGTTCCCTCTGGACTATCGCTTTTCTAAAGATGATAAGACACATATCGTCAGCTGAAATACAAAACCACGTAACTAACAAAAAATTCAAAATCACATTTTTAATTCATTATTTGGTATTACATCGAAGAACATGTCCCTAAAATTTTTCACACCTTTATCATAAAAAGAAGCCGAATTAAAAATTAAAGTAAGGCAACGTTACTGCAGTCACTTGAGTAGTTTTATTTAGTTTTTTTCTCTCCAATAAAATTTAAAAAATTATTTTTTAACATAGTATGTAGTGAAATTTAAGAATCTAATATAAATGACTTTGAATTCACAGCAGGTTTTATTTGAGACACTTTCATATTCATTTTTATATTTTCCTTGTCCCAAAGGCAATAAAAAAGATTACAACAAATTAATAGATTATAGAAATTATATTACAATATACGAGTAAACATACTCTAAATTAAAACTTTTCTGATTTTGTGTTTGAACTTACTCATATTTTAATTTATGCTCAAACACTTTGGACAGAAACGATTTCCAGCTGATAATTTTGCCGAATGGAATAATGGCCATCCACTGGGGTTGAGGACAGTTCATGCGTATGTTTTAGTCTTTGATATGGGAAATTTGGAAACATTTCGGGTAAGCTATTATAATAATAATAATAATTATAATAAATATATAATACATATCGCTTAAAAACCACTGATTTTTTGCAAGTATTTGGCAAATATTGTAACAATAAATTAATGAAAGTTTTTGTTTTATCATTCTGCCATTTATAAAAAAAATTAAAAAAACTTTTTACTTTACTAACTTTTAAATTAATAGTTTTGTATTTTAGTAAACTTATAGTTATGTTTCCTTCTTTTCTTCTTTTAATTACATTACAGTATTGCAGATCTATGAGAGATCAAATTTTGGATAGTTTTAGTCATCGGGATTTTAGTATAATTGTAGTTGGCAATAAATATGATACAATAAATGAAGCACAAGCAAGTTCGCAGGTAAATATTATATATTTTATTAAATAATTATTCATGTAACTCATCTTCATATTTACGAGTTTCATGGTATTTCTCTTAAATACGAACTTCAAACCTCAATCGTCAATACTAATTTAACTATATAAAATGGAGAAAATAATGTGCGAAAAATTTTTCTTTTATTTTCTCATTTATTTATTAATTAGTAAAATCGGTTCAAATAGTTCAAATTTATAACAGAAGCTTACTAGCCGCACACACGAGCAATAATCTTGGCAATTGCCAAATTAGTGTGTAGACCGTATGAATATGTGTTCAGCAACATATGTTAAAATACATTGATGAGCAATAATCTCTTAACATATGCTGTCATATTGAAATAATATTTTTTTTAACAAAACAGTAAGAACAAATGTTTTAAATAAATAAAATAAATAGACTCTCAGACTTTAGTTTTTTTTTGAGAAATTTATTATTCGACATATTGTCAGACGTTTATTTTAATTTGAAATTTATTTGCTGGTGGTTCAGCGTTGTCTATATGCATTTCATTGTTGCTGTAACAAATCATCAGTAGACTTCAACCACACATTTTGAGTAGTGACAAACCTCTTATCTTATGCACAAACTTTCGAGAACTATTTGAGAATTCACAAATAATAATATTTTTGAAAATCACAAGAAAAATAAGCGTAGTAGTTTTTTTTATTTATTAAGTAATTATCTCAAGTCACCAAAAAAATAAAATCAACAGAACAAAAGGCACATTTACTTGAATGTACCTTGGAACAAAATATACGGAATTGGTTTCTTTAGTATTGCCATACCATTTTTGTGTGTACTTTATCAAGATCTTCATATTGGCAACACCACAAAACAAACAAAAATAATACAAGGCAGAATTAAAATATGCATACGAAAAAATTTACAATGCCTAAACATATGCCATATTATGATTTAGTACACACTTATAACATAAAAACAATTTAACATTTTTCTCGGATTGATGAAAACGATCCGAATCTGAAGCACAAAAATGAAATTCGAACAGCTGATTAAATAAATTTAAACAGAAATAAATTCTTAATCGGGCTTAAGTTCAATATTTTCAATTCTTATTGAATGAAATATTTTTATTAATTAATGTGATTTTCTAAAGAAGAGAAAAAAATTAAACCAGACTTTTTAGATGGGGAAAATGCGAATTTTTGCTGTACAGCCACGCACTTCATCAGCACCCATGTCTATCTATTGGGCAGAGATTATTATTGACATCAGCTATTTAATGTGAGTTTTTAATGAAATTGGAATATGAGAAATTGTTATTGTGTATACAATTATTGATTTGACTTCGGTAAATACACACATATGTAAGCATCACTATTCAGTTTTTATTTTTCTGTTTTTTTTCAAGCTGTTGTATAGTTTTTATCGCAGGCTTTGAAGGTGTCGACCGAATCAAGAAATTCCGTAACGAAAATAAAAACCTAAGACTATTTTTATTTGAATCGCCCCTAAAGTACGCTATTGATTGTATTAACATACAGTATTGCTAGAACAGATTTTTACATGTAAAATTTGCATAAGTTGATAAAAAAAAATGCTAAGCAAAAGCTTTACCGCGGCAGTCCCCGAGTACCGCACGTATTTTTTCTTTTTTTTTTTTTTTAATACTACAATTCGAGTATAGTGTGTTTTATATCATTGCCTGCTTACATTAATAATTTAAGATACCCATTTTGAATCCCTAATTGTGTCCATTTAAAAAAAAGTTATACAGTAAAACATTCGTCAATTTCATATTAACGGCCTGTCCCACGATGCCACTAGAAATCGTTCGATCGAATACTTAAATTGAAAACAACAACAAATTTTCTAATGTTATTGTTGTTTGCAATACAAGTTGTCTATCGAACTATTTCTGGTGGCATCGTGGGACAGACCGTAAATTTTCATAAATGAATTTCGTTATTCAATACAGGAGTTCATTGTAGAAATTGTTTCTACCAAATAAATAGCAAAAGATTCTGGCTCAATGTTAAACATTACATTATTTGTCAGCCAATTGTCTTCATAATGTTGAATATGATCATCTGGCATAATATCAAAAATCGTATAATTTTCCGCTGATAGCAATCAATATATATTTTATGTCTTTATTATGCTCTTAATAATGTTTTTGTTTTTATTTTACTATTTCAGGAATTAAAAGACATTTCAACTTTAGTGCGAAAACATTGGCGCTGCGGTTACGTGGAATGTTCAGCGCAGTAAGTTGTCTATAAACGTTTTATCGCTTTTTAAAAATGTTTTAAAAGAAAATATGTATATGAACACTTAAGTTTGCGTGTTAATGGTCATAGCAATTTTCTAATGTTTCTTTTTTTCTTTTCTACTCTTTAATATTTATTTCTTCACGCATGCACACACACTCACAATTAGATACAATTACAAAGTTGGTGATGTTTTTCGCGAATTAATGGGTTGTACGAGCAGTGGCGGTGTCATTGGCACCGAATTTTCACAATCAAATAGAAATAAAGGACGTTGTACAATACTTTAGCAATTTCTGCATAAGTTTTTTTAAGTGCATCTAAAACATTTTAATAAATTTTAATATCGTAACATTAACGCAATAAAAAATTTAAGCAAAATAATATATAATGAAAGTAAATGAATGAATAATACACATGAATTAGAACATGAAAAAGCATATAATATCAAAAAAAAAAAAACTACAAAGATTAGAAGAATTTAGAAAAAGAAAAAAGAAGACAGAAATAATATTTTTAAGGCAATTTGTAATGAAAAAGAAAAGTATTAGATAAAATTAGTTATGAGTAGTTACTTATTATTAAAAATAATAAAGTTAAATAAAATCAACAATAATTACTTTAGATAAACATATTGATAATGATGATGATAACATTAATATAAATGAACAATTTATTTAGCAAATTCAATTATGATTATACATATTTGAATTTTACATGTTTTGTAAATGTTTAATTGTTTAAAACAAATACATTCACAAAAACGAGTAAATTAAGAAATTATTCACCTTATGATTTCTCACAAAAAAATAGATTTTGTTTTTTCAGATATGTTAAAATTAAAATAAAAAAATAACAACTACCAAACATGTTTGCAGTGCACGTTTGTTGTGAGCCACAAATCTGATAATAGTGAAAAATTTGAATTGAAAACATTAGACATGTTGAGAAAGTGAAATGAACAATCCAATAAGTGTGTAAGAATATTAATGAAAAATAAAATTAGCCATTATTAGTTAGAACTTTGCGACTAAATTAAATGAACTTGGAATATTTTTGCAATATTTGTGCGATATAATAAAATCTATGGTAATACTCTACTCATAATTATTTCCACAGTTGCAAACACAATTCGTACTCTCACATATTTGTATTTCTACTTCACGCTACAACTGTAAATAGAAAGGTACATGCGTATTGTACGCATTGATTGTCTCTCATAGTTATACAGGTAGTATTGTTGTACTCAGAGTATGGATATTTATTCAAAAAAATAAGTATACGCATGATACTTAGAGTATTTATTAACCATACGCCACCTTAGTCATTGTCCATACAGTGAAACATTTGCTGCGAAAGATTTTTGATTTCTCTTTAGAAACTGAATTCGTTTCCACACTGTGAAGTTTTTGTTCTGCAACTTCATATATTTTCTCATATATTTGTCATGAGATTGAGACGAAAATGATGTACTCAACAAGAACTGCATGTAAACGAAACAAAGTACCCTTTTCCATTCCTCTTTCCCCGTTCATCGATAAACTCAAAAGTTTTGCAGCAAATGTTTAATAGTATGGACGAGGACTTATGCATTTGTGTGTATGGAATGGAATGAATTGAAAATGTGCTTTAGCTATTTGAAAAGGCTTTCACGCGACATTTACATGTGTTCATATATACTTTGCAGTGAGAAATTTAAATTTATTTTAGTGGTACAGTGTATTGATATTGATACTCATAATTCTTTACAATTGTGGAAATCTCACTTCGTTGCAAACTGCTGGTGGAAAAATTACAGATAGACCAATTCACAATCTTGTGCAAATGATATTGCATCGTTGCATGTGTAAAATGGTATAGTATATTGATACTCACCACTAAGGGCTAATAAAACAGTTAAAGTTTAAACGGTGGTTTAGTTGAACTAAACTTTAATTCATATGTGGTTTAAACTCAACAGGAGTAAATCAGTGAACCATACATCATGTGTAGTTTAAAAACTAATACTGTGGCAGCACTAGAACAAATGACAAAAAACAGCTGTTTTGCAGCAGGCTATCAGTTCTTTGTACAATCAAAAAGGCAAAACCTTTAATAACATTTAATTAAAAGCATTCAAATTTTACTGAGAAAGAAATTATATATATTCTTTGCAAAGTAGAATAGTATAAAGGAACAATAGAGTGTAAGAGAACAAATCGAATCGAATCTGAAGAAAAAGTAGAAGCTTGGAAAAAAGTTGAATGCTTTTTAAATGCAAAACATATGGTCTGTAAGTAATAAAATCATATGGCCTGTATTGGTAGTTTAAACGCCCAATTTTATGCGTTTACAGATGGTTTAAATACTGCATTGATTTATATGTTTGCTGGTTTAAACACATTTTAAACCAAAAACAGAGATTAACTTGAACTGATTTATTAGCCCTAAGAATTGTTAAGTGGTGAGTATCAATATATTAACCATTTTGCACAAGCAAAATGCAAGCCTAATCGCATAAGATTGTAAATTGGGCTTATGCTACATTCTTCATTCCGCAATACCACAACAACAGATCTTAGGCATATTAAATTTTCTACATTAATTCATATATGGAAGATAAAAACCTCTTGCAGAGTGAGAAATGCAAATACAACAGCTGCGTTTATTGTTTTGTTTATAAAATTAAATTAGCTAAGCTCCGGAGCTGACAATGTTTTAAGTAAAAGGCGCCGCCATAAATACTGCCGCTGTGGTTAGAGGTATGTATGTACATCTGATAATGTTAAATGGAAAGTGCTACAATTTATAAAGGGTTAAAGTTGAAGACTTCTATCACGTATATATTTTAGCGGCAGCGTTTACATTCAAATTTTGGCTGCGTTTTAGCTTGTGTCGGCTTTATTTCTGTGGCAATAAGGAAAAAGTGCTTAAGTCATATTGTTATTGTTATTGTTTTGCAGCACAGCACTTTTAAGCGTTCAAGTCGATTTTCAAAAATTTATTTCTTTCACAGTTAAATCAAGAAATTCTCTGTTAATCATTGTGTTTTTGAACAAAAATCTTTCTACACACTATGAGTAATACATTTAAGTTGAAATATACCAAAGTATAACAATAATAAATAAATTAAGCTATTATTCCAAATTAGTTTAAGAAGTCTTAAAAAATAAGTCGCAACTCATAGTGTTATAACTTAGTCAAAAATTACATAAATTAATTGAGATTTCGACCAGGGGTACTTTCGAATATGCAGATTACGGAGGTATCATAAACTCAAAATCAGCTTATCTCGACTTAAGCACTTTTTGCCACAGAAATATTGATAAGCCTCTGCCAATTGACGTACTTTAATATTTCAAAAGCTTGCTAAACATTTAAAACAAAGCAAATTGACACCAAGTGGTCTCGTTTCAAGAAATGGTGATCAGCTGTTAATTTCTCTTATGTCAAATCAAAGAAAACTTTCGAAAATTTTTTGACAGCTAGAAATTTTATAAAGAGTTACTGCTTATGTGCATGCTAAAGTTGCAGATATGCACCGAAAAGTGCTCTCGGCTACTAATTTTTTTCTTCTTTTCTGTTACACATTTTTTAAAAATCAAAAAGCATTATTAATAAATCCCACCATTATTTACAATATTTAATAAAATAAAATTTTGTGGTTCTCTTTATATGAAAATTGACTCAAATAGAAATAAACTTAGAATAATAATAATACAATAAAGAAAAATAAGTATAAGCATTACATTTTTGAAAAAATTTATATATAAGAAAAGTTGTGATCGTTTGAAGCAAAAATAAAATAAAATATAAATTAAAAAAAAAAAAGAAATGATAATAATAATATCTATCTTTAGTGTACCACATATAATGTATCGTTATGTTAAGGTTATCATGTGGTTCTTTTGTCTTTTTGTAACTTCATGTATTTTAACAGCAAACGTTTAAGATTTGGGATATACATCAATATGAAGAAATCGTTTGCCCTTCTCTTCTTTACAAACCTCCTCCCCTCCTTACGAGTTTTTATCCGCCGACGCCAATAACCTTTGTTTTTAATTGGAATGAGGCGATTTCAAAAACGATTGTAGTAATTGATTTGAAATTTTTACAAGTAAAACAGTCCTACTCAGTTGTCCTTGTAACTTATTAATTTAATAGTTTATTTTTCTTTCTTGAATTTTAAATAAAATTCATAGGTTTGATGTTTGTTTAACTGTTTCACAAGAATGATATAAAGTAACTCAAAGGCACTTTTAGACTTGTTCTAGTATGACGTTATCATTCCATAAAATTTATTCGACTTGCCAAAGAATAAATTTAATTTTTTTATTTTTGAATAAATAATATATCTCTACTTTATATATTTTTTTGTTTTCTAATATCAAATTATAAGATTTTTTAGTCGTTATTCGAACAAAATATCATTTTCATTCGAATGAAATTTCTTATTATGCCTTATACGGGCAACCTTGAGCATGGTGACACGCGATTATATATTTTTTTAAATTATTATACATATGAATACTATTTTTATTCTCTATTTGCATTTTCCAAAACTTTTATTTATTCGAATAAATTTTATTTTTAGGTTTTATTCGTTAATCATTCGAATATAATTTTAATCCATTAAAAATAAATAATCATTATTTATAAAAAATTGTTTTTATTCACCATTTATTCGAATAATTCGTTTTATAATTTTTTTATTCGAATAAAATATTATTCGAATAAATTTGTTTTATTCATCTTATCTGTGTCTTATGTTATGTTATGTCTAACTGATTTTAGGCTAACCCAGTTTTGAAGTGAACCGCTAAAATCTGCATTGAGTAACCAAATAAAACTCAAATTTTAATCGCTTACTCGCATAAATTCTTTGGCAAACTTTTACATAAAAATGCTTTTTTATTCGGTGGATTAAAATTTTTATTTCACTTTTTGGAATAAAGCTTAGTATGAATTAGTATTTCGATTAGTTTTCACTTTATTTTGTTACTGAAATAATTTGTTTTTTTTTAATTTTTTCTATTTTGACATTTGTGAAATGTTACTCATTAAGTAAACTAATAATAATTATGATAATAGTAAATACATTGTCTGTATAGAAGTAAATTAAAATAAGTCCCTCAAGATATTATGTATGACATAGCAAACTCATAATTAACGCACAAAGCAAGGTGTTATGTAACAAGGAAATAAATTATATAAACATTTTGAACATAAGTTAAAACACATTGACTACAAATATAGTTTTAAATTAAATTAAAGAAAATAAATAACAAAAATCAAATAAATTCAAATTATATTATAAGATGCATTAGAAAATTAAATACATAAAATGAACTATCACTCCCATTTCAAAAAAAAAAAGGTTGATAGAATTAATTGTAAGGCTAACATACACTTACAAACATATTACATACAGATAGAATATACGTACATATATATACATACTCTTATATAGATAGAACATCTATACATATATATCAAAACATACATACATACATACATATACTTACATACAACTTAAGCAACAACTGTTTTAAAAAGCAATTTTGAAATTTTGATTTTTGATTTTTGGAGGTTTTCTAAATCCTTCAAAGTTCTATAATTAAATTATATATTATAATACGACACCATATGCGCTGTAGGATAAATTATACAGCAGAAAAGTCCCACAAACATAACTCGAATGATCTCCAGGCTTTTTGCAAACTCTATTTCAACTTTTGCTTCTTTGTTTCTTGATCTCTCTAGAATAAAAGTGAACTATAAATTTAGCAATACATAATCCGATACACACGGTAAAAGGACACAAAATTCCACATCACTAATAGTGCACTGTTGTGTTTTTGCTCATAGATAAATACATAAACGCTGCGAGTAGGTTAATTGCTTTTTTTAAATAAGTATAATAGTTTGACAACTAAACACTATTAGCAAATCAGAGCACGCACTTGTGACATCAACGTTCCAACATTCCCAGAAAAGATTTTTAATGCCTGCGTGTTGGCGTAATCTTCATTTCTATCATTGTTTTAATTTGCTCACAAATTATGTGAGACTTAAGTACGTATGAGTGATATTGATCACAAATATTACTCATACGTAGTCATATGCCAAAAGTGTAAATGGTGAATAAATTTGAGAAATGAACAATACGAGTATTCGGGAGATTTTCCTTATTCATCCCAATCACTAACAAGAATGCCGTGCGAGTTTTTTCACTTTTCCCTTTTCTCCTATTATACATTTGTTTTTCTTTTTTTTTAACAAATGCGTGAATAAAAAACTCCCCGGGAAAAAAGTAGGAATTATGAACGCAGTTGAAATTACTTATTTCACTAAAAATCTTTCCCTTGCAAAACAGAAGGTAGTTTACATAAAACCATATTTACTATTCCATTAAAATACAATTTATATACCTAAACTTGTATTTCATAGTTCTCGTATTTGGAAAAACACAAATAATGCCGAAATAATTCATTTATAAACTTTGCTTACATATTTTTTCAAGTTGGGGAATTTTAGTAATTTTGTTTAATCTCTCACTCAAAAAAAAAAAAAAAAAAAAAGTGAGAAACAAAATATCAACAAACAAGCAAAATAAAGCATTAAACACATTCACCACAGCAAGCTACCAGCTACAAAATGTCAAAAATAGAATACACATGTTTATATGAGAATGATTATTTTGAAGGCAACAAGGCAACAGGCTACAGGTTGTTGTCCGTGATACATTTGTCGTGGTAGTCAAATTAAACTACCCTATAGGAACTCAAACCCATTTGTAAGTAACCTCAAACTGGTTTTTTAATAACCACATCTGGTTGATTCAGTGACTTTTTTCCTTGTAACCGACTCACTATTTTAACATAGGCATGCCATAGGCGGTAGTCAATTGGTCATCTCTGCATGACTTTTTAATTGACTACTCTAACTACTTATTTTCCAACCAATTTGTAGTTAATTAATATTATAGACAAAAAAAAGATATACATATGTATATTTATATGATATACATATGTATATTTATATGAAATACATACATATATTATATACTAAACAGATATATGTATGTATGTATATATTCATATATATCTATGTAAATATATGTACAATTTACATATACAGTGGCTCTCATTAATATTCGGTATTATTATTTCGAGTTATTTATACGAAAATTTCAGCACGAAGGTGAATAAAACTCAGAATTTCATATTATTGAAAGGAAAATATATTTCTTGAGATCAAATCAATATATTCTTAGGGTATAAAAAATGAATAAAAATATTCTTAAAAAAACAAAAAGTTTAAACTTATCCAAGCTCAGTATGCATTAATATTCGGTTTTTTTCATAAAGCGCATAAAATTAAAATAAACTCCCTTAAAATTATATTAAAAAAAAAACTAATATCTTGTGGGAAACCCACTATTTTTTATAACCTCTAGTAAACGATTAGGCATATTTTTTTTAATGCATGTGTTTATTTATTGTATCTTCATATATGAACTAACAATAAGTATTCAAATCTTAAATCTATAAAAAAAATTATTAGGCCTGACCAGTGTCGGACATAAACTTAGTGGTAGTTATAAATAATACATTAGTAGTGATAATCAAAAAAAAAAGGGGGGGGGGGGGGGGGGTAAAGTATTTTCAAGTAGTCCCATCTGGAGTGTTAGGTATAAGAGCCCGTGTGTCCCTCTTTTTTTTAAGTGGACGTGTCCAGTAAAGTTCAAAATATTACGAGCAAGCGGATTAGGATGTGATTCGAGTTTTGTTAAATATTTGCCTGCGTATTTTGCAATTTCTTCAGTCACTAGTGGCATATTTAAATCACGATGTATAATAGAATTTTGGATGTACCATGAAGCCGATGATATTAACCGTAAAATTTTGTTTTGCCTTAGGCATATTATAAATAATTTTTTTAAATAATCTACACTAATCTTATCCCATTCTTCTTGCAGTGTTTTTTTAAGCTCATTTCTGGATGAAATGGGACTTTTACGCACTTGGCGATCCAAATGATCCTATAAATTTTCAATGGAATTAATATCAGGGGATTGGGCGGGTGTATCAATCACTTGGGCAATTGTAAAGCAACCATTCGCGAACAACATGTGCCTTATGTTTGGAATCGTTGTCTTGATATAATTTGAAGGTCGAAGAAATTCCAATTTTTTCAGCAGACTGCTTCAAATTATTCCGCGAAATTCTTAAGTACACATCCTTGTTCATCGTACCGTCAATAAAAACCAGTTTCCCGACTCCCTTTGTTGATATACAGCCCCAAAACATGACGTGTCCACCTCCGTGTTTTACTGTGGGAGTAATATTCTTTCCTTGCAATTCTTCATTGGGTTTTCGCCTGACCATTGTTCTTCCATCGCTACCAAATATGTTGAATTTGCTTTCATCAAGGAAAATAACGCCCTCCCACCAACTCACATCCTTTTTACGTGTTCCTTAGCAAATTTTAGTCTACATTTTCTATTCTTTAAATTTAGGAACGGCTTCTTACGAGCAACTCGGCCATTGTACCCTTGCCTTTTAATGGCTCGACGTATTGTTTCTGCTGATAGTCTTATTTAATTCCTCCTTAACTTCACTTACTATTTTAGAAGCATTTAAGCGCGGATTAATCTAAATTTTTCTAACAATAAAACGCTCTTCCACTTCTGTTAATTTTTTTGGCTGACCAGTTTGCTTTTTAACATCAATACGGCCTTCGTTTTTGTATATTCGAACAATGTCACCGACAGTATTAGGCTTCATATTTAATAATTCGGCAATATTTTTATACGTCTTTCCATTATTATAATGAAAAATCACCAATTCTCTTTTCTCCAATGAAGTATTTTTACCTTTACGACCCATTGCTTCTAATACACAAAAAATATAAAAATGAAAGTTGCAAAACCAATAATTTTTAAACCACGTGTTAATTTGACTTTGATAAAGTTGAATTTATCCGTTATAACTTGACATTTTTGCACATTTGCAAAATTACTTGGTTGTACTTTTTGACAGGATGGAAAAACCGAATATTAATGAGACATACATTTGTGCAATATTTCAGCATTTCAATTTTTATAATTTAATTTATGCAAGGTATGTAAAAAATATGTAAGACAGAAAAAAGCTATTAATATATTTATTATTTTATAAAAGAAAATGTATGGCAATACCATACATTTTATTTCAAAATTAAGGAATTAAATAAGGAAAACCAAAAAACCGAATATTAAAGAGTGCCACTGTATATAAATATTTATTTTTATTATATTCACTAAAAATAAAAAATACGTACATACATACATCCATACATGCAAACCGCTCATAGAAAATATTATACATATTAAGTATTGAAAAATATTAGTTTTTTTCAACATTTGACATTTGATTTCATGACATGCTTCTTTTGTTTTTTTATTTCCTTTTCATTTACTTATTTTGCTTTTATTTATTTCTTACGTGTGCTTTTATTCAATATGTTTGGTTGATATCTGCATGAGATTTAAACCAATTTGTAGTCACTTACAAAATAATTAATTTATAAACTAGTGTTTTTTGTCAGCTGATTATTTTATTTACTATAGGGTAATTTCTATTTTGGATGGCTGCAAACCAAAAACAGTGTTAACAATATAGCAAAATATATAAAATAAATTATTGCCAAAAAATATTTTTTATTGCAAAATAAAAAAGAAAGTTACAAAATTTTAATATTCATTACAAAAGTAATTATATTTTTGCAAAGCAAAAAAGCTGCAATTCGCGAAAAATTGCAAAATTTAAAAAAAGCCATAATATTGATTAAGAATCTATAAAAATGTAAGGAATGCAAAATATTAGCGAAAATTACGAAAATTTGCAAAAAGTTACTAACAGCAGGATGATGACAAAGTTTAATAATGTTTTCAAATCTTCAAAACTTTAAGGAATCTAAACACTTGCAAAAAGTCGCTTTTATCGCGAATTTTGCAAAAAATCGCGAGAATTTGCGAAATTCTAAAAAAGTCATACCATTAATTACAAATCGCTAAAATTTTAAGGCATGCAAAAAATTCTCAAAAATTGCGTAAATTTTGCAAAAACATACATATTAACAGCGGGATGATAACAAAGTTTAATATTATTTAAATATTGACAAAACTCTTGAGGTTGAAAGCATGCAAAAAGTCGCATTTATCGCGAAGTTTGCAAAAAATCGCGAAAATTTGCAAAATTGGAAACAAACGCTAGAATTGATTAGAAATCGCAACAGCCATTAAAATATAAAAAATTTGGAAAAAAAACTCGAAAACGCGAAAAAATCACAATTTAGCGAAAAATTGCTAAATGTATTGAATAAATTCGCAAAAAATATAAAGAAATAAATTGATTTGTTTTTATATTTTGGAACAAACTATTTTATTTTTACAAATGTGAAATATTTGAAAGCGGCACCACTGAAACATATATTTATGGTGCTGCTGCCGTCTTCAAAATGATTAAGTAGCTGACTGCCAGGCAACATTTGTTGCCAGCGGCACTTGTAGTCGTGTAGCCATGTAGCCTGCTGTGGTCTATGCGTTTAATGCATAACGATGCCACGTATGTCTTTTTTGGTCTCAATGAATTTATGATTGGAGGAATTTTTTCTCCAGAAAATTATTTTCCGTGAGAAATTAATTCCGAGGGAATATTCATGATTGGACTGATTATTTAAAGCCGGTAATATCAACATGTTATACTATGAGCCATTTTCACAACTTACCTTTAGCTAAAGGTAGGATTTTGTCTGCCCAATAAATATTTTTGCATTGTTACAACTTAAATTTTTAAATTTTACTATTATCAATAATAATGATAATTAATGGATAAAATAAGAATAAGTGAAGGTGTTGTAATGCAAAGCCATTTATCGCGCAGACAAAATCCTACCTTTAGCTAAAGGGAAGTTGTGAAAATGGCCCTTTGTCATTTAATAGGTAATTAAGTGAATATCGAAGAAAGCTTAGATGCTCTTCCATCATTTTGTACTTGGTCGACTAGTTCAGAAGATATATGTGTATATACATATATATGTACATATGTAGAAAACAGCTGTTCTTTCGTCGTTATTATACTTCACACGGCAAATTTGCACGTCAAACTCTTACCGACGATGTTATCGCTGTGGGCGAAGTTCAGCGTTCTTCGCAGCAAAATAACTATATATATTTTCTTCTCATAGGTTTTTTAAAAAATATCAAATCAATAATCTCTTCATGTTGGTTTTAATGCAATATTATTAACTTTTTTCATTATTTGCAATTCAAAAGGCAGTGGCAAGGATCCGCCTCGATACTGATGAGATTTTGATTTATGCTTTCATACTACACGTGAAGCAGTATATGCAGATAAATAGATACTAGTTCTTAAGGAATAGTCAATGACGTCAATATGACATCGTTAGTGAGCAATCGAAGTATGTACTTGGATTGTAATGCATGTAAAGAATAATATACATATGTCATATTTCATATTTAAGTAGGGAGTAAGGTATTGTTGAAATTTGAAGCGTTCGCTTTTTTTTCTTTTTTCTTTTTGCTAACACTGCACTATGTGTAGTACAAAAGCCAAAATTGCGACAAAAATTAATTCGAAAGAGGCAAGCATCATAAAACTTTGTGTGGAGACCGGCGTTGCTAAAATAAGCATTTTAAAAAGTTGTCAATAACCCCACCCATTTTTTTTTTTTTGGAACTTAAAAAAAAACATGGACTAATAAAAAACACGAAATTCGACAGATGATACCAACATTTAGTAAAATATTTTAATTTTTTTTTGAGTATACAGCTTCTGTATTGAAATCCATTTTGTTTAAATTTTAAACATAATTAATTTAAACAAGTATTTATACAAAATAATCAAAAAACCCGACTCAAAATTAAAAATCATAAGAGAACCCAATAATAGGGCATTTACATTAACTCGAAATCTAGTACTTACGAGATTTCGTGCTAAATCTTGCTGCTTATTACTGGATTTCCCATACAAAACAAAATCTATTTTGTCAGTAGATTTGTAGGAAATCTAATAAAAATCTAATATTTTTATTTATTTTTTACTACCCTGTACAATATATTTATGAAAACGATGAGTGAATTAGCTACGGTCTGTTTAAAAAGGTGAGTGAGTGACTTAGCGCTACATTGCAGTATTTGGTTGTAGTTTTGGAAATTTTTTTAGTTAATGGGTTTTGTTTTAGATACAAAATCTTGATAAATGTCAAAAAAAGTTGGTACATTTCCTTATAGATTTTAACTAAAATCTGCTACATTTTGTGCTGGTGTAAATGGCCTATAAAGATGATTTTAAAATACCTGTCGAATGATATTCACTTTGATATAGTTCGCCGACTTTTTATTATTTCGTATTTACAAAATATCGTCTGTTGGCCGCCATATGGAATTTTGACAAAGGAATACCCATACATACATACATATGTACATACCCATCCAACAAAATGCTCCGAATTCGTAAAGAATTCGTAACGATTAGTCGGCAAAATCTTCCGATTTCGGAACCGAAATACTACTGAAATCGTAAAAATTTTTGTATGTAATGGTTGACACGACTTCGCAACGATATGTAGTTTCGAAATCGTAACGATATGTCGGTATGAATTCGCAACTATATGTTGGTACGAATTCGCAACTATATGTCGGTACGAATTCGCAAAGATATGTCGGTACGATTTCTTGTAAAAAAAATTCTCAACGAATACCTGTCTAATTACCTTGAACTTTTTTAATAATTGATTATTTGAATATTCTTGCTTATCATTTTATTTATTCATTTTAACTATAGCGTATAATAATAAAACCGTTTCTATCTACACAGAACATAATATAACAAAGTTATGCAACAATTTAATAATTAAAAAGTTAATATGTAATAATAACTAAAAGCTTACAAATTAAAGAAGATATACATATATGAGCTATGAATTAATTAAATATAACATACTTATAAAATATACGATTTAAATTGGCAGGTTGGAGTCGTCAGTAATTTTCCTTTTTAGTAACTTTTTCTGCCGGTCCTTTCTTTATATTATCGTCTATTTTTTCACAGTTCGTCTGAATATATTAAATTGAGAGTCACAAGTTAATAGTTTCAAAATGAATTACAAATATTTTCATCGTACCTGGTTCCTTTTGTTGAATATATTGAGTGGTTGTGTTTTCTGTGGGTAACTCAGTACAAACTAGAGCTCCTCTGGTATTAAAAAGAATATAATGATTAATACATATACATTTTGTTATTATTTGGTATACCCAGAAAAGAGATTGGCTAAAAAACGGTTAGTTCAATAAAATATCATTTGCATTAACTATATTTCAGTTAACGCTATCAATTTTCTGTTAATCCAAAAAACAATCCATGTTCATTGCCATAAGGGCATAATTGTAACAAAGATATGATTGTGACAATACTTAAATTGATTGCATCAACCGAGCGTATGCTTTTGTCATGACTAATTAACTGATTGATTAGCACAACCGAATAAAATATTACAAATTGAATTTTACTACCAATTTTCGGTACTGGCAACTAAAAAAATTGTCCGTCTACATTTACGTTAAAATAAAGACTTTCTATCAGTTGTTGCAACTAACTAGAGGTTAATGTAACAATCATAGTTTATAGCAGCAAATTAAAATTAAATATTAAGGTTTGATTGATATTCCCAACCGATTAATCGGTTCGTATTAAGAATTGTCTATTATTGTTAAATATTTTTTTTTAAATAAGTAAATAACAAAAGACTATCAGCATTATGTATAACGAAAAACTGACATGAAGTTAACGAATTATATTAATTCGATTGGCAACTAGTTCGGGTTTCTCAACCAATTTGTTTTCTCGGTTAACAAATATTATCTGCTGTTGCAACTATTGGGTTAGTGGTAATAATTAAAAAATAGTGGTACCACAAGAAAATTTCAGTCGCTATAGCAGAATTCTATGATAGTTGCTGCAACCGCCAAAATTCAATTGGCAACAAATTCGGTTGTCACAACGAATCTGTTTTCTCTGTGTATTTGATTGAAATTGTTCATCTTGCAGCAAAGGTACAAATATGTGCTCGGAAACAGATTCTAAATGGAAATGCAAGTATTTATAATTAATATTTTCAAATTTGAGTTTAGTTTCACTGCTCGAAAGCAGCAAGCGTTTGGTGACGCGACATTATTTCTCCACCGCTTCACCGTTATTTTGCTGCTTTTATCGAAACAATTTTCAGTTACATGTTCAACCTTGTCAGGAATAAAAGTTCACGTGAAATGTGTTCCCTTTCCCAAAAATGGTGATCGCCAATTTTTGCGTTATCGTATCAATTATTTTCAAATTTTGTTCGCCATTTTTTGTTCATGCGAAATATTTCACGTGACCAAATGTTCAGCTTTTATTCCCGATTAGAGTTATTTATTATTATATACTTACACTTTTTTTATATTAATTACAATTTTTTTAATTTTATTTATTTAAAACAAAACATTTAACATTTTCACATACTTATAAATCAAAGTTTTAATGTTTTTAAAAATTTTTATTAAAAACAAATTGTTCAGAGAAAAGGCACAACTATAATATGAATAAGCTAGCTTAACCAACTGTGCGGTTACATATAAAACGCACATATGTGGCAAACTATAATGTACTTAACAAACTTTTCGTCAAGTTTCGTCAAATGTAATTTGCTTAAGTAAAGTGCCAAACTGAACGCACATTCCGTAAGGAAACAACTGTTTGTGCATTTTTTAAACGCGAACAAGCAGCAGCAGAAAATATTCATTGATTTTAAATATTTTTTTATTGTTTCTTAGTAACCCCCGACTAAAAAAAGGGGTGTTATAAGTTTGTAGTGTGTGTCTGTGTGTCTGTGTATCTGTGCATCTGTGTATCTGTGTGTCTGTCTGTGTCCACGTACAGGCCAAACGGCTGGACCGATTTTCATTTAGTTTATTCTGTTTGAAAGATGACTTGATCGAGAGGGTTCTTAGCTATGTTTGCAAAAATCGGTCCAGCCGTTTAGAAGATATAACATCTTTTCTGAAAAAAGTCGGGGGTTTTTAAAATTTTTAATTTTTGTTATTTTAAACTCGGAAAATAAAGCAAAACTTTTATTTTCATTGTTTGTTTTACAATACACATATACACACATGCACATGTATTTACTTATGTATATTCACTGTTGTACTTTTTAGTAGGCAAAACAAATAAAACAAGTAATAGGGTGAATTTTTAATAGATTAGGTCATTCTTTCAAGTTAGTTTGATTGAATTGCATTCATTTATGAGTTATGAGAAGAAACAAAATTACTACAAAATTATTGACAATACCTAAATGTGCAGCTGTGGCTAAAGAATACTTAAGTGCATGTAAGTACATTGTGGCCACCTAAAAGTCACATCTGAATTGTTTAAGCATTTGACAGACTTATCGTTCAATCCTGACATTAGCTTAAGCCAGCTTATTCATATTATAGTTGGGCCTAAACGATCGAAATGTCTTAACGAATTCGAAACGAAAAGTCTGAGTTCAGACAAACTACCGAAATTTTTTAACGAAATCGGTACGAAAAGTCTGACTTCAGAAAAAGTCGAAACATTTTGTTTGCAGGGTACATACATACATCTATACATACATACATACATACATACATACATACATACATACATACATACATACATAGACTGATAAACATAATACCCGTCTTTGAGTTGCGCAGTCTGGTACATAGTGCAATATGAAGTTGGCTAGTGAAAGTTAATTTTCTTTATGCACTGGAAATGATCAGTCATCCATTCTATCCTGTCTGGCTTACTGCAAATAACAAACAATTTAAATTAAAAAGTTTTTCTTTAAGATTCTTCCTTCAATTTCCTTAACATCTTAACACTATACACAGCAATTTATTTATTTATTTATTTTTACACATGTTTATGTATTATGTATAAGGATAAGTATATTTAAAACAAATTTAAATTAACGCATAAAATAAGGCTGACTTTGTATATAAAAGAAGAAGAAAAAAAATTTTGTTCTATTTTAAGATGAATCAAAAAAAAAGAATATTAATACAATAACAAAATATATAAAACAAAAACTTTCGATAGCAATTTATTTGTATAAGAAGAAAGCGAAAAATAAATCAAAAAGTGTTTATTGAATATAAAAAAAATTAAAGAAAGGAAAAATTAAAACTTCAAAATGAAATTCAATAAAAGTTTTAAATACATAAATTAAGGATAGCAACAAATATGTTTTCAAAGAAAAAATATTTGCGTAGGTGGTCTCAAGATTACTGAAATAACAGATAAAAATAATGTTTAATATCTTCCATTCATTCAGTTTTTATGCACTTCCCACACCTTTTAGCACGATTCATTAATCTTGGTGGGATTGCTATCAAGTAATTTTTCATTGTTGTGAAATTTTTTCACAGTAATTTTTTATTTTGCATTTAAAATAATTATAACAATCCCACAGAGATAAGGCCCCGCTGAATAATTTCAAATTTAATTGATTGATTTTTAATTTTACACGAGCCTTATGTAGGAACAGGCTTTTGTTTTTTTTGGAAAGAAAATGTTTTTTTTTCTTGTTCTATTTAAAAACCATCAATCAACAAGATTGCTCATTGAGCAGGATCATTATATTGTCTGCTTGTGTTACGTAGGCAAAGAATATGTATGTGTAGTAAACAAAGTATTTGTGTATGGTAAGTGCTCTCTCTCTCTCTCTCTCACACACACACACTTTTCACAACAAACACTCATATATATTCTATGATGACGTAGATGCACAGTGAAAAATCTTTTTGTACAGCTGAGTGCGCAATCTTGTTTTGTTTTATTAATCTTTAACAGCATGATACAATTATAACAGGTACATGCACAAGCCCAGCCTGTTAATGTATACAATATGAATAGTTGTCAAACTTTGTTTACAAGCTGCAACAATGTTAGTGTATGTGTGTGCATCATGGTGTAATTATACAGGTGACTGCGTAAGGATTTGTTATACAAAAATACGGCAACCATAGCTGTGTAAAAAACCGAAGAATGTCAAAAGCACAAAAATAATTGTACTAAAACCAAAACAAAACGAAGTTTTTGACATTCTACAGCTACAAAGCACACAGAGCAAAAAATTATCAACTGAAGTAGCGCTGCCACCTAGTTAAATACACCTTGGTGTGCATACACATGGCTGTGTTTCCAATTATATGTTGAAGAAAATTACACTACAAATCTTTTGTGTAGGTTAAAATTAAAACAAAAATAAATAAAAATACAACCCAAAGTAGAATAACACACAGATTATACATGAATGTAATTACATGGCCTACACATGAGAGTAACTGCACACTCTGTGTAATAACACACCTATTGGCAACACTGAATGACTATAATGATTCCTGAATGGCGCGTATGCAGTTGTACTTTAGTTACCCTGTAATTGTTATTTTTATAAACCAAAGGCATCGGTTTCTGACAATTACACGTTTGTTTATACCAGCAAAATGCATGTGTTTTTTGGTGTTGTGATTTTGTTGTAGTCGTGCATGTACCTAGTATAATTGTATCATGTTTAACAAGAACGTAGCATCTCTTAAACACTTCATAAATTGAGAACTATTATTGGTAAGATCAAATTCAATATGCGGTGTTCTAAGTATGCCAATTCTAAATCACATGGACGTACACCCAGCCCAGAATTTCTAAACATGGGTATTATTTTTAAATTTTCTCCATCTCAAGCAGGTTGTAGAATATTTAAAAGGAAGAAGCTGTCAGATTTTATCTGAAATTTAAAGTAACCAGCAGTCATGTTTTTTCGGCTACACTTACGCATTGTCGGCAATGATAGATTTTTTACGAAGCTGGTTATTTATTTCATCGTCTCCAACCTGATTGACAGAAAAAGCAACCGTTTCTAAGTGATTCTTGTTAATGATGGAGAACGAACATTAGCACAATTGGGCATGCTTACGTGCCTGGAAATATGAAAATGATCCTACAAATTTAAGAATAAAATTTAAAAAAATTTAACCTTCTTCAAAAATAACCATTTAAGTAGAAATGATCTACATTCACTTGAATAAAACGTGTGTGAAATTAAATGAATATCAGTCATTACGTACGAAGCCATTGTATGGTGGCAGAAGACGCGTCAGGTTGCGGTATCAACCAAACTCTGCAAGATTCAGAGATTGGCATGTCTTCTTACAGCCTCAGCAATTGAGGCATTGATTGGATTAATACCCATACAAATTTTTATAAGATCATCTGCGGCACTAGCTGCTTTTAGGATGGTTCTCGGGGACTCTACCCGCTGTATCGCAATGAGCAATTGTCGGTCATGAGAACAATACCCTGCAGAGTGTTGCTAGAAATGCTTAGTGACAGAATAAACTGTGAACTAACGTTCGAAAGGATATTCGATGTCACAACTCCCCTTAGGGCAACGTGGATGGAAAATTATCCCACTGTGGACTCCAGTAGCTTATTTTGTTATGCGAATGGACTCAAAACCAAAGATGAAGTTGGTGGTAGAGCCGGAGAGCCAAAATTGAAAATCTGACGGAAATTCTGGCGACCATCAATTGTGCTTTTATTAATTAAAAGAAGGGCCATTAAAGGTGCGCATATGCATAGCTATATCTTCCGATAGACAGGCAGCTCTTAAGTCCTTCCTTTCGGGTGAATTCCGTTCCAAGTTGGTCTAAGAGTACTTTAATCTGCTACATAAGTTATCGATACAGACTAAGGTTTCCATTCACTCGATACCTGGCCACAGTGGTATCCAGATAACGAGGAACCCGAAGCATCGTCCAAGGGGGCCTTTGCTGCTCATTTTATGAATTCAGAACCCTCTTACGGTGTGAATTGGCAACAGTCACATCTCTTATAAAAAAAAATAAAAAAATAAAAAAACAGATCGATCGCAAAAGCTGGTAGATCGCTGACAGCCGCCGCCGGCAATTTTTGAATAGTTTCAGCCTCCCATCCTTGTGGCTTATTTTCGACATCGGCTTAGCTGTTTTGGTTTTAAATCCCCTGTTTGTAAAGTAAAGTAAAGTATTTATGTGTCAGCCTCTGACATTAACGGTAGTCAACCGCCTACGGATTTATCTGTCGGCAGCCACCGCCGGAGAATCTTCAGCGCAAGTCGACTTTTAGCCTTCACCGTAGATATTTGTGGGTAGCCTCCGCCGCCAAAAAATTAGTATCGGCTTGCTTCTTCTTCTTCAGACCAAGCGATGCAGCCTTTTTCATAAAGTGGCATCCTGAACTTCAGCACGAGTGATTTGCAGCTTGTTACTGGGTTTCTCTCTGCTCATTTTTTGCTAAAAATCAAAATTTTACGCTCGAAATCAAATAATATCGCATTTAAGATTGTAGTCTGGAATAAAATCTAACTTTATCATCGAATTCAAGATTTTATTCTTAATAAAAATCTTAAATTAAGATCATATTCTTAAACATTTAAGAATATAATCTTAAAATTAAGTTTACATTCTTGATTTTAAGAATTCATTCTATAAATTAAGAATTTGTACTTAAATTTGGAAACGTCAATCTAACTGACTAAATTTCAAGGTTTAAATATTAAGATTTCTCTAAACTAAATTCAAGAATTTTTTTTCTTAACTTTAGATAGTAATTTTTCTCTTAGTGATAGAAGATGATAATGATGTTGTTAATTAGGGGCCCTCTCCAATCTCTGTGCTAACTTTCATAAGGAGAGTCATGCAGAAATTGATTTAATTTATAGAAATATGGCAGAAAATATCAAGTAAGTGATGCAAAGTCGCTCTTGGTAAAAATATATCCTCCTTTTTATTCTATATAAATTCTATACACATGTTGCAAAAATCAACTGCCACTAATTTCAATGAATTGGTAACACTGTGTGACAAAAATTAATGACGTCGAAATGCCTGGGATGTGTTACTCGTACTATTTTTTTGATAGATATAGTCGAGTATAGCAACAATCTTTTTTTGAAATTTTCTAAACATCTTCAGTTATGATTAAAAAAAACAGGTTTTTCGTACTCGAACTAAGTTGAATATGAACAGATTTTTAAATGTATAAACGGACTTAGAGAAAAAAAATACCGAAATTTGACTGAAATTTACTGAAATAATATATACCCAGCTAAAAAAATTATATATGGTCCATATATTTTTAATAAATGAATGTATATATACAACTATATATGAATATGTATGAATTCATGTATGGAAATGTGTGGGATTATACATGGCAAAACTATTATATATGAACTAATATATGGACTAATATATGAAATGTATTATAATATATGAGTTCATATATGGAAATTTAATTATGAAGCTCTTCATATGTGGATCCATATATAGAAATAAGATTTAATATATGGAGCCATATAAGATTGTATGCATACATGATATCTCACATAAGATCGTTTTTGCAATCAAAAAAACTTGGATTTTATCACTGGTGAATTGTAAATCCATTAGAAAATACATACGGTATGCAAAGTTTATATGTGTGCCCTCAACGTTTAAAAAAAACTTTTGTTACAAAAAAACCATTCTTGTATGATTTTATACATTGTGGCCCCATTCAATATATCAAATAATCAAAAGGATAATCCAATCATTAATTTTATAGAAAATTACAAAATTCTCTAGATAAGAAACAAAGTTCATATTATTATTTTATTATTTCTTAAATTAAATTTTGTGTACGAATATGAGCTTTGTGTTTTTTAAATAATCGACTTTTGACTTAAAATGATGAATGAAATGACTTTTAGATGCCCTTTCCTTATTTGTCCAAACAAATGTTTCATTAAATACAACCTCCCTGTTCAAAATATAAAAAAAAGTAATTTTAGTAATTTAATTTATTGCACAGCAATGCGCTTGAATATGAACTGTAGAGGAAATATTTACACATAGATGTATGAAAATGTATGAATATATATAATCATATATACCCATATACCCCCATTTTTCGGATCCGCACTATATATGGGATATCATATATGCTCCATACATCTTTTTTAGCTGGGTACATATATATATATATGTATATATGTATATATATATATATATGTATATATATATATATATATATATATATATATATATATATATATATATATATATATATATATATATATATATATATTGTTTGAAAGGGTGATTATTATAACTTGTCTTTAGTTAAAGGGAGGATTTTATTGGATGGATAAACACTTTTTCATTTTTAAAACTTCACTTTAACCAAAAGTGAGCGATAAGTTAAAGAGAAGTTCATCCTACACGTAAAGAAAAAATATGGTTGTATTATTATCTGAGTTAATAATAATATTATCTACAAGACTTTGTTGTACCTAATCTTACTATTGTTAATATGACAACACTATTGTAAGATGTGACTAAAATATAATTGAGACTCACCATACCACGATCTAATATTATATTAATATTGTTAAATACGACCACAGTATTATTTAATGTAATAATGCTATTTTGTTTTTTAATCATATTTTTATTGTAGAAACAAACAGCTGTGCGTTAAATTCGAAATAAAAATAAATTAATATTATTGGCATAAAATGTATATACAGAAATGTATACTTACACGACATACAGACATGTCTGTATAAAGAGATACACAAATGTTTATATATTTTTATTGGCCAACCCTTTTGTTTATACTTTATTTATCTATTTATTTATTTATTTTAAACCACCCGTGCACTACCGATAGCTTACAAACGAAATACCGAACTGACAGATGTTTCTGAAAAAGTTTTTTTTTTAATTTAAAATAGTTTGGTTTTGGATAACATTATATTGTTATTTACATCATATTATTTTTAAATAATATAACAAATGTTGTAGTCATAAATTTTTAACAAAACTGTATTGTTAAACCCTAACCATATCACACTTGTTTTATGAATGTGATAATGTAATTATTAAATTCAAACATTACTCTGTTTATCGTAACGAAATAAATGTTTAAAATAACAATAACTAGTTTTCAACGTCCACACATTTGTTTCAGAGAACATAATATTATTTTCGCAACCATTCTACAACGATATCTTTTCTTTGCGTGTACCTGTAATTTTAATCGTGATGTTTAGGCATTTGAAGTTGTCACATTTTCATCTGTTGCCACAGTTTCTACTTTATAAATTACAACGAAATTTATTTGCACAAGATATGGCACAAAACATAAACAATACAGCACAAAAAACATAATAATACAAAAATAAACAAAAGAATTGACAAAAATTGTTCCATTATGTTTGTAATTAGGCAAATAAACAAAAACAAGTTGCCACTAAGTATTTTTAACAATCAATATTCACAGTATCCACATAAATGTTGCCACCAAACACGAATTGTATTATTTATTTATCGGACAGTTGTAATAATGAAACATTTTTATAGGTCACTTTATAGTTCAGTTCTGCTAAAGTTAGTATTAACTATCCGCAACTTTATCGTCAAGTCATAATAATGGCCCTAAGTCTCTTTTTTGTAAATCCATTTACAAATTTAAAATCAGTTAATATTAAACTTAGAATCTGATGGGCATACGGGTACGAAAAACCGGGGTTTTACCTGTAAAGCCTGGTACTCTGTTCAAAGTTGTGAAAAATTTTCAACACCATTGATTATTTCGCGAGAAAAATTTGACATGTACTAAATGTAGCCCAACTCGCTACTCGCTTTTATTGCTTGAAAGTATGCAACATTGTTAAAATTCCGTGCGAAAAAAGCATTGCTTATGTTGTTTCGCAGCTAAACTAAAATGATGCCAGACTAATTTTGCATGGAAAGACATGATTTTACGTATTTTTCACAACAACAACAGAGTACTACTTTTGCGAATTTATTTCGCAAATATTTCATACCAAATACTTTTATATGTAGTTTGACAGCATTTCGCACGAAATTGTGAACAGAGTACCAGGCTTAACGCAAGATTTTTGGCGGTGTTTGGAAAATTTCAAAAACAGTTTATACTCGACAATATCTACAAAAAAAAACATAAGTAAAGCATCCCAGGTATTTTTCTTGTCACACAGTGTACCCCCAGGGGAGTCTATTTTTGACTACGGGTGTGGCAATCCCGGCGCCCCAGCTAGGGTAATGTAGCTTTTTCCGCTGACGGACCTTTGGCTCATTACCCGTAAAACTTATGTGTTACTACCCAATCTCTGAATATATATAAACAGAGTAACGGATGTGCACATATTTATAAAAGGAAAACAAATATTGTACGCCCGTTGTTGTCAGCTAGGTGCAGCGTCACCTAGAACTGCCCCTGAGTTCAAAAGACGATAGAGGTGAAGCCCTTGTGGTGGAACTTCGAGGTCTAACCAGAGGCTACTTCTGGTACCACGGGTGCCGGTTGCCCGACAGCTGGGCTGCTTAGAGATAAATGCATTGCGGTTGTCAAAAATTCTGTGCTAAAATGGCTTTTCGTCCTGGATATGACCCCAGGACACTCTCACTTTTTGGTGTCGGGTCTTAGTAGGCGCAGAAGTTTTGGTGACGAGCTTGCGTTCTTCTCGCGTGAGTGGTCCTCGCTGCTCTGAAGTTTTGAGTGCATGTAGCGGTCGTCAGTTTCCTTTGCTAAAATGCCGAGTTCGTCCTACCCCAAAGGGGTAGACCCCTAGGGGTTAAAGGGATGATTTTGGTAAGTGTGGAGTAGGCACTGGTTATTTGGCGACACAGGCATGCGTTCTTTATGGATGAGTGGTTAGCTGTGCCGGCAATGGTTGAGGAATTTTCTTGGGGACCTCGCTTAGGTGTATACACAACACCTAAGCGTGGAAGCCGGAGAACTATCGTGGTGGCTGTGGTTTGCTACCAAACATCGCTGGGAGAATAGTCTTGGCTTCCCAGTGTTAAATCAATGCTAGTGGTTGGTGTGACGCGGTCAGCCAGACACTGTTCTAGGTGCTGTTGCCATTCAACAGAGCTGCTATGGGCACGGACATAGCAGCAGAGTTTAGATAACTCAAATTACCTCAGCAAGGTAATTGAATATAATACAGGGATAACTATATTCAAAGATTGCAACCTATGTGCCTTATGGAGTGGGCCATAGGTTCATTCTAAAGGGGTGCATGGGGGCGTTGGTCTGGCGTCTAACCCACACCCGGTGCTTTGGCACACGTGAGATTAGGCCGTAATGGCAGGTACTCACGTAAAGCGATTGCACATCTGTCACACAGTGTAATAAATACAGAACTTTTACTTTATCCTTTTTAGCGAATTTAATGCAAAAATTATTTTCATGATTCCATTCTTAGGCGCCCTTTCAAATTTTAATCATAAAAAATGGCTTTTGCAGTAACATTCTGACCAATTCCAAATTAAAACATAGATTAACCAATAGTAAATCGGTAGTTGTTGATACCACCCTGGTAAATGTTGAATTTAAAAAAAAAAACAAACAAAAAAAAAAGGTTTTCTAAAGCAAAATGGACTAAGTATAATAAATTTAGATATTTTATAGAGTTTACTCGTAGCATCAAAAAAATTAAAAAACATGTAATAAATAAATATAATTAAACAAAAATATGTTGAAATAATTTGCAAAAGAAAATAATTTAAAACCAGGCTTTGCAACTGCTTTTAAATTTTTATTTTAGAAAAATAAGAAAACATAATATTTAAACAAAAATTAATGCTTCCCGTTAGCAAAAAAATTAAAAATTGGTAATATTAATTCAGCTTTAATTAAAAATATGTTATTGGCTTTTTTGCACAAAAAATATTTTTGACCTGTTGAATTTGTAACTGAAAAAAATAAACAAAAAAAAAACATCATTAATTTTAAGGCTTTAATAAATGTTATTGGAATAACAAGAAAAAAAAACTCTTATTTAATTTGTTTTTCTTTTTTACTATGTATTATTAATATTGTATTAATAATTTTATGTTAAACCATTTGAAAATTCGTCAAAATGGCTGTTAATTTAAATTTAAATAAAATGTAAAAGCAAATTAAAGCAAATGCAGCAATTTCAAAAAATGTTTAAATAAATTATGCTTAAATTAATAGTATAAGAGGCAAAAATGCTGCTTTTTTTAAGCAAATACATAATAAAAAAAATGTTGTTATATATATAATTGAATAAAATAGAAATAAAACTAATTACAAATACAAGAAAGTGTTTTGTATCTGATAATTTTTTATTCCCTCAATAATAACAAAATAAATTTGAAGTGATAGCAAGCACTGCCTAGGTGTACATACATAGATAAACTTATGGGAAACTCAAAAAAAAAAATGTGAAATTATTTGATATTTGGCATAGCTTTACTTATAGTAGTCATGACTGTGTTTACCGAGATTTTTTTTATGATGTTTATATGTCGAGTTATCTATTTCAATAGAAAAATCCAGCAAAAGGAAACTATTCGCCTGAATTCCAATAAATTTTCATTCCACTAAGTCGTCGGGGTTCTTTCGCTACTGATTACATATGTAAAGGCTGGGTTAGCCGAACGTTACTGTTGCTGTACCGTACCGTACCATGCTGTTAGCACGTTGGTGCACTTATAGAACATTTAAAAACGTCCGTACGCTTTACTTTGTTTTGTTGTTTTAATATGAAGAAGGGACAGCTGTTCACAAAACAGTGATGGAAAATAAAAAAGTTCAAATGGTGACTGTAGCGAAGAAAAAGTACCTTAAATATGTAAATGCTACTAAAACTGTATCGGAGCATGTACATAAAAATATATGTGTGTATGTATGTTATACATTTATAATAAATATATATATTCATACAGATATACATACGATTGATGAATTATAATCAGAAATCGCACGTGACAAAAATATGTTTACTTGGCAACACAGTTAATAATGCTGGAAAGTAAAATCAATTGTTGAAAGCAAAAATAATGTAACATAATAGCCACTACTACAATACTTAGATGTGTGTACCGACGGCACATCGAATAAGTAAAAATAATTAATGTGATGATCATAAAATATAAGCAAGAATAGTTAAACATACTTAGGTAGAGTAATATAACTTCGTGCTAACCTAAATAGAAAAATTAAAAAATGGAAAAACAGGGGAAATGAAAAGTGATACTTACATATGTATGTATTTACCAAAGGTACATCAATAATTGTACACAACAATCGTTTCTCATATTCCATTTCATTAGAATTTACGTTAAATAGCTGATGTTAATAACAATCTCTACCCAAGTAGATAAGACTAGGGTGCTGATGAAGTGCGTGACTGAACAGAAAAATATCGGTATTTCCCAAAGCTAATAAAAAGTCTAGTTTAATTTTTCTTCTCTTCTTTAGAACCTCACATTAATTAATAAAAATATTTCATTCAATAAGAATTGAAATATACATGAAAATATAAAATTAATTTGAAATTCATTTTAGGAAAATTTTGTATGGAAAATTTGAAATAAAATACATTTCAAATTCGTTTAAAATTTTATGAATATGAGGGAAATATAAATCTATATTCAAATCATAAACATAGAAACAAATGAAGTTCGAAAAATAATAATTAAATTAACTAAATTAATAGTCATTGGCTTGTGGCAAAAATTAAATAAATATACTTAATAGTAACAAACCAAAAAAGTTTGTCTTAAGTAGAACAAAAATAAGCAAATTAACTAACATGTGTATAATTAGTAAAGAACAAACGACAAGACAATGGTAATACTGTTGTAAATTTAGAGATGGTAAGGTGAGCTTTCATTACAAAACATCTTTCAGCAAATTGAAGTACGATGAATCAAAACAATTTACATATTCCTTTTGAAAAAAAGTTTCGTATATAAAGCAGAAATCTATATCAACTGACACCACACACAGTGGACCAAACACAGATGAACGCTGATGATGAAGGTTTAGTGGCCTTCGAAAATGGCTAGCTGTTCCGTTCAACTAAGTGTTTGTCAGAATATTTACAACTAACTTTGGTGTTATTTATTCATTAATAATTATCACATGTAAATTGCCTTAAAAAGCGATACGAACTTTAGCCTGTTCAAATCATAAATAAATAATTGAAATTACTGAACTTAAGCCCGAATAAGAAATCATTTCTGATTAAAAATTTTTTTTATTTAATTTTTAATGTACCCTACGTTTCGTTGGGATTTTCCAACATCTTCAGGGATAATTATTTATATTGAAATATATTTTATCCTTTATTCCAATTTAATTTTATGTTTTTTAATTTCATTTTAAAAAGTCACAAAATGTACGACATACAACACATAACGTAAAAAAAACTAATTCCACATATAAATAAAATAAAATAAAATAAAATAAAATAAAATAAAATAAAATAAAATAAAATTAAATAAAATAAAATAAAATAAAATACCACAGATTTTCCTTAACTTCTAATATCAGAGTTGGAATCACACTGTTATCTTTCGCTTAGAATGCCCATGAAGACACTCCTTCGAAAAAGTATAAGTGACAGTAAGTATCTGATTCTTGTACACAGAAAAAATTGTTATTATTATTTACTGATCCAGTAAATTGTTTGTTGAAAAAAACTGCATGGAGAAGAAACAGGCCACAACGTTTGTTGGCTACTTTTCGGCATTTACATGTAAACAACACGATCAATCAAAATAAACAACAACAAGAGCAACAGCACGTACCTATCGACAAGCTGAACTTTGCTAAATTTAAATTTTTACAAAAATGTTATTAGAGTTTACAAAATTATTTATAGGACCGCATTCATACAAATTATTTACTGATTCGATGAATTTGGTTACACAGAAAAAATGATTTGTAAATACAATTAATTTTTTTGTTATATCAATTAAATAATTAATTGATTTTGAACCTACAACGATTTTTGTAAATACAATTAACGAATTTGTAAGTTAAAGGAAAATCTTAAAAATATTTTCAATTAAATATATCAACAAATAATTTGTTGAAATTTATTTATTTTTTTCAACATTTATTTTTGTTAGATTTCAAAGTTATTTCAAATAAAGTTATTGTTAGATTAACAATGTGAATTGTTGAATTTCCGTATCATATTTGTTATATTAACACAATCACAATCCTCGAAACGATTTTTGCTTGGCTGCAAAAACACTAAATGTCTTAGGGCGGAGTTGAACCGGCAACCTCAGGACTAACAAACTAACTCACTTACCTCTCAGCTTAAGAGCAACACTTTATTAGATAAGCAAATAATGAATACACACAAAACATGATTTCTTGTTTCTTCTACATGTGCGCATTCCGTTATGATATAATTTAACAAATAATTTTGTTGAGTAATTTAATTGACTACAAAAATTGTAATGATTGTTAATTTTTAAATTAAATATTAACAATTTGTTTTGTTGGTTGCATTTCGATGATATTTTTATCTGTGTACTGAATATGAAATTTTGCTTTTTTGTGTAGCAAGAAATATAATATTTAAAAAAATTAAATATTTTACTTTTTATAAAGGGTAGTTTTTATAAAAGGTACCTTTATAAACGGTACTTTTTGTAAAAGGTACTTTTTACAAAAGGTGATTTTTATAAAAAGTACTTTTTTACGAAGTACTTGTTATAAAAATTATTTCTTAAAAAATGTATTTTTTATAAAAAGAACTTTTTATCAAATATATATTTTATAAAAGGTACTTTTTAAAAAAAGGTTATTTTTAACAGTAATTTTTATAACAGGTAGTTTTTACCAAAATTTCTTTTATAAAAAATAGTTTTTATATAAGGTACTTTTATAAAAGGTACTTTTTTATAAAATGTGCTTTTATGACAGCTACTTTTTATAAAAGTTACTTTTATAAAAGGTACTTTCATAAAAGGTACTTTTGTGAAACGTACTTGTATAAAAAGTACTTTAATAACAGGTACTTTTTATAAAAGGTCAATTTTATAAAAGGTACTTTTATAAAAGGTACATTAAACAAAAATTTCTTTTTAAATGATAAGTTTTATAAATGGCGGCCTTGTGCCACTTTTTGCACAAATTATTTTTTTTTCTAAGAAGTGCTTTTTTATAAAATTTTATTTATTAAATTGTAATTTTAATAAAATCTTCTTTTAATAAAGGCTACATTTTATACAAAATGTGTTTTCTACAAAATGGATTATTTTGAAATTCGCACTGTTTATTACAGACAGTTTTTGTAAAGTGTATTTTTATAAAAATAATAAATACCGAAATATATGTATTTATACTCATATTTTTTATTAATATTTTTATAAATGGTGAGTGGCTATTCTCAAAAACGTGCCGATGAAGTGAAAATTTACATTACAACAAAAGCAAACTCAGAATTTTTTTTACCATACATTTCTAAAATTTCTAAAATAAACGTGAGAGTTTCAATGCGTTTCTCTCTCTTTCCAAACAAAAACAAATATTTTACATTTATGCAGCCATCAGTATTTATTAAATTTACATATCGCTCATTTATTAAAATAACGTTATAACTCGAAAAAAAAAATAATTCGCCAGAAAACGATATTAAAGTTTTCAAGTTACACGCAACTTAATGGAAAAACGAAATTTTATTTTGCTCTCAATACCTGAGTACAAAAGATATTTAAATGAATAACAATATGAGGATTAATTCTGCATCATTAAGTAAAAAATCCCGTTTTTTTAACTATGACGTTAGTTTAGTATAAATATATATTTTATCTCTTATGTTTACGGGTAGCGTATGATTAATATATCACATATATATGACGCTTTTCACAATCTACAGTTAAAAGATAACAGGGACTTTAACGGCAGGTTTTGTATGAAGAACTTGCAGTTAAAGTTCATGTTAACTCTTAACTACACATTGTGAAAAGGGATGATAAGCTTTCACAAACTGAAGTATATCACTCATACGCTCTAACTATCAAACAACTACTCGTAACCAGCGATGCCAACTTGGTGCTTTTGGCACTATTTTTAGTGCTTTTTGAAGACTAAAAACGCCAATTTTTGAGCGTTAGTGCCAAACCAACAAAAAGCACTAAGTAGTGCTTTTAAGAAATTTGTGTATTGTTAAAATTACTTTAATAAAAAACTTGGTGTATTTATTTTTTCTGTGTAAATCATACCTTTTTCGTCTGATATATTTCATTAAAGATGTTGATAATATTGCTTAGAAAACATTGTTAAATTGCACTCGTTTTTTACGCTTTTTAGATCTTAAAATTACGCTTTTTGGAGCTTTTTTAAAATTCTGATGTGCTCTTAGAGCCAAAAAAAGTTGGCATCACTGCTCGTAACAGTCTTGTTTAAGGGTGCGAACAGAGTGAGCGCTGATGCCGAGCGGAGCCGAGCTTATTGACGCTTATTTTCATGAGAGAACAAAATTTGTATATAACACAGTGAATGCGAGAATCAGCGCTGAAATTCTGTTTATTCCATGTGTTTTGCTTTTATGTCATTTAGTCTTGTTTTTCATTTGTGTTTATAAAACTGCTGTACACGATAATGGACTTCTCCTTGTGTGATTAACGCAATTATTAACACAAAAGAATTTGGAAAACATCCAATTACACTAAAAAGGAATGAATTTGGTGAATTTCATCATTTTTTATCGATATCCATTTATTTTTAAACCATTAAAAAACACGACTGCATGCTAAAAAGTAAACATAAACAATGTTTTCAGCGCTGAAAAAGGTTTTTTTTTTTGCTTTTGTCGGCGTTCACTGTGTTATACACAAGCTTATTTGTATTGACTTGTATGTAATCAGTTTTATCGCACTGACAATCTTTATCGCACTGACAATCTCGGCTCGGCTTTCAGCGTGCACTCTGTTCGCACGCTAACTTTCAAGTGCTGTGATGTACAGATTTGACTGTCCATGTCGAATAAATTAACAGAGTAGAATCAACTAGAGTTGGGTCAATTTCATTCACTAGTTCATTTTTAACACCAGTGAATGAGTTCGAGCCAAGTCTAGAATCAATTAATAAAAATTTTAATAGCATTACATGTTATTTTTGTTTTATCGAAATATCAGTAAAACATTAATGTTTCGACACAATCCTAAATTTGTAAAGTTATATAATAAGTATAATAAACTGACTTAAACATTTATTTATGTGTTTAATTGAGAGCATAAGCTTTCAAATGTTTAGCTGGACTATAAACGAAGAATATTTTATAAGTCTTTAAAAGAAATTATTTATAAAAAAATATATATATTGAATACCACACATAGATGTTGTGAGCAGGCAATCTTTCAAGTGTAGTATTAACAATTTTTATTATCAACTAATAATTTTTACCGTCATGTTGTCTGTTATAAATAGCTTTAATGTTTTCCTTATTGCCGGGAGATTAGAACATGAAATATTTACGCACAGATGAAATAACTTTGACCACAACTCGTAAAATCATGGAAACAAACATAAATAAAATTGTGTAACAAACAACAAAACACTTAATGCTGATTTAGTTTTTCTTTTTGGTTTATTATTAAAGTTAGAAAAAGGAACTTAAATTTTTTTAAAGTTTATCTTTTTGTGTTTTAATATTTATTAAAGTAGGCAAAGAGTTATGCTCATGCATATTTAAAACTATTTCAAAAAAATATTTAACATCTGTATATATAATTTTAATTAACGCAAAAATATTAAATTCAAGTACGTAAGCATACACATTAAAACACTTGAATGAATAACAGAATGAAAAAATGCAATTAGTGGGAGTGGGCTAATGTATGAGTGCGTGTGTAAAAAAAAACTTTCAAGCACTTGCACAAATATGTAAATAACTGACAGCATATACACACATGCATGCATAAATAATTATGTATGAATGTATATAAAGTGCATGCTTGCATTTCTACGAGAGCAGTTTTATAATTATACGACCCAATCATGAATCCATAATCGTTTTGAAAAAGAGCTTTTTAGCTTTCTTCTTAGGTTAGTGCATGATATAAATATAGAAGGTACTTTCATTCTCTCTTTGTTTTTAAAAAAATAAGTATTTTTGAAGTTTGTTTTTTTAAAAGAAATAGAAAAAATGTTCCCATATCGTAAAAAATATAAGTCTTCCCCTATAAATTTTTTTACATAAATGTGTAATTTTTCTAACAAAAATTTTAAAATAAATAAAGTGATATACATGACTACACATCTGTGAAGTTTAAAAAGTGGTTATGTAATAACTTGGCGCATCTTTTTAAATTGTCTGCTAAAATAAGTATTTTAACTATGTTTTCATCCAAATTGATTGATGATTTTGAGTATTTGACAATGAATTTTGATTAAGTTTAACAAATATTGATTGATATTACATCTTGTTTAATCTATATAATTCGCTTTTTGTTGATTGTAACATGTTTTTCTAAAAAATTTCTTAGATACCCGATCAGATAATTTTGCTAAGTCTATTTCACAGATTTTGCAGGCTCTTAGACACTGTTGGAGAACACCAGATAATGTAGAAAACTCAAAGAATGCTATATTCATATTTTTACAATGATACTTTGAACGTCTACAGTTTGTAATCTGCAGCTCATTTTCGCTTTCTTTAACACAATGAAATGCATTCATTGCTTTTCAAGATAATAAAACATTTATCATCAAAATTTTTATTTTTTTTTTTTTGAATTTATACCTGATTTACATTAAGCGTTTTTTCATGAAATTTCATGAATTTTGTTGCACGTAAATTTTTCTATTTGCTAATTGCAGCGCTATAAAAGAGAATTTTATATGAAAAAGGGCGTAGATTGAATCTCGGATGCATTTTTGACAAGTTTTTTGATATAAGTTGCTCCTCGAGGCCTCCTATTGACAAATAAAAAATTTTCATGCAACTAATTTCATGAAAAAAATGCTTAATGTAGATTAGGTATTATAAAAAAAACTTCTGAAATAATTTTTCAATAAAATTTTCAAGCAAACAGGAAACAGAGGGGAAATATTAAATTAATACGGTAGCACGATTTTAGTGGAAACTTCATAATACCTATCAGTGATGGGAAAGTTGGTACGATCGTACTTTTTTTGATACTATTTGACATGAAAAGGTACCGTAGTACTCCCACAGCGCATTTGATACTCTCACGGTCTACTTTGAAATGCAGTTAGAAGACGCGCGTTTGCATATATTTTTGTCAAGAATTAAATTTCTTTTTCGACAAATGGCATGAAACTTTATTAATAAAGATATTTTAACAAATGATATTTTCTGCGGCACAGAAGTTGATCTATATATAAACAGAAATCATGTTGAAACAACTGTTTTAAATCAGTTTAAAGAAAATTGTAAAAAGTTATATATTAAATTCTGTCAAGTTCTAAAGTGGACTTTGACAATGAAAAGTTAGTTTGGATTAATAAGATTTCCTCTAAATATGTTTTATCTGGTAAAACCAACAGCATTATACCACTTTTAATTAAAATGTCTCCCAGCGAAAGGCTAAATTTTGAAAATATTAACAACCAATATAGATCATTGGCTAATATGGAAGAACTGAAACCATTAACAAAATAATATATGCAGTTTCTGGTCTAGAGTGTTAAAAATTAAAAACGCATTAGATGAATACATGATTCCTGATATATCGAAAGTAGCTTGCGGAATTTTGTCTATACCTCACTTCTCTGCAAATGTCGAAAGGAGTTTTTCTTACCAAAATCTCATGAAAACATAACATAGGAACAGACTTTATGTTCCGACAGTATCAAGTCTTATCCAGGCCAAAAATTTATATAAGTCTAAAAACTCTTCTTGTTATAACTTTAACATTTGCACCTGTGAAAATCAGTGATGAGAAATGTGGCGCAATTGTGCCATTTTTTGGCCCTATTGGATGTTAGATGGCACAGGCACTTTTTTGTCCATTCGAGCCATAACCGCCAAAAAAAAGTTTAAGCGGCATATCTTTTTTTTTTTTTAATGCATGTTTTTTTATTTATTGTATCTTCAAATATGAACTAACAATAAGTATTCAAATCTTAAATCTATAAAAAAATTATTAGGCCCGACCAATGTCGGACATAAGCTTAGTGATAGTTTAATAATACATAAGTAGTGATAAGCAACAAAAAGAAAAAAGTGTTTTCAAGCAGCTTCATCATCTAGAGTGTTGAATATTAGAGCCCGTGTATCTCTCTTTTTTAAGCGGATGTGCCCAGTAAAGTTCAAAATATTACGAGCAAGCGGATTAGGATGTGACTCGAGTTTTGTTAGATATTTGCCTGCGTATTTTACAATTTCTTCAGTCACTAGTGGCATATTCAAATCGCGATGTATATTTGAATTTTTGATGTACCATGGAGCCGATGTTATCATGCGTAAAATTTTATTTTGCCTTCGTTGAATTCTCTACATTTGAAGCTGAAGCAGTGCCCCATAGTTGAATTCCGTAGCACCATATTGGCTTTAAAAGCGACTTGTATATTAAAAGTTTGCAGTCTAGGCTAAGTGTTGAATTTCTCCCAATCAGCCATTGTACCTGAGTTAATTTAAGTTTCATTTGAGTTAACTTAGAGTCAATGTGATGTTTCCATGTAAGTCGTCGATCAAGGTGTATACCAAGATATTTCACATGTGAATGTTGAGGAACAACTTGATTGTTAATCCGAATGGGGGAGCAAGTATCTCTTCTTAGGGTGAACGTTATATGGACACACTTTTGTTCATTGACTTTAATTCTCCATAAGTTTAACCAAAGCTCCATCTGGCTAATGTGTTCCTGGAGTTTGCGGGATGCCTCATCAGGGTTTTCGTGCATACTAAGGCAGGCTGTATCGTCGGCAAATGTGGAAGTATGGATACTACTGCTCACAGGCATATCACAAGTATAAATCAAATATAAAACTGGTCCCAGTATGCTCCCCTGTGGCACACCGGATGAAATAGTTTCAGGCCTACTCGTAAAGTCTCCTTCCACAACAGTGAACTTACGGGAAATAATGTAACTTTCCAAAATATTTAAAATGTTTATTGGTAAGTAAGTCTTCAATTTTAAAATTAGGCCTTCATGCCACACTTTATCAAATGCCTGGGAAACGTCAATAAAGAGCGCAGAACAATACTTTTTTTCCTCAAAAGTTCTTCTTATAAATTGAACCAGTCTGTGAGTTTGTTCAATGGTGCTATGCTGATTTCTAAAACCAAATTGATGGTCTGGTATGCACCCACTACTAATTAGAATTGGGGACAATTTTGTTTTGAGCAGTTTTTCGAAAAGCTTTGACATAGTTGATAGTAGACTTATATGACTCAGCCTTGGTTAGATCTTTGCCCAGCTTTGGAATCATTTTAACCTTGGCAAGCTTCCAGCTGTGTGGATAATACTCCAGTCGTAAAATGGCATTAAATATGAATAATAGGATTCTCATTGCAATACGAGGCAAGTTCATAAGCATCTGGTTACTAATTCCATCAATACCCGGAGCTTTCTTCGGGTTGAGTTCGGCAATTAATTTTTGTAAATCACGCGTCTTAAACTTTATGTGTTGAGGGGGTAGAGCGACTACATTCGGCAAATCAGCAACACCAGTACATATGTTTGGCGTAAAAACGGATTTTAAGTGCTCAGCAAATATTTTACCTTTTTCAGTATCGCTTCTTGCCCAACTTCCGGTAGATGTGCGTAGAGGTGGCTTATACTCAATGGGCGTTTTAAGCTTTCTAGCAGCGCGCCACAAAGAGTAATTAGACGCTGGTGTGACATCAAGACCTTCCAGATAATTTTTAAGAGATGCAGTTTTTTCAGACGCAAGCAACTCTTGGAGTCGTTTAGTGCACTCTTTAAATCTGATTTTATTTTGTGGTGATCTGTGCTGTTGCCATTCCCTTCTAGCTCTTCTTTTTTCACGTACGAGACGTTCAATGTCTGTAGAATAAATTTTATTAAACCCAGTCTGCGGATGGGAGATAATGGCATGTTCAGCAGCCTGTTTAATATTCTCGCTGAGATTGGCAATGTTAGATTCAATATCATCGGATGTTCTAAGCGTAATGTTTTCCGTACAATGACTACTGAGATATTTTTTGAACCCCAGCCAATTAACACGATTGATCATCTTCACATATGGGTCAGGTAAGTTACTTCTTAAGGGACTACAAATTGTAATGATCGTCGGAGAGTGATCGGACGAAAGATCAAGAGAAGCTTGAACTTGAATTAAATCCCTAGAGATATTTTTTATGACGCCAAAATCTATAACATCCGGAATTTTTTGTATGTCAGTAGGCCAATAAGTGGGCTCCCCACTCGAAATGACATCCAAGCCCATTTTTGAAATAGTGTTGAACAATGCTCGACCTCTGGGGGTAATAAGACGCGAACCCCAGAACGTATGCTTAGCATTGTAGTCGCCAGCTGCTACAAAACAAGGTCCAAGAGATTTGTAGAAATCCTCATATTGATTCTCAGTGATTGAAAATCTGGGAGGGGAGTAAATTGATGATATAACAAAATTTGTACAAAAACTTTCAATGCCAATATTTGTTGCTTGTAGGCGTTCTTCACAAATGTTATCAAGAACATAGTGCTTGAGTCTTGACTTTATTAGAATTGCTGATCCACCGCAAGCCCTTCCTCTAGGGTCCTTTGTATCATATATAGTGTAGCCATAAATTTTAAAAAGACTTCTCGAAGTCAAATGAGTCTCAGATACTAACATAACATCAATATTTTTTTCCGTGAGGAAGTGCTCAAGTTCATTTTTATGTTGGCGAATGCCGTTTGCGTTCCAGAAACATATTGTTAACGTGTTCATGGCTTATTAATTAATGCTTGAAGCAGAGTATTCTGCATTCGCAGCATTTCTTGCATCATGCTAGTCATATTTGTTGTAAAATTGTTTATAGTTTGCACCAGATTTTCAATAGTAGCTTCAAGGCGATTAAAATTAAAGCTTGCGTCAGTATTTTTTGAATTATTTGGCGGGGAAATATTTTGTGTGGGAATTGAATTTGTCTTAGCAGCATCTGCATACGATACACGGGAAGTAACTGGTTGGCTCATTTGCGCAAAAGTGGCAGAGTAAGCGTTTGCTGATTGAGCTGGAGCTAATTTAGGTTTTTGCACCATAGTCTTCTTTACGAAAGAGTACACAGGACAACCTCTGTAGTTAGCGGTGTGATTACCTCCACAATTACTGCATTTTTTATCACTTTGATCTTTTGGCTTATTGCAACTAGCAGTGCCGTGTAATTCGCCGCACACAACACAAACAGAGGGTAAATTGCAGTATGTTTTTGTATGGCCATATTCTTGGCAATTATGGCACTGTACAGGACCTGAACGCTTATGTGGCTCTTCAACTGTGATTTTTCGGTACAAGAGGTATTTCAAATTATAAATTGGATGCGTCTCATTTTTTTTCAATTTTATATCATTAGGCTCAAGTTCAACACGAAATAGGGGTTGGGGAATCTTCTCTCTGTTTATTATATTGGACACATTTTTTACCTTAAACCCCTGGAGGACGAGTGCATCTTTTATTTCTTCGGGAACAACATAAGAATCTATGCCCTTCAATACGATCTGCATGCCTTTAGCGCTCTTAAGCTGGTATGTGTAGAAGCTTGTTTTATTTTTTTTCAAATTCAGCAACCATTTTACGGAAATCTTTTTCGTCATAAATTTGGATTTTAGTTTCATCTATGTTTCCACGTTTTATTGGAACAATGTGAAATTTATTCTCACCAATGATCGAAATTAATTTTTTAATAAGGGCATTTGAATTTTTTGTCTCAAATAGATTGGTGGCGGCTTGGATATTTTATTCGAGGATACCTCGGGTTTGTCGTTGTCATCTTGCAAAATTTCGAAGCGGTTTTGGCGATTAGTTGAGGCTGCGCTGTTATCCCTAGACATTTTTGGAGCAGATGAAATTTTTGAAGAATTCGGGCTTCGCCCACGCTTTACCACGGTTATATATCTGTCCATTCCGACTTGTACCTTGAGTTTCGAGCCGCTGTTATCTGTAGTGATAACTTTGTTAAGTGATGAACACGAGCCTGAAGGGGATGATATTACTGGCTTATATGAAGAAGTACTAGGCAACTGTAATGTTAATGCATCATTACTATTTGGCATTGAACAAAGCGAAGTTGATCGCTGACGAAAATTTGGCTTTGACGTTAAAAAAAGACTTTCATCAGATTTATTATATCTTTTTAACTTCTTTTTTTTAAATTAAGCTAGAAAATTATGTTGCTTGAGCTCTTTGGCGGTTATGGCTCGTATTAATATGGAAACTTTTCTTATTCCAATAATAAGTAAACAGATCACAGGTATTTGTATTTCTTGTAAATAAGTACAAAGAATTAATAAATTATACATATACATACATATGTATATGTCTTTTTGTAAACAAATAATTTTGGAACTTCTTAAATTAATTATTATTGAAACATTTTAAATTGAATAAAAAGTGGTTTGGCAATATTCAAGTGATTTTGGTAATATTTAGAAACAGACTCGGCAAGAAATCAAGATTTCCAATTCCCATCTCTTATGAACATACATACGTATATGCTATTTATTCCTTATTTTATTTGTAAATAAATTTTATATAATTTTTTGCTAATCAAATTTAAATTAAAAAAAATAATAGTTTTTGGTACTCTCGGGACCAAAAAAGTACTCAAAATTTTTTTATTGATACCGAAATGCAAATCTTATTTCCCATCACTGTTACCTATCGTTTTCAATTTACAGACAACTTAATAAAAAAAAAGAAAATTTTATTTTTCTCTCAAGAGTTGAGTAAGCAAGGTAACGGGTGTTTTTTTTTAGAGGTATATAACTTCGAATTGAAATAAAACACAAGAAAATCGTTTTAATGTCCATCAATTTGGCTTTATTGGAAGGATAATTTTATGCCATTAATGTTTAAATATGACTTCGGGCATGTGGCAGCCGCGGCTGGCTCGAATAAAGCCAATTCTACAGGTTCAATTTTCAACCACTTTTTCGAGCATATGGGGCCGTATGTTGGCAATAACGCCACGAATGTTGGCTTCCAAGTCCCCTAACGTTTTTGGTTTGTTGGCGTAGACGAGCGACTTCACATATCCCCAAAGAAAATAATCCAATGGTGTCAAATCACACGATCTTGGTGGCCAATTGACAGGTCCATTCCGCGAAATTATGCGCTCATCGAATGTTTCCTTCAATAAATCGATTGTGACGTGCGCTGTGTGGCATGTAGCGCCGTCTTGTTGGAACCACAACTCATCCACATTCATGCCATCCAATTCGGGAACAAAATAGTCGGTTATCATGGCTCTATACCGGTCTCCATTAACGGTAACTGACTCTCCAGCATTATTTCGGAAGAAGTATGGCCCAATGACTCCACCAGCCCATAGAGTACACCAAACAGTCAGTTTTTGTGGATGTAATGGCGTCTCAAGGGTCTCATGTGGATTCTCTTCATTCCAAATGCGGCAATTTTGCTTGTTGACGTAGCCATTCAACCAAAAATGAGCCTCATCACTGAACAAAATTTTGCGATGAAAATCAGCATCGAGATCAATCTCATTTTCGGCCCATACACCAAAATCACGATGCATTGCATGGTCTCGCGGCTTTAATTCTTGCACAAGCTGGATCTTGTAAGGTCGCAAGCCAAGATCTTTGCGCAAAATCTTCCATAAAGTTGATGGACAAAGCTCCAATTGCTGTGCACGGTGGCGAATCGATTCATTCGGGTCCTCTTCAACACTTTGCTCTACAGCGGCAATTGTTTCTTCGGTGCGCACTGTTCGACGTCTCTGCGGATGCGTATTATCACATAGAGTAAACGTAGTGCGAAAACGATCCATGGTTAACCGAATTAATTGCTCTGATGGACGATTATGTCGACTAACTGAGCCTTTAGCCGACTATAATGTAAAGTAACAGCAACAGTAGGAAATAGCTGATCGATATTGTTATGTGAAAAGTAATGAAAATGGTTATAGAGATGTAATGTAACGTAACCTACTTTTCATATAAAAATATCGATCAGCTGTTTTCTACGTTACAGTTAAATAACATTACAGTCGGCTAACTGAGCCTTTAGTTAGTGTCGAGGGCTTGAGTAGGTAAGATAAATGAACTTGGTGGTTAGCCGCTGAATTGAATTTATCTTTGTAGGCAATCTTAGTAGCATTATTATTGGTGGTTAGCCGCTGATAATAATTAGGTATTAGTCTTGCATTGGTATTGGTGGTTAGCCGCTGATAACAATACAAGGTTAAGTCTGAATATAGGAAAGGTAGTAGCATTGGTGGTTAGCCGCTGATAGTACTTTAGGTAGTTAGTCTGTTATGGTATTGGTGGTAAGCCGCTGATCAACCATTCAGGCTAAGTCCGATTTTATAAAAATTAGTTAGCCGCTGATAGTACTTTAGTTAGTTAGTCTGTTATGGTATTGGTGGTTAGCCGCTGATCAACCATTCAGGCTAAGTCAGATTTTATAAAAATTAGTTAGCCGCCTATAGTACTTTAGTTAGTTAGTCTGTTCTGGTATTGGTGGTTAGCCGCTGATCAACCATTCAGGCTAAGTCCGATTTTATAAAAATTAGTTAGCCGCTGACAATACTTTAGTTAGTTAGTCTGTTCTGGTATTGGTGGTTAGCCGCTGATCAACCATTCAGGCTAAGTCCGATTTTATAAAAATTAGTTAGCCGCTTATAGTACTTTAGTTAGTTAGTCTGTTCTGGTATTGGTGGTTAGCCGCTGATTAACCATTCAGGCTAAGTCCAAGTTTATAAAAATTAGTTAGGCGCTGGGTGCCATTCAGGCTAAGTCAAAGTTTTATAAAAATTGTAAGCCGCTGAGAGCCATTCAGGCTTAGTCCAAATTGTATACAAATTAGTTAGCCGTTGAAAGCCATTCAGACTTGAGTATAGAAAAGTTAGTCGTCCGCTTAGTAATAGTATTGAGTAATGTTGTAAATAAATATATAGTAATATAAGAACATTGAATTGTAATAAATAAATTACTGAAAAATACATCCTGCAGAGTGTTTCACTTTCCTCTCACGACAGTCCAAACAAATATATTTTTGTGACGAAACCTGGACACCGGCGAGTAATACCCCAGCCTTGAGAAAGCATCGTTACAATATGTATGTGCTTAAAAGCGATAACAGTATTAAATATCGAAAATATTCTAACTATAATAATATAATTAAAATTTGAGTGCCAAATTCTGTAATAAAGTTTAAAATTGTGTACTCAATTAAAGTTACATATATAAGAAAATTCTAAGACGACCGCTTTAAAAGTTTGCTTGTATGTATATCGTTTTAATTATGCCAAACAAAACCAGTAAAATAGAGAAATAAATCATGCGTACATAAATAAAAATAATTGAATGGAATGAATAAACAGAATTTTTTAAATAAATTTAACTATTGAAAAAATAAAATAAAAGCAATCAAATGAGGCAAACATCTTGCAAGTATAAAGCAATTATAAAAATTTATTTAAAATAAATGGTAAATATTCGAGAAAAAAAATGCATTTAATTAACAAGTACTAGTGTTGCTTGTTGTTTATATATATTTTTGATTTATAGGAGGTTTTCATACAATATATTTTTATTAAATTAGTGTTTTTTATGGGAACTGTTACAATTTAAGTTTAAAATTTTTTACACGCACTAATAATCCCAAATTAATATTTTACTTATTAAGTAAAATACTTTTTTACTAATACCTGATTTACATTAAGCATTTTTTCATGAAAAAAATGCATGAAAATTTTTTCATTTGTAAATAGGAGGCACGAAGAAGCAAATTACATCTAAAAAAAGTGCAAGAAATGCTTCAGAGATTCATGCTATATCAATTCTTATATATCACTCTCTCCTTTAGCGCTGATATTAGCAAATAAAAAAAAGTTGCGTGTAACAAATTTCATGAAGTTTCATTAAAAAATGCCTAATGTAAACCAGGTATAAAAATACATTGAAATTGATCATTGATGGGTTTAGCTGGATCGTATGCGCAAAAATAAGAAAAATAAATTCAGTAAAGTGCGACTATGACTCGCGCACATAGGGTTCCGTACGAACACTAGATATGTAATTTAATACAAACTTCATCCTATATAATATATAGTTTTGGCATTTTTTTCATTTTTGGGGTCTTTTCGGTTTTTTTTTGTTTTGTCGTTTTTTGCGTTTTTTTCGGTTTTGGCGATTTTTTTAAGTTTTGGCTCTTTTTTAGTTTAGACACTTTATTTGCTTGTTTTGGTGATTTTTTCGGTTTTTTGGCGTTTTTTCATTTTGGCGTTTTTTTTATTTTTGGCGATTTTTTTTAATTTTTGCGATTTTTTGTTTATTTAATTTTTTTTTAGTTTTGGCCACATTTTCGCGTTTTGGCGATTTTTTTCAATTTTTTGCGTTTTTTTCATTTTGGCGTTTTTTTCATTTAGGCGATTTTTTCGAATTTGGCGATTTATTTAAGTGTTAGAATTTTTTTTTAATTTTGGCGATTTTTTTCGTTTTGGCGACTTTTTTTTAGATTTTGGCGATTTTTTTTGGTTTGGCGATTTTATAATTTTCGGTTTTTTTAGTTTTACCGTTTTTGAAAATTTCAAGTGTTTGCCTCTTACGGTTTCCAAGATATAGCAAATTGTCAAAATTACATAGTCAAAATTGCATTAACTGATGGACCACCCTTTAATTTAAATTTTTTAAATTTTAGTGTTAATTGTTGTGGTCTGTTAAAAATACACTAATTTTACAAATTTCAAGTTTCAATATACATATGTTCATACAATTGTATGTATATTACATGGGATTTTAACATATTTCATTGCTCGTTTTGGAACACCCTTTAATTTTTAATTCGCATGTATTTGTTCTTGTAGCCGCCAAGGTTCTACATACTGTGTTCAAATTTCAGGTCCGTAGCTCTTACGGTTCCTGAGGAAATACCGTGTGACGGACAGACGGACAGACGGACAGCGTAGCGAAAACAATAGCGTTCCTTTTCACCTTTGGTGTACGGAACCCTAAAAATATGTTGATTTTTGAGTTCTTGTTTCAACTTTGTTATTTGTTGTTGAGTTTCTCATTTGTTTAAATGAAAGTTTATAACATAATAACTCTAGTTGTTCTAAGAAACTTTGGGTAAAGGTTCCCTGATGATCTGCATTAGCAACAGTGAAATGCGCATAGGATCCAGCTAAACCCCTCAATTATCAATTTCAATGTATTTTTAATTAAAAAAATATTTTACTTAAGAAGTTAAATATTAATTTGGGATTATTAGTACGTTTAAAAAATTTTAAACTTAAATTGTAACAATTCGCATAAAAAACAACTAATGAATTAATTTAATTTTGATGATTTTCTTATATTAATTATATTAGTTAATGAGTTTTTTTCTGCTAAATTTTTATACAATTCTTTTATAAAATTTTTTTATTAAATAAGATAAAATCAAATTTATAATATATATATACATATGTATATGTTTATTAAGAAAACCTACCTAAAATTGATTTTCGCGATTTTTAAAATCAGTTATTGCCTTCTCAACTCTCACTTTCACTCTCTCTGTCTCTCTCATAACCCCATGAAATCAAAAGCTGCTACACAGAAATCGCTGGAAGTAAGACCAATCCAAACCCTTTCTCTTTTCTGAGGCTGATGAATCAAAAGATTTCGATTCTGAATTTTTTGAAATGGTTAAAAAAATTTTTATACTTGTGTATATTAAACTATGTGCAATTTTTTCTTTACAAATTTTATAAGTACAAATTATATTAATATGAATGTAAATATAGCTGTCGATATAAATGAATTTTTTTGAATAAATAGGTTATTTTTGTCATTATTTTTTAAATTAAATTAAAAAAATTTAATTTTTTTAACAAAAGAAAAATTTTAATAAAAAAAACTATTTATTGATTTTCGGGGATGACAAATCAAAAATTGGAAACAAATCTGGCAACACTGAAGTAGGTGGTTCCACGCCTATTTATAGTAGCTTTAAATTATATGTACATCTATTCAATCGATTCAATCTGACATCTGCAAAAGTGGGCGGAATAACTCATAAAATATAATAGATATTTCCACTCAACAGATTACTATGTTAAGTTAGGAAAAGTTATATTTAGTTATATAAGTTTGAAGGTCGTATCAATAATATTGGAAACTAAACGCATACATGTAGATATGTTAATATATACACTCAGGGAAAAGCTGCAATTTAAAAATAATTTTCAATATAATAAAAAATTATTAGTGATTTTATGGGAATTGTTACAATTTAAAGTTTGAAATTTTTTAACGCACTAATAATCCCAAATTATTATTTTACTTTTTAAGTAAAATACTTTTCTATTTAAAATACATTGAAATTTATTATTGAGGGGTTTAGTTGGATTCTATGCGCATTTCACTGTTGCTAATGCACATCATCAGGCAACCTTTATCCAAAATTTCTTAGAACAATTAGAGTTATTATTTTATAAACTTTCATTTAAACAAATGAGAAGCTCAACAACAAATAACAAAGTTGAAACAATATAATAGCGGAGTTCGATGTTTGATGCAAATTGTCTTGCGTAAGTGCAAATGCAAAATATCATAGGTTTTCTTTGGATTGTGTGTGTATTTTGTTGTTGGATTTGAAAGAAAAGCTACGATATTTTGGATTTGCACTTACGCAAGACAATTTGCATCAAACATCGAACTCCGCTAATATAAAGGGTGTTTTTTATTGAGGTATAGAACTTTAAGTTGGCATCACTTTTTTAACTGGCGGCCATTTTGTCAGCTGTCAAGTGATTAATATTTAGTTTGGTTTGCCATTTCATCATGAACAGGTTGACAAAAGAACAACGCTTGCAAATCGTGCAAATTTATTTCGAAAATAATGGTTCAGTTCACGAAGTTTACCGCAAGCTCCGTCCATTTTATGGTCGACATAATCGTCCATCAGAGCAATTAATTCGGTTAACCATGGATCGTTTTCGCACTACGTTTACTCTATGTGATAATACGCATCCGCAGAGACGTCGAACAGTGCGCACCGAAGAAACAATTGCCGCTGTAGAGCAAAGTGTTGAAGAGGACCCGAATGAATCGATTCGCCACAGTGCACAGCAATTGGAGCCGACTAACCGACTATTTTGTTCCCGAATTGGATGGCATGAATGTGGATGAGTTGTGGTTCCAACAAGACGGCGCTACATGCCACACAGCGCACGTCACAATCGATTTATTGAAGGAAACATTCGATGAGCGCATAATTTCGCGGAATGGACCTGTCAATTGGCCACCAAGATCGTGTGATTTGACACCATTGGATTATTTTCTTTGGGGATATGTGAAGTCGCTCGTCTACGCCAACAAACCAGGAACGTTAGGGGACTTGGAAGCCAACATTCGTGGCGTTATTGCCAACATACGGCCCCATATGCTCGAAAAAGTGGTTGAAAATTGGACCTGTAGAATTAGCTTTATTCGAGCCAGCCGCGGCGGCCACATGCCCGAAATCATATTTAAACATTAATGGCATAAAATTATCCTTCCAATAAAGCCAAATTGATGGACATTAAAACGATTTTCTTGTGTTTTATTTCAATTCGAAGTTCTATACCCCTCAAAAAAACACCCTATATAATAGAAAATGTATATTGAGATACTTAAAAATAAATAAAATGAATAAATTAATACTGTAAATTAATATTTTTCCATATTGAAATAAGAAATTTCATCATGACTAGACTTTCGTTGATGTTTTTTTATTAATTCAATATGGTTTTAATAAATCAATTAAAACCATATTTCTCAGGGTGTATTGTATATTATAAGATATATATTTTGATAACCCCCTTGGCACCGACTTCAAACAGCACTATTATACATGGGTAACACATATATAAAGCGATTTCATTTAACTAAATCTAAATTATTATTAACTTTTTAGTGCTTAACTATTATTGAAGCCGGTATAGTTGTTTTCAGTTTTATTGATAAATATTTAAATATTTGATTCTCTCAATTTAAAAATGTACAATATTTGTATACTACATTAATATAGTTACTTATTTTCCAAAAATTTATGACCACAGTGGCTGCAGTAAATTTTTTAAGACCATAATCAAAATAAAAATTCATACAATGGATGAGGCAAAAAAATTTAAATGGAATAAATAAACACGTTCGTAGATTTTCATAACAACACATGCACATTATCCTACTGATGGGGTTAGTTGCCTTGTTGGTTAGCGGTTGCATGCAACAAAAAATATACAATGGCTTTATACTTGTCTGTACATACATACAGACATACAAATTTCACAGTCTTTTAGTTGCTACACAAACTGTAACATTCACATTATAGCATTGCACAGATGCATCTGTTTGCACCAGTTTTGCGTGTTTTTTGGTTCTTGTATGAAAAAATATGTTATTTAGCGTTTCTTTTACTAGTTGTAAATGTTGATTTTTAAAGCAGTTATTGTATGGTTGTGCAATGACCAAATGAGAAAAACACGTTTGTATGCATTTGTTTTTCTATAACAAATAAGATACATAAAACTGGTTTTAACATAAGTACCACATGGTGTATTGAAAAAAAATCCATGGTTGATGAATGAATGAATGAAAGTAAAATTTCACATACACATGTAAGTAAATGATACATGTACATGAAACACATGCATGTGTAATTACTCTCAGAGCAAAATTGTCTCTCTCTCTCTGTATAGTTGGCTGCGCCACAAAATAACATAACGAACGTCCGCACATACATCTGCACATCATGTATTTGTTTCAATAGTGGTTTTTCATATATTTGTATTACAATATGTATTTTTTGGGCGAAAACAGATCAAACAGTTGCTCAGCAGCAATACAATAAGCAATTGTTATTTGTTTTAATTGTATTTTAATTTGGAAAAGCACGCACACACAATAACTCTTATACTAGTTCTGTCACTCACACTACAATTATATGGTACATACCATGGTATATTTGTTTTGGCTATACAAACGAGTATACAAATGCAAACCTATAATTCACATTCATTCATTCATAACTTTCACATTTAAATCCATTTATACGTTTATATTTTCATTTTCCTTCACTTTTCTTTACTATTTTGCATTATTTACTTGTTTTTTTTTATTTATTCGTAGTACAAACAAAAAGTTATTTATGCTTGCCCGAGAATATACAAGAATTTTAAGCTGAATAATTTAAAATGATTCTTGCGAAGCTGTGTAAAGACTGAATATAAATTTTTGCAGAATTTGAAAAATCTTATAACCACATTTTCAGTAACAAGCAAGCAACATTAATAAAGAAATCCTTAAGATAGTTAAGCCAGTCAAGTTAAGTCATGACCTAAGATAGGGCATGACTTAAGTCAACTCGGTTGCTCGTAAATTACACAAGGATTAATGAATGTTTAAATGAAACCACGAAAAAATCAGCATTTAACATTATTGCAAAATTACTGTTGCATAAATGTTTATTGTTGTAAAAAAAACTGGGGGTTACTTTTAATAGTAAAAATTACACTAAAAAAAATTAAATTATATATTTTATAGTGGCAGGAGGAGTGATTTAAAAGAAGATTAAGTATCAAGAATGAAAGTTATTTAAAGTTAAAGTAACCTAATACAACTTTGTTTATAAATATATTATCTAAATCTCGGAAAAGTAAAATTTACTGCTTCAACGTTTGATCGGTATAATGCTTGTTAGATGCGAGGAAATAGAAACCCGGTATTCCTTTGTAACTGGCACCATAAGGTGATACACTGACGGTTTCAAAACGCCGACAGGTTCTGGTGTGGGAGTCGTCGTAGGACCAAGGATTAACTGCCACGATGCCTTAAGAAAATATCCTACCATTTCTCAATCGGAAGTTTAAGCGATTGAGAGATGCACACAATTGAATTTTAACAGGTGCTACAGGGGCAGAGATATAGCCATCTGTTCGGATAGTCAGGCTGCCATCAAAGCACTCAGCTCATATGAGTTTACCTCTAAGTCCTAGTTTAGGCAGGTGAACATTTGGAAGGAAAACACCTGGAATTCTTTTTTGTTGTTTCCTTCGCGGTCACACAGACGAAAATATTGCCAGCGACATTATTGGATAAAAGCAAGCATATTTGCACATGTATGTGTATATATGTAGCAAAGAATATGAAAACAAAGCATGTTGCCGGTTACCGAACCCAGAAATGATTCTCTCTTCCCCACCCGTAAATTGATACCAAAAAAAATTTTTGTCTTCCAAATGTTTTTGTGTCTAAACGTAGTCTAAGTTAGCTTGGGAATGCCGTATTAAGTTGAATAAGCTAACCAGCATAAATAAGGTCATACTCTACTGGGTTCTTGGACTAGTACACCCATGGTCCGATCAGAACCATTTTTTGGACTTGGATTGGACAAAATCCACGAAGATCACAGTAATAAGGAAAACCTCTGGCTTAATCTCCCTGTATTGAGGCATGCAAAGCTAATGATTGGAACGTATAAAAACCTCAACAGACTTGGCATTGAGAGTAACGGCCTGTGCAGATTCTGTGATTACGACGATGACACTCCAGAGCATATTCTGAAGGAGTGTGAAGCGTTATGCCAAATTAAATATAGCCAATAGAGCAAGCACCTATTAGACGATTGGGAACTGCTAACACTAGACCCACTGGCAATCTTGAGATTCATCAGGAGAGTAGGTCCAGATATTGTGCTCTAGCACCTGGCCAGGGATACAGTGTCCTGTGTTTTCCGTTTAACTTAATTCATTCATTCATTCATGGAAAGTTTTAATACAATTGATTGTACAATTGTTAATTCTGAGCTCTAAGTGCATGGACTCAAAAAAAAATAGTTTTGAATCATTAATATAATACTATGCAACAAATGAAGACTTTTGGAAAAACACACTGAGTGGATAGTATAGGTTCGATATAACTACCAAGGGGTAGTAAGACTCTATACTCCGTTTTTAGATTTTGGTGAACAATTTTTGTATAGGCCTGCAAAGATTTCGAAAACTGGTGCGCCAGCAAATAATGGTGTCTTCAGTTTTTGGCTTGTTCAGACTTTGTGATAGCTCTAAAATGTATATAACAATAACTAAGCTAAGAGTCTACCGCACAAATCTAAATAACATTTGATGCCAAAAAATTATTTCTTCCTACACTTTTTTGTTGCAAAAATTAAGGATACATTTTTTTCAGTTTTTTCATAATAACTTCTAGGGACTCCTGATATTTTTACTAACAATATTTGCCAAAGTTGTAGCCACGGCAAAAATTGAATAACTTTTGTGAACACATCGATACAATTTGCACCCCAATAGCTCATATAGACCATTTTTTACCTCAAAAATTGTCGTTTTTCACAATTTTTCCACCCCAAAAACAATTTTTTGAAATCGTATAATCAAATGCCCACTTCTCTGTTGAGTTTCAGTAACATTTTGTGCAAAAAAAGAACTAAAATTTTTCTCGCAACTGTTTGTGGAAAAAATAGTCGAAAGAATTTTTTTTTTACTTTTTTCAGCATCCTGGTAACTTACAAGGACTAATAATTTTGCACTAAGAATATTTGGTAAAGCAACAAGAAAACCTTAAAATAGTAAATACTAGAAGTTACAATACAAAAAAAAAAAATACAACAATAACAAAGAAATTTAAAAAATGCAAAAATATATCATCTAACTAGTAAAAAACAAACATTTTTAAGCTACAAAGTGGGCCTAATGACTTACGAGTACTTAGCATTCCTAAACACGTTCAGATTATATTGACATGTTCGCAAAACTTGTTCAGCCTTACCGTAGCTACAGCTTTACCAAATATTATTAGCAAAAAATCAGGAGTCCCTGGAAGTGATTATGAAAAAATTTAAAAAACAATTCCTTAATTTTTGCAGTAAAAAAGTGCACGAAGAATCTAATTTTTGGCGTCAAATGTTAAGAAGATTTGTGCGTTAGACTCTTAGCTACATTACTGTCATATGTGACAGCGCATAGAGAAAGGGGCCTAAGGTTAAAAAAATCAATTTTCACTTTTTTTTTTTTTTTGATGTGGACAACATCTGAGCATCGAATGAGACCGATCGCATGCCCCAAAAAGTGTTCCCTCCCAGAGACATGCGCATTTTATGATGTGATGGTACACCAAAGATACACGTATTTAAATCTTCAAAATGGCTCTCGTGAACAAAACCGGTTTTTACCCTTAGGTCCCTTCTTTCTATTTTGCGCGTCACATATATAGTTTAGAGCTAGTACTAAGCCTGAAGAAGCTTTTGGCCAAAACCTGAAGACACCATTTTTGAGGCTGCACCGATTTTCGAACTCTTCGGAAGCCTATAAAGAAATTGGTCACCAAAATCGCCAAACTGTGTATAGGGCTTTACTAGCCTTTGGTAGTACTATCGAAGCTATACTGTCAAGACTGTGGGGATTTTTTACTGTTCCACAGTGTCATTAATGAAATTATTATGAAATTTGTTAACCAAAATTATTTCATTTAGAAAAATTAATCACTACTGAAATGTTTGTTGGATTATTTTCTATTTTCTTCATAAGAAAAAGTCATTTTAAAATAGAAGTATATTTTGTAAAGAGGCACAGTCAATATACATATTTGCATGATTTGTGTGTACGTGTATGTGTGTGCTTGTGTGTGTGTTTTTGTCTGTGTGTGTGTGTGCGTGTGTGTGTGTATGTGTATGGGGGTGGTTGCATGGTCGTTTATGGTTGTTAAATTTTTATTTATATGTATGGGTTGTGGCTACACTATCAATATTTAAAATTGCCACACATAAAAGTTTTATAACACACTCCTTTATGTGTTTCACAATACATACATACACACATATGTACATATAAGAATATGTACATATATTTAAACATGCACAAACAGAAACATGCTTTCATAAGAATGCATGAATTTCTTTGTTCTATGAAGACTGTCCTTTTGCCTTTTTCTTCTAGTTTCTATAGAAACGAGAGACTACTAGGCCAGACCAAAAACTTTGTGTATTTAATTTTTTTTCTTATTATACTCGTATTTAACGACAACAGCTGTTGTCCTTTGATTTTAAATTGCAACACTAAAGGACAAAAAATTTTTTTTTTTTTTTATTTGCAAACATTTTCAAGGATGTGCACATTTATTTTAATCATCTTACTAAGCACAAAACATTATGATTTTAGTGGGAGAGTATTGATATTTTGATGAGCTGTTACGGTAAAAGGCCTAACAATAATGTGCTTACGTTGCCTTATGCTAGGAACACAATTGGGACGAACGACGAATTTCGTCCACGTCGACGAATTCGTCGATAAGAATTCGCTGCGTAAATTCGTCGTGTAAAGCACAATAACGACGAATTTACTTATGAAATTCAACTCTTATAATTGATAAAGTTGGTTATTGTCAGTGTGACCATACGAGTATTAGCTAATTTTGGTGTAAATTTAGCCCATTTCTTTTGGATTTAGCTTTAAAATTTTTATTTAGCTTTTAACTTATTTTTTAGCTTTTTTAAAAACTGATTTAGCTTTTTAGCCTTTTTCAATCCAAATTGCGTATTCTCTAAAAATGTATTAAAGACATACGTGATTTAGATGAATTTCATCTTAAAATCTGGTCACACTGGTTATTGTGTATGTAAAGAGAGTGAGAGAGAAAATTGTTTTTTCGTCGTTCGTCGGCGTACAAAATAGAAATAAATCTATCTCAGAGTTCGTCACGCACGACGAATTTCGTTCTACGGCGGTGTTGTGTTCATTTTCATATGAACAAATGTGTTTTATTTTTTTATGACGAAAGTGCGCAACGAAATATTTGTCATTCGTCCCAATTGTGTTCCTAGCATTAAGCAACTCTACGAATACATCTGTATGTATAAAGAAATGTGTGCAACTATAATGTACTTTTTGTCAGCTTTCGTCAAATGCCATATGAATAAGCAAAACTGGGTTTACACAAGGTAATTTTAGTTGAGCAACACGTTTGAAAACAAAATTTGTAAATTTTTACCGAAATATGAAGTTATATATGAGACGCATAGCTGACAGGCCAGATGTAAAACACATGACTTGTGAACCCACTTTAATTAAGCTGCTACAGCTAAGAAACGGGGCAAATAAAATAGCCCCAAAATTCAATATTTTCAAGTGCTATTAAAGCTTTTGTGTAACCATTAGCAGCAAGAAATGCTAAAAGATAAACCAAGAAAAAACTTTAAATGAAATTTATAACTTTTATGAAAAGAATTCTTAATTTATTGTGCTACTTAGTGTTAAGCTGATTAATACATACAGACATACATATATGCATCTAAATAACATAATACCATTCCTGTTCAAACTTATTTAGTTTCCTTAACGAAATAATTTTGCTTTTGCCTGTTCAACTTCGTTAAAAGAAAGGCAAACAGGCGGGCAGGCAGCAACCACATCTGGCAGTTGTCGCCGTTCGCAAAGCCTTAACCGCAACTAAACTCACTCCATCACTGTGTCGTCCAATGGCTGATTCAAATTGAATCAACGAAAACCAAAAATAAAGTACAAACACATAACGTTGTATAGCTATAGTTGCAACTTTTTAAAAATTTTGCCTATGCTTATCATTATGGTGTCTCTGTAATTATGAAAAGCAGTATTGCTTCTGTGTGCTCCTGTGACAAAGATTTTATTTGCTGTTTTTTAATATTCTATTGAACTACATTGAACGAACGTGTCATATTCTTGGATTTATTTTTTTTTTTTTTTTTTTTTTTTTGTTCAATTTTGAGCGTCACGTTTCAACCATAAAATATTCGTAGCAAAAAAAAATAGAAAACAAATTCCTTATTTTAATACGATAAACTAGAGAATTTTTAATATTCTCTTGAGTATCAAGGAAATGTTATTAAAAACTTAATAGAAATGTTTATAAAAAATACTGAGATAAGCTTATAAAAATCTTATAAGCTTATCTCAGTATTTTATCATCAAAAAAGCATTAAGTTTTTATGTTGGGGAACCACCAGAACTCTATGATATTTTTTTTACTCTACTTTTATATATATATATATTTTTTTTTCAATGAAATCTATAGTCCGTAAAGTTTAATTTAAATATTTATATTAAGAAAAGTATTATTTATCGCCTCAAACTTTCACAATATGTAACCCAAGTTATACATTATTTAAATTTTTTAACTTTGTCCTTTGAATTCTATAAACTAAACGTCTTTTCTTTGCGCTATACATATAAGAAAATGTGGCTTTTAATATCATCTAAAGTTTTGACAAGAAGTTTGTAATATAAGCTTAATATCAATCATCATAATAACAAATTACACTGTTTAACACACAAGACAAAGTAACGAGATTCTAATGATTAATTCTGGAAGAAGAGACTAAAAAGAAACTATGTGTACATGTAACGGCGTTTTAAGAAGTTAAGTCTGAAGCTGTTATAAAAATACGATTTTGTGCATAGTGTTATGGTGAGTCGATATAATCATTGAACCCTTTAATCTTAGGTAAAGAAAATGTTCAGCAGAAACACCAAAAATGGCAGGTGGCCAAAACTTTTGTATTTATCTACCAAACTTGCTGTGGAATGTCGGAAAATTCTTTAAAATATCCTGCACTCACGAAAAAAAAATTTTTTAACCCTCTAACTCTTCTCCGTATGTTTCTTCTTTGCCTTTTTTGAAATACATGATAAATACCTTCAATTAAATGGAAATATTAGGGCTCAAAACATTTGTCATAAAATTCTTTTATAATATCTCGTTTCCATATACGAGTTTCGGGCCAAACATCTGGTTTTGCGTACAACAAGTGTTTTACTATTGATTTCCCTATACATTTTTCAAGTAAGTAAAACGACCTCAAAAAAAAAAGGTTTTGCTCCAAAACTAGTCGAAGCGATTTATGCAACACTGTCTTTGTTCAATGATTATACCATGTTCACACGGTCAGCTATTAGTCCCTATTTACACTATGCAAGTCTTATTGCTAAGCTGATTAGTTTATTAGGAGAGAGAGACGGGGGAAAAGAAACGTTGCTGTTCCCCTCGTCTCTCTCTCTCCCTGAAACTAATCAGCTTAGCAATAAGACTTGAGGCCCAACTATAATATGAATAAGCTAGCTTAAGCAACTGTGCAGTTACATATAAAACGCATGTGGCAAACTATAATGTACTTAACAAACTTTTCGTCAAGTTTCGTCAAATGTCATTTGCTTAAGTAAAGTGCCAAACTGAACGCACATTCCGTAAGGAAACAACTGTTTGTGTATTTTTTAAACTCGAACAAGCAGCAGCAGAAAATATTCATTGATTTTAAATATTTTTTTATTGTTTCTTATTTTAAACTCGGGAAATAAAGCAAAACTTCTATTTTCATTGTTTGTTTTACAATACACATATACACACATACACATGTATTTACTTATGTATATTCACTGTTGTACTTTTTAGTAGGCAAAACAAATAAAACAAGTAATAAGGTGATGGATATATTTATATGTGAATTTTTAATAGATTAGGACATTCTTTCAAGTTAGTTTGATTGAATTGCATTCATTTAGGAGTTATGAGAAGAAACAAAATTATTGACAATACGTAGATGTGCAGCTGTGGCTAAAGAATACTTAAGTGTATGTAATTACATTATGGCCACCTAAAAGTCACATCTGAATTGTTTAAGCATTTGACAGACTTATCGTTCAATTCTGACATTAGCTTAAGCCAGCTTATTCATATTATAGTTGGGCCTTTGCACAGTGTGATTTGGGACTTATCGAGGTTCGCTCTCTCATTCACGGTTCGCGGTCGAATCTTGATTGAATCAACATGGTTCGCCATACAAATTTTTGAGAGCGAACCATCTTGTTTCATTTTGAATCTTGCTGCGAACCACGAAGAAATTGCTATCATCGCTAGTTTTGATAACAAATTATCGCTAATATATCTGAACAAGCTATCAAAACAAAATGAGTGTATACACACATACACATGAGTAAACAAAAAACAAACCAAAAAAATGGATTCGTGTATGATTAAAAAAAAATAGAACACATTTTATTCATTATTTTTTGCTTAATTTGTTTATCTACTGTAAAAAAGCAAATAACACAGAAAATAAAACTCTTGCCAACTATTCACGTGTGTGTGTATGTGTGCATGTATGTACATATGTAAATAAAAGCAGTGATGCCAACTCTTGATACTCAAAAAGCTTAAAAATTTTTTGAAAAAAGGGCTAACTTGAAAAAATATACGTTTAGAGCTAAATAAAGTAAAATGTTTCGAATAATCGCGAAAAGGGGCTAGTATTAAAATGTTTCTGTGGCAAATCAAAACATCGAAAACATTTTTGTGCAGTAATTTAGTTAGCTGGCGACTTGGCTATTTTTGTAGCCAGCTACTTTTGTAGTCGGTAGTCGATGGTCGGTAGCCTTTGATTGTGTTTATAGCATTACATTTACAGTTCCACATTTACATTCGGGTAATTCTGCCTTTAGTTTAATTGGACTACAACGACAAAATCAGCATAGACAACAACCTGTCGCCATGTTGCCTTGCTGTCTTCAAAAGAATCATTCTCATATAAATATGTGTATTCTATCCTTGACATTTGGTAGTAGCTTGCTGTGGTGAATGTGTTTAATGCTTATGACGGACACTAGGATTTGAAAATAATTGCATATTTTCATAACCGAGATTACGATAAAAAAAATATGCGATTAATCGCCATTATCGGTTAAATGCGATTAACCAAGAAAATATCCTAGTATAATTTTTTTCTAAAACCAAGATAAATTGCTGCACTGTATGGGTTTAGCCAAAGAAATTTATTTATTTTGCCTTGAGTTAGCGTTTTAATATAATTTTTCAATTAAATTATGGGCCTAATTTTGTAAAACGCAATGCTTAGCGTTGACAAATTTTTTTATGTACATATTTTGTTTTTGTAATATAAATTTTTTCCATACTAAATTTTTTAACGCTTGGCGTTGCGTTTTATAAAATAAGGCCCTATATTTTTATTTTGAGAAAATTGTAAAGGATGAGTATTATTTATGAGTATGCAAAACAATACAAATTTCTGTGTTTTAATAGGAAACTTTTTCTAGGACGAAGTATATGTATTTTTTCTTTCTTAATTTATTTTTTATTTAATTTTGTATCCACATCTGATGAGTTTATATCATAATGAATGAACAAGTTTATATAACAACAGAATTTTTTATACCGCACGGATACTTATAACTATAGCCTGTTTTAGTATTTTTTGTTTTTGATGATAATTCGAGGTCCCAAGATAAAACAAGCTGCACCTATCTGTCAACCGAATGAAAAATTTTTGTATCGATCGGTATGAAACTTTTGAGATATTACGAAGTTTTGGAAATAAAATTGAAAGATATTACAAATTTTAATTATCGCTTTGCCTTATAATACTTTTATTGTATTAAGGTGTAGGAAAATAAAATAGATGCACATCGAACATAAATCATTTCTTGTTTTGTATAAGTTTCTGAGCCTATTTGCTTATTCTATTGGAATTTCCAAAGAGCTTATATAAATTCTAAAATGATTTTTGAAAGTATGCTCATAAGATAAGAGGTTTATAGAAATGTTTGTTTCAAATATATACATATATGTATTTTGTATTAAAAATTTTAATTTTAATTTTTTATGAGTTGAATTTCAACTGTATGCAAATTTGGCATAAATTCTTTGTTAAAACAAAAAGGGAAAATTTTTAATCGTAATCGAGCGATTAATGGGTTCGATTACGATTACGATTAAAGGGCACGATTAATCGCGATTACTACAGGGTGGGCCAAAAGAAACCAAGGGGTGTAAAAGTTTAATAACTTTTTTGTTTATTAATTTTTTTTATTTTTTCTTTCAGATTATATAGACAACACTTGGAGAATTTATAATGGAGAGGTTCACAACTGAACAGAGAACCAGAACAATAGAATTTTATTATTAAAACCAGAAATCAACTTTATTGAAAATTTGATTATGAGTGATGAAGCTCATTTTCATTTGAATGGCTTTGTTAATAAGCAGAACTGTAGGTTCTGGGGTTCTCAAAATCCAAGAGCCATTCATCAACGCCAATTGCACCCCATCAGGTGTACAGTATGGTGTGGGATCACATCTGAAAATGTCATTGGGCCCTACTTCTTCGAGAATGAAGATGGAAGTGCTGTAACCGTAAATGGAGAGCGGTATCGGTTTATGATAGAAAATTTTTTACGTCCTGCTCTTGAAAACAGACCTGGTATGTGGTTTCAGCAGGACGGAGCCACTGCCCATACTGCCCGAGACACAATGGCACTTTTAAGTCAAATTTTTGGAGAGCGAATAATTTCTCGAAATTCGGAAATTATTTGGCTAGCGCGATCGCCAGATTTGACAGCACCCGACTATTTTCTTTGGGGGTTTTTGAAGGAGCGAGTGTATGTGAACAAGCCAGAGACAATCCTTGAACTCAAGGCAAACATTTTTGCAGAAATTCGAACGCTACAGCCACAAGTTTTGAAAGATGTTATGGAAAATGCTCTAAAAAGAGCCCATCAGTGCGAAGCTGAAAACAGTGGTCATTTAAGAGACATCATTTTTCATACTTAGTGTAAAAAAATTTCCATTTTGTATATTATATAATCTGAAAGAAAAAATAAAAAAAAGTTAATAAACGAAAAAGTTATTAAACTTTTACACCCCTTGGTTTCTTTTGGCCCACCCTGTATTACGATTATAATCGCTGTGCAAACCCTAAGGGACGAGTATGTTGGTATGCGACTGACATCAGAAAATCAAAAATTTTTGAAAACCAACATACATGTCTAACGTACTCGACATACAAAAATGCTATTAGACATTGAGTTTTGGTATGCCATCGTATATGTCTGCAGACAAGTATGCGTGTCTAATACCCCTTTAAGGCAACATTGGATCATCATTTAAAAGTGATTGCCAAATTAGTAAAAAGTGAATTCCGTTTCTCAATGTCAACCACTTTTAAATATTGTTTTGTACAAAGCAAGTGTTGTGCTATATTTTCTTCCGCCCATTTATAAAATTAATAACAAATTAATTACTAAATATTAAATTAATATATATAAATAAATACATAATGAATGAAAATATTAACATAGTTACTACGAAATGTTTTATTCATAATGGAAATGCGCTATAAAGTTTCGAGTATAAGTTAAACCCTCTGTCATGCAATGGCCTAGCAAAAAATTAGACATTACCATCTGAACTACTTGCCATATAATGACTTACTTTTTAGATTACCAAATTGAAGTACTCGCTTACAAAACACATCATGCAAAATTTAAAAAATAGGAAGCAGAAGTTGAACATATTCTTTGGGTTTTAAAAGAAGACGTGAAAATATTGCCAAAATAAGTAGTTATTTTAAATAAATTATAAATATTTCTAAATTGCCTACTTATTTATTTTAAACTAAAAAATAAGTACTTACATTTTGGAAAATAATTATTTAAATATAAGTAGTTCTAAACAATTTTTTTTTTTCATTTACGGTTTTAGTAAAAGTTCATCAATAAAAGCAATTGAAATTTTTCTAAATATAGTATTTATAAGTAACAATAGAGGCACTGATACGAATAAAATATTTTTTTTTTTTTTTTTAATGCATGTATTTATTTATTGTATCTTCATATGTGAACTAACAATAAGTATTCAAATCTTAAATCTATAAAAAAAAAAAATTATTAGGCCCGACCAGTGTCGGACATAAACTTAGTGGTAGTTATAAATAATACATTAGTAGTGATAATCAAAAAAAAGGGGGGGGGGGAAAGTATTTTCAAGTAGTCCCATCTGGAGTGTTAGGTATAAGAGCCCGTGTGTCCCTCTTTTTTAAGCGGATGTGTCCAGTAAAGTTCAAAATATTACGAGCAAGCGGATTAGGATGTGATTCGAGTTTTGTTAAATATTTGCCTGCGTATTTTGCAATTTCTTCAGTCACTAGTGGCATATTTAAATCACGATGTATAATAGAATTTTGGATGTACCATGGAGCCGATGTTATTAACCGTAAAATTTTGTTTTGCCTTCGTTGGATTCTCTCGACATTGGAAGCTGAAGCAGTGCCCCATAACTGAATTCCGTAGCGCCATATTGGCTTCAAAAGCGACTTGTATAATAAAAGTTTGCAGTCTAGGCTGAGTGTTGAGTTTCTGCCAATCAACCAATATATTTGAGTTAACTTAAGTTTCATCTGAGTTAACTTAGAGTCAATATGATGTTTCCATGTAAGTCTTCGATCAAGGTGTATACCAAGGTATTTCACTTGGGAATGTTGAGGAATATTTTGATTGTTGATTCGAATGGGGGAGCAAGTATCTCTTCTTAGGGTGAACGTTATATGGACACACTTTTGTTCATTGACTTTAATTCTCCATAAGTTCAACCATATTTCCAGCTGAGTGATATGTTCCTGGAGATTGCGGGATGCCTCATAAGGGTTTTCGTGCACACTCATACAGGCTGTATCATCGGCAAAAGTAGAAATATGGATATTATTGCTCACAGGCATATCACAAGTATATATTAAATACAAGACAGGACCCAGAATACTACCCTGGGGCACACCAGAAGATATAGATTCGGGCACACTCGTGAACTCTCCTTCCACAACAGTGAACTTCCTATCAATAATATAACTTTCCAAAAGCTTTTGAATGTTTATTGGCAGATATGTCTTCAATTTTAAAACTAGGCCTTCGTGCCATACTTTATCAAATGCCTGAGAAACATCAATAAAGAGAGCAGAACAATACTTCTTTTCTTCAAATGTTCTTCTTACAACTTGGACCAATCTATGCGTTTGTTCAATCGTGCTGTGCTGACTTCTAAAGCCAAATTGATGGTCTGGAATGCACCCATTATCAGTTAAAATTTTGGACAATTTAGTCATGAGCAGCTTTTCGAAAAGCTTTGAGATTGTAGATAGTAAGCTTATAGGCCTATATGACTCAGTCTTGGTAAGATCTTTGCCCGCCTTTGGAATCATTTTGATCTTGGCCAGTTTCCAGTTATGTGGAAAATACTGCATTCTTAAAATAGCATTAAAAGTAAATAGCAGGATTCTTATTGCAATATGAGGCAAGTTCATGAGCATTTTGTTACTAATGCCATCAATACCTGGAGCTTTCTTCGGGTTGAGTTCAGCAATTACTTTTTGTACTTAACGCATCTTAAACCTTAAGGGACGAGGGGGTAGAGAAACTACACTCGGTAAATCAGCAGCACCCGTACGTAAATTGGGAGTGAATACAGATTTTAAATGCTCAGAAAATAAGTTACCTTTCTCACTATCACTTCTTGCCCAGCCTCCGGTCGCAGTACGCAATGGTGATTTAAGATCAACGGGTCGTTTAAGATTTCTAGTAGCGCGCCATAAAGAGTAATTAGATGCGGACGTTACATCAAGACCTTCTAAATACTTTTCCAGTAGTGCAGTTTTTTCCGATGATAGCAGCTCTTTGAGTCGTTTAGTACATTCTTTAAGTCTGATTTTATTTAGGGGTGATCTGTGTTGTTGCCATTCTCTTCTAGCTCTCCTTTTTTCACATACAAGACGTTCAATTTCCGTAGAATAAATTCTGTTAAAGCCGGTCTGCGGATAGGAGGTAGTGGCGTGTTCAGCAGCCTGTTTAATATTTTCGTTAAGATTGGCAATATTAAATTCAATATCATCGCATGATCTAAGCTGAATGTTTTCTACGCAGTGACTACTAAGATATTTTTTGAATACCAGCCAGTTGATTCCATTAATCATCTTCACATATGAGTTAGTTAAATCACTCCTTAGTGGGTTGAAAATTGTAACTATTGTTGGAGAGTGATCGGAGGACAGATCTAGAGAGGCCTCTACATGAATTAAGTCCCTATGAATATTTTTCGTGACGGGAAAATCTATAACATCTGGAATTTTTCTTACGTCAGTAGGCCAGTAAGTAGGCTCCCCACTCGAAATGACATCTAAGCCCATTTTTGAAATTGTATTGAACAAGGCTCGGCCTCTAGGTGTAACAAGACGCGATCCCCAGTACGTATGTTTTGCATTGTAGTCACCAGCTGCCACGAAACAAGATCCAAGCGATTTGCAGAACTTCTCATACTGATCTTCGCTAACTGAAAATCTGGGAGGTGAGTAAATTGATGATATCACGAAATTCGCACAAAAATTTTCTACGAAAATATTCGTTGCTTGCAAATATTCTTCACTAACGTTGTCAAGGACATAGTGCTTGAGTCTTGACTTAATCAGAATTGCTGATCCACCACATGCTCTCTCTCTCGGGTCCTTTGTATCATATAAAGTGTAACCATTTATTTTAAATAAGCTTCTTGAGGTCAAATGAGTCTCAGAAACCAACATTATATCAATATTTTTTTCCATGAGGAAGTGCTCAAGTTCATTTTTATGTTGGCGAATGCCGTTTGCGTTCCAGAAACATATTTTTAACGTGTTCATGGTTTATTAACTAATGCTTGAAGCAGTGTATTCTGCATTCGCAGCATTTCTTGCATCATACTTGTCATATTTGTAGTAAAGTTGTTTATAGTTAGCACCAGATTCTCAATAGTAGCTTCAAGGCGACTAAAGTTAAAGCTTGAGTTTGAATTCGTTGAATTATTTGGCGGTGGAACATTTTGCGTGGGAATTGAACTAGTCTTAGCAGCATCAGCATACGATACACGTGAAGTAACTGGTTGGCTGATTTGAGCAAAAGTGTCGGAGTTCGCGTTTACTTGTAGAGCTGGAGTTAGCTTGGGTTTTTGACCCATAGCCTGTTTAACGAAAGAAAATACAGGGCACCCTCTATAGTTAGCTGTGTGATTACCTCCACAATTACTACATTTTTTTTCTGCTTGATCTTTTGGCTTAGTGCAGCTAGCAGTACCATGCAATTCACCGCAGATAACACACACTGTAGGTAATTTGCAGTAAGTTTTCGTATGGCCATATTCTTGGCAATTATGGCACTGTACGGGACCTGAACGCTTACGTGGCTCTTCAACTGTGATTTTTCGATGTAAGAGATACTTTACGTTATAAACTGGATGGGCTTCATTTTTTTTTAATTGTATGTCATTCGGCTCCAGTTCAACCCGAAATAGGGGTTGGGGGACCTTTTCTCTATTAAATATGTTGGTAACATTTTTTACCTTGAATCCTTGGTCGACAAGTGCACATTTTACTTCTTCGGGTTCAACATATGAATCTATGCCCTTTAATACTATCTGTAGGCCTTTAGCACTCTTAAGTTGGTATGTGTAAAAATTTGTTTTATTTTTTTCGAATTCACTAACAATTTTTCGGAAATCTTTTTCATTATATATTTATAATATATATAAAAATTATATATATATAAAATATAACCCACTTCAATTGAGTTTATAAAAGAAATTTTACAAAATGGTGTATTTCGTAGTAAAACAATAGATTTTTTTTAAATTATTTAAATTTTTCTTAAAAGTTATTATAAAGGGTGTTTTTTTAGAGGTATAGAACTTCGAATTGAAATAAAACACAAGAAAATCGTTTTAATGTCCATCAATTTGGCTTTATTGGAAGGATAATTTTATGCCATTAATGTTTAAATATGATTTCGGGCATGTGGCCGCCGCGGCTGGCTCGAATAAAGCCAATTCTACAGGTCCAATTTTCAACCACTTTTTCGAGCATATGGGGCCGTATGTTGGCAATAACGCCACGAATGTTGGCTTCCAAGTCCCCTAACGTTTCTGGTTTGTTGGCGTAGACGAGCGACTTCAATGGTGTCAAATCACACGATCTTGGTGGCCAATTGACAGGTCCATTCCGCGAAATTATGCGCTCATCGAATGTTTCCTTCAATAAATCGATTGTGACGTGCGCTGTGTGGCATGTAGCGCCGTCTTGTTGGAACCACAACTCATCCACATTCATGCCATCCAATTCGGGAACAAAATAGTCGGTTATCATGGCTCTATACCGGTCTCCATTAACGGTAACTGACTCTCCAGCATTATTTCGGAAGAAGTATGGCCCAATGACTCTACCAGCCCATAGAGCACACCAAACAGTCAGTTTTTGTGGATGTAATATCGTCTCAAGGGTCTCATGTGGATTCTCTTCACTCCAAATGCGGCAATTTTGCTTGTTGACGTAGCCATTCAACCAAAAATGAGCCTCATCACTGAACAAAATTTTGCGATGAAAATCAGCATCGAGATCAATCTCATTTTCGGCCCATACACCAAAACCACGACGCATTGCATGGTCTCGCGGCTTTAATTCTTGCACAAGCTGGATCTTGTAAGGTCGCAAGCCAAGATCTTTGCGCAAAATCTTCCATAAAGTTGATGGACAAAGCTCCAATTGCTGTGCACGGTGGCGAATCGATTCATTCGGGTCCTCTTCAACACTTTGCTCTACAGCGGCAATTGTTTCTTCGGTGCGCACTGTTCGACGTCTCTGCGGATGCGTATTATCACATAGAGTAAACGTAGTGCGAAAACGATCCATGGTTAACCGAATTAATTGCTCTGATGGACGATTATGTCGACCATAAAATGGACGGAGCTTGCGGTAAACTTCGCGAACTGAACCATTATTTTCGAAATAAATTTGCACGATTTGCAAGCGTTGTTCTTTTGTCAACCTGTTCATGATGAAATGGCAAACCAAACTAAATATTAATCACTTGACAGCTGACAAAATGGCCGCCAGTTAAAAAAGTGATGCCAACTTAAAGTTGTATACCTCAATAAAAAAACACCCATTATATTTAATTAAACTGAGTTTTTAACCAAGACCTTCCATTTACTCAAACAACGGCATATTTAAAAAAAGTAGTTCAATCAAGAAAAAAACAACTATTTCCCACAACGGAAAATATAATTAATTCCTAGAATAAACAACATAACTACTTCTAAAGAATCGATTATTTTAGTCTTACGCCTTGTTAAAATCATTAAGTTGGTAATCCAGTAAGGAACAGCTTCCACCAAAAATGCTTAATTCCAAACTCGATTACCTTTTTTGAATTTTTTTTTGGGGGGTTAAATAGAAAAATCGACACTCACAATTTAAAATTTCTTTCTTTCTTTTAACTTACAGTTTTCCTTACTTTGAAATTAATTCTTTGTCTCATGTTCAATGAACAAATTTAATAAAATATTTTTTTTTTTAATTGTTAATTGTGATGAGTTAATAAAAATTATTTATTATACTTTGTCTTAATACATGTCAAAAATTCAAATAATATGGGCTAGTGCGATATTAGGTTTGTTCATTTACTAAAAATTGTTACGAATTTGTAACAATTGTTAAGCTATATACAGACGGTTGTCAGTTCTTACAATACTGCCAGTAAAATGTGCTCGAAATTTCTTACAACCGTGTGAACTGACAATTTTTGTCAGACGTCGTTGCCAGAAAAAGCATTGTCAGTCCATTGCAAGACTAGCAGCTGACAAAAAATTGTCAGACATCTTACAATCATGTGAACACATTGTAAAATTATTGCCAGATATTTGTCAGATATTTTAATATTGTCAGATGTGCGAAGTTTATGCATCTGACAACGGCGTCATTGTAAGAGAATTCTTTCTATGGGCAACACTGCACACGCTTGATTTTAAAGAAAAAGTTTATAATAAAATATATGCAGACAAAATCATTGCAATTGCTTCTTTATGGTACATAATAATTTATACTTTCACTTTTTACATTTAACACAAACGATAAATATTTAACAATTTCCAACAAATGGTTTAAGTCTGGCAACGCATAACAACAGATCGAACAATTTGTGCATATGAAAACCGTGTGAACTTAAAATTTTTCTACTGACGATTTTGTCAGATGAATTTATTGTCATACAACCGTCTAGCAATAAATTGTAAGATTTTCTGACATGCGTGTGAACTGACAAGAAATATTGTGCTGGCAATTTTCGATTGCCAGTACATTGTCAGCACATTGCCGGATCTGACAATATTGTAAGATCTGACAATCGTCTGTATATAGCTTTACTGGATAGTGTTCATTAACTCAAAAAGTTTGCCAGGAGAGAGCGTAAAAAGAGAGAAAAAAATCGAGAGACAATTCTTTTTCGGTTTATGAAAATTTTTAAAGCTATGCTGTTTACTGCGCGATACAGGAGTTAGGATGTGATTTTCCTAACAAAAATTATCGACACTATTACAGTAATAAATTTATTTTGGTTTTGATTTCCTTATACTTAAGAGCAGAGTACGAAAATAAACGCAACAAATTGTTTGATTTTGTTTTGTTTCGTTCGTTGAAGTGAGTGAAGCAAAAATAAAATCAAAAACAATGAGAACGATTGCTCAATTTGTTTTGTATTGTTTTTGCACATGAGCACAAACCAGAGAACACAGCCGATCGTCTCTAAGCCAGCTAATTTAATCGTACGTTACTAGAAATGAAAATAATGGGAAATAAATGGAAACGTTTTGAAATACATATTTATGGCTAGTTTGACATCATCATATAATATAATTTTATTGCATTGTTATTTAACACATTAAGGGCCATTTTCACAACTTGCCGTTAACTAAATGTAGGATTTTGCCGGACCGATAAATGGCTTTGCATTATTAAATCTTCATTTATTGTTTTTTTATCCATTAAATATTATTATTATTGATAAAAATAACTATAAAAAATGGAAATAGTAATAAGGCAAAGCAATTTATCGGGCAGACAAAATCCTACCTTTAGCTAAAGGTAAGTTGTGAAAATGGCCCTAAGTTTGTTTTATATAGCTACGCAGCATAGCTCTAATCAGGTGACGTAAGATACCTGTCTTTTTTTTTTTTTTTTTTGGTTGGGAGCTTTTTCTTAGTTTTGGTGCTTTTTTCGTTTCTGGAACTTTTTTCGGTTTTGGCTTTTTTTTACTTTTAGCGATTTTATTTAATTTTTTGTGATTTTTTTTAATTTTTGGTGAGTTATTTTGGTTTTAACAATTTTTTTTAATTTTGGTCTGTTTTTTTTTTTTTTTGATTAGGCGATTTTTTCGCTTTTTGGCGATTTTTTCGTTTTGAATATTTTTTTATTTTGAGATTTTTTAGTTTAAGCGTTTTTGAAAATTTCAAGATTTTGCCTCTTTGCACTTTAGTTTTGATGTTTTTTTAATTTCAGTGTTAATTGGTGTGTTCTGCATAAAAATATACTACCTTTGCAAATTTAAACTGTCTATTGTTTTCAAATTACATTAGGATTTCAATGTGTTTCGTTTTTCGCTTTAGAACGCCCTTACATCAGGTACGTAGCTCTTACAGTTCTTGAGAAAACAGCCTGTGACGGACAGACGGACATCGTAACGAAAGCAATAGAGCTCCTTTTCACCTTTGGTGTATGGAACCCTAAAAACGTCACTTAGTCGCTAGATTTTGCACCAAAATTGCTGAACTTAAAACTCAAAGTCCTTGTGATTTTCTATACTCATTGAACAGTGCGCAAAGAAAGCAAAATGGGACATTCGATTCGATTCAATATTAATATTGTTGTACAGTCTTATTTATAAAGAAATGATAACAAAAGTTCCAATATATTATTTATTTATAGAAATATGCATTTGTTTTAAATTTTTGACACAGTTTTAAATAAAATGCTAATTTAAAAAAATATATATAATAATAAGAACAAATGAAAGAAATCATAAAACTTTCTGTTTCCGGCCTTAATGAATTTATCTTGTTGTTTTTCTCTTTCAGAAAAATTGTTTCCAGCTGTTGTGGGTGCACATACACACACACGCTTATGGACATGTGTACATACACACATACATACATAAATACTCGTATGCAGTGTGCCCTGGTGTGTTTGTAGTTTGAGATATTTTGTGATGGCGACAGTTGTTTTTGGTTTATCATGGCTGTACTATTTAGCAATAACAGTTTTATTTCAGTCCATACTTTTGTATACTCATACATTTCCCAAATAAATATTTGATTTAAATACACTTCAAGTATTTATAAATTTATTTTAATATAATTTATTGTACATATATTGTCTTATTGTAGTAATAATTTTTTCTTAAAATGGTGCACAATAAGACAAGAGGGCGTGTCAATTAGATCAGACAATACTGCCCTGTCAACTGTCAGTTGACTCCTGTCAAAGTTTGAACAAACTTCATCATTTAGTTTGTGTTGGACAGCCGTTGATAAATGTGATATTGGCCAATCGGACATTGCAAAAGCCAAAAGCAACTCATTGCTCAATATGCTGAATTTTGACTGAGTGAGCTTTGTGCAAAATGGGTGCCGCTATCGCTCGCAATCCACGCACAAATGCAATCGTGAGACAACTTCTCAAGATTGTTTGTCCTTTTTTAACCGCAAAATGGAAGATTATTTAAGCCGTTTCCTAACCTCGGACAAAACGTGAATCCACCACAACACACAAAAGGCGAAACAGCAGTCAAAACAATTACTTTCACGGGATGAATTGGCGCCAAAGAAGGCCAAGGTAAAATTGGCATCTAACAACGTTATGACGATCATGTTTAGGGTTTCGTACCAGAGATCTGTATGAGTTGATTTTCTTTAGCCAACAACTCACTTTTACAGTGCTTTAGTTTTGTTCTTTAACATCAATATATATTAATGATATTGCTTGCAGTGTTTACTCTCCAACAACTGACTGTCATTAATTCACTCTCTTTTTTTAAGTGCCGTTAGTAAAAATAAAAAATAAAAATCTTACTGTTGTTTGCTTGTTTTGTGTAGTATCAATCAAATAACTCACGAAAGCACGTTGACTAGATAAAGTATTAAGTTAATAAAACATTGCGTATTTATTAATAGTTTTTCTCGTATTAAAATAATTTATAAAATAAACGAGCCTAGCTATTTTATTTTATAATATAACAACAAACCGTATTTGGCAGAAGGGGTTTTAAGAAGTTTTCAAAACAATCATACTGATTCATTGCTTTAGTGAATCATATGAATGAATAGAATTTGCAAGCAGTGGCATGCATTTATTAATAACAGTCTTATTGATATGAATCATGTAATGATATCTTTAATTTTTTTAATGTTATTTTAGAAAATGCAAAATTATGCCGTGATTGGTAATCATGCAGGGGTATAATCATCGCTTTCGATAACAAGCTGATTCGATCACGTTTTTTCAGTTTAAGATTATGGCATTCGATATCGAACAATCTAATAATATGGATCGATATCGCAAGCGATAATATCAAACTTGGAAAAATGTGATCGAATCAGCTCGTTATCGAAAGCGACGATTAGACCCCTGATCTCTGTTTCGTGCACCAAAGGTAAAAAGGAAACCTATTGTCTGCCCGTCACAGGGACTACTGTAAGAGCCACTGATCTGAAAATTTCAAAAAAAAAAAAAAAAAATTGGCTTGTTTTTATGGTTAAGCAATTATCTATATGCATCTCGTTCCCGCTTGTGGAACTCGTCAGTAGACTTCAACCCAAAAAATTTTTGAATTTACTTAACTAACTCCGTATGTTTATAGTAAGACTCTTAATACTATATTGAGAATCACAATATACAAACATAATAAGTTTGAAAACCGCAAACAAAAATCTTTACAAAACAAGCATCTTTATTCAACTGTGCATCTATTTTAATTTCCACCACCTTTTTACCATTAGCTGCCACATTGGGCAACAATAAAAGTATTTAAAAAGCAAAAAGAAAAAGAAAATATGTATTTTGATACATCAAATACTGAACGAAATGCATATAGACAATTGCTTAACCATAAAAACAAGCCAATTTTTGAAATTATATAAAGACATTATGTCAAATAAATAAACACGTAGTAATAGTAGTAGGCATTTGTCTTTAAAAAATGAAATAAAAAAAGGTGCGCACATGAGCATTTTCGATGGCAAAACCCTATGAATTGGGCTACCAACTGCTCATCCTTATCCGTCCTTTTCTGCGGACTTAGCACCGAGTGACTATTTCACTCCAAATGTTAATTAAAACTCCAACAATATTTTAAATTATTTGTAAACCTTACAGTTAACATTGGTTAACATAATCTGCGAAAATTTATTTGTGTGTAGCAGAGGAGACAAAAAAAATTGATTCATTTTAAATAACAGAACCGACTTCTTTTTTTTCCAAATTTCGCATTCTAACCAAATCTTATATATTTTTTCAATAATCCTAAGGGCTTAAAAATATATTTTGTAAATGTTTATCTCAAAAAAAAATGTTTTATTTATCTTAAGCTCTCTAGAATATATGTAGATCCATTTTCAAATCTTTGCAAGTAAATTTTTTCAAGTGTATGCTAGTGGATGTATTAGTTTATATGATTTTGCTTTTAATCTTTTGTTCACTTAACTGACGGACTGACTTTGAAAGTAACAAAAAATGTGGTTTAGAGCAGAAACATCACATAAATGTTTAATGAGTCACAAAGGAAATTTTAACAAGTGCAAAATCGTTTTGCCTTTATATTGTTGAAATTTTGTTGTTGTTGTTGTTTTTGTTACAACAACAAGTACATATGAACATAGAGTTTTTCCCCCAATTATTTATAGTCGTAACTATGGGGGCTTAAATGGTATTAAGTGTATTAGTAAATTTGAAAGTTTTGCTTTTTTTGTTCTGTATATATATTCTTAAGAGCTTCTTATTTATATATTTGCGAATATTTAGTGAATGTGAATCTAAAGTTACTATTGTTCGTATTGAGATAAAAATAAATTTCTACTTATTTATGTTTTGTTTATCTTTAAATGTTTATACATATAGCTCATTTACCCAAAGCACGTCATAACTAAATATATTCACTGTTTTTTTCGTTTTTGGGTTTTTCCGGTTTTGAGCTTTTTATAGCTTTGGCGTTTTTTTCTGTTTCTGGCGATTTTTTTAGTTTTAGCACTTTTTTTTTTTTGTTGATTTTTTTCGATTTTTATCGTTTTTTTTCATTTTGGCGAGTTTGTTTTCATTTTGGCGATTTATTTAATTTTAGCGATTTTTTCTTTTTGGCGATTTTTTTTTTCATTTTGGCGACTTTTTTTTCATTTAGGCGATTTTTTAGTTTTGGCGTTTTTTCGTGTTTTGGCGATTTTTTTCGGTTTTTGGGGTTTTTTTATTTTGGCGATTTTTTTTTCATTTACGCGATTTTTTGTTTTGGCACCTTTTTCGCGTTTTGGCGATTTTTTTCAGATTTTGCCGTTTTTTCCACTTGGCGATTTATTTCATTTTGGCGATTTTTTCATTTTCAAGATTTTTTCGGTTTTGCCAATTTATTTTAGAGTTAGAATTTTTTTTTAATTTGGTGCTTTTTTCGTTTTAGCGACTTTTTTTTGGTTTAGCGATTTTCTAATTTTCGGATTTTTTAGTTTTACCGTTTTTGAAAATTTCAAGAGTTTGCCTTTTACGGTTTCCAAGATATAGCAAGTTGTCAACATTACATAGTCAAAATTGTATTAACTGATGGACCACCCTTTAATTTAAATTTTTTTTTTAATTTTAGTGTTAATTGTTGTAGTCTGTTAAAAATACACTAATTTTACAAATTTCAAGTGTCAATATACATATGTACGTACAATTGTATGTATGTATATTACATGGGATTTTAACATATTTCGTTGCTCGTTTTGGAACACCCTTTAATTTTTAACTCTCATGTATTTGTAGTCGTAGCGGCCAAGGTTCCACATACTCTGTTCCTGAGAAAGTAGCATGTGACGGACAGACGGACAGACGGACAGAAGGACAGCGTAGCGAGAACAATAGGGTTCCTTTTCACCTTTGGTGTACGGAACCCTAAAAAAACAGTTTGCCAGAAAACTAGTTAAAATCTTTTAATTTACACACAACTTAATGGAAGAAGAAAATTTTATTTATCTCTCAAGAGTTGAGTAAACAAGATATTTCTATGAAATTTTTACACAATATGAAGGATTAATGTGAGGATTAATTCTGCATCATTAGCTAAAAAATTCCATTTTTTGAAGTTATGACGTTCTTTGAGTAAATGAGCGATGTGTACGTATGTACATAAAGAAGCGCTAAGCATTTAACTTCGTTTTATTTTGTATTATAAGTTATATGTATGTATGTATGTATATCAGCAGAGTACCAAAATATAAGACCTCTGGGATCAAATTAAATTAAAGAAAGAAAAATTGCTCAATTTAAATAAGTTTTTCCAACCCGCTTAAAGATGATTCGATATTCGATATTATGTAGACAATTTTATGTTATAATTAGTATTTTTTGGGAATTGTTACAATAGAAGTTTAATATTTAATATATATAAACCCAAATTATTATTTTACTTATTTAATAAAATATTTTTTATTAAAAATACATTGAAATTGATTATTGAGGAATTTAGCTGGATCCTATGCGCATTTCACTGTTGCTAATGCAGAACATCAGGGAACCTTTACCCAAAAATTTCTTACAACAACTAGAGTTATTATGCTAAACTTTGATTTAAACAAATGAGAAGTTAAACAAGTATCAAAGTTGAAACAAGATTTCAATAATGAACATGTTTTCTAATTTCTTACTTTCTTTCATGTTTATCTTACATACTAGTACATATCTGCATACCAATCTATTTATTTTACGTTTATTCTTTACTAATTACAATGGCAAGACTGTTGTAAATTTAGAGATGATAAAATTGAGTTTTCATTACAAAAAAGCTTTCAACAAATTGAAATAAGATAAATCAAAACAATTTACATATTCCATTTGCAATAATGGCTAAGGGTCTTATGCAAAAAAACTTAATAAAGCTTTGCCAAGCAATGTTAAGTAAAGTTGTATTCTAAAAAAATTATTGTATAAAAATTCTAAAGTAGGCACCCACGTTTGTTAAGACTACTTTAAGTTGATATTTCCAAAATGTGTATTTTGTACCTCAAATATTTTTACTAATATAGCACATACTGTTTCATGTTACATCTGAAAATGAAGCTAGAAGTGCCTGCTCTTATCTTAAATTTATTATTTCTGTCATGTAATGGGAAACATCACCAAATTATCCAACGGCTTCGAAATACATAGCAAAATCCATAAAAAAAAATTAAAATAAATACAATTATACAAAAATGTTTTAGTGATGTACATACAATCAAAACAAATCGAAAAAAGCTGGATATTCAAATACTCGTTTCATTCGAATAAAACAAATTGTGATAATTTTTCACATTTTTTTACTTTTACTTCATGGTTGTGTTTATCTGTTTTCCTATTAAGTCAGAAGCTCATTTTTTTTAAATTAGGTTGCTTTACTTCAAGATAATAAAAATTTATTTAATAAAATAAAAAAAAATATTTGAATACCCGAATGAAATTGTATTCAATTTTGTACATCATAAGCTGTGAAGTGGTTGTTGAACACGGTGGTGTTACCAGTATTTATTATTAAATCACAAAATATTTAAAGTTGTCTTTTGCATATGATTTTTTAATAAAGCTATGTTAGCCTTAAAGTGCTTATCAACTACTATGAACTTTAAAGCTAAAGTAAAATATTTTTTTGCATAAGGGGGTAAGTATATAAAACCGAAATCTATATCAACTGACAACACATACAGTGGACCAAACACAAAATAACGCTGATGATGTACAAACAAGCTGTCTTGCGACATCGCTTGATACAACTGATATCCATCCACGATATACATCGTGCTTCGCTTATAGTACGACAGCATTTATTATTGGTTTAGTATAATGCATGCGACGTGAATAGATTTAAAAATCATGACGTTTTTACATTTCAAGACTCTCTAATACGTACGTGTAGTCGGAAAAAAACACAGCTGCTCACACACAACTATGTGATTGATGAGTTCTTTTGATTGTCTCCATGGCTTAAGTGCTCTGACCAGTTAAGATCTTAGTATTTGGTTAGTGAATTCATTTAATTGAATATTGTCTGCCGTATTCAGAAAAAATAATTTTGATTTGCAAAAGGCTAACAAAACAAATTTTGTATGGAAATTTGTTTGTTAAACGAAAATATTTTTTTTTTTTGTTTTGTTTGAATAAGGCCTTGTGTGCTTAAAACAGAGACAAGCAAAATGCTATTTGTTTCTCACATGTATGCTATTTGCTTTACAGAGAGATATCAACTTAAGCGTAATTGAATTATGAAAAGACTTACTAAAATTAGAAATTTGTTTATCTACAATAACTAGTTGCAACATATCAAAAACAACAACATGAAAAAATGAGTTAAAAGTAAAATTATGAAAAAATTTTGCAAGATTTACACGAAAGAAATCAATAACCTGAACATGAACACTTTCATAATAGACCCTGCTAGCAAATAACAACTTTAGAAATTTAAAATATTTTTCCACCAGTTTAGTTACGAACAAAACAGACTTTTATTTTTGCTAATGCAAAGAAAATTGTTTCATAAAGCATTAAATACATGTGTACATGCATATGTATGTAAATATGTATGTATGTACATGCACATGTGCATAAATATGTAAATACATACACACACAGACACACATATTCAAAGGGAAATATTTAGGTTAAAAAAAATGTTTATAATGTATTACACGATTCAGTGAATATTAAAGAATTAAATGAATTTTCTTTATATAAAGCGGATGCAATAAATTAAAGACAAACTGACGCGTACCTTTTTTTCAATTCAATTTAAAAACATTCTTTGTATAAAAGTGAAATTATGAAAATAACAACAAAATTAGTATTAATCCTTCAAAGCGAATTGAGCCGGTTTTAACTTAAATGAACATGCCAAGGCGAATTCATACTAGGTGGTCGCAACGCAGGGAAGGAAAATGACTTCTTGGATTTTGTGCCAACTATGAAAATAAAATGTACTTTTAGACCATGACGGTACCAATTTTTAATTTTTATTAATAAAAACAGAAAGGTAAAAAAATTGGTATAAAAATACAGAAGGTTACAATAAAAAACAGAAACTTAACACAAAAAAACATTAAATATTACATTCATAAAGGTACGTTCGTATATTCGACTATTATATTAAAATAAAACACACACAAAAAAATTAAAGAGAACATAGGTGAAACATTGACATTTTTAAATTGTACCAAGTACCAAGGCACAATTGTACCAGGATTTCCATCGGTGTCGCAACTAACTATTTTCGTCGCTTGTAATTTGAATATATGTAAAGGGTGTTTTTTATTGAGGTATAGAACTTTAAGTTGGCATCACTTTTTTAACTGGCGGCCATTTTGTCAGCTGTTAAGTGATTAATATTTAGTTTGGTTTGCCATTTCATCATGAACAGGTTGACAAAAGAACAACGCTTGCAAATCGTGCAAATTTATTTCGAAAATAATAGTTCAGTTCGCGAAGTTTACCGCAAGCTCCGTCCATTTTATGGTCGACATAATCGTCCATCAGAGCAATTAATTCGGTTAAACATGGATCGTTTTCGCACTACGTCTACTCTATGTGATAATACGCATCCGCAGAGACGTCGAACAGTGCGCACCGAAGAAACAATTGCCGCTGTAGAGCAAAGTGTTGAAGAGGACCCGAATGAATCGATTCGCCACCGTGCACAGCAATTGGAGCCGACTAACCGACTATTTTGTTCCCGAATTGGATGGCATGAATGTGGATGAGTTGTGGTTCCAACAAGACGGCGCTACATGCCACACAGCGCACGTCACAATCGATTTATTGAAGGAAACATTCGATGAGCGCATAATTTCGCGGAATGGACACCATTGGATTATTTTCTTTGGGGATATGTGAAGTCGCTCGTCTACGCCAACAAACCAGAAACGTTAGGGGAGTTGGAAGCCAACATTCGTGGCGTTATTGCCAACATACGGCCCCATATGCTCGAAAAAGTGGTTGAAAATTGGACCTGTAGAATTGGCTTTATTCGAGCCAGCCGCGGCGGCCACATGCCCGAAATCATATTTAAACATTAATGGCATAAGATTATCCTTCCAATAAAGCCAAATTGATGGACATTAAAACGATTTTCTTGTGTTTTATTTCAATTCGAAGCTCTATACCCCTGAAAAAAACACCCTATACAAATTTTTAAGTGCATCGACGAAATACCGTCGATTTTAGGAATTAAAAAGCCGGGAAAAAATGGGGAAAGTTTGTGGGTATTTTTTATAATATATCAACAAGCTAATATTGATTTTAGGAATTTAAAGCGGAAAACAAAACATAAACCGTGGATGAATTCTCCCAGGAGCAGTGTTCAACTGTTATGACAAATTGATCCACGGTTTTTTTTTTGCTATTTTGGATTGGCCCGATTTTCTCGAAAACGGCTGAACAGATTTTTTTTCATTCTCTCATTTTATTTTCCTAAGTGTCCTCCTTAAGAATATATGTATAACCCTTTGGCCTGACAGTTGCACACTGCTGCTGGTAAAATTCATCCACGGTTTTTGTTTTGTTTTCCCCCTTTCAATTTCCGAAATCAATTCTGGCTTGTTCATATGTAATATAAAATGGCTCCATGAAAAATCGCCCAAAAATGAAAATGAAAAATTACCCAAAATTTAAAAATGAAAAATCACCCAAAACAAATTAAAAATCGCCCAAAATTTTCAATATGAAAAATCACCCAAAAACAATGACAAATCTCCAAAAAAAATTAAATATCGCCCAAAATTAAAAAACATCAGAAAAAAATTAAAATTATAGTAATTTCATTTTTATATTAAAATGGAAAAAGAAAAGTTATAGAGAAGCGTAAATAATGTTCGTTCGTTCCCGAATTTTCTACACCATAGCGTTCCTCGACAGGGCGTTGCCTAATAAATATTTCTGCCTTGCAAAGTGTTCCTGCTTAAGAACGTTTTCTTGCAGTGCCGGCGTTTGGCCGGGCTCAAAGATTTTCTCCACCATGGTTTTTCCCGACAGGGCGCTGCCTAATAGAACGTTTTTTTTGCACTACCGGCCTTCGGCCGGGCTTAAGGATTTTCTCCACCACGGTTTACCCCGACACGGCCCTGCCTAAAATATTTTCTGCCTTTCAAAGTTTTCCTGCGTAAGAATGTTTTCTTGCACTACCGGCCTTCGGCCGGGCTTAAGGATTTTCTCCACCATGGCATTTCCCCACACGACGCTGATTAATAAAGATTTTCTGCTTCGCCAAGTTTTTTTGTTTAATAACATTTTCCTGCACTGCCGGCCTTAAGAATTTTCTCCACCATAGTATTTGAGTGTATTTTTCCCTTTAATTTTTAAATGATTGAATAATTTTGGGCGATTTTTCATATCAAAAATTACTTAAAATTTGTATGAATAATTTTTTGGGCGATTTTTTATTTTTGGGCGCTTTGGTTTTGGGTGATTTTTCATGGAAACATTTTTCATATGAAAAATCGCCCACAATTTCAAAATGAAAGATCACCAAAAAAAAAATGAAAAATTTCCCAAAATTTTTGGGCGTTTTTTCATATGAAAAATCACCCAAATTTTGTATGGAAAAATTTTGGGCGATTTTTCATTTTTGTTTTTGGGCGATTTTTCATGGAGCCATATAAAATACCCAAAAATGTTCCCCACTTTTTCCCGGTTTTTTAATTCTCAAAACTTGACACACGTCACATTTTTCAGCACAGTTTTTGACATTGAAAGAATAAATTTCTCAAAGCGAATTTAGTAGAGCCTTGGAACATGCCTCGAATTAAAATCAAGGCATATTCATATTAGTTATACTCGCTGAATTCGCTTGGAAAAATGTATACTTTTGATGTCAAAAAATTACAAGCAGCGAAAATAGTCACCTGAGCAGTTGAATTCGCATTTATTAGATTCGCCTAAACTCGCTTTTAAAAACTCATATATGAGATGCTAAAAAATGTATGTGAGCATCTGAGGAATAGTCAAATTACAAGCGATGAAAATAATTAGCTGTAGTTTTGAAACCACCTGATATGAATTCGCCTTGATTAGAATAAACCTCAATGTGACCAAGACATATTTGTACCAAGTATTAGTGCTGAGATACTATGGATATTTTATAACATCGATATATATCGATAGTTCAGATTCCACTATCGGTACTATCGATATTACTATCGAATGAATATTTGTACCTGAGAAAAAATACTTTGTTGAAAGTATATAGCCTTATTTTCATTTTATTATGTATATATGTACCTACGAACGTTATTTTAGGTGACAGTTTTTGAAAAATTGTGCTGTCAGTTAAAAAAATTTTATGACACCTTAGGTTTTCGAAGCTGCATAATATCGATATCGATATTTTTTCTTATCGATACTTTCGATATTTTAAAACTATCGATAGTATCGATAGTATCCCAGCACTACCAGGTATAACAAGGTGAATCCATACTAAATGGTTGCAATGAGGTGACTATTTTCGCCGCTTGTAATTTGAATTTACGTTGGATGTCAACAGAAATTTTTCAGTACATTTTTTGGATATTTAAAGTATAAATTTCTCAAAGCGAATTGAGCTCAATATATCTTATATATTTGCCTTGAGATAAACTAGCCCGAATTCGCTCTAATGCGTTATTTGAATGTCAAAAAGTAAACTCAAAATTGTGAAAGTAGCAGGTGCTGTCGAGATCATGTTTCTTTGGCCACTTTCAAGACGAATTGGCCACTTTCGAGACGAACTCATTCCAGGTGAGCTCATTTCAGCAGATATTGATCAGCTAGTAGTTTCTTTAGTTTCAAATCGAGAAAATCTTTCATACATATTTTGACAGCCGGAATTTTTACACTAACAAATGTATATAAATGTTAGTACAGTTGCATTTCATATCAAAATGAGTTCGCCTTGAGTATCAACATTAAATCTTAAATGAAAATGCTCTCGTTAATGTAAAAACAAAAGCTGGGTTTTTTTAACTTTAATGAAAATTCTTTGTGTAATTAGAGAACACTTTGATTTTTCAAAACTCTAATGAGCCTCTAGTGCTTGAAATTCAATAACAAAAATTAAAAAGTAAATTTATATTTAAGTTGCGAATGTAAACAAATGAAAACACCTTTTCAACTGTCAGCACATTGAACAAAAGTAATCCATAGATGATGAATGATGACGGTGCGAACTCATTGAGGTGGTTAGTCATCTATGGCGAAGAATAAACTCTGATTGAGTAACTTAAGCTTATGATTACAAACTTTATAAGTACATTCGAGTTTTGCACTCGCCTAAAGCCTTGAACCGAAAAGAAAAGTTTTCTTTTTCACTTTGCTGCTGCTTTTAACGCTCTTTGCTAGACTTAAGCAAACTTTTTCTCGATTCATTAATTCTTTTGGCACAAACACGTTTGATTTTATTTTATTTTTTTTTCCTGTAATTGCAATTTTATGGAAACTATTTCTCTTGTATTTGCTATTGCAAACATTTCTTATTTTCTAGTGGTAAGTGGTAAAATAACTTTCGTGGTAAATGAAGAAGACCAAAAAGCAAGCATTTTTATGCCAGTCTGATGTTCTACTACTTTCTTTATTGATGAATTGTCATAGGTAAAGTGGCACTAAGCAAACTAAATGCATTAATTGTGCTAAAAAACTGTCTACCAAACTCTGTACCTTTTACAAACAAGAGATGTTTAAGCTGCTAAATTTGGTTTGTGATTGTTGCTGAAGACTTTTAAAAATATTTTTTTAAATGTTTTTGTGTAATTTTATGGCAAATAATTTTGCTCAAGCCATACCCGTACCTTGAGAATGGAAATTGGTCGTCAGTAAGCAAATTCTTATTAATATTCCACTTAGTCTCATTTAATAGCAGGTAATTTTTTTTTAGATAACGCTATCCTGAATTAATCTCATTTATCCTATAACTCAAGCATCAAATAAAAAGAGGATTGTGATGCTAGCAGATTGTAGAAGTTCAAGATGTTCTGACCAGCAGCGGAAATACCCGCGAACAAAACTAGTGCAAAAAGAATTATCCAGAATTATTTAGTTAAAAAACTAAATATGCACCCGTAAGCAGATAAAAGCAAATTATGTAGTAACAAGTAAGAGTGCTATATTCGGCTGTGCTGAATCTTATATACCCTTTACCAAAGTGCTTTTATGTAGTATAGAGATACATACATAAGCACATACATAAAGTATAAACAAAAAGAAAAAAATAATTTGACCTAGTTACTTTTATGTATAAAAAACATTCATTTTCAAACCCTAAAATCATAATTTTAGATTTTTCTGATTCCTTATACCAATCTAGTAGTTCTTAAAAAAATTTAGAAAGTGTGTTTAGTGAAAAAAGGAAATTCAAAAAAATGTTTTATTTATTTACTTTAATATCCAGAAAAAAAAGTTCAAAGTTTCCAGCTCTGGAGCTGTGGTTTTTATTTTTAGAGTGTTCTACAAAAAACTTTTATTTCCAAAACGTAAAATATATATCATTTATAAAGGCAAAGATAAAAATTAATTAGACTTAGTTGCTTTTATATATCACAAAAAGTGTAACTTTTCCAACCCTGAAATCATCCTTTTTGATTTTTCTGATTTCTTGCACCAATATTTTTCTTTTAAGAATATAAGATATGTTTAATTTATAGAGAAAGGGAAAAATTTGTTTTAGTAAGTTACTTTTGTCAAAAAAAAAATAAAGTTTTCCAACACTGGAATCGTGTTTTTAATTTTTTAATTGCTTTTTTTTATTTGAAATACTAATTTTATTCGTACTCAATCCAAAAATTATTTTATTTAATAAAAAAAAATAAAAATTAGTTTTCGGTAGTTCATTTTTTATATCACAAAGAGCGTAAGTTTCCTAACCCTGGAATCCTCCTTTTTGATTTTTCTGATTTCTTATACCAATCTTTTTTTAAGAATGTAAGATGTGTTTAATTTATAGTAGAAAAGGAAAAATTTGTTTTAGTAAGTTACTTTTGTATAAAAAATAAGGTTTCCCAACCCTGGAAACGTCGTTTTAATTTTTTAATTTTTGTTTTAATTTGAAATACCAAATTCATTCGTACTGAAGTATAAAATAAGTATATTTTATAAAAAAAAATAAAAATTAGTTTGCGGTAGCTAATTTTTTATTTCACAAAAAGTATGGGTTTTCCAACCCTGAAATCATACTTTTTGATTTTTATGATTTCTTATACTAATCTCTTTCTTTTAAGACTATAAGATATTTTTAATTTATAGAGAAAAAAGGAAAAATTTGTTTTAGTAAGTTACTTTTGTATAAAAAATAAGGTTTCCCAACCCTGGAAACGTCGTTTTAATTTTTTAATTTTTGTTTTAATTTGAAATACCAAATTCATTCGTACTGAAGTATAAAATAAGTATATTTTATAAGAAAAAATAAAAATTAGTTTGCCGTAGCTAATTTTTTATTTCACAAAAAGTATGGGTCTTCCAACCCTGAAATCATGCTTTTTGATTTTTATGATTTCTTATACTAATCTCTTTCTTTTAAGACTATAAGATATTTTTAATTTATAGAGAAAAAAGGAAAAATTTGTTTTAGTAACTTACTTTTGTATAAAAAAAGTTAAAGTTATCCAACCCTGGAAACATCCTTTTAATTTTTTAAAGTTCAATTTTTAATTTAAAATACCAATTTTATTCGTACTGAAACATAAAATAAGTTTATTTATTAAAAAAAATTAAAAAAAATTAATTTTCGGTAGTTAATTTTTTATATCACAAAAAGTTTCAGTTTCCCAACCCTGGAATCATCCTTTTTAATTTTTCTGATTTCTTACACCAATCTTTTGCTTCTAAGAATATCAGATATGTGTAATTTATAAAGAAAAGGAAATATTTGTTTTAGTAAGTTACTTTTGTCAAAAAAAAAAATAAAGTTTTCCAACACTGGAATCGTGTTTTTAATTTTTTAATTGCTTTTTTTATTTGAAAACCCAATTTTATTCGTGGTGGAGTATAAAATAAGTTCATTTAATAAAAATAATTAAAAAATTTGTTTACGGTAGTTAATTTTAAACTTCACAAATATTTTAGGTTTTCCAACCCTGGAATCATCCTTTTTATTTTTCTAATTTCTGACATCAATCTCTTTCTTTTAAGAACATAAGATATGTTTAATTTATAGAAAAAAAGGAAAAATTTGTTTTAGTAAGTTACTTTTGTATAAGAAAAAAAGTTAGAGTTTTCCAACTCTGGAAACGTCTGTATAATTTTTTTAATTTTTTTTTTAGTTAGAAATACCAATTTTATTCATACTGAAGTATAAAATAAGTTTATTTAATAAAAAATTATTAAAAACTAGTTTTCGGTAGTTATTTTGTATGGCAAAATGAAATTTAAGTCTCCCAGCTCTGAAACCGTCTGCTCGATTTTGCTGATTTTAAATACCAATCTTATTTCGACAATTTCTGACCCACCAGTCCAAGAACGAAGTCTCTAGCTTTTCTGGAAGCTTCGGAAAACCGATTTCACGTACAGACAGACGGACAGACGGACATCGCTTATTCGTCTTCCCTATGCATAAGGATCCAGAATATATATACTTTATGGCTCGCTTATTAATATTCTGGAAATTACGAATTTAATGACAAACCTATATATACCCTTTTACCATTTTTTGGTAAAGGGTATAAAAAATATAAAATATTGCAATAACAAAGTCTTATAGCTTCTGCTTGTTAAAAGAAACACATTAGAGGGCTGCGTAAACAGTCTTGAAATGTAAGTGCGTCTTGTTTTTTAAATGAAAAAACTACTATTCCTATAGTACTAGAAAAACTACATAAAATTGATATTAAAGACTTTTGGCGACTTAGGTCGAAAAAACTCTGACAACACTAACTTCTGCTGCCAGCACGCAGCAATGCCAACTTGGTGCTTTTGGCACTATTTTTAGTGCAATTTGTATACTCAAATCACCAAATTTTGCACCTTAGTGCCAAACTAAAAAAAGTACTAAGTATTGCTTTTAAGAAATTTGTGTAAATTTGTGTAATTTGTGTAAAGCATACCTTTTTCATCTGATATATTTCATTAAAGATGTTGATGCTATTGTCGAAATAGAGAATAGCTTGGAAAATTTTAAAAATTATTAAACTTCACTCGTTTGGATTTGCACTCGTTTCTCACGTCAGTGCATTTTACGCTTTTGAGATCGCAAAATTAGGCTTTTAGTACTTTATTTTTTAAATTTTGGGGTGCTTTTGCCTAAAACGTTGGCATCACTGCCAGCAGGACTCTTTATATAATTTCTCTCTGGAATGTTATTTTCTCATTGAAAGAAATGTAAAACTACATTTAAGAAATTTCCAAACAAAAATTTAATCAAAAATAAATGTATGAATGGAGCTTGGCACACAGAGAAATCAGATTCGTTGTGACAACCGAATTTGTTGCCAATTGAATTTTGGCGGTTGCAGCAACTATCACAGAATTCTGCTAAAGCGACTGAAATTTTCTTGTGGTACCACTATATTGACAGTATGGAATTTGAAATAAATGTTATTCTTGCTACCGAAAATTTGGTTAATATAATTAAAACAATATCATAATTGGTACCTGTAAAAGAAAAATTGGCCTTCCTTGCTGAAATAAAAATAAACAATAAGCGCAAATAAAAATACACAATTTAAGAAATTTATTTTTTGACATATTGTCATAAGTTTATTTTAATTGAAATTTATTTCCTAATGGCGAAGCATGTCTATATATATTTCTTCAACCAGACATTTTGAAAAGCCACAAACCTGTTATCTTATGCACAGACTTTCAAAAACCATTTGAGAATTCAAAAATCATAATATCTTTCAAAGTCACAAAAGTTAATTTTTTAATTTGCAGCTATAAACTACCCAGTAAAAAAATGGAAGTCATTCTGAAGGAACCACATTTTCATTGCTTCCAAAAAATCGATATTTTTAATTTGCCGATAGTTAGCAGAAAACCAAGTAGAAGTTTATTTTAATCACACAAAACCTTGTAGTTTTTCCATAGTTTTAGTAAATACTCACCGAAATGTTCAAGAAATCGATTTTTTGAAATAAATTTATGAACTAATTTTCGCCTAAAATTTAGAAGTTATTTGCTTAAATTTACATTAAAACACTGTTTCGCGTTTAAATTCGTATAAAAAGAAACGAATTGTTAAAATATGTAACTTTTTAAAATTTTTCCTAGATGAAAATATTACCATAGAACACAAGAAATGAAATTTTTCTTAAAATCGCTTCTAATTCGGTGACTAAGCATCGAAAAAGAGAAATTCTTGCAATGACAACCCTATGTAAAAATCATTAGATCGGATCGAAATTTGAACTACTTCCAGACTGCAAACTTTACATTTTCATGACTTCTTTGGAGTGTCTTTTTTTACTGAGAAGTATTGTCACAATCATATCTTTGTTACAATTATGGCCTTATTGCAATGAACATGGATTGTTTTTTGGATTAACAGAAAATTGATAGCGTGAACTGAAATATAGTTAATGCAAATGATATTTTATTGGACTAACCGTTTTCCAACCAATCTTTTTTCTGGGTGCAGTCATACCTAAACAAGATAGACACAAGTCCTCATTAACTATCGAAAATTGTCACACAAAGTGTAATACAAAGGCAGCAAAATTATGCTGATGGAGAATTACATTTGCACAGAGCATTAGCAACTGCATTTGAACTCAATGGCACAAAGTACAATATGCTTGCCTTGCTGCCTTGGTTTAGGTTTTTCTGGTAGAGACAGAGAAATTTAAAGATTTTTTTATGACGTATTGTAAAAAATTGAAAACTTTTTTTCTACGCACAAATATTGCCCTAGAATTTACTTCAGAGTTTTTATAAAATTTAATTTCTAAAACTTTTCGAATTTCAAAAAAAAAAAAAAAATACAGGCATCAGTGTAAAATATTTTTCATTATTTTCAGCCCACTTTCCCACTAAAAACCGTCGCTTGTGCAGAATGTGTCACAAAAAAATTCTTTTGATACTTTTACATACATTCGTATTTCTTTATGACAACATTCTTTACATTACTTATTTTTTCTCATAGATAAAAAGAAAAGTACGACGTTGCATATTCATTTTCAATAACATTATGAAAATGTTTTTTTTTCTAAAGCAGCAGAAAATTAAAGTCTTGAAATGCTGCCAAAAAAAATAACAACTCTTTGCCAAATTAAATATAATCATGATGATTGGGATGATTGATGTTGAAATGTTACAAAAAAAGTATTTGCACTTGCACAAAGTTGCCTTTACATTCATAATGAAAAAAAAAACTTGGAAATCTGCTGATTTCTTTTTCATATAATTTTTTTTTTTGCTTTTCCAATCATCTGTTACAATAAGTGTAAATTAATAGTTGTAAATTTGTTTGTGGATAAATTTAAAGTAATACCGAGTGATGTATTTATCTTCCTAAGGGATTTTCTTTAATTTGAAACGATTTTCTGTGATCTTGAATACTCAAGTGAACCCTGAAAACGGAAGGAACATAGAAGAAACTAGTACAAAGCACATTTATCTCCAGGCAATATCAGGATCAGGGTTACCGTTCACCCGACAATTTGACCCTTTTTTAGCGGTGTGCGACTTTTTGTGAGACTTTTTTTATCACCGACTTTTGCGCCTTTTTTAATTTTGTTGGGACTTTTTATCCTTTTTTGTAAAGGTTCTCACAGAAAACATCAAAATTGCAGTAAATTAAAAAGTTCCTTATTATTTCTATAAAAAAAATCGTCATAATTTAAAAGCAATTCACAGATTATTGTTCATTTGGAAGCACTTTTATTAATTGTAACCTTGTCACGTGTACAATGTATTTAAGAAATTTTTCGCAAATTTTCAGTAGAAGTTTCAAAGGATAGTTTTAGCAAAAACAATTTTTTAAATAAATAACGGAGAGTTCTCGTTGTACCTTCATAGCGAACAGTCGATTAGCGGATTTTTTTTTACATACATACTTACTAAACAAACAAAAAATTATACAAAAAAATGTTCGTAGTACATATTATTCGTAATAGGTACATACTGACTTTAATAAATAAGCTTTATTGCTTTGCTAATATTTTCTACATAGGGCCTGTGCCAAACGGTAGCAAAGTACTAGTGTAAGTAAATTTTTGACTCTTCTGAGGTGAATAAAAGCTCACTAGCCCTGGGGCCTAGTAGAAATTTTGACACAACAGGTAAAATTTTGATAAGCTGCAATAAAAAGCATGGTATCATAAAATTTAAATCCACCGCCGTCGCTTAAAGCCGTCGCCCAATACAAAGATTTTTTCGTCTTTTATGTTTAATTAGACTGTGAAAAAATCATTGTTTATTTTAGTTTGCGGAAAATGTTGCATCGTATATATAATATTATATAATTTATTGCTACAAGAATATTGTTTTGTATAAAAATGTCCTCTTAAAAATTTGTTGGTAGCCGGCGGCTTGTAGGCAGGCGAAGCCAAACCGCTGCTGCAGCAATTGTTTCATCAGCTTCTTTCTATGCTCAAGCGAATTTGTCAAAATTTTACATTATCAAAAAAGATATCATTTGGCACAGCAGAAAAATTAAATTTTTTCCCCACAGGCAAATATTTTTGCACCATAGTACTTTTCTACCGTTTGGCAGTAGAAATAAGTAGAAATAACAAAAACAAAAAAACCGCAACCAAAAAAACACAAATAAAGTGCCCTTGAGGAATACTCTAATGAGTACCTCAAATACAAAAAATTTTGAAGGGAGTTCTAACGGCAGAAATCCTTATTTTACTGTGAGTTCTGAAACTCTTAATGAAAACAATATAAATAATAAATCTGATGAGTCTTTTTTTAACGGCATAGCCAATTTTTCGCCAGCGATCAACTTCGCTTTGTCCAATGTCAAATAGTAGTGATTCATTAACATTACAGTTGCCTAGTACTTCTTCATATAAGTCAGTAATATCATCCCCTTCAGGCTCGTGTTCATCACTTAACAAAGTTATCACTACAAATAACAGCAGCTCAAAACCCAAGGTACAAGTCGGAATGGACAGATATATAACCGTGGTAAAGCGTGGGCGAAGCCCGAATTCTTCAAAAATTTCATCTGCTCCAAAGATGTCTAGGAATAACAGCGCAGCCTCAACTAATCGCCAAAACCACTTTAAAATTTTGCAAGATGACAACGACAAACCCGAGGTATCCTCGAATAAAACATCCAAGCCGCCACCAATCTATTTGAGAGAAAAAAATTCAAATGCCCTTATTAAAAAAGTAAATTCGGTCATTGGTGAGATTAAATTTCACATTGGCCCTTATTACGGTTCTCGAATTTTTCTATTCGACTTCGAGAGTTTTTACCAGATTAAAGAAAAATTTTGTATGTTTCTTTAATCTAGTACAAAATCGTCGTTGTCGTAATCGAAATTTGACACTCGTAATTAGGCCCGATATTATTGAAGTACACATATATTCATCCAAAATATATGGCGCCTAGATCAAACGAATTGAATTAAAGTAAAAGGTTCACGGGGCTTTATTTGGAAATGCTTGTAAAAAATATCTTAAGTTTAACTTTTTTAGCTTATTTTTAATGAATATGATACCTCGGCAGCATACGACAGCCAAATTTATTAAACTTAAGTAAATTTCTTCAGTATACATGAAAACATGTATAGAAGCACATATAATGGAACTGTATATGTTATATGCATTGTTTCAACTTATTTTTTGTTGTTTTACAGTTTTTATTATTAAAAAAGGCGTTAAAAAGATGTTGAAAAAACGCCAAAAACCGAAAAAATCGACAAAACGGGGGAAAAAGTGCAAAAACTAAAAACACCCAAAAAACGAAAGAGCTAAAAAGCGCTCAAAACCGAAAAAATCCAAAAACGAAAAAAAGCCAAAACTATTTATTATATAGGCTTAAGTTCGTATTGAATTACATATCTAGTGTCCGTACGGAACCCTTCGTGCGCGGGTCAAAGTCGCAGTTCACTGAATTTATTTTATTTTACTTTGAACAAAGAATGAACGATGAGCGAGATACTATCTCTTTCGCTACTAAAAACGTCAAAGAAATGTTCTGCACTGTTTGTTTCCATATATTTGTCCCTTTTTCAATATGTACCAGTGTATACAAATAGTATACATACATACATGTATGTATACATTTTGATTGTTGAATTTGTTTTCAACTCAATTCGATTTTTTATTTGTATAAAACATTTGTGGCCATGGAATTACAATATTGTTTTCTTAAAAAAGTGTGGGACGATTTATCCTTTTTTACTTGAATATTAAATAAAAATTATTTTATATTAATGTGAATGCAAAATATATCAAATGGATATAAAAAAAAACTTAATACTAAAGATAAAATTACGATGTTTTGTTTGTAAAAAGGTAAAGGAGTATAACTATTGTGACAAACAGTTTACACACAAACTGATGTCACACCCTGTAAATAAGTAAAGCATAAAATAACAAATATTGCAACAACAACACATCCAACACATACAAACATGTAAACGCATTAAAGTAAAACATGTATACAACAACAAATACAATTGAATAAAATAAATAAGGGACAATAACAAAAATAAGCATGCAGAAATCTCGGCAAATATTACAATACAGGAGAACATGGATGACTCGCTTCGTAGACATCAATGGATCAGGATCAACCAGGGTAAGCCAGTATTCAAGTAATAAACATTGTTAGCGATTTTCTAGTCGCGAAACAATACAGTAGAACACCGATAAGAAGATATTAATAAATATTGTTAGCGATTTCTAGTCACGAAACAATACAGTAGAACAACGATAAGAAGCTATTAATAAATATTGTTAGCGATTTACTAATCGCGAAACAATACAGTAGAACACCGAAAAGTAGATATTAATAAATAAAGTTAGCGATTTCCTAGTCGCGAAACAATACAGTAGAACACCGTTAAGTAGATATTAATAAGCGTTTTTAGCGATTGCCTAGTCGCAAGACAACATAGTAGCAGTGCAGAGAGATAAGTAAAAATATCCGCAAGGTTTCGACCTTCCTGATAAGGCGATACATGGGACATCAATAGTAAGAGAAAGTTGACTACCGAGGCACAGAAGATTACTCGCAGGAAGCCAAGACAAGAATTAATCCAGGAAGCTGAGAGACTACAGAGGAAACAGATAGTATAATGCTACGGAATAACAATTAAATGAACTGTATTTAAGAAAAAACTAAACTTATTAATTTTAAATAAAGAATAATAATAATTAAGAACAAAAGACGTGTTATTTCTTGTAAACGACCTTGGCATTTTCAGACTAAGTATACCCAGCAGAAAACGTCGTTACACTCTTAAGTCCGTGTTCATAAAAAAGGTTTGTTTTATTACTATTATTTATTATTATTTGGCATATTTTTTCTAAACGTTTTGTAGACCAGAACTATTTATTGTGAATACGGTAGAAATAATTTCATAAAACTGTACTATGCAATGAAATAAATCCACGTTGTTAATTTTGCTTTGGTCGGAACATAAGAAAGGAAACTTCGCAAAAGTCCAAACCGTTGATTTTAAGGAATCGTTGAACATAACATGGTTCATTCTGGAATGACATGACTCTATAACGTAGACTTGCGTCAATTCGATTTTGAAAATTTATAGTTGGGAAGTTAAAAAAATTTAATGAAATTTAAAGAATATTCTGATTAATAACAGCGAAAATATTATTATTTCAGGTGACTATTTTCGCCTTTTTTAATTTAAATATGCCCTAGAGGTCAAAATACGAAAATCAGCAAATTTTTTTTCTCCCAAGTATGAATATTATATAAATATGCTTTGCTAACGAATACAATTACATTTGTTGTGTTTAGCTTATTTAACAAATTTTAAAACATAATTTGCAAATTAAATTGGCGAAAAAATTTTCATATTTTGCATCATTTATTGAATTTTTTTATATTTTTTATAATATATTTTTTTTTGGCTTTCACATCAAAATTCTGCTTAAATTTGTTTTACTCACGTTCGTTCTTATTGGCTGCATTCCAACATTTCAACTGTAACAAATTGAAAAGTGTTTTTTTTTTTTTTGGTAGAATTTTATCATTCCTTTATACTTAAATACTTTAAGATTATATAAATAATTGTGTAGCTAAAGTAAAAGTTGGCAAAGATATTAAAGCAAGACGAATCAGACAATTTTTATTAGTATTTTAGTCAGAGAGTTTTAAAGGACTTCTGTCGTTATTTTGCAATAAACAAACACATGCCTGAAATATGTATGTAACCTGGCAATAATTCATTTCTAAGCAGATACTTTACCAGCAAGTTTGTTATATCATCGGGCGTGTTCAAAAACGATAACGTTTTAGAGCAAACTACAATTTGAATTGACACAGTAATGTGATTCTAATTATCGTTTATATTTCCTTTGTTTACAATACAACAATGGCGTATACGTATTATGCGCCGAAGGAATTTCGAACTGAAAAAATTACTCATACGTATACAACAACTTTTTATTCAATTCTATTTCTTTTTATTCACAACACTCAAGTACAAGACAACGTATGAGTGGATTTTCACTTTTTAGGGTCCGTACACCAAAGGTGAAAAGGAACCCTATTGCTTTCCCTACCTCAAATTTTGATAGAATATGTAGCACTTTTTGCCGCTACAAAAACAAATATATGGCACTTAAAAAAAGGGCGTTCCAAAACGAGCAACAAAAAGTTTTAAAATTATATGTAATGTACAAGCAATTATATATTTGACACTTGAAATTTGCAATAGACCTAGTCTGCCGCAGGTTGAGGCCATGCGTCAAATAATGAATGAGACTTTAAACTATGATTTAGAAAAAATCTCTGAATGGGGCCATGTGAACAGGGTCGACTTTAACGCCCGTAAGACCCAATGTTGCATGGTTACACACAGACGTATGACCGAAAATGCTGTTGCCTCTGTAAATATGGGGGGTATAAATATTAAGGAATCAGATGCTCTTGATGTTCTTGGCATGAAAATACAGTGTGATGTTCGTTGGACTGAACACATTTTTCAAATTGCAAAAGAAGCATTCAAGTGCCTCGGCTTTTTGAAACGGTGCAAACAATATTTCACCCCATCTGACCTCCTTACTATTTATACCACCTATATCCGTCCGAAAATGGAATACAACTCTCATGTATGGGCCGGCGCTTCAAAGTCTATTTTGGGGCTGCTCGACCGCGTACAGGAGAGGGCGAAAAAGCTCATCGGTGACAGTAGGGTATTGATTCATTGGAGCATCGACGCAATGTGGGGTGCATTTCATTGTTCTATCGTTACTACAACGGAATGTGTTCTAATGAAATTAGGGAACTTGTTCCTGAAACCCGCACATATGTACGTACAACACGTGCCTCATTTAGAGCACATCCTTTTATGGTCGATTGGCCAATGCATCGCACTACGCATTACAGAGAAAATTCCTTTTTTAGCCGCACTGTTCGTATGTGGAATCAACTACCTGCGGAGGTCTTTCCTGTCACTACCAGCGTGGGAAGATTTAAATCAAATGTAAACAGACACTACTCCCTCTATCCTCCTCCCCTATAACCTATTTTCCTAGTTCTAGTACAATGCACTGCATGAGTAGGGGTTATCCCCTGAGTGCTGGTCCTATTTAAAAAAAAAAAAAAGTAAGTTTATTTTAATACGGACTACAGCACTTAACACTAAAATTAAAAAGCCTAACTTAAAGGGTATTTTATCAGTTAATGCAATTTTATCTTTGTGTTATTTTGACAACTTGCTATATTTTGAAAACCGTAATGGGCAAACTCATGGAATTTTTTAAAACGCTAAAAGTAAAAAAATTCCAAAATCATAAAATTTCCAACACGAAAAAATCGACAAAACTAAAATAGCGCCAAACTAAAAAAAATCGATAAAAATAAAAAATCTCTTAAGCTACAATAAATCACCAACAAGTCGAAAAAATCGCCAAAATGAAAAAATACAATACAAATGCGAATATCTAAAAATGGACAAATATTCGGGAATTCGAATTCGAATACTCGTGCATCACTAATATATACATACATATAATAATAATGCAGGGTTGTATTGTGTACAATTAATTCGCAAACATAGATTAATATTTAATAAATTGAGACATTTTTAGATTTAGTTGAACTGTAGTGAATTTTAATCAGAAATAATTTCTTATTTGGGCTTACGTTCAGTAATTTCAATTCTTTTTATTAAATGAAATATTTTTATTAATTAATGTGAGTTTCTAAAGAAGAGAAGAAAAATTAAATTAGACTTTTAAGCTGGGTGAAATACCGATATTTTTCTGTGCAGCAACGCACTTCATCAGCACCCTAGTCTATCTACTTGGGTAGAGATTGTTATTAACATCAGCTCTTTAACGTAAATTCTAATGAAACGGAATGTGAGAAATGATTGTTGTGTACAATTATTGATTTACCTTTGGTAAATACATATGTAAGTATCACTATTCAGTTCCCCTGTTTTTCCATTTTTTTCATTTTTCTATTTAGGTCAGCACGAAGTTACATTACTCTACCTACGTATGTTTAACTATTCTGGCTTATATTTTGTGATCATCTCATTAATTATTTTTACTTATTCGATACATGTACGGTACATACATGTAAGCATTAGTGTCCTGCACAAGATATCTTATAAGAACTTTTAAGACATGAGGAATTTTTCAAATGCTTTACTACAGCGAAATCTTCTAAAACAAACGTTAACAAGCAAGAAATTTATTTCAGTATTGTAGGTATAGGAGTAAAGAAGAAAATACTTCGTGACGGAAGAATTTGTGATGCTTGCTTCTTTCTACGTATGAGCGCGTGTACAAACGTCATGCATGTATGTGTGTATGATCTTTTATTTTTCTGCGCACATGCAAACACACACACATGCATTAAGATTAGTTGTATGCGGTTAATCACATAATAGCTTACCACCCTGCAGAAAGTGCAAATAGTGAAATTGTGGTGATTTACTAGTGACGTTGTCAGTAGTACTACTGACCAGGTATACCCCAGCCAATGGTATCATCTATTGACATTTAACATTATCTTGTCATTGGAAATCCACCACTAGACTGTAGCACTACTGACTACGACTAAGTAGTTCTTTTGAGACCACATGGAGACATTGACACCAAAGTTTCACTAGTAAATTTTAGGTGCTCTAGTCTACAATATCGATATTTCCTCGCTCGTTGTCAATAGTAAAATTATAGTAACTCTCTAGTGACGTAGTCAATAGTGCTACTGATTCGGTGTACCCCAGCCAATGTAATCGCCTATTGACATAAAACACAGGGTTGTCTTTGAAAATCTACTAGTAGACTTTAGCATTATTGAGAAGGTAGTTCTTTTATGACCATATTGAGACATTTGAACCAAAGATTCACTAGTAGTATTTTAGTGACACTCGTCTACATATATATATTTAATATTATTGCACAGCATAATTAAAAAGAAAAACAAACTATTGACGCCTTCATTGACAATATCCCCAGAAATACACTAGAACTCTTGTCTCTAACGTATCTCTACTCACGCATAAAGGGAAAGTTGTCGACATTTTAACTAGTGCAATTGTCGCTGAAGAAATAGTATTGACATAGAAACATATGGTTCTAGGCTGACTAGAGGGCATCTACATATTACACACACACTCAAACGTACAATATGAAAAATATCGAGCATACACTAATCAACAGTACTTCTTTTGAGTGTTTGTTACAAACAAGCAGTCTTGGCGACATTGCTTGTTAACACTGATATACACGTACACCAATACATTCATCGTGCTTCGCTTATAGTACGACAGCATTTATTATTGGTTTAGTATAATACATGCGACGTGAATACATTTAAAAAATATGACGTATTTACATTTCAAGACTGTTTACGCAGGTCTCTAGTAAGTATTATAGTAGTGGCTATTATGTTATATTGTTTTTGCTTTCAACAGTTGATTTTGCTTTCCTGCATTATTAACTGTATTGCCAAGTAAACATATTTCTGTCACGTGCCCATGATGATTTTAAATGAGACATTTTTTGATTGAATTGAATTGAACTGCAGTGAAATTGCTGAATTTAAGCTCGAATAAGAAATTATTTCTATTTAATAAATTTATAAAACCAAATAATTAACATAATTTATATAAATAACACTGTGAAACAAAATTTCAACAAAGTCGTGACCAAATAAATTTGACGCATGATCTTAATGTAGAATTTTCCACCAAATCCGAATCTGAATTCAGAATGGTCAGAAGTAGAACAAATTTCGAGATATTACAAAATTACCGTTATTTAGGTTTTTTAAAAAGATGATATCACTTTAATAAAAAATCTTGATAAGTATTAAATAATTTTTTTATTTATTTTTTCCACTTGAAAGAAAATAAAATTGTTAAAACAACAAGTAACCCATACTTGTAAAAATTGATCAAGAAATGACTGAACTACAGTGGAACAAAGTTCAAATTTCACAAAAAATGTAATGATTTTTTGCAATTTTGTTTTTTTCAACTTAGTTTTTTTACACTAAATAACTAATTTTTGCTAAGTTTTGTCACTTATCACGTTAGATTATTTTAATAGAAACATAATGTATTCAATAGAATACAGATCGGTGCAAAAATGATAAAGTTACAGAAGATTGATTGAATTATCCTACTTTTATCAAATCAAAAAAAAGTAAATATAGAAATATTTATATCCCCTCGACGCGTGGTGTACATTATAATGTAGGTTGACTTCATCAACCCGTCACTGATTCGATTTTTAGCATATATGCAATTAATTTACAGTTATCGGTTCTTTGTTTTGTTGTTGTTTAAATTCTTAAGAGGCGGTAAAATTTTAAAATAACGTTAGCTCAGTTTTGGACATTTTGTGTCTTGTACTCATAAAAATATATTGCTATCTTATTTTTTTATGTATATTTCATCTTACAATAAATTTGTTCGCTTCTTTTTTTGAATGAATTTGTCAATGCACATATACTAAATTATATGTAAATATACTAAAAAAAAAATAAAAACAAACAAAAAAATAAAAAAAAGTGAAAAATTGTACCTACACTGAGGGAAAAATGACTTTGCAAAACCAACAACGTTCGTAGTCAATTTGGCACCCTACGTTGTCGATGTTTTTTAACCACACTGGTTGTCAATTCATTAATGAACGTGTACAAATTGACAACAGTATGTTGTCAAATATTGGTATTTGACAACGCACGTTTTCAACTAGTTGCCGATCGTGTTCAATTGGACAACACATTGTTGTAAAATTTTAGGTTTTGACAACCTGGGTGTTAACTTGTAAACGATCGTGTTCAAAATGACAATGCTTTGTTGTCAAATTTTAAGTTTTGACAACGCGGCTGTCAATTTGTAAAGAAATGTGTGCAAATTGACGACGCTTTGTTGTCAATTCTTACTCGTTTGTTGTCGGCTATGTTTATCTTATTATTTGTTTGTTACCGAATGTAAAAGGAAGCATGTTTTGGAAAACTAGTAAAGAAATTTATAATACTATGCGAGAAAATAATTTGCTGGAGCTTTTAGAAGTTAATGGTGAGTTCATGGTGGCCAGTGACACGTGCACTCCCAGCTCCGATGCTGAAGACACTGAGGATAATAAACTTGAGGAATTCTTAAAAACATAAATATGGAATCCGTTCTTGAATATTTAAAAGGTAAGTAAATCAAACCTTTTATTTGCAAAAATAATTATTTATGCCTATTTTTAATTTTAAGCATAACACAACATTTAGAGCTTGCCATATTAGAAAAGGAAGATTTAAAGCAAGCAGTTCCACCATTAGGGCTACTTGTGGAATTCAGAGAAAAGCTCTTTACGTGGAAAAAAACTGAGGTTCACTAAAACAGGACAAAACTTTTTTAATATTAGTTATTGAATTTGTAACTCTACCAAAATATCCAATGAATAATTGAAAAATTTATTTTAGAGTTAAGTTAATTTAAATTGTTGTATGTTTGTATATAATTAAATTTAAATTATTTAATAAAACAAGTTTTAAAAAAGAAACCATGGATTTTAGTATCTATTTTTATGGGAATAGATTGGGAAAGGAACGGAAATTTATTTCCAAATAGACAACGAACGGTGTCAAATTGACAACGAAATGTGTCAAATTGACAACGGCATGGTGTCACATTGACAACGGTATGGTGTCAACTTGACAACGCCACGGTGTCATTTCAGCAACGATATGGTGTCAATTTTACAACGATATGGTCTCAATTTGACCGCATTTGTGCTCGATTTGACAACAATTGTGCTGTCAATATTTCGTTGTCAGATTGACAACGGCGTGTACAACTTGACCACAAACGTTGTTGATACACTTTTGACACCGAATATGGTCATTTTGAGCACGTATGGTGTCATTTTTTCTCTGGGTGTATAGAAGCGGATTTTACATTAAAATAAACATCCTCAAAACCCACTTTGCAATAAAAATTTCTCCTCAAAATTTTTTACACGTGTTTTTTGAAGCCTCTTTAACCAATAAAAACCATATATAAACTTTTTCAATAGCCAGAATTAATTCCCGTGTCAAAGGGATATATAGGTAACAATTAAATTAAAAATGGCTTAAAAATGTTGAGTTGCTTTCTCTGTTGTAATTATTTTCTACCTCTCGCACAAGGAACCAACAATAGTCGGCCAACATCGCCTCATTATACGACCCTTGATACCGATGTTCCATTTCTTGTATTTGTTGGTGAAAACGCTCATCATGCTCGTCGCTTTCATTGCCAAGGTTATTTGTAAATTAAAAAATTATAATTTTTAAATTTACTTACAAAATTTACATACAATATAAAATTTTCAAACGTAAAGACATTTGTATATACGTGTCTATAAAACCTTTAGTGATCTACTCATTGTAATTAAAAAGAAAGTTTTTAAAATTTGTTGCATTGCTATTAATTTGTTGATGATGTAGAAGGGCATTCCAAAGGCGAACAGCATGTAAAACTAAATGCCATTTAGAGACCTGACATTGATATTTAAGGATTATTATATTTTTACCTCTTACAGATCTAGCAAATATAATCCTTTGAAATGAATAATCCGGCTTTTGGGTGCATATAATGTTGTTGGTTCAATATTTCGTTAACCTTCCGTTAACTTCTTCAGGATATATAATTTTTGGTTTGTTTTTTTTTTCCTTTCAATGTTCCTATCTTTAAGAGATTTTTAAATAATACACCACATAATGTCTTGACATACAATAACACATGATCTTGCCTCTTATATTACTATACAACACCACAAGTTTCCGCTTACTGACACTACCTCAGCTAAAAAATAATTCGCAACCATAAATAAGACTTGAAACAAAATATTTTTTAGCAAGTAACATTTTTAATCTCAGAGGTGTGAAACTTTGAACAGTCCTTAGTATTTTTACTTTGGCATATGATTTAGCACTCAATTCATTGATATGACTTGACCATGTCAGATTGTTATTAAATACAACTCCCAGATTTTTAGCTGAATTTACTAATTGCATTTTTGTTGAATAATTACAATGTTGTCTTCTATAAATAGTTGTACATTTTTCTTATAAATTCAACTGTAGATGATTTGCAGATACCCAAATATAAATGTTATGTATATCGTGATTAAGCTTGATTATATTCTCCGTGACTGCTTGGGCTGGGCTGCTGAGCCATAATTGCACATTATCTACATATATGTGGACATTTTAATGGGAAATAATTCACGATTGCAACTTTACGGAAAAGGGAAGTATTTTGAGGGTTTAAATCAGAGCTGTTAAATTTCAATTATGCTTAGGAATCGATTAGATTACATTTTAAAAAGAATTCTACTGATTATATAATTCCCTTTAAAAGAATTTCTGATAAATAATTGATTACAATTACTAATAATCGAAGAGTAATCTGAATTACTAGAAATTATAGCAAAAAATCAAAAAGAATCAAAAGTAATCAAAAAATAATCCAACTAGTTTCAAAGATTGCTTTTGATTATTAATAAATGATCAAAAGAAATTAAAAGTAATCTTTAAATATAATCGGACTATTTTTTGATTACTTTTGAGATACTTTTTGATTATTTTGTTGTATTTTTCAAGTAATTCAGATTACTTTTCCATTATTAGTAATCGTAATCAATTAGGAATCGTGCGAAACTGAATATAATCGTAATTTAATTACTTCACCTTTCAAAAAAGTAATCAAATTAGTAATCAGTACGATTACTAGTCATTACTTAACAGCTATGGTTTAAATATTCACGATAGGGATGATTATAAAATTTCAATACAACTATGGCGTATACGTATTATAAGCCGAAGGAATTTCGAACTAAAAAAAATTACTCATACGCAAGCAACAACTTTTTATTCAATTCAATTTCTTTCTATTCATAGCGGAATTCGGTGTTAAGCAGCCCATCCATTACCCCACGTCCAGACTAGAAATAAATTCATTAACATATATTGCAGCAAATGTCAAAATATTGCTATTGCCAATGGAGACAGCTCATTGCCAGTGCTTGCAATAATTGCGGCAATAATTGTCAACAGTTTTTCGTTGACAATTATTCCGAACATGAAACGTCAAACTCGGTGTTAATTTATATTCGACTTTTCTGTATTGCGTTTGGCATTTAGATAATATTAGTTAAATTAAGAGAAATATACATATGTATGTATTGTAAATAACAAAAATTTAAAATTTTAAAAACCCCCGACTTTTTTCAGAAAAGATGTTATATCTTCTAAACGGCTGGACCGATTTTCTTCAAACATAGCTAAGAACCCTCTCGATCAAGTCATCTTTCAAGCAGAAAGAAACTAAATGAAAATCGGTCCAGCCGTTTCGCCTGTACATGGACACGGACAGACACACAGATGCACAGATGCACAGACACACACTACAAACGTATAACACCCCTTTTTTAGTCGGGGGTTAAAAAGTAAAATAGTCTCTTAAAAACGTTTGTAATGAAATAATTGGTATTGTTATAAGTTTTTAAAAATAAAAAATTGTTCGATTAACCAGATATTTACAAGTGAGTTATATTTTTATTCTGCACCTTCCCTGTTGACTTTTTCCATATTCTGGCTACGATTTCCCATAACATAAGTAAAGCAATAAGCAATATTGTTCCGCTATTCTGCCGGCGTTATTGCTATATTGCCAACATATTTATTGCCAGTCTAGACGGAGGGTTATACAATATTATTGCATATGTTGTTGTACATATTATTGTCGTTTAGAACTATACTATGCAATAAATGGCAAAATATTTTAAAAGAAAATATTTCAAAATATTGCCCAATTTTCCTGACAGTGAAAAACTAAACAACATTGAACAATGTTGACACCACATGTTTGTACAATAAAAATCAAAAGTCTTTTGATATTTGCCAATACATTTTGCCACCTACAAATATGGCATACACATTGTCTATGTAATTGTACAATATGAAAAATTGCACAATTATATTGGGTTGGCCAATTGGTTTTGCGAAAGTACAAGGCAACATATGAATGGATTTTCACTTTTCGGTATGTGTTTTACCTTATAATCATTTATTGATCAAATTTTTTAAATGCACACTAGGTCAAATGATCACTTTTTCTATGCAAAAGTAATAATAACTAACAAAAGTGACATTTTACATTTTTCGTTGTTGTTTTCAATTGCCAATACTTTAAAATAAGGACACATATATCAATTTTGGGAAAATATTAAGCAGTTTCACATATTTGTGTGCCAAAGTTTTTCTGGAAATAAGCTTGTAAGTTCAGTAGAAATCGATCAACCTTAAGCTGTGAAATATATTAATTAATCACCTTGGGAGTATCTATCAATGTATCTAAAAAAATTATAAGAAAGTCCTTAAAACTTTCTATAATTATATTATTACATTATTTCTGTAATTATATTAACAGAGTTAAAATTTTACATTTTTAAGTGTAACCTACTTACACTACATTTGCACATGAAAGTACTTTCTTGAAATTTCTGTATACGTATTATGAATAGAAATTTTAATGAAATAAATGACTTTTATGAAAATTTCTTGTTAATTTTCATAGGAAAGTGAAAGTTCATTTTGAAAACGTCCATGAAAAGTAAAGTTGAAAAAAATTGTTTTGTTCAGTTCTTAATTAGAGTTACCAAGAATGTCACTTACACAAATACATAAGGCAATAAATTGGGAATAAATATTATTGTTAATATTTTAATAATATTATTGTTTTCAAAAGGCATGCATTGTCTTCTTCATGTACATTTGAACGTAAGATATTATAGTTCTTTAAATATTCATACAAAATAAGGATAATTTATTATTACTATTTACCACAATCCTGTATATTTGTACAAAACTTTAAAGGGGGTAACACTGTTAACCTTTTTTCATTTTACTTTCTGAAAACATCAAAAATTTACTTTCTTGAAAAAATCGCTGAAAGCTGACTGGAAATTAAAAACAATGTGAGTGTGGTAGTGAAAAAATTTTAATGTATTACGATTTTCATGAAATTAGTTTCATGTGTAAATGGTAGGTTACTGGCTTTAGAGTTGTTGAAATTCATTTGCTTGAATAAATAAAACTGGAAAGAAAGCTGCAGAAAACTAAATACAAAAAAAAATTAAAGCAAGTATTTAGATGGTACTAAATATTCATTTCCCAGAGCTCATCTGCTATTATAGGCGTTGTTTGTCTACTTTTTGCAGATGTTAATGCCCCCGTTTCTATCCTCCTGCTCTTCCGCGCACCGTTAATGACAGTTTAAAAGAAAAAGTTTTATTAATTCCTTAGTTTATCATGAATCATACAAAACTCAGTCAGGCAGACAGGCACACGAACGCATAAGACAAAAGGAATTCATTTCTTGTTGCTCTCTTACAAAAACAAAAGTTTTGCGTGTGTATGCTTCGTTAAATAAAATTCCAGCTTGTTGTACATATATTAGAGGGCTGCGTAAACAGTCTTGAAATGTAAATACGTCTTGTTTTTTAAATGTATTGTCGTAGCATGTATTAAACTTAAACAATAATAAATGCTGCAGTTTAATAAGCGAAGCATGATTGATGTATTGATGTACGTGTGTATGACTATTTACAAACGATGTCGCGAAGACTTCTTGTTCGTAAGAAACACTCAAAAGAAGTAGTGTTTATTCATGTATGTGTGTTATTTTGCACATTGTATGATTGATTGTGTGTGTAAGATGTAGATGATAAGCTATTATGTGTTTAAGGGTGGGTTTTTAAAGCAAGCGCACACAACTAATTCCAATGCATGTGTGCGTTTGTATGAGCGGAGAAAATAAAAGATCATACACACAAGGTGTGTGCGTGTGCACATGCATGACGTTTGTATACGGCGCCCATGCGTAGAAAAAAGCAAGCATCACAAATTCTTGTGATGCTTGCAGGGATCTAATATGCATGTACTTATTTATCTTAATTTTTTTAATTTAACTGTATAAATTACTTTCACTACACGCAAAGAAAAAATACGTTTGAGGCAACCATAATCAAACAGCAACATACTATGATTGAATTATATGGTTGCAGTCAAATCATATTATTGTTAATAGAAAAGCAAACTTTAACAATATTATTATCTGAGTTAATTATAATACTATCTACAAGAACAATTGACTTTGTCGTACCTAATCTTATTATTGTTAATATGACAACACTATTATAAGATGTGACTGTATAATTGAGACTCACCATACCATGATCTAATATTATATTAATATTGTTAAATACGAACACAGTATTATTTAATATAATAATGCTATTTTGTTTTTTAATCATATTTTTATTGTAGAAACAAACAGCTGTGCGTTAAATTCGAAATAAAAATAAATTAATATTATTGGCATAAAATGTATATACAGAAATGTATACTTACACAACATTCAGACATGTCTGTATAAAGCGATACACAAATGTTTATATATTTTTATTGGTCAACCCTTTTGTTTATACTTTATTTATCTATTTATTTATTTATTTTACACCACCCGTGCACTACCGATAGCTTACAAACGAAATACCGAACTGATAGATGTTTCTGAAAAAGTTTTTTTGTCAATTTAAAATAGTTTGGTTTTGGATAACATTATATTGTTATTTGCATCATATTATTTTTAAATCATATAACAAATTATGTTGTAGTCATAAATTTTTAACAAAACTGTATTGTTAAACTCTAACCATATCACACTTTTTTATGGATTTTATGGTTTATCGTAACGAAATAAATGTTTAAAATAACAATAACTAGTTTTCAACGACCACACATTTGTTTCAGAGAACATAATATTGTTTTCTGAACCATTCTACAACCATATCTTTTCTTTGCGTATACTGATCTGTTGTTATTTCTCAGAAATAAAGAAGAAAAAAACATTTCAGGTTGTTGCAAAATGATACGAATAATAAAAGTAAATTCTGCTTGCATCTGGAGTCTAAAATGTCAAGTTTTGTTGAATATGTTGTTGTTGTTGTTGTTGTTGGAAATTAGTGTTAATAAATATACTTAAATGTTTATACAAATACTTTTCTTTTGCATGCCACTATAAGTGAAATTATTTTATAAATAGTTTTATTTATACATATTACAAAAGCCAGTAGTAAAAGACAGTAACAAAAACAATGACGGGCTGACGACCTTAAATGTTGAAGCACAACTTTGACGTATTTTTCTAACTTACAATGAATAGATAATTATTATTTTGGCTTTAGCTTAAAAGAATTATGGAACTTAAATACAACGAGCATCTGAAAGAAAACACTATTGCAATAATAAATTAAGTAGATTAAGGACAACCAAACACCTCAAGACATGGCAAGTTGTAAATAAAAAGTTTTTGCAGATGCTTTTAAATTAAGAAAAGATAATCCTTATTATAAAAGAAACGACAATATATATCAAATTTAATATTATACAACTAAACCGCGTATATGGTCAGCTTAAGTCTTAAGTATACTTCAAAGAAAAAACTAAAAAGGTTATCTTCAAATAATTACAGCTGGGGAAAATAAAAAATAAATGTTGATTATTGAGTTTAACATAATAAGGATTTTTGATTAAAGTTTCTCTGATTATCTGCATAGCAATAGTGAAATGGGTAATTAATAGCACTGTACAACAAAATGATTTTTTTCGTTCTTTAAAAATTTTATACCTGAAACTTATTTTACGGCCTATTTAAAGTTGCACCCTTTTGTAGTACAAATATGCAGAAAATCGTGTGGTACTTAGGTTTTTTTGGTACCTAGTGTCTTCAGAACATTTATTCAGAACATTAAAAGCGACATTTTGTTGCTATTTATTAACCCTTTTCTGGAAATGTGTTTTGTTTGCAAAATTTTTTTAAAGCAAAAATCATCTTGCCAAACAAAAACTGTAACTGTAGATGTATTCAGTAACTTTTTGCGATTAAAAAATCGAAATGGTTATCGATGTATTTATTCCTTTGCAGCAGGGATAATGTCACTCTGCAATTTGTTTTAACGATAATGCACAGCTGTATTTTACTATCCATTTCATTCCGTATCATGAGGCATCTCCGCCTACAAAATCTCAAAATAAGCGAAAAGCATACGGAAAAATGAAACAAAACTAAATCAAAACTAAATTAATTTGATCTTTAGATTTTATTTCAACCGACAGATGAGTTATTAGAGAAATTACACAAAACAAGAGAAATTTTCTATATTTCTCATTCTCGCTCAATACACTTTTCCCAGCAATCTTCAATAGCTGGGGATGGCAGAAGTTTATTGTGTAGTGCGAAACGAAAAAACATGCTTCCTAATTTGCGAATTTCTACATTTATAGCATGTGAGCCCCTGATATAACTTACAAAAGTGTTAATTGTCCAGTGAACTGTCATATTGCACTTACTTTTTGGCTTTCATAATCTCTTATACTCTGGCAAATCAGCATGAATAGATTGAAGCTAGAACAACGCTACCAAATTATCGAGATTAACAAATTACATGTGATAATTATTAATCAACAAATAACACCAAAGTTAATTATAAATATTCTGACAAAGACTTAGTTGAGCGGAACAACTAGCTGTTTTCGAAGGCCACTACACTTTCATCATTAGCGTTCTTTTCTGTTTGGTCCACTGTGTGTGATGTCAGTCATACTCAGCCATCGTTGCAAATGGCATATGTGAATTATTTTGATTCATCGTATTCAATTAGCTGAAAGCTCAATTTTACCATCTCTAAATTTACAACAGTCTTGCCATTGTCGTCGGACTTCAATTATCAATTGGAGCAACTTAAAGATGATGTTTTATAGCAAACGTTTCATGATTTTTTTTTTTTTTTTAGCAAACACACAGAAAAATTTCGTATTCAAATCTACATGAACAAGGTTATTTTAACATTTTTCAGCAATGTATTCGCTTCATATGTGTTTCGTGTTAATTCAACACGATTTACAGTAAGCTTCAATGAAAATTTTTCTTTTTGAAATACGGGTTGCGGCAAAAGTAACTAAATGATTTTAAAACAAAAATGTTAATTTCTTTTCTTGTGAATATTTCAAAAAACAAAAATTTTCTATATCAGGAATTAAACTTGGGAGAATATACATATAAAAATTTAACGCTATAAAATTGCAGAAAAAACTAAGCTTGTTTTACTATTCCTTGAAAATAATCGCTCAATAATTAATACTCAAAGTGCATTTAGAACATTTTATTGTGTCAGAACTGCTCCAACGGGTCCAACCATTAATTCGTCGGTGAATGATTTTGCCAAATTTTGGACTGTCGGAGATTCAAGGCGTACGGGCATACCCCAAACTAACAGATCGGACGAAAATATTGACGAAACACCAACGAAAAAGGGATGTGCCCAAATGCAGTTTTCTGGTCACACACTTACTGATGACTTTGCATTGCGCTTAAATCTCGTTGACCAAAATGAAAACTTTTTGTCAAATTTTATGACAACCGACAAGGGCATTTTTACATATGAACAACCGCCAAACCGTGCAGCAACTAAAGGACAACATTCAAAAAGAAATTGATCGTATATCACAAGAAACACTCAATAAATTTATGGAAAACTCTTTAAAAATATTCCATTTTTTTCGTTAGAGAAAACGGTCCTCATTTAACTGAAATTATTTTTCATAGTTAATGTAAAGAGGTTTTCATAGCAGGAAAAAGATGGAATGAAATAAAACATAAAATAGGAATGATTGAAAGTATTTGTAGAGTTCTTATGTTTATCACAGGAATCAATAACAATCATTCTAGGATGGAGCCATCAAAATACCCATCAAGTGCAGTTATGTTTTTATGAACATTTTTTTGTTTTTAAAAATAATTGCATTATTGCAAAATGGGGGGGGCGTCAGAAAAAAGAGAAAATTAAAGGAGAGGAGGATTGGAGGAGAAGATTTAGAAGGATCGCTTATGGGCGTGCTAAAACTTCTGCAGCTGGATTTAGCGATTGAACCATCCACTGCTCCTCTTCATCTACATATCCTCAACAATAGTCCAACTCGACGGTAGCTAAATATTTTATATGATTACAGATACCTGAAAAGCACCAGTCTTTCTTATTTACTACTTTTAGTTTTACATTAATGAAAAATTTTTTGTTTTAAGATAATTTGTTGTGAGTTGTTTGTTTTTTTTTTCTTAAAATTTTCCTATAGCTTATTTTAACTGCAACAATAATTTGATTCCTGCTTAAAACATCCTTTCCAATAATTACTACTAAATATTTTTAATTATCTTTCACAAGAACACGTTATTTCCTGTTAAAATTCCAATTTAAATAAACAACTATAAATTATAGGATTTCAAATTTAAAAACTCTGCTGTGTTTGCTGCGTTAGGTAGTTTGAAAAACTTTTAAAATGCTAGTTGCCTTGACTGCTGTGGGATAATACTAACAAAATTCTACCTAACCAATTAAAAATCCCGCCTGTCTGCGTACCTTCTTGCCTACTAGTGTTCAATTTAGCTTTTCTAACAATTTCGATTAAAATTTTTATACTCTTGTAGTTTTTAGTCGAACAAAAAAAATTACATAATAAATAACATAAAATAACAAAAATTAAACATTTTAAAACCTCCCCCAATATATATTTTTTTTTTCTTTTAAAGAGAAGTATCACTCAGGCAATTAATGCCTACTGCTATTACTAGGTGTTACCTTCTTTTGGAAAGGGATAGTGATAGAAAACAGGTGGTGAAGAAAGAGATAGAAGAAAGCTTCATTCCTTTACAACTCTGCTTTTTTACACGCTTTTTAGTAATGCACTGCTGCAGCGCCTTCTGGTGTCAAATGACGAGTATTAAAATATTGTTGAAGCTGTGTTTAGTAGCCATTTTATTGGTTATTTTATTTCGCCGATAATTCTGCTACACAATACCAACGAAGGAGGGCGCTTTGATGTTACATTAGGATTAGTATCTGCTGAAGTCGGTATAGTTCAGTGACCAGACCAGACACAAAGGGACAGTAATGCACATCAGCAAAATGCGTGGTGTTGTTATTTAATGACTGTCAGATACAAGGATGGAAACCAGGATCTTCTGTTTTGTAGTCAACATGCTAACTACTTCAGCCAAGAAGAAGATGTGATATCTTCTTAACGGCTAGACCGATTTTCTTAAAACATAGCTAAGAACCCTCTCTATCAACTTACCTTTGAAACAAACAAAAAATAAATTAAAATCGGTCCAGCCGTTTGGTCTGTACATGGACACGGACAGACACACAGATATACAGATACACAGACACACACTACAAACTTATAACACACCTTTTTTGACCGGGGGCTAATAAACTTTATTTTCATCATTAAATTTTTTTTCCATTCCATTCAATATTTGTTCAAAACACAAATCACATATTTACATAAAAAAAAATATTTGCTTTAAGTTGATGCGTAAGTCGTTATGAATACTCGTATCAAGCGACACACGTGGCACTTTGGGGCAGTAAAATATTAGAATAAAGTGTCTCATTACGAATACAATGGAGCATTGAAAAAGCATGCCCTCTACTTTTATTACAACATCTTAAATGTAATGTACTTATAAAACTAATAAAGTAATGGAAAAAAAGTATCAATTGCAGAATATTGAAATGATAAACTCTTGTGTTTTGTCTTAGTTTCTTACAAAACTTTTGCTAATTCCTAATGAGACAAGCTAATGGCAAACGATATTGTAACTTAAGTGAACAGTAAGCATATTTGACAAGACAATCAATATGCAAATAAGTCAAAACGAATTGTATTTAGTTGTTACATGTTGCTATTTAAAAGCAGAGCGAAAAGTACTTTACAGAACAGTATCTGGATTCAGTAACTTTTATTACGATAATCGTATCGCTATAATAAATATAACGAAAATTTATCGACTTTGCTATTCAGTAACATATTTTAACGATATTCGCTGTCGGTTAGAGGAAAATAAAATAAAGTCAGAAGCTCAAATTCATTGAGTTTTTCTTTATCATTCTTTATGCTTTTCGCTTATTTTGACATTTTCTATACAGAGATACCATATAATATTGAATTAAATGGCGATTAAGATAATGTTCTAGACTATAGTAAAAAAGAAATTACTGAATCACATTATCGTTACCACAAACGAATAAATATGTCGATAAATATTACGATTTTCGGTTCGCAAAAAGTTACAGAATCCAGGTACAGGTACATATTTATATCACTTTGTGGTTATGTTTTGTATTATTGTTTTAAATAAAATAAATTAAATTAAATAAAAGTCACAAGTATAAAATTTTTAATTTAACTTGCAGTGCGATTCACTAAGTCCCAAATCACACTGTGCAAGTCTTATTGCTAAGCTGATTAGTTTCAGGGAGAGAAAGACGAGGGGAACAGCAACGTTTCTTTTCCCCCCATCTTTCTCTCCTAATAAAATAATCAGCTTAGCAATAAGACTTGCATAGTGTAAATAGGGACTAACTTTTTTTAACGATAATCGCACCGTTAAAATAATTACAACGAAAATTTATTGGATTTGCTATTCAGTAACGTTTTTAACGATATTAGCTGTAGGTTAATGTCAGCTGTGTCGTTGTTTAAGCTACAATTATTTATGTGCTCTTAATTTTATCGATAAAAATCAACAGAAAATACCAGCTGCGTACTATCGTTAAAAAGAAGTTACAGAATCACACAATCGTTATTGCAAGCGACAATATCTATAGACAAAAATTACGATTGTTGGATCGTTAAAAGTTACTGAATCGCGCTACAGAGCGCTTTATTTGCACCCATACTTTTATTAAAAGTTTCTAGGCACAATGTTAAATTGGTCTTTAGTTTGTATTACAATTCGTGCTGTTGAAGTAGTTGTTGTTTTTTTTGTGTAAAGCTAGCGGCTTTATTAGTTTATGTGTTTGTTGATTGTATATTTGTTATTTGAGAAATGTATGTTTACCTTCTTTTTCATCAATATCGTGCGATTTAACGCCTTTAGACCATTTATTATGGGACTATGTCAAGGCTCATATCTATAGGGACAAGCCCACAACGGTTGACACACTAGAAGACAATGCTGAAGAATTTGTGCGTGAGTTACCGGGTGATATGATGGAGAGATTATGCCAAAATTGGACCCATCGTATGAATTCTTTCAGACCTATACCAGGTCAACATTTAAATGAATTAATTTTTAAATATTGAATAATATAGATCGTTCCACCGACTCAGATAAAGATTTCATACATTTCTCTAAATTGTATGAGTTTTTTTTTAATCAAATCGGTAAGCTCTTAAAAGATCACATTTTTTAAAAGAGAAGTAACACTCAGGCAATAAATGCATACTATTATTAGTAGGTGTTACCTTCATTAGGAAATGGATAGTGATAGAGCAGACAGGTTTGTGAAGGAAGAGATAGAGGAGGAAAGCTTAATTCCTTTACAACTCTGCTTTTTGCATATTTTTACTTATGCAGTAATGCAGCAGCGCCGCTAGGGTTAAATGATACAAATTAGATTTTTTTGAAACTGTTTTAGTAGCCATTTTATCGGACATTTAACTTCGCCAATGATTCTGCTACACAATGAAAAATGGCGCTCTGATGTTACATTCGCTTTAGTATCTGCTGAAGTTGGTATAGTTCAGTGACCAGTGACTATGCCTTCAGCATTTAAACTTTCCTACAACAACTGATACAAAGGACACTAATTCACATCAAAAAAATGCATGGTGTTGTTATATAATGACTGTTTGATAGCGGAACCGAACCCAAGACCTTCGGTTTTTAGTCAACGTGTTAACTACTTCAGGCAACGCCACCCTCAAACTATAACCATGAATTAAATTTTATTTCAATACGATTTAATTGATGATTTAGCATAAAATTTATTTGAAAGTATTTGTGTGTAATTTGCACAGCTACTTTGGCTTGTCTGCAGAAATACCCAGAGGTTACGGTATTAATCGAACCCATGACTCCCGAATACTATGACAGCTTCATTCTTATACTCGTATATGTACACATGAGTAATCCGCATTATTAATTTTTTTTTTATAAATATATATTTGACATTACCATTAACTATCAATACAAAAGTGGAGTAAGCCACATTTTGTTTTTCAAAAGATGGTGGAGCAAAGTAGCGTAACTAAATAATTAAATAGAGCAATCAAAAAATTAAATAGTTTGGGGTTACACCACTTTTGTGCTGATAGCCTCAAATTTATTTGTTAGAACTATTTTCAAATAAGTGAATAAAAATATGCACATTGCAGCATTCAATAACAATAATAAAGCTACTGGATTCTTCCTAATCAGTATTTTACTTTGAGTCCCGAAATCTCTATGTGCTTTGAGGAACAAAGTAATCTGTCAACTGCTAAAAACAGTGCATTCCATATTTTAAGTTCTGTTCGCGTCATATGTAAACTAGCATTTCTACACGAACCTTTTAACAAGTTTTATTTTTTTTTTTTTTTTTTTGGTAGAAAAGAAAACACCACTAATCTCTTCAAATAAGTTATTATAGTTTAAGATTTCAGATTTATATATATTTATCATAACACATCAAAGCCAAGAAGCAAAGCAAAATATTATTATTTTATTATCCAACATGCACGTGTTCATTCAAAGATATAGATATTTGATCCTCTAATAAATGACTCCACAAATCAATAAAATAAAAACAACTTTAACACAAAGAAAACACTTAAGAGGTTTTTTTTTGTCGTGGCCAATAAATTCAAAGCTCTAGAATGCTGATGTGTGATTTATTTTGTTGCGGTATTGCTGTTGTTATTCTTGATGATGTCGTTTGTAAATAATGACCCAAAATGTTTGCTAAAATTCCCATGATAAAATATTTACAATAAAGAAAGTACTGCAGGAAAAATAAAACAAAAATTTACCACATATGCATGCCCACGTTCTATGGTGTCCTTTAGCACTCCTGCTCCTCCCCACCTTTACCGCTATTTTATGGTTGATTGTTGTTTTTATGCCACAACAATAAAAAGCACTTTTGTAGCAACACATAAACAAACATACATATGTACATAAGTGTGTGTTTGTGTGTTTAATAATAATGTCACATACATTTCTATGACTTCCTTGTTGCGGAAGAACAAATTAATCAATGCCTGTTTGGAGCGTTTTCTTTTCTTTATACCACGTACTTTTGTGCTTTTCTATTAATGTTTGATAAGTACACCTTATATGAGAAATATTCTGAAATTAATCATATTACTTTAATTAAATTAAGCGCAACACCGCCGCACCCCTTAAATTGGAAAATTTAATTGAAAACATCAACTTTTTGAAGAATTCAATAATAATTTCTTATTGGAATTTTTTATTCTATAATAAACAATTCAACATCTAGTTTTCACGATGCACGCAAGCGACTTGTCTAGAAGAAATATATTGAGAGCCTATATTCCAAATAGCTCCCCTAGGCAATATTCATCTGTAGTATAAATTTCGAATAAAAAAAAATAATTTTTTCTCGTTTTATATAAATTTTTCTTATTCTGCTATAATTTTTTTATTTTTTTGTAAAAATAAATGCTAACTCCCATGTAGATTTCCAATATTTTTAAAAATTTTGTAATTTATTATAAATCTACCTCAAATTTTATTGCATTTGTCTTGCTGAACTGGTAAGCATTTTGATATCCTATAGCTAATTTTTGAGATATAGTTACGGTGACCATCCATTCTGTATTATACAGAACAGTACTGTATTTGAGAGACCTGTTCTGTATAAATTATTCATTAGGAAATAACGCTGAAATGTTCTGTATTTTATTTACTGTTCAGTATTTTTTCTGTATTTTCATGACTCAAACTGCATTTAAAAAATTAACGCCGTTTCTGCAACAATACTGTTTTAATCAGTGATGCCAATTTAGCCATTTTCTGGCTAAATTTAACTATTTTTCATCCCATTTAGCCGGAAGAAAAGTGAATTTAGCTATGAGCTATTTTTTTTAGCCAAAGGGTCTTCTTTGTTTTAAACGAGTGAAAATAAAAAATAAATCAAAGTTTAAATGAAAGTTTAAAAAATAGAAAATGAATAAAAATTTTAAAGAAAAATTTCGCAAGGAATGGATTAATAACCCAAAAATTTAAAAACTGAATAGCAGAATGTACAAATGAATACAAGGCGTATTGCAAGTATTGCATTGTCGCACTATATGCGCATTTGTTTGACTACCTGAAGAAAAATAACTTTATTTATTACTTACATTTGTTTTTATTTACTTTAAAAAAATTTCCGATTTGTTTAGAAAAATTAATGTATGAAATACCTTCTTGTTTTTGCTAAAGTTCATGATTTTTGCATTCGATGGCGCTTAGCCATTTTTTACCTAGTTTTTAGCCATTTTTTGTTTACATTTAGCCATTTTTGGTGAAGGAATTCTGGCATCACTGATTCAACATAGAAAAAGTGCTTAATATACGAGTATCAACTGCAGTAGTTCTATAAAAATACAGAAACAACATGAGTTTTGTTTCCTTAATTTTTTTTGCTTGAGAGTGTGAATATCAAATTTTTCTGTGTCAGTGCCATCTTATGTTTTAAATCTTATTTTTGACGATCCAGCTTAAGGAGCCTGGCTTTTCTTCGTTCATTGTCAAGCTACTTTGTTTCATGTTTATATAACACAGATTGAGTTCCAAAAAATATGTATGAGAAGTCTATCTCATTATTAATGAACTTAAGTTTAAAATTCACAACGTAGAGAGGAAATATTTTTGCTTATTGCTGTTAAAAAAAATCGTAATTGAGCTAAGCCAGAAAAATGTTATTGATATGGATTAGTCTAGCTAATGCAAGCCGATTTTAAGCAAATTGTATTGAATACTTAAATCATACTGCTTACCAAGAAGTTAAAATTCCTACGTGGAAAGATGTTAAATCCAGTTTTGTTTTCATTATGGATAAAATGAATGAGTTAAACATAAATGAAACCATAATTAGCTGTTTTGTATTTTAACAACCTAATCTAAAACTATGTATGTAACTATTAATATTTTGTACTGGGGGCCTACTGTGTAATTCGAAACGAAAGAAAATTTTTTTGAATTTGTATGCTTATAAGGTGTAAATTCGAAAGCATTTTTTTTCATTTCGAATTACAGAGTTGACCGCCTGATATATGTACATATTTTTTTGTTAATTTTGCATTTAATTTAGTGTTTGTCAAAATTTATTTGTCAAAAAAATAAAAATTTGTAAAATTTTGTTTGTTAAATATTTCCTTGTTCTGTATTTTGATTTAAAAATTATGGTCACCGTAGATATAGTCACCTTTAATATATTTGTAAATAGGGGTTACGATAACTTTAAATCGTTAATCGCATAGCAACATTATGTATGGATAACGTGACCAGATGGTTTTTGCAAAACGCGGGACATGATCGATCAAAAAGCGGAATTTCGAAGAAAATACCGCGAAAAAGCTGGATTTCAAAATAAATGCCTTTTAGAAAGCGGGATGTGTAATATGCACATACACAGTTTAATTTGTACTTAGGAAATACTCAGCCTTATTCAAAAAAATATTTTACTGGAGCTTTAAAATTCATAGTAGCTACCAAGCACTTTAAGGCTAACATTGCTTTGTTAGGAAATTGTATTCAAAAGACAACTTTAATTATTTTGTGATTTAATAATAAATTCTGGTAACACCACCATGCTCAACAACCATTTCACAGCTTATGATGTACAACATCGAATACAATTTCACTCGAGTATTCAACTAATTTTTTATTTTTATTAAATAAATTTTTATTATCTTGAAGTTAAGCAACCTAATTTATAAAATATAAGCTTCTGACATGGAAGAAAAACAGATAAACATCTTTATGAAGTAAAAGCAAAAAAAATATGATGAAAAAATTAAAAAATTGAGAAAAATTATCTCAATTTATTTTATTCGAACGAAGTAGTATTTGAATATCCAGCTTTTTTCGATTAGTTTTGTTTGAATGTACATCACTAAAACATTTTTGTATAATTGTATTTATTTTTATATTTTTTTTATGGATTTTGCTATGTATTTCTAATCAGTTGGATAATTTAGTGATATTTTCCATCACATGACAGAAATAATAAATTTAAGATAAGAGCAGGCACTTTTAGCTTCATTTTCAGATGTAACATGAATCAATATGTGCTATATTAGCAAAAATATTTGAGGTACAAAATACACATTTTGGAAATATCAACTTAAAGTAGCCTTAACAAACGTAGATGCCTACTTTAGAATTTTAATATAATAATTTTTTTTTTTAATACAACTTTACTTAACATTGCTTTTCAAAGCTTTGTTAAGTTTTTTTGAATACGACCCACTGTTTTTAACTCCAAAGAAAAACTTTTAATATGTAAATATATATATATATATATATATATATATATATATATATATATATACATATATATATATGACTTTTCGACCTTTTTTATTTAACGTATGATGTGGTTTTTATAGAATTACTCTATTCAGGCTTCCAAGGTCATTCAAATTGATTTAAATGCAAATAAAAGACAATTTTATTTCATTTTTAAATAAACAAAAATATTTGTCTACATGATAAAAAAAACAAGTGTCGTTCGTTGGTAATCACAGCAATTTAGAGCGACTGCACCGATTTTATATATAATTTTTTTTTGTAATATCTTTCAGCAAGAAACATGAACTTTTATGTAGTTAACGATTTTTATTATGTGCGTCGTTGTCTTACAAAAATTTCGAATTATACATGTAGATGTGACACCTCCCATAAAGAAAAATATTTACTTTGAGATATCTGGAAAAGTAGTATAGTGAGAAGAGGGCAATTTTGTAGGGGTTATTCAGTCGATAGTCAGTGTAGTGATCTTGCTGATTTGCCCACAGAATATTACTGGTGGTATAGAAGGAGAAATAGGCTATTAATTTTTAATGCCTAAACCACTCACGTGTATGGATGCAATGCAATTGGCAACTGAGTCGGCTGTGATACAAATCAATTGATTACTTTAAACTAAACTGCCAATTGGCAGTTGTTGAAATTTAGTAAATCTTTGCTATTTATAACCCAAACGCGCTACTACCCTTCTCAAAACGCGCTAGAACGCGCTAAATTACAGCATTGTCAAATATTTATAGCAAAAACGCGCTATATTCTACGCGCTAAATTAAATTTCAATAAAATTTGATGTATGTATGTATTAGTACTCGTATGTACAATTAATTTTTCAGATTTTGCAATATTGCTTCCTTGACATTATGTTCTAATTAACTAAAATCATTTAATACAGAATCAGAATCGCCTTCCAAATAATCGAAATGCTTAGTTTTTACTTTTATTTTATTTCTAAAACTTTGTAACAACATATAAATTGTCGAATAGTTTTGCGATTCAAATGCTTTTTGTTATTCAGCTATAATAGATGCTTTGTAAGTTATATACATTTTTTGGGTCATTGTATGTAGTACATATTTTTATTTGTGAAATTTCAAAATATTTGTCATTATAGTAATAAAATTCGTTTTTTATTCTAACCACAGTCAAGCGAATTTTGTTTGCGACAGCTGAATCATTAACTAATTTAAAAAATTTTATCGGAGTTTTGGATATTAGAAAATTTGTTAAAAAGATATTGAACTGAAATGATATTATTGACTTTATTCAAAATGCGCTAATTTAACGCTTTTTTATTAAACGCGCTAAGACGGAAAAAAGCGCGTTTGGCATAGTTAAAACGCGTTAAATCTAGCGCGAAACGCGCTAAATTGGCATCGCTGGCTACGTGTGTTCGAGTCTCTTGATCAGCTGTTAAAATTTATGTTTGCAGTTTTATTTTGTAAAGAAAACGTTAAAGGCCAATTTCACCAACTTATTTAAATATCAATTCATATTTCAATGTAATTTTTCCATACAAAAATTTATGAAAATCGACATTTAAATATGAATTGATATTTAAATAGAGTTGGTGAAATTGGCCCTAAGTATTTTTAAAATTGTATTTAATTTCATTGAATTTTAAATAAAATGAATAGAAGTTTTTAATTTTTAAATTTGTAATTATGAAAAAAATATAAATTTGACAGTTGAATGAAAATCGTTCAATTCAGTTTATGAAGTGCGTGCCCAAGAATCAATTCAATTGAAAGACTCAATTGACAATTGAATTGATACGTGTATAGGGCGCTTAAAGTTGTCGTAGCACTTCCCATAGAGGAGCAACGTTTATTTCACGATATCTTGGAAGCCAAAACAGTAAAAAAATTTAATGTTTTAGTAAAGATAATGGATCAAAAACTGTATCACCTCCAAAGTAAATTAAATATTAATTTTTAATATCATGGGGAGCATCAAAGAAAGGAAATGTTTACTTAAAAATATATCTTGGAAACTAATGACTATTTATGTTAATAAATATTATACAAAATAGTGAAGGTTGAACCGCAAGCGTGGCACTTGTAATACTCCTATAAAAAAAATTCTTTTCATCGCAAAACGTTTATGGGCTGTAGCAAAACATACAGGGTCTTGGCTACTTAAGCAATAACTACATTTAAAAAAATATTTGAAATGAATTTTTATAACTGACATTTTAATAAAAATAGAACAAGATATTGAGAATTCTAAAAAGGGGGATAAATCGGGATAGAAATTTGAAGTGGGATCGACCCACGAAAAGCGGGATAATCCCGCCTAAAGCGGGATATCTGGTCAGGTTATGTATGGACCGATTATAGTCAATGATATAGTCTCTCCAAATTGAATATTTGAAGTGACTGTGTTACACTAGAGAGTGAGTTAGAGAGTGCTAAAGATGGCCACCTCAAGATTGGAGAGATTTCACAAATTTATTAAAAGATAAATATATTCAAAAAAATCATATTTTTTATCCGACAAAATATGCTAACTCCAAAAAATATTTGTTTTTTGATCGACTAAAATATGCTATCTCATAAAAATATGCAAACCAGTGCAAAATAAAATATTTTTTTGCAGACCTATAAATTTATTAAGCATATCTAAACCGTATTATGGAAGGCACATCATTTATTTTTACAATAATGACCGAATTAACTATTTTTTTTTTTTTTTTGCTCTACTGAAAAGTTAGCTTTTTTGAGTTGACGTATTTGGAATATAGACTCTCGATATGAAAACCACTCAAATGTTTGAGTGATTCCTATACAGATTTTCTAGACAAGTCGTATGTTTGCATTATGGAGATTACACACAGGATAATTTTTATATTAAAATCTACGAAAACAAGGTTAATTTAAAATTGTTCGGCATGGACTTTACTTAATATGTGTTTCATGTTAATTCTACATGATTTACAGTAGTGCTCAAGGAAAATGTTTGAATTTTGAATCAAAGTTATTTCAAGCTGAAATAATTATTTTAGTGTATCAATGCTAATTATTTTGTTTATTTTCGAACCATACGTATACTTGTACGTTAACACACAGAGAAATTTTTCTAGCCTAAAGCTTTGGTGTTTTATTTAAAATTTTCAAAGTGCACATTAAAATAAAATTTACATAACGTGCACTTCAAGTACATGTTATTTTTTGCATTATAACGTGTTCACACTTACATACGTGTTCCACGTCTCATTTGTGCTTAAGAGCTTAAAAACGACGATCTTGAGATGTTTTACAATACATTGACTTGTTTTGTTAAACATCTCAAATGAGATGTTTTAGCTTTAAACACTTCCTTAAACAAGGAAATATGCTATTTTAAGTGCATTTTAGGTAAAAAAAAGTATATAGTTAAAAAATACTAAATTATTTATAAAAAGATTTGTTGTTTAAAAATAATAAATCAAATAAAAAACATATTTGTTCGTAATTGTTACGTATATAATAATTTACTGAAAAAACCTCAATCTTAAACATCTCAAATGTAATGTGAACGGTAGTGTTAAGTTTTCTAAAACACTTTCCTTAAACACTTTTAAGACCATAAGTGTGAACATAGTGTTACGCGGTTAGAGTTTCAAACCAGTATTTTGTATGGTAACACTGTGTAGTGTATCTCACTTACTGTAATACACTGTATCATAGTATAATTTTTTATTTTTATTACTAATTTATGTTGTTACAGCAAAATTAAAGACATAAAGAAACACAAAAATTCATAAAGTATACTGGTAATACTGGTTTTAAAGCCTTTCTGCTGTATTAAATAAATAAAAAATATTTTAAGTTTATTACTAGTTTATTTACCAATTTTCTCATTGAAATATGTCAAATTAGCCTTTAGTAACGTTAAATATTTTTTATGAATACGCCAGCTAAAGTATGCTTTGTTTTGACTATGAATAGGCGCCATTGTGTTTGAAATAAAATTCTTCTCTAAAAATATAAAAGTTGTATAAATAACTTACGCAAAAATTCTCATTATCTTTCTACTTGGGGTGAAGGTTTTAAAGTGCTAGTAGCTGAAGTACATGTTTTAATTCATACTAATTTTCCATTTGTTACTCATTTGAAACTCTAATCAAGCATTAGACAAGAGTTTAAGTTTCCTATTTTTTTTTTTCTTACGCCTTGTCTTCTACATGTCTTTACGAGTGGTTATAAATATCTACATAAGTACAATTTGTGTAGTTTTTTGTTTGGTTTAAGTTTTAAGTGTTTTGTTGTTAACATTCTAGAACTAAGCACATCATCTATCCTCTTGGCGCCAAATTGTCATAAGAGCCAAACAAAAAAAATTATTTTTTGAAACATTTTTCCTTATTCTTGGTTAAGCACGTATAGCTGCATATCTTTTCCGTAGACTTCCATAATTTTTTTTTTTTTTTGGTTTGGAGCTAAAAAAAAATTATGTTCATAGAAAACACTCTCAAATTAGTCTCAAATAAAAATCTAAATTCACAATTTATACAATTACTGGTTTTTACCAGCGGCTCCGCTCGTGTTGATCTGATAATTTCGAAACTATACTTAAAATTTATGAATGTTTTGTTATTTGTCATTCAATGATAATGTTAAAAAAATGATAAAAACCGATAAAAAATTAATAAAAAAAAACAGAATAAAAACCGGTTTTAAAACTGTTGGCACAAGCAAAACCAAAAACCAGCCCAAGAATGTGTTTTTCGGAAAATATCTGAACTAAATATAAAAATCCGGTTCCGAACCGGATACATATTAGGCGATATTTCCCGCTGGTAATGTAGCTTTCCATTGGTGAAAGAATTTTCAAAATCGGTTTAGTTGTTTGAAAATACATGCCAAATATTAAAATAAACCGGTTCCTAACCGGATAAAAAGTAGCCTTTGTTTGACGCTAGTAGTGTAGCTTTCCATTAGTGAAAGAGCTTTCCAAATCGATTTTGCGGTTTGAAAATCCGTACCGAATGTTTAAAAAACCGGTTCCTAACCGGATACAAAATAGCCTATGTTTGGCGCTGGTAATGTAGCTTTCTATTAGTGAAAGAACTTTAAATGCACTTTTTTAAATTTTTTAGTAATTTTTTAACATTTTGTAAATTTCTTGCATAATTCCTTTGAGCTCGAGGTCGGGAACTAGGATACGTACGTATAAAGGTCGAATAATTTGGAATAAATTTTTATATAATTTTGTAAATTTTTTAGAGCACTTTCAGTTCAAAATATATGGAATCCAAAAAACCGAAATCGAAACGGTCATGGTTCACTTACAAAAGTAAAACCATTCCAATCTGTATATATCGTGCCATAACCACCAAAAAAACTTAAGCGACTTAATTTTCGTTAAAAAAAAGTAGTTCAAAAATATGTCGCTTAAGCTTTTTTGGCGGTTATGACTCGACACTCGTATGTCCTGCATAGTTATTATTTCTACAATCCACCACAGCACTTAACACTGCGTTAAGCTCTACTATGTAAAAAATAGCTTATTAGGCCGGGTTTAGATCTGTGTGTCATGTGCCACACAAGCGTAAAAAAAGCGTAATCACTAATTACTAATGAAAAACTGTTTGATTCAGACATGTATTTATTAAGTTAAATAGTTGCATACATGACTAATAGGCTGAGTTTACATCTGGCATTTCTTGTATGTCATTTGCCCAAAAAAGCGTAACCAACTAATTACTAATAAAAAAAACTGTTTGATTCAAACATGTATTTATTGATTTAAACAGTTTGCAATAATTCTGGATTCTATAAAATTGTCTATTAGTTATGTATGAAACTATTTAACTTAATAAATACATGTCTGAATCTAAAAGTTTTTCATTAGTAATAATGTGGTTATGCTTTTTTCACGCTTGTGTGGCAGGCACATGGCACACAGATGGAAACCCGGCCATAGACAATTTTAGAGTCTAAGCACAATGTTTGCGGTGCGGTGCGATTTCTCATTGTGGGAGAGAAAAATAAACATAATACAACTGAAGACTGCGACGGCAATACTTGTCATTGTTTGTTTAAAGTTTTATTAATTTTTTTGTGCATACATTTTTATAAAAAATTTACTCTTTCTGTTAAATATTTTGTAATGCCAGTAACTAAAAACAAAAAATTATTAAAATTTTATACATTCGCAGATATTTTTGATAAAATTTTTAAGCTTTTATATTTTATGACAAACATTTTTGAACTTCAAAATCATGTTTTTTGTTGTGAACACCGCCAATCAGGGCACATTTACTACAGATACATGCATTAGGCAAAACTCTGTGGCAACTCTGTGCTTCTCACATAGCTTTACAAAGTAATTGTCAAAAATTTGTATGCATCAAACAAGGCACAAAAGTAATTGTCAAACGAATTCGTCGTTATAAACTTGTAAACAAAAAATCAGCGGATGAGCAATATGCCTGATACGTGTACCTGTTTGATATGCCTTGCCGCCAATTATTCAAAAACTATGGCAACATCAGAAAGAGAGTTAAAAATTTAGAGAATAAGAAAGTCCGCAATGAAAATAAAATAGATTTTAAATTTATGCCGTTCCGCACTGCGGGTTTTTACTTCCAAATCGTATGAAATACCGCACCGCAATGAATTCTCGTTACATTGTGTTCAGACTCTTATAGAATCTAATATGATTGGAAACTGTTTAAATCAGCTACGTCCAAACACGCATACACTGATATTTGCATTTGAGGTAAACAGTTTTGAAAGCTCTTAAATTTGTTCTTGTTTCTTTGCAAAGTAAGAGTCCAACCTAAATTAGAGCGTCAAGCGTTGCGCTAGCAGCAGGGTACGTATTTTCAGTACATTTAAACGTATAAAATATTATTTGAATATACTGAAAATACGTACCCTGCTGCTAACGTAACGCACGACGCTCTAATTTAGGTTGTACTCTAAGACATGGGTGAACATCATGTAGCAAATTTTTGCAAATCGAATTCACAGGTATTCTTATTCTCTTTTACTTAGTCTTATCTGAGATAAATTTTTGATTATCTTGTTACTCATTTTTCTCAAACGCACTGCGAGAAATTTATTATGTATGCTGTTTATGTTAAAAAATTCTTTTGCTTACATGAAAATTAAAAATTATTTTCTCTTACGAATTGGTTTTTAGTCAGAATTAAAGTGAATAATAATGTTTATTTATTACTTTTTGTTGAAACGGTTTTCTAGAAAAAAATTCTTTCATAAAAAAATCATATAAGAATTTCTTTTATTAATTGTTTCTGCCTGTGTGTTTATCTTTTTCGCTCACTTCCACAACATTAAATTTATTTTGGTCACCCATGCTCTAAGAGCAAGCATTGCTGTCTGTTTGGATGTTGTACTCTCGTCGGTGTGAAAGCACAAAAAGATCTTTATAAAAGTTTGCACATTGTGCATATGACTTGGACGTAGCTGGCTTAAATCAATAAATATATGTCTGAATCAAACAGTTTTTCATAAGTAATTAGTTGGTTACGCTTTTTTGGACAAATCACACACAAGAAATACCAGATGTAAACTCAGCCTTATAGTTTTGGAAAAAAAATGTCTTATATGTTAACTTGCTTTAATGGCTCGTTCGATATCAATATTTACTTATTTACATTTCATTCATTCATTCAAACAAAAAGCTAGTCTGTAGTATATGCCATTATATATTATTTATTTTATTTTTTTTTTCATTCCTATCATACAAATCGTTGATGCAAGAAAAAAAATATCATTAGGAATTATATTGTAATTTCTGTAGCGTAGTGTAGTGTGAAATACGTGACCTAATATGCCACAAAGAAGGATTTAATTTAATTGTTTATTTCTACGTTTTATTTTTTCGCTCAGTATTTAGGTTTTTACCTTGTCAGCTTTTATTTGCCTTATACCTTTTTTGTAAAGGCCGTAATCAAAAACAACAAAAAAGGAACAACATTTTTATTCTTAGGCAATTGTTTAAGTTTATTTTTAATTTAGTAAAAATATTTCTTGCTTTAACGATGCAAATATTTTTTTAGTCGCTTACTTTATTTATTTAAAAAAGTATAGCCAGCACTTAAGTCGCCACTATTTACAATTTGATTCGTAGACTATTTATTTTTGTTTGAGAAGCTAAAAGAACCAAAAAAAGTAAGTGGTACTAATTATAAATATATGTACTTACTCATCCGTTGAAATTAACTAACTGTTTTGCTGCTTACTAAGGCTCAAGTTCACAGGGTCGTATGCAAAAAAAACTTAACAAAGCTTTGCAAAGCAATGTTAAGTAAAATTATTATATCAAAATTCTAAAGTAGGCACCCACGTTTGTTAAGACTACTTTAAGTTGATATTTCCAAAATATGTATTTTGTACGTCAAATATTTTTGTAAATATAGCACATATTGATTCATGTTACATCTGAAAATATGTACAATTATACAAAAATTTGTTAGTGATGCACATACAATCAAAAAGAATCGAAAAAGCTGAATATTCAAATACTAATTTCATTCGAATAAAACATTGTGATAATTTTTCATATTTTTTTACTCTTACTTCATAGAAATGTTATCTGTTTTCCTACGCTCATATATTTCTTAACTAGATTCAAGATAATAAAAATTTATTTAAAAATATAAAAAAATTTTTGAATACCCGAATGAAATTGTATTCGATTTTGTACATAATATGCTAGGAACACAATTGGGACGAACGACGAATTTTTCGGTGCGAACTTTCGTCATAAAAAATAAAACACATTTGTTCATATGAAAATGAACACAAAACCGCCGTAGAACGAAATTCGTCGTGCGTGACGAACTCTGGGATAGATTTATTTCTATTTTTTTTTTCTCCCTCTCTCTTTACATAACCAGTGTGACCAGAATTTAAAATTAAATTAAGCTAAATCACGTACATATGTCTTTAATCTATTTTTAGAGAATACACATTTTGGATTAAAAAAGTCTAAAAAGCTAAATCCCTTTTAAAAAAGCTAAAAAAAAAGCTAAGAGCTTAATGAAAAATTTAAAGCTAAATCCAGAAGAAATAAACTAAATTTAGCCCAAAATTAGCTAATATGGTCACACTGACAATAACCAACTCTATCAATAAATAAGAGCTGAATTCTCTGAGTAAATTCGTCGTTATTGTGCTTCACACGACAAATTTTCGCACCGAAATCTTATCGACGAATTCGTCGATGTGGACGAAATTCGTTGTTCGTCCCAACTGTGTTCCTAGAAATAAGCTGTAAAGTGGTTGTTGAACACGGTGGTGTTACCAGTATTTATTATTAAATCACAAAATAATTAAAGTTGTCTTTTGCATATGATTTCTTAACAAAGCTATCCCTACAAGAAATGAATGACCGAAACTAATACAAAAGTAGTTTTTTCACTAACACAATTACAACAATTTTATATTGAAATCAATGGTGATCAGCGTAGTCAACTCGGTGCTTTTCGCACCGTTTTTAGTGCTTTTTGAAATTTTCGACGCGAAAAATTTTGAAGTTAGTGCTTTTTTAAACTAATTTTTGGCACTAAAGTTTAGTGACTAAACCCAAAATTCAAAAAGAATTTTCCTTATATAATATATATATTTTTTTGAAGAAGTCTAACATTTAAAAAACATAAGCACTGAAGTTAAATGGAACATTTCAAAATATTCTAATAAGATTGTACAAAACTTGGCTGAAGAAATACGTGCATTTTATTCTCAAACTTTCATGTTTTAAGCACAATTAATGGAAACAGTGTTTTGCCACACGACAAAGAAGACATAATGCAAGTATAGTCTAATAGCGAAATATTTTCTAGTCTATACAGTAAAAAGAGAATAATTCACTTAATGCAATGGATAAACTTTGAGTTTGCTATCGAGTTTTGGGTAGAAATAAAGTCTTATTACGATTCATTTGATATAAATTCGTTTGGGGCATTATCGAAATTGCAAAAATCCCGGGATTTCTGCTTAAAAATCCTGGGACTCGGGATTCAGTTTTTTAGAATAATCCCGGGTTTTCGGTATTCGGGATTTCGGTATTGGCATCCCTAGTGAAGAGGCTAGACCACCTACATACATTATTTTGTGCTTTTATTTGTTTTTAAATATTTTAATTATACATATGTATCTTTATTTTTCTATAATAAAAAACAATTAACACAATATGAAAGTCATGTTTATTAATGTAATTATGTAGGTTTGACTAGTTTGTTATGACGGTTATGTAGATCAAGTGTGATCAGTCAGACGTAACTACCACATGCATCATCAATGACAAGTAAAAATACGGCAGAGTAAGCATGTCAGCTATATATGTTCCATAGTAGACATTTTTAATTCGTTAGACAAAGGTGCAAAATCACACGTACACAAAAGTTTACACCACTTTTTCCACATTGCTGATAGAAACTTAGATAGATAGAAACTTACATAGGTAGATAAAGCCATCACCACCAGTGTTCTTCCTGGGTATGTTAGCCTTAAGGTGCTTGGCAACTAATATGAATTTTAAAGCTAAAGTAAAATATTTTTTTTTTTTTGTATAAGGGGGACAGTCTTTAGTTGACTAATGAAAATGGTTCAACCAATAAAATATATAAGAAAAAGCGTTAGTTAAACCACGGGCGAAAATTAACGATGTTGGACATTTACAATGACTGTCAAAGGCAAACTAATAGACGCTCAGCTTAAAAAAATAAATGCCACTTTCCATCTCTGATAAACAAATAAAATTATTTGACCATTAAATTGTATTTATGTGGCTTAATCAAAGAAAAACAATCAATTGCAAGTAAAAATTTTACTAGTAATAATTTTATTGTCTTTCAAATTTTCTCTCTCTCTCTCTCTTTTGACGCTCTCCAGTGATGCAAAATGTGGCACAATTGGGCCATTCGTGAGACTTTTGGATGATTGATGCTAGGAACACAATTGTTACGAACGACGAATTTCGTCCACATCGACGAATTCTTCGATAAGAATTCGCTGCGTAAATTCGTCGTGTGAAGCACAATAACGACGAATTTACTCAGCGAACTCAGCTCTTATAATTGGTAAAGTTGGTTATTGTCAGTGTGACCATATTAGTAATTATGGGCTAAATTTAGCTTATTTCTTCTGGATTTAGCTATAAAATTTTTATTAAAGCTCTTAGCTTCTTTTTTTTAGCTTTTTTAAAAACGGATTTAGCTTTTTTAGCCTTTTTTAATCCAAATTGCTCTCTAAAAATATATTAAAGACATACGTGATTTAGCTTAATTTTATTTTAAAATCTGGTCACACTGTTTATTGTATATATAAAGAGAGTGAGAGAAAATTGTTTTTTCGTCGTTCGTCGGCGTACAAAAAAGAAATAAATTTATCTCAGAGTTCGTCACGCACGACGAATGTTGTGTTCATTTGCATATGAACAAATGTGTTTTATTTTTTATGACGAAAGTTCGCACCGAAAAATTCGTCGTTCGTCCCAATTGTGTTCCTAGCATGATGGCCCTGTGGTACTCTCTAAGCTATTTTGGCCCTTTCAACTCATAATCTAACTACTAACTACTACAAATACTACTGATAGTTAGAACAATGTTATGATTGTCAAAGAAAATATTTCTTACTTTTCTTGGCAAATAGTTTAGGAATAAGCTCTCCATGCACCTATAAATTTTGGTGTTTGAGGAAACTTGAGAAGAAATCCAAAAAATTAAAAATACATATCACAATTCAGGAACTGTTGGACTAACAACTTAGGGATTATATATAGAAATAAATATAAATATGTATGATTTTTAACTAAAATTTTATTTTTTTGAGCAACATAAAAATATGCATTTAATTTACTTTGACAAAAAGTACTTTAAAGTTTTAAAAATTTGGTCGCACAATTTTGTTTGTGTTCAAAATAAAATAAAACACATGTATTATATTAATATTACATACTTTTGTTCTTATTTAAATGAAAAGATAGTAATCAAATACGTAAAAAAAATTTTTGGTCCTTTTAAATCGTTAATTTGGCTCTTAACCAAAAAATTTAAAATGCATCACTAACGCTCTCCCTTTAAAACTTTTTGCGTTAATGAACACTTTTAGGTAAAAATTGTTAAAAATTCGTTACAGTTTTTATTAAATGAACAAACCTATAATCACAATTTATTTCAAAATATTTTCATATATTTTGCTGTCACTTACAATTAATCAACAAGTTTTTGATTTTCACAGATTGAACCGAAACTGAACAGAACGGAACAGAAAAACTAACGACTTGTGTAAGATTTCTGTAAACAAAAAAAAGTCAGCTGATTCGTAAGAGAATAAAAAATAAAAACTTATTCTGATTTACAAAGCTTATGGAAAAATTGCGTACGTGTTGTCATATTGTTTTGAGCTTGTTTCCACAAATGTTAAAACTTAAACATAAAAATTATTATTCTGCTTTATTTTTTGCTTGTTAGGTTCGTACTTTTTTACACATTTGCTGCCTCAAAGTCAATGTCAAAATAAAACTAAAGAATGTAAGTTTTAATCTCATTGTAATGCAACACATGCAATGCAACAACAATAACAAGAACAACAACAATGACACACAAATACACAAATGCACATGTTCCGAAAAAAAAATCTGTTAACATTTGCACATGTTTGTGTCTGTGTGTGTGTTTTGTGTGTGTGAATGTGTGTGTATTTGTGCTTTTGTAGTTCTTATATCGAGCCATAACCGCTAAAATATCTTAAGCGACACATTTTTTGGACTTCGTTTTTTTGACGAAAATCGACTATTTACGATCGGAAATAATCAATTTAGGTCAAAAATTGAAGTTCGAAAATTATGTCGCTTAAGCTATTTTGGCGGTTATGGCGCGATATCTGTGCCATACAAGTGGGAAAATATTTGAAATTGGAAAAGGAAATTCATATTCACTATCAATATATCCAGCTATCGTATGAGTGTCTCTGTGAGTGCACGAACGCACTTATTTAAATAAACATTCTTGCGGCCTAATTTATAAGGACAGTTCTATTAATATTTTATTAGCAAAAACGCAATAATAGTACTCGTACATACATATTTATTAACGTTAAACTGCACCATTAAGCTGTTATAAGCCTTCGATAATTATCATATAGTTATTGTGAACTCTACCCTTCTTTAAACCTTTGATGTCTTATTCATTAAAATAATTAGACTTAAGAGTAATATAAAAGAAATTCCCAACAAAGCACAAATTATTCATAAAAACATTTGTGTTTATAATAAGACTATATTTTTAATGGATTTTAATGCACACCACTTTCATTTTAATAATCGTTTAAGAAACTAATAAGTTGATATTTCAAAACTACCAAACTGTAGTTATCTAATGTTAAATCTATCATGAAGAATTTGAGAATTACATACGCACAGAAGAATTATAATAAGTAAGTTTAAAAGCCTCAGACAAAAAATTTCAGAATGGAATAAAGATATATATTAGTGTTTCATATTTTCATTTACATATGTATATGCATTTATGTATGTATATTCAATTTTAAATTATATATATGTATAAATATTTTAGCACTAGGGAATGGCTATAACCAGGAACAAAGACTTCATACACCTAAAATATGATATTAAAACGAGAAATATGCACTAAAAATAATACAATATGCACTTATTTTTTAATTTTCTCTTTTTTCTATAGCGTCTTCTTCATTTAAAGCTTTTACATTATCTTTAAATTTATCAAATTTTTTAGTTTGCATAATAAGCGGCAGCGTAGAGACACGTTCCTCATCCTCTTATTACAGCTTGAGATTAAGATTTAGATCAGGATGCTTTTCTTTAGATACTGCTACCAGTTATCTTTATTTATATATTTATTTATTTATTTATTTATTTATTTAGTACATATTATACAAAGTAAATTTGTATAATATGGTGTTGCACAAGTATGGGCGGAGTAACTAGACCATATGCCCAAGATGGTATTAACAGTATTTTAAAAGTTTTTGTGACTGACTGTACACGACCTATGCCTTCACATAGGAAGTAGCAACGTGGTTGTTAAAGAAATTCCACAAAAAACCGCAAGATTATACGGTTATCCGTGGCAGATCAGTCAACCAGTGCGAGCGAGACGAAAAACTCTCGAAGGCCAAACAACATACACAAGCCTGACCGCACTTAAGAAATAATTACGATGACGCGAGAGATGTTCCTCAACCCAGAGCTGCTTTACGACTGTTATCTTGATTTATATTTGTATTTCTTCGCTCGAGATATTCAATAGATTACATTTGAACAAATCAAGAAATATTTCTATATTATGCAACATTTTAATTTAGAGTTGTACTAGTCTCGATTAATAAAAAATTTATTTAATATTTATTGAATTTTTTTAAGATTTTTTTTTAATATTTCGAAGCACTTAGCATTTAGACCATTTTTATAATTAATGCCTGGTACGGACTTCATACGGAATTTCAGGTTATCATACAAACTGAATGTAAAAAAATTATGGAAATTCAGGTTGGTAAATTTCATAAAGAAATTTTCATTTGTTAGTACGGACTTCCAAAAGGAAAATACAAGGTATTTTTTATATCTCCTTAAGGAGCTATAAATATAAATGCTGACTTTTTCAGTCAACTGAAACAAAAATTAATGTTCAAGCAATTATTTGGTCACGGAGTTTTTGACATTTATAATTTTCATCAATTTGTTATTAATTTTTAGTATTTTTGTGTGTTTTAAATTGAAAAATAAATGAATTTGTGTTTATGCAAACATAAGTCTCCACTAAAGCCTACACAAATATTTTTCCGTGTAGAAATAAGTGTAAATTTATAATTGTGAAATTCCGTAAGAACTCCATACCGGGCTTATTAAGGTCACACATTTGCCTCTGAAAATCTACCAAATGGCAATTTATATTAAATCTGGAAGCTGAATATTTGTAGAATCGTTTAACTTATTCTAGAATAATTTAAGCAAATAAATTTGTGAAAAACTATCACACTAGGCATATATCGTCACCTAAAATCCAAAAAGCCGTAACAACCAAAAAATTCAAAATTGATTTTTTGATTTATTATGATGTGATTAATCAAAATTACATCATAATCAATCAAAAATTGTATCTTGAATTTTTTGGTTGCTACGGCCTTTTGGATTTTAGGTGACGATATGTAAATGTCTAACTTGAACTTGTAAAAAGTTATCCGAAAGCCTTCCAGATAGCAATTTTTGTGCAATTTTGAGAGCGAATGAAATTATTTCATTTCCTGTACAAACTAGTACGAACTTTTTCTTCTGGGTAAGTTTAGACAAGAATTAAATAATCAGCTATTTTTTGTTTACATATGAAACTGAAAAATTAATTAGAAAATTTGCAAATATAGGAAAAAATTGTTACACACAAATTTATTAAAAAGCAAAATGGAAGGTTTTTTGAACAAAGTTGAAGTTTTAAGTACATTTGTGCATAGTTCTCCATTTCTTTAATATAAAAAAATGCTCTTTTAAGCAATTCACTTTTTTGGGACTTATTTTCATTTACTTTTTACAGCTGTTGCCAGTTAATTAAATTTAATGTAAAAAGTAAGCAACATTAGTATATCAAGATGTGCAATTATGGTTTTTTGCATTCCAGGAATTTTGGATAACTTTTGCATGTTCAGAGAGTAATTTTCTTTTTCTCTCATTAGTCCGAACTTGTACGAAATCTTTGGAACACACCTCATATGAATAACAATTCCCCGGGAGTTGTTTCCCTTTTCCCATTCCTCCTGTTATAAATTAAAATGTCTCCGGAAAAAAACTCCCCGGGAATATTATATATATATATTATATATATTCTAAATATGAGGGAGAGGGAAAATTTTTCGAGTTTGAGTTTTCTCTCCAAACATTTTGAAGGGAAATAATGCAACAATTTTAAAATATGCTATATTTTCATCTGGTTTGAGGCATTTGTACCCAAGCCCTTCGCACATCAACTTTAAAAACATTAACTACTTCTACCTTCAGAAAAAAAATCCAAAAAAAAACAATCAATTTTGCACGCCTCGTTCACATAATAGGTAAATAAAATATTTTTTTCCCTCTAATATCAATACTGTTAAGAAAAACTTTATGAAGCTTACAATTTTCTTTGTACATACAGTCATTGGGAATTTAATTTACTTGCATCTGCACCTGGCCAGTCTTAGCTCCACTTTTTCAGCATAAAGTTATTCCGCATGCTTGCGAATGGTTACGCTGTTTATTCTATTTTTTATTTAAGCAGAAAAAAGATATATGTATGTATATACAGGGTGGGCCAAAAGAAACTAAGGGGTGTAAAAGTTTAATAACTTTTTTGTTTATTAATTTTTTTTTATTTTTTCTTTCAGATTATATAGACAACACTTGGAGAATTTATAATGGAGAGGTTCACAACTGAACAGAGAACCAGAACAATAGAATTTTATTATTTAAACCAGAGATCAATTATTTTAAGCTCATTTTCATTTGAATGGCTTTGTTAATAAGCAGAACTGTAGGTTCTGGGGTTCTCAAAATCCAAGAGCCATTCATCAACGCCAATTGCACCCCATCAGGTGTACAGTATGGTGTGGGATCACATCTGAAAATGTCATTGGGCCCTACTTCTTCGAGAATGAAGATGGAAGTGCTGTAACCGCAAATGGAGAGCGGTATCGGTTTATGATAGAAAATTTTTTACGTCCTGCTCTTGAAAACAGACCTGGTATGTGGTTTCAGCAGGACGGAGCCACTGCCCATACTGCCCGAGACAAAATGGCACTTTTAAGTCAAATTTTTGGAGAGCGAATAATTTCTCGAAATTCGGAAATTATTTGGCCAGCGCGATCGCCAGATTTGACAGCACCCGACTATTTTCTTTGGGGTTTTTTGAAGGAGCGAGTGTATGTGAACAAGCCAGAGACAATCCTTGAACTCAAAGCAAACATTGTTGCAGAAATTCGAACGCTACAGCCACAAGTTTTGAAAAATGCTCTAAAAAGGGCCCATCAGTGCGAAGCTGAAAACGGTGGTCATTTAAGAGACATCATTTTTCATACTTAGTGTAAAAAAAATTCCATTTTGTATATTATATAATCTGAAAGAAAAAATAAAAAAAAGTTAATAAACAAAAAAGTTATTAAACTTTTACACCCCTTGGTTTCTTTTGGCCCACCCTGTATTAATCTCTATTAATGATTCCGGGAATTTAAAAAGCGGGGAAAAAATGGAGGATATTTTGTGGGTATTTTCAAAAATATATCAGCAAGCTAGCATTGATTTTGGGAATTTAAAGGGGAAAAACAAAACATAAACCGTAGATGAATTTTCCCAGGAGCACTTTTGGATTCCCGCGCCAAAGTCTCTTATATTCTTAAAATAGACAATTAGGATAACAAAATGATACAACCGTGCTAAAATTCTGTCGAGCCGTTTTCGAAGAAAATAGACTTAATCGAAAATTACTTAATCGACAGAATTTTAGCACGGTTGTGTCATTTTGTTCTCCTAAGTGTCCAGTTTAAGAATGTATCACGTTTTGGAGTGGGAGTCCAACATTGCTCCTGGAAAAATTCATCCACGGTTTTTGTTTTGTTTCCCCCTTTGAGTTCCCAAAATCGTTGATAGCTTCTTGATATATTTTAAAAAATACCAACGGACTTTCCCCATTTTTCCTTGTTCTTAAATTCCCAAAATTGACGCTTTTTTGTCGACGCTATCTTGGCACACGTGCAGAATAAAATGTAAACATTAAACAGCTGAGATTAAAATCTCTCCCGTATTTGCTTATTTCCCATGAACAAAAAAACAAAAAACAAAATTGCGCACTACGTAGGTCCGTTATTTTATTTTCTAATTGTGACTTAGACATAGAATACTTGTTGTAAGCAAAGTACACATATATTTGTGTGTGGAATGTGCTCTCTCTATCTCTCTCTCACACACTTTATAGAACAAACACTCGTTTGTATTATATGATGAAGTAGATGCGCAGTAGAAAATTTTTTTGTACGGCTGAGTGCGCAATCTTGTTTTTTTTTTTTTTTTATTCATACTTATTCTTCTTGAACAAATAAAAAACTCGCCCGGGAAAATTCATAATTGGACTGATAAACAAAATGTAACAAAACGAAAAATTAATATGGAATGGGGACCACTAAAGGCCGCCTCTGTTATTATACTTATGTAAAGCATTTTGGAAGACGCCTTTACACATCTTTTTTTCTCGCTGGGTATAAACAACAAATCAAACAACAATGTGAAGTAAAAACCACATGAAACAGTTTTCATTCAGCTATCACACACGAGAACAAATCTGCTGACATAACATGCCAGTTTGTAGGTAAGAGAGGCGAAGACAGTGGCTTTGTGGTTGGCATAATTTTTCAACCAGGCACAGCCACACATCATCGGCACAAAACAACTTAAAAACCAGCAAATGTTAAAAGAATACAAAAAACACTAATACACACAAAGCAGTGTGCACGTATACATTTTTATGACAGATGAATTAGTATCGTATGTTCTACAAAGAACAAAAATTGTGCCGGCGTAAAAATTACTCCCGTGTGTGATACGCCGCCATTCACAATAAATAAAACTACACGAGCGTGCATACAAAAAAGAAACAGAATAGATTTAAAACAAGTTTAAAAACTTTATCTACAAAAAGAACTAAAAAAGATTTTTTAGTTGAATTTCATTGTCAAAAAGTTTTGTATGATGTTAAATTAATGGTATGTATATGGTAAGAAAAAAGAAGAAAAAAATACTAATATATGTATTTGAGATACATACATATATGTATGTATAATTAAGTGAGCACGCAGTAAATTTCAAAATTTAATTTAAAGTTTTTATTATTTTATTATATGCCTTTTTTAGGGTTCCGTACACCAAAGGTGAAAAGACCCCTATTGTTTTCGATACGCTGTCCGTCTGTCCGTCACACGGTATTTTCTCAGGAACCGTAAGAGCTACGGACGTGAAATTTGGACAGAGTATGTAGAAACTTGGCCACTACAACAACAAATATATGAGAATTAAAAATTAAAGGGTGTTCCAAAACGAGCAACGAAAAATGTTAAAATCCCATGTAATATACATACAATGGTATGTACATATGTATGTATATTGAAACTTGAATTTTGTAAAATTAGTGTATTTTCATACAGACTACAACAATTAACACTAAAATTTAAAAAAAATTAAATTAAAGGGTGGTCCATCAGTTAATGCAATTTTGACTATGTAATTTTGACAATTTGCTATATCTTGGAAACCGTAAGAGGCAAACACTTGAAATTTTCAAAAACGGTAAAACTAAAAAAACCGAAAATTATAAAATGGCCAAACCAAAAAAAATCGCCAAAAATTAAAAAAAAAATCGCCAAAACGAAAAAAATCGCCAAAATTAAAAAAAAAAAATTCTAACACTCAAATAAATCGACAAATTTGAAAAAATCGCCAAAATGAAATAAAACGCCAAAATTAAAAAAACGCCAAAAATCGAAAAAAATCGCCAAAAAGCAAAAATGTCGCCAAAACTAAAAAAAAAATATTATATAAACATTTTTAGATTTTTAATTGAACTATAGTGAATTTTTAATCAGAAATAATTTTTAATCAGGCTTAAGTTCAGTAATTTCAATTCTTTTTATTGAATGAAATATTTTATTAATTAATGTGAGTTTCTAAAGAAGAGAAGAAAAATTAAATTAGACTTTTAAGCTGGGGGAAATACCGATATTTTCATCACCAAAGGTAAATCAATAATTGTACACAACAATCATTTCTCACATTCCGTTTCATTAGAATTTACGTTAAATAGCTGATGTTAATAACAATCTCTACCCAAGTAGATAGACTAGGGTGCTGATGAAGTGCGTTGCTGCACAGAAAAATATCGGTATTTCCCCCAGCTTAAAAGTCTAATTTAATTTTTCTTCTCTTCTTTAGAAACTTACATTAATTAATAAAATATTTCATTCAATAAAAAGAATTGAAATTACTGAACTTAAGCCTGACTAAAAATTATTTCATTTTTATATAAAAAAAATCGCAAAAATTAAAAAAATCGCCATAAATAAAAAAAATCGCCAAAATGAAAAACGCCAAAAACCGAAACAAATCGCCAAAACAAGAAAATAAAGTGTCAAAACTAAAAAAAAAGAGCCAAAACTTAAAAAAATCTCCAAAACCGAAAAAATGCAAAAAACGCTACACAAAAATACCGAAAAGACCCCAAAAACAAAAACGAAAAAAAAATGCCAAAACTATTTTTTATATAGAATGAAGTTTGTATTAAATTACATATCTAGTGTTCGTACGGAACCCTTCATGCGCGAGTCAGAGTCTGCTGCTGAAAATAATCAACTATGAATAACTTAAATAGATACTTAAAAAAGTTAACACTTAGGGCCAATTTCACCAAATTATTTAAATATCAATTCATATTTAAAATCAATTTTTCCATACAAAAATTCATGAAAATCGACATTTAAATATGAATTGATATTTAAATAGAGTTGGTGAAATTGGCCCTTAGTGATAATTTCTGAATATGCGCCATTGACACCAAAGATTCACTAGTAAATTTTAGGGGCTCTAGTCTACGATATCGATATTTCCTCGCTCGATGTCAATAGTAAAATTGTAGTGATTTACTAGTGACATTATCAATAGTACTACTGACCAAGTATACCCCAGCCAATATAATCGCCTATGGAAATATAACATAGGGTTGTCATTGAAAATCTACCAGTAAACTTTACCACTATTGACGAAGTAGTTCTTTAAGACCATATGGAGGTATTTGAACCAAAGATTCACTAGTAGATTTCAGTGACCCGCGTCTATATATAGATTTATTCAATATTATTGCACAGCATAATTAAAAAAGAAAAACAACCTATTGACGCGTTCATTGACAATGTCACCAAAAATACACTAGAACTGTTGTTTCTAACGTATCTCTACTCGCGCATAAAAGGAAAGTGGTCGACATTTTAACTAGTGCAATTGTCACTAGAGAAAGATTATGGACATAGGGACATCTGGTTCTAGGCTAACTAGAGGGAAGTTATACTCACACTCACATACTCAATATTTTTTACAGTGCACCTTCTCTCGCTTACGTGGATACAAATTTTAATGCGAATGAGATTCTTACCTCATGATTTGATTTTTTATTTTTTAATTAAATTTGTATATCAAAATAAATATGTGCTTCGGTATTTGATAAATGTACATAATTCATTAATTATTTAAGCTTCAATATTCCATCAAATCACCATATACTAATTGCACTGAAATAAGCACTTTAAACGAAATGCTACAATGTGGGACATCTCGAACAAATATCATGATATACGTAAGCAGGTTTGTAAGCCAATAGCAGCTTGGTATTCCCTTACAAACCTGCTTACAGCAAAGCAATAATTTTTGCTGGAAAGGATCAAAACATCAAAACAAATGCCAAAACTATTTTTTATATAGGATGAAGTTTGTATTAAATTACATATGCGCGAGTCAGAGTCGCACTTTACTGAATTTATTGTATATTCATATATACATATGTATGTACACTTTCTGATGGACTGGCCATAACAAAACCCATGTCTTTAAAACTTTCACTGATAGTGTGCAAACCAGGAATGCTCATAACCTATCTAAACACTTTTGGCACCACAGCTTTTAAATGAAGTGTTTTTCGGAAAAATTTTGAAAGTAAGCCTTTTTGAAAGGCGTTTTTTCGACTTCTCTCGCTAAAAATGGGATAGCGATATGTAATTATAATCCATTTTCATTATTTTATAAGGTAAGGTATATGTAGATTATAAAGAACCATTGCATTTCGAAAAAATATCCCAGCAAAAATAAATTTAGTACAAGTAAGCACTAAGACAAAAAGAAGTGCTTCGGAGATGCCCTGTACTAACCCTGAAGGAAATGTAAACAGTGAAATTTTAGTGATTTACTATTGACATTGTCAATAGTACTACTGACCAGGTGTACCTCAGCCAATGTAATCGCCTATTGACATTTAACATTAACTTGTCATTGAAAATTGACCACTACACTGTAGCACTACTAAATAAGTAGTTCTTTTGGGAGCACATGGAGACATTGGCGCATATTCAGAAATCGTAACCATAGTCGAAACTAATAAAATAGAAACTAAAAAATAGTTCATAGATAGTTATAGCTCTTATTCATAATTCATAACTAGTCCAGCAACTGCTTTCAGCTGATAAACGATATGCAACCTTGCATATTGTTATGTAGAGAGCATAAAATGTCGATAATATTTTGAACGATAAATTCTGTAACTAATTGAAAAGCTTATGAAGCTATTAACAAACAGTTTTATTTCCTGAAAAAATTATGCAAATTCTAAAAAAGTAAGTTTTAATTTATAGTCTGTATATAAATCAATTAAAATAAGTGCTTGTAAAAATAAAGTTATTCAATAGAATTTTATTGACCAAAAACACATCTCTAATTTATTTTATTGCTTTATATGGATATTTTTTTGGACGCAATAGAAATAAATGCAAGAAGTAAAGATAATAAGGTAAGCTTATTATATAGGAAAATGTTAGAAAATAAAGAGTATTTGTTCTTTTGTGCATTTTAAAGAGCTACAAATTGATTTTACCTTTCAAATAAATTGTAAATGAAATCCTCACAAAAATATCAATGTGAAAAAAGGCCAAGTTCCTATCCAAAGTGTCGGCCATCAAAAGCAGTGAGATATAAATTTTGACCAAGTTCTTGTTTGGCACAACACCTTTCACTGACATATGCTATGCATTATATACATTTGTAATCGTAAGGTTGTCATATAATTTTTAGATAATCTGCTAACTTGGCAATATTCTTACTAGTGATGAGCGAAAGTGTGATTTTTTAATAATGTTGCTCCTTGTGAACGTGATTTCTAAATCGCTGTTCTTTTAAACTGTGACTGTGATCACAGTTTAGCAGTATTTTGTTTGTAGCAGTTCTGTTATTTTGAGAAAATCTAATAAGAAGAGCAGCAATGAAATTAAACAGTGACTGTGATCACGATTTAACACATTTCAGCTCTTCTACTTTAAAAGTATCTATTAGTATTGGTGTTTTGATAAATACTAATAAGAAGAGCACCAAGAACAAGCAATTAGCAATCAACCCCGTTCAAATATTCAGAATAAATAAAAAAAAAATATTATATAAGAGGCAGAGACAATCAGGGCTATCATGAATAAAATTCCGCGTGAAATTTTTCCCGGGGAACAATTCCAATTAATGGCAAGTAATAGGGAAAACAAAAAATTCTAATTGGAAAAGGGAGAAATTCCACGGGGAATTTTATTCATGATAGCCCTGAATAAAATTGCAAATATAAAAATGTAAGTTGTACATAGTTGCCAGAAAAAATGATTTGACACGATTTGACGATTTTTTTCTTGACAAAAGCTGAAGGTATAAAAAAATTAATGTGGTAGCTTTATTTATTGTAAAGTAAGCATTAGTGTCCTGCACAAGACTATTTATAAGACCTTTCAAGACATGAGAGATTTTTTCAAATGCTTTACTACAGAGAAATATTCTAAAAGAATCGCTAAGCAACACTGTTGGCAAGTAATTTTTTTCGGTGGTTTGTCTTGCCAACAGTGTTGTTTAGCGATTCTTTTAGAATATTTCGCTGTAGTAAAGCATTGGAAAAAATCTCTCATGTCTTGAAAAGTCTTATAAATGCTCTTGTGCAGGACACTAGTAAGCATGCAAGAACAATCACAGTTTGTATGAAAGAACTATATTTCCAAAACCTGTTACTTGATAAATTCAGTCACAGTTGTGATTTGTGATTTTTCAATCGCTGTGAAAAAGTAACAGGTTTCTAAATATCGCTCAACTCTAATTCTTACCTTTCTAAATAAAAAAAGGAGAGAATAATGTATATTTATTCTATAACATGTATGTATATATGTTCTTTTTAAACTTAAAATTTCTAGTGATTTGTATTTATATTAATGATCACTGTGTCAGATGAAAATGACAGTTACATAAAATACTGGGTAAGAGCGTGATAGGTGTTGGATTGTACACCTTAGAAATGCACTTTTGTTTCATTACAACGGGTACGCAATTTGGTAAAAGTCGTCTGAAAAGAAATATGTAATATATAGCGTAAATTTAAGTGGGCTTGACCACGATTTACATATTAAAGTCTGCTTAGCCGAAGTACATAAATCAAAAGGATATGCCCAATGTGTATGCAAAGTTTCAATAGGGTAGCTGGTGCTTTAATTTTTGGATTTTCCGATTGAGTAAAATGTCAAATCTCTATAGTATAATATTGCATAAAATTTTTATGGGACTTTTATATCTGCTAGTGCATATGGTTTATGTAAAGTTTCGTAGAAAAAAGCTATTGAGAAATATATGAGTAATAGACTAAAAACTGCTAAGCCGAAGTACATGAAAGAAAAAGCTAAGATTTATGGGTTTATTCGCGGCTACTTTTTAAAACAGGAAATTTTTACTTTGGATAAGTGCAATCTGTATGAAAAGTTTCAATGAAATTTAACTTAATTTTGTGTTTACACTGCTTGTTTCCAACCCCTGATAGAAACTACTGGTTTTTTAGATTTTTCTTAGTGATCTCTGATCTAGATTGATTTGTGTACCAAATTTCAGCTCTCTAGCGTGAACTTTACTTTATAATTTTATGAGCATTACCCCATCCCACTATTTTAAACTCACAATATTGTTGTGAGCAGCACTTATAATTCATGCTAATTTTCTTCTAAAATATGCTAGACCGAATTAGATTAAACACAAGGCTAAAATTGTATGGGATTTCTTACGCCCACTTTTTTAGGTGACAGTTTAAAGTATTGTATACGTGTAACGTATATGCAAGGTTTCACTAAAATGGCTTAAGTTAAAAGCTGAATATTAACAGCTTTATTTATATAACTTATTAATGCTTTATAAAAAGGTTTTAAGACAAATTTTCATTAAAAAAATTTCTTAAAAAGCCTTAATAAGTTTTATAATTAAGGCTGTCAGTTTTCAGGTTCAAACAATAGTAGCGTGGCCCCGCCCATTCTGGTAAAATTTTTTGGTTTTTCAGATTTTTATAGTTGGTTTCTCACCTAGACCTACTTGTGTATCAAATTTCAGGTCATAAGCGCAACTTTTAATTATTAGTATTTATGGGCGTAACCCTGCCCACTTTTCCAAACTCAAGATTTTTTTCGGCTAGTGCTTATTATTCGTGTGAAGTTTCGTTGCAAACGGATAATAATACATACAGAAATAGTATATCTAATGGCCTAATTTTGTAAAACTAAACGAATTTTCGTTATCGTTTCTGGTTGGAGCGAAAACAAAATTATTTTAAATTTTGTAAAACGCTAAGTTGATTTCATTTCTTGTCAAAATATTATAATTGAAAAATATATTATTCATTATAAAAAGCTGAATATAAAAATATTTTCAAAGTCAAACTTAATTAAATTATGGAATATGCACCAACGAAACAAGAAATTCTAAATCAGGGGCGTTAGTTAAGGGCCAATAAATACTTATTGGAATGTTTGTGAAACTTTGAAACGTTCAATATTTCAATGCTGGAGTGAAATGTTAATGTATGTATGTATGTATGTATGTTTTTTATCATACACATCAATTCAGTCAAGTTCCTATCCAAAATCTCACAAGTGCAATCGACAAGGTCTCATATCAGTTCTAGGCAACCTGCTTACTTCACAATAGAGCTGTGTAGCTCATGAACGAACGGGTTAAATTGAACGAATCACTTAATTGAACGAACTGATCCGGTGATTTTACTGAACGCCTTTGGATCAGTAGTGTACCGCTCGATGTTTTCGTTCATTCAGTTTGTGTTTCGTCTTTTATGTCAAATTTTCTTTCTTTCATGTTTGCTATTTATGTTATGTCTTTTTGTTTGAGTTGAGTTTTTGTGTGTCTAAAAGGTTTAGGTACGTGTATACTAAATTATATTTAGCATCGCTGTGGCACTGCCATCATTCTTTTTATAATTTGATTTAATAGTCTTTTCACAAGAAGTATTTTTACTAGTGTTTTTTTTTTATAAAGTGTTTTTACAAAGTAAAGATGTTAGACCTTAACTGTATATATGTAGTTTATACATATATTTCATTACCTCAATCTAAAATGAATTTGTAGTGCTTGAGATATTTTTTTTTTTTTTTTTTGTTTCGGTTAAATATTTTTGAGGACAAAATTTTAACTTAAACTTTGAGAATTAACATTCAAACATTGATGCGCTTTTGATATATAAATAACGATAAAAGCGTTACAATGCTTTTATTAATTATCGGAAGAAAAAAATAGCAAAACCAAACAAAAGTACCTTTCTTAATCTTAATATTAAACTAAATATTAAGCCAAAATAAAATGTACAATATTTTAGTCGAAAGAACAAGAAATTATTTATAAAATGAATTTAAATATAATTTTTTAATTAAATAATTCAACTTTTTTTTAATAAATTCTTCAATTAATTCATTAGCATTGTTTAAATATTCGTATATACAACCGATTTTATTATTCTTACAAAATAGCATTGTTTCATACTGTCGTTCAAAAGTGAACGATTGAACGAACGGGTCAATTTTTTGCTAATTGAACGAAAATGACCGGTCACCGGTCACAACATTTTTCCCCACATAAAGAAATAAAGAGATATCCGCTATTATCTGCTGTATTATAAAGGTAAAAATATTGCATGCAGGTTGCATAGAAGTAACATGACACCCTAACGATTATAAATTAATATACATATGTATCACATGTAATATTGTGATAAGTATTGTGCCAAACAAGAACTTTATAAAAAAAATTATCTCACTACTTTTGATGGCCGAAATTTTGAATAGGAACTTGGCCTTTTTTCGCACTTATATTTTTGTGAAGATCTAACTACTTTTTGTTTTCTTTAATAAAACATTGCAAATTAAAGATTTCTAGTCTGTTATATTTCTATTAATGATCACGGCGCCAGTTTAAATGGGCAAAGTTAAATAATATAATGGTTTAAAAAGAGATACATAATAGTATAACATCACGTTAAATTTTATGACCACGGCCCAGTTTCCCTGGTTTAACAATCGATGCTTTCGAATTTTTCTTGTTCGTAACTCACCTAGGCCTAATTGTGTAACAAAACATAGCTCTGTAGTTAAAGGTCAAGTGCTTCGTCAATTTGATGACTGTATCAGTGGTCAGTGTCAGTGAGTATGTCTTAAGAAATGCACTTTTTGCATCTCCATTTATCAGGAAACTTTCATTACACACTTTCAAACTTCGCATTAAATTTTATCATTTTACCATTGATAGGAACAAAGTAGTTATGAGGGTGTTAAAGCGAATGTATGTGTAAATATAGGCACTACATCCATAGGCCGAGCTGGCCTGGAGCTCTATCGTGCACCTAGATCAAAATCAGGCAAATGCACACATATATAAAAAAAGAGAGTAAAATTCATGCTTGTACGAATGTGCGTGTAAAAAATATCATAATGAAGTAGTCACGGGCGGCCTTTTGTTTATCTTTGACCTAGATACTAATTTACTCATTATTGCAGCAAAACTAATGCAATAATGCAGTTAAAACTTTTAAAACGAATACAATTTAATAAACGTTTTCATATGAGCCGTAATACACGAAAATGAGGTTGAAATTGTATGGGCGTATCAACGCCCACTTTTTTATGAAAAATTTTTAGGCTTGCATTATCGAAGCATGTGTGCCGAGTTTCAATAAAATAGCTTCCATTAAGCGCCTTGGATTTGCTTTTTTAATTCTAGCCTTTATGGGCGTAGCCCCGCCCTCCTGGACAAAATTTCCGGATTTTGAAATTTTTTAGTTTATTGTCCCCCTAGACCTAGTTCTGTAGCAAATTTCAGCTCACTAGCACAGATTTTAATTTTTATGGGCGTAGCCCATGGTTAAAATTTTCGGGCTTTCAGACTTTTCTAGTTCATTGCTCACCTGGATCTACTCGTGTACCAAATCTTAGCTCTCTACCTATAGCGAAAGTGCTTCATCAATTTGATGAGTGATCAGTGAGTCAGTGAGTATGTCTTAAAATATGCACTTTTTGCACCTCCATATCTCCGGAACCTTTCATTCAAACTTCGCATATGAGGTAACATGAATTTATTCTAATTATGATTTAAATTTCATAATTTTACGGTAGCGGGGAACAAAGTTATGAGGGGGGTAAAACAGCTCCAATGGCTTCCTATAAATATACACACTGCTTGCATTGGCCAGAACTTGGCCTGGAGCACTGACGTGCGCCTAGATCAACCAGCTGTTCTTTGAATGTATTAGTTAGCTGGCATTTAGTTACAGATTTACCCATAATTAATATTTCAATATTTCATCAAATCACCATATACTAATTGCACTGAAATAAGCATTTTAAACGAAATGCTACAATGTGGGACATCTCCAACAAATATCATGATATACGTAAGCAGGTTTGTAAGCCAATAGCAGCTTGGTATTCCCTTACAAACCTGCTTACGGCAAAGCAATAATTTTTGCTGGAAAGGATCAAAACATCAAAACAAAACCAGTTCATTACAAGCCTTGTTATGTATTTGGAAATTATGCTGCTTCTCGTGATCCATTGAATATATCTCAATAATATTAGACACAAATATAGACTATAGACGAAAATATGTTTTTTTCTAAAACAAATCTGTGTAAATACTTGCATGTATATTGTATAAATTAACGAACAAATCATAAGAATTCTTTTTACAAAAACAAAGTTATTAAAAGAAAAAAACGTGAGAATATTTTTCAACATTTTTGCTATTGTTTATCTCAAAACAGACTTGAAGATGAATAACATTAATTTTTGCTAACATATTGTCGGAAATAAAATTAATTATTTACTTTTACCTTCTACTTTGGAATACATACATATACATAAATACATATGTATATGTCCCACTGTGCCAAGTAAATTTAGAACAATTAAATTCATAGTATGTACTCGCAATATCAACAAGTTTGTGTACATATATTATCTGTGTAAATTTGATTGAATCGTTTTTAACAACATCAAAAAAAAACGAAAATATTTATTTTCATTTGGTTGGACGTTTGTCAGCAAAAGATAAAATAGACAGGAATGGCTGTGCAATAGAGAGCTGCCTAAACAGTCTTGAAATGTATTCACGTCGCATGTATTATACTAAACCAATAATAAATGCTGTCGTACTATAAGCGAAGCACGATGGATGTATTGGTGTATATGTATATCAGTTGTAACAACCCTGCAGAAAGTGCGAATAGTGAAATTGTGGTGATTTACTAGTGACGTTGTCAGTAGCACTACTGACCAGGTGTACCCCAGCCAATGGTATCATCTATTGACATTTAACATTAGCTTGTCATTGAAAATCCACCACTAGACTATAGCACTACTGAATTAGTAGTTCTTTCGGGACCAAATGGAGACATTGGCACCAAAGATTCACTAGTAAATTTTAGGTGCTCTAGTCTACAATATCGATGTATCGTCTCTCGTTGTCAATAGTGATACTGACTAGGTACCCCAGCCAATGCAAATGCCTATTGACATATAACATTGAAATAACAGCACTATTAAGGTAGTTCTTTTACGACCATATGGAGATATTTGAACCAAAGATTCACTCGTAGATTTTAGTGACCCTCGTCTACATATCGCTCATTTGCTTCAATAGTGGCATAACTCAAAAAATGAGTTTTTTGAGTTAATAATGCAGAAAGATGCGGCATTTTGTATTTTATCTTGTGTAAAAATTTCACATAAATAGCTTGTACCATCACCTCCTGAGAGAAGAATTTTTTTTCATTTCTCCATTGAGTTGTATGCAAAATAAAAACTTAAAACGCGTTTTCTGCAAAACTGGTTTTTTGAGTTATGCCACTATTGAAGTAAATGAGCGATATGTTTATTTAATATTATTGCACAACATAATAAAAAAGAAAAACAAACTATTGACGCGTTCATTGACAATATCACCAGAAATACACTAGAACTGTCGTCTCTAACGTATCTCTACTCGCGCATAAAAGGAAAGTTGTCTACACTTTAACTAGTGCAATTGTCGCTGGAGAAAGAGTATTGACATAGAAACATATGGTTCTAGGTTGACTAGAGGGAAGCGATGTCGCAAGACAGCTTGCTTGTTAGGCCGGGTTTCCATCTGTGTGCCATGTGCCACACAAGCGTAAAAAAAAACGTAACCACTAATTACTAATGAAAAACAGTTTGATTCAGACACGTATTTATTAAGTTAAACAGTTTCATACATAACTAATAGACAATTTTATAGAATCTGACATGATTGGAAACTGTTTAAATCAATATATATATGTCTGAATTAAACAGTTTTTCATTAGTAATTAGTTGGTTACGCTTTTTTGAGCAAATTTTTTTTTTTTTTTTAAATGCATGTTTATATTTATTGTATCTTCAAATATGAACTAACAATAAGTATTCAAATCTTAAATCTATAAAAAAAATTATTAGGCCCGACCAATGTCGGACATAAGCTTAGTGATAGTTATTAATAATACAAATGACACACAAAAAATGCCAGATGTAAACTCAGCCTAACAAACACTCAAGAGAAGTATTGTTGATTAGTGTATGCTTGTTATTTTTCATATTGTACGTTTGAGTGTGTGTGTGTAATATGTAGATGGTAAGCTATTATGTGATTAACCGCATACAACTAATGTTAAAGCATGTGTGTGCATTTGCATGTGCGCAGAAAAATAAAAGATCATACACACATAAGTATTTACATGCATGACGATTGTACACGGGCTTATAAAGCTAGTATCACAAATTCTTCCGTCACGAAGTGTTTTCTTCTTTACTCCTATACCTGCAATACTCAAAAAAATTTCTTGCAAACAATGTTGTTAACGTTTGTTTTATAAAATTTCGCTGTAGTAAAGCATTTGAAAAATCCCTCATGTCTTAAAAGTTCTTATAAGATATCTTGTGCAGGAGACTACTGCGCAACATACGCTGTTATACATACATATACATACATACATTTCGAGGAAAAACGTCATTCCGTATCGCAGCTAGCATTTTGTATCATAATCGAATCTTTTCCGAATCAGCTTGACGGGAAAAATAACCGCATATGAGCTCATTTTTCGATCATAAATGATACTCCCGTTGTGAGAAAATGGTACCCTACAGATGAATCATCCCAGAGAATCATTTATGATGCGATTTGCTGATTAATTTTTGAGCAATTTTCTGGTAGTATTTAAATCATTGGTTTACTTTTTGCGGCTTCTTTTTCATTTTGTTCCTCTATTTTCAAGAAATAATTATTTTATCATACAGATGAATCATAAGTGAATCCTTTTTCAATCACCCAAGTGATAAATCAGTTTTTAATCATCAAAAATTATCTAAGGAGAATCATAGAGATTTTTGCAAAAAATTATCACCCAAATGCTAGCTGGGATAAATAATATTACGTGTATGTATATACACATGTATGTATATATGTAAGTAAGTGCAACATACTTAAACCTTCAATCAAAATTAAGCCTGCAAAAAACTCCAGGGATATATGTACATAAACATAAAATCATCAATGGTTACATTCAATTTCTGCGAAAGGCAGCAAAATGAGAGTTTGTTTATATGTACATATGTGCACTTGTATCTATGTATGTATGTATGTATGTAAGTGTATATACCCTGCAGAAAGTGCGAATAGTGAAAATGTACTGAGTCGCTTTTGACTTTGTCACCAGTACTATTCTACAATTATTCCCCATATAATACTTTATGCTATAGACATTTAGCATGTGCTTGTCATTGAAAATCTACTATATAGTAACACTAAAACAATTGATTAGGTAGTGAATTCATAGTTCTTATGGGAACATGGAGACATACCAACCAGACATTTACTGGTACATTTCTATACCTTACGTACATACAAGTTTATGTATATTGACAAGTTGTTGCAAAATCCACCAGAAATACACCACATCTGTTTTCTCTATTTCTTTTATACTGACGAATAGAAGAGAAATTGTAGACAATGTAACTTCTACTAGAATTTTAGTGCTGACATAGAGACAATTGGCCCCAGTCTGACTGCAGGGTATACACATGTATACATACATATGTACATATGTACATGTTTGAGTAGATGTATTTATGTATGTACTAGTGATGTAACGAATGTCAAATTTTAATATTCGCGAATAGGTATACGAATATTATATGTGAAATTTGAAGACATTAAATTACAAAATTTCTACGAGAAAAGTCAATTTTTGTCGCGTGCGACAGCAAGCAATTAAGCTTGTATTTCAAAAAAATGTGACTGGATTTTTCTTAAAATTTTTTTTATTGTAGAGGTGCTGACGGCCTACACAAATATTTAAAGAAGTAAAAAAAAAAAGTTTCGATTTCTTAAATTAAGCAAACATACATATTTGTTTGGTGTCGCTCGCTACAAAAAATTGACATTCCTGTGGAAATACCAATATGAAAAATTTTTTATGAACAAAAAATCTCATAGTCCTGTTCGCATACAACATTTATATAAATAAAAACTGTTCAAAATTTTAATGGTCGTCATTAAATAATATTTAGTTTTTAAAATTCTGTAATATGGAAAACTATAGCAGACTATTTGGTGGAAAAACGGATAGCAAATGACGTCGATCATCTAACATGGTTCAAACTAAGTTGGATAAAGAACAGGATTTTTAGTCATTGTTGGTGTTGGTTTTATTAATGGAGAATTTTATTGATGAAGAAAAATTTTCTTACCTTTTATATTTGAAGTGAAACATTCCTCTCTTTAGGTGAAGAAATATGTGTATTATGTAAATTTCTTTTTTAAGTTATTACAAATTAATATACAAATACACTCAGGTAAAAGCTACAACTTAAAAATAAGAACGCGTCATTAATTCAATAATTTTCAATATAATAGAAAATGTATGTTGAGATACTTAAAAATAACTAAAATTAATAAAGTAATACTATAAATTAATATTTTTCCATGTTGAAACAAAAGATTTTAACATGACTAGACTTTCGTGAATGTTTCTTATTAATTCAATATGGTTTTTATAGATTTTAAGATGTTTTTTCTCTGGGTGTATTTTTATGCCATTTTTTTAAATTTCGTTTAGGATTTATGCATTAATTTATTTCATTTTTGGGAAAAAATATTAGCATTCACGTAAATTTGACGAATACGAATACGAATGCGAATATATAAAAATGGACGAATATTCGGGAATTCCAATACGAATACGAATATTCGTGCATCGCTAGTATATATGTACATATAGCCATAAATGAATGTGCGAGGCGTAACTGATAAACAATTCATTATGATCAATTTCACAATATTATTATTAACCGACTTCAAAAAAAGGAGGCGGTTATCAATTCGTCTGTATTTTTGTTGTGTTTGTTACTTCAGAACTCGGTACCCTTTAGAACGATTTTAAAAATTATTTTGTTGTCTGACACGAAATAACTTCCATTTGGTCACATCGGGCTCTCATAACTACACAATTCAAATATTGACAAAATGGGAGGAGCCAAGCCCACTAAAACTTAATATTATATTTCACGTGCATCTTTTTCACCATTTTTTTTTTCGAAACTTGACACACATTTTGAACTAAAAAAATACATAATCTTGCTTTCAAAAAAGTGGGCGGATCCACGCCCATTAAAATTTAATATAATATTTCACGTTCTTCTACTTTAACGACTTTAAGGAAACTTTACACACATCTGGAAATTTTAATAGTACACAAACTTGCATTCGGAAAAGTGGGCGGAGACAAGCCCATTAAAATTTATTGTAGTATTTCACGTTCTTCCACTTAAGCCATGAAAGGTTACTATTAAATTACATGCAATTTTACTTATATGACTATACAAAACTTACCAATCACATTGGGCTCTCGTAGCGACATAATCTCGAAAATGAAAAAATGGGCGGAGGCACGCCCATTAAAGCTTAATATAATATAACACGTGCTTCTATTTTACCAATTTTCATGAAATTCAGCACACGCTTTGAAAATACACAATCTTGTATTATGAAAAGTAGGCGGATCCACGCCCATTAAAATTTATTATAATATTTCACGTTCTTCTACTTGATCGTTTTTTACGAAACTTGGCACACACGTTGAGTTCTGGAAAATACTTAATCTTGCGTTTAAAAAAGTGGGCTGGTACACACCCATAAGTAATTACTATTAGATACATGTAATCTACGAGTATTGTACTTAACCGATTACCATGAAACTTGACAAGGAGTTACGGCTCTTGGAATGATATTATTTTGTGGGTGGTTCCATACCCACTAAAGATTAATATTATATTTCACGGGCTTCTACCTGACCGGTTTTTACGTAACTTTTCACACACCTTGAGCGCTGAAAATGACGCGATGTTGAATTTAGAAAAGTGGGCGGACTCTAATATTTGCCAAATAAAAATATCAAATTGCCACTAAAATTTAAAAATACTTTTTTTAAACTTTTTTTAAATAATTAAACTGACTTCAAAAATAAGCATTAAAAAGCTAAAAATAATTTAGATTTATCCTATTTTCGATCGAGTCTTTTTCCGGTAGGTTAGTCCAATTTCTTTGAAAATGTAAAAAATTATAAAAATATTATTGAAATAAGGTTTACTACAGATAAAAATTTTATAACAATTAGGCCAGTTTTTTTTTTCTAACAGGAAGGTTAACTATATAATTTTATATACAAAGTTTTCATTGCATTCAAATGAAGTTAATTTTTTTTTTAAATTTTAGATATGTATGTAGCATATGGGCGCACTACTATATTTGCACACTATATTTGTCTGTTCGGCATCTTATAGTGTTTTCACACTGAAAGTTAAAACCTGGTTTTAACGTTAAAACCATAAACAGCTGATTTTGCTTTCACACTGCAAGTTTGTTAAATCCAGGTTTTAACTCACAGGCTGTCTAATAACTTTGGTCAAAATAAAATAAATCTCCTGCCGAAATGCGTGTATTTGTTGTTGCATTTTTCTGCTTTTTAATAACACTTGTTGGACATACTGTTCAACTGTTTTTGTTTGTATGAAAAACTGAGATATTTCACAATGCGCTCTAAAATGGAAATTATTTTATATTTTGTAAATAAAATTTTTTTAAATTATGGAACTTCTTATACAGAATGAAGAAGTGCTTGGAAATATTGTTAATAATATAAAAATGCACAAATACATTATAAGATTAACCTTTTTTGTAGGCAGATGAATGTCAGTCATATTGTCTATTTTCACTTTCCACAGTTCAATTTAAAATATTTTCGTTGTTTTCCTTCCAAATAATTAATAATTAATTTGGTTTTAACAAAAACAATTTGTATGGTAAAACCAGGTTTTAACAGTTGGTTTTAAGGTTAAAATCAACTTTTATTAAAACCATGTCAGTGTGAAAACACTATTAGCCAAAATTACTACTAGGACTCTATATTTGCAATTATGGATATATGAAAGTTAGGTTTATCCTTTCACGTACGGACATGATTTTTTGCCGAAAGATTAATTATGTAGTTTGGACATTAATTATCATAGTCAAAACATAACTTTTCAAATTAAGGATATATGGGAAGTAGGCATGTCCTTGCAGCTATTGAAATGAATTTTACCAGAGAGCTTGAGTATATAATTTTTAATTTTGCTAAAAAAAAAATTTACTATATTGCGATGATAACTGGAACTGTAATACCACTTTTAGGATAAAGGATATATGGGAGTTAATCGTGTTCTTGTAGCGATTGCATGAAAATTTACCAAAAGCCATGTGATTAGTAGTTTTCGCTGTATTTTGTTAAAATTAGGCCTGTAGGTCTGTATACATTATAAGATTTAGCTATATTCTTGCATAGATTAAAATAAAATTCGATAAATACATTAGCTGTATAATTTTAGAAAATATTTAGAAATGTATACAGCATTCTCATGACAATTGTAGTATAAATTAATTTTCGAAAATAAAGGATATGTGAGAGGCAGGAGTATCCTTGCACATATTTAAATGAAATTCGCTACACAGCTTGGCCACACAGTTTTGCAAGTAGTTATCAAATAACAATGATAAAATTTTAAATGAAATGCAATTTTTTAAATTAAGAATAAACAGGAGGTAGTTGTATCCTTATACCGGTTGAAATGCTATTTTTCAGAGAGTTTGATTGTATATTTCTAGGAATAGCTAGAAAGTTTTGTTACATTCAAATCTCAAAAGTGGTTAAAATTTGATTTTTTTGTTTGTTTTTTAAATTAAGGATGTATGGGAGGTAGGCATATCCTGGCACTGCTTATAATAAAATTGAGCAATGTGGGAGACTGTTCTATATTTTTCTTTGAATTTTCAATATATTCCAATTAAAACGGTAATTGCAATTTAATTTTCGAAATAAACGGATACATGGAAGTTAGGCATGTCCTTGCACTGATTTAAATAAAATTTGGCAGGCACATTATTTGCATATTAGTAGAAGTATTTATACATTTTTACTGCACTTCGAGCATAATCTTAGCTGAAATTAAAATTTTTTTAAGATCAAATACAATTTGGCAGATAGGCGTGTCCTTGCGCCAATTAAAATGAAACTTGCTAGATAGCTTAACGTAATGGTTTTGCAAATAATTTTCCAGTAGTTTGCTACCATTTGAACTGCAACTTAGAGCCTTATTTTGTAAACTTTGTATACAAAACTTTTAATTAAAGAAACATAACATTTGCTAAATTCATTAACTTTTAGGGGTGCGTTTTACAAAATTGGGGTTTCAAACTTTTTTAAAATAAGTATATGTATATAGAAGGCAGACATATTATTGCACTAAATGGAATGAAATTAAGCGGAGATTGTGTCTACAGAGAGCAAAATTTGTTCAAATTGTAATTCGATTTAAGAAAAAGGATATATGGGAAATATGCATCACCATTCTCCGGAATGAAATGAAATTTGTCAGGCATATCAGCTACATAATTTGACAAATACTTTAACATGTTTACTGCATTCTTATCATATTTGCTAGCTAAAATTAAATTTTGAGAATTAAGGATATGGGCATTTCTACAGAAAAGTTCACTTTTTGTCACGTTACGTTAATTGGTGACATAACTTGCTTTTCAAAGAAACACCTATGTTTTATATTATTTTTTTGATAAAGGTTTAGAACGTAGTTAGCTCTAAATTTAATAAAAGATAGGAAGAAATCGAACAGCATATATGAGAGATAAGAATGTCCTAATATAGACTTTAATTCTGTATTTAGTTTGTATCCCTAATAACAGGTGCCATAAGTTCGCGAAGGCAATCGAATTGTTTTAAACACAAGAATACAAAATTTTTTTCTTTTTGAAATTTTTTTTTTGTAGCATCTGCTCACTTTTATAGTTTTTGATGTGAATCATGTTTCGACCTTAATCTTATGGAAATGTTATTTGAAACTTTATTCCAAAGCTCCCATAATTCTTATTCATGAAGTGAATACAAAACACAAATATACGTTTCATCACAGCTGAACACATCTTTTTTAATTTCTTTTTAACAACTGCAGAAATAGCCCTCGTATAATTTTAGATATGGGTTTGTTAGGCATTCGAGTGTGATACCGTTTCTTAAATTTATGTTTTTAGCTTTTTTTTCTTCTTTGCTCAAATAAATTGATTTGATGAATATAGACTTGAGAATTGAATGCTTGTGCAATATGAAAAAAAAATAGAAATCAATATTTAACCACAATATCCTTGGGCCAGCAATATAAATATGTTTTTGTTTTGTATTTCAGATTTTCTTTCTTTTGCTTGCAAGTATGGAGGACGTAAAAGCAGGTCACTTAAGCCAAAGGCCCAGACCAGCCTTATTTTCTACTTGCCTGCATTATTGTCTGCTCACATACTTATTGGAGCATCCCAAGGATATTTTATACTTTGAGCTATTTATGAGCCTAATTGAATTTCTTAGCAAAATAAATATGCTTAGAAATGTCATGAAACTTAAACTGATGTATTACAATCTAATAAATACAATACTCCAACCGTGCATCGGTGTTAAGGGAAGAAAACATGAGAAAGGGAAAAAGGATGAGAGGGTGTGTATAAAAGGACACCATGAAGCATGAAATCGTTTTGGCAGCATATTGCTTTTTTAAACATTATCCAATGGCTGGATAGAGGTAAGAGAAAGCAATTTTTCCTTATTTATCATTATTTTTTTATACACACATAAAAAATTTTTTAGTGCTAAACGCAATCAAGTGTTAAAATTTAATTTTCTTTATGAGCCACTTAATGGTGCTATGGAACGGGAGCAGAATAGTTTGCTTAGTTTAAGATATTGCTTGCTGGATTAATAAAATTTTATTATAATTAGAAAATATTCAACGTAATTCTGGCAAATAATGCTGCAGTTGAAATGGAAGAGAGCATGTTTTATTGTTCGTCAGCATTTTCTCGTTTCCCTGGAAAATGGAAAATATGCTTCAAAGAATATGTTATGCTTGCTAAATAAGCACTAATATGCTCTTTAAAACTTTATATATAAACTAGCTGATCGCGGTAAACGTTGTCTTATGCCCCCACAAAAATTCATTCAAGTCGATCCAGCCGTTTAGTTGCAGTATAGATAAATAACCCAGATACCGACTGCAGCTCCATCTACCGGTCTGATTTGTGAATCTAAACCATTAAGGGTGCCACCCAAACGTATACAAAAAATTTCTTCAGTGCTCAGAAGTTCAGTGACATACACACGTACAGTAGAATTATACGAGTATATATAAAGATTACCACTATTTCGAGTCGAATATTCCACTACGAGAGTTTTGTCCTAGATTAAAGAAAACCTGTATACGTTTTCCTTAATCTAGTACAAAATTCTCGGAGATAAATATTCGACTCGACATACTCAATACGGGTGCATATCTCTTCAATAATTTTGCATACAAAACTAGTTAAATGAGTCTAAGATGTACGCGAGTACCTCACGGTATTCTTAACGCTGGCTAAACTTAAGCTTTGACCTTTGGCCTACGTGCACCGAGAAATCAAACATATGGATGGCTTGCAAAGTACATATATCTAGGTTACAATATTTGAATATAGTTATCCCTGACTATGAGAAAGCATCTTGCTGAGCTGCTTTGGGCCATTTGATTTCGTATTGCTTAAGAGGCTTATAGGTTGCTCACAGCAGCTGCGGGTTCTGCCGAAAAAGACCTCTCCACTCACCGGACACAGCTTGAGTATTCGTACGATGCATAGGAACGAATTCCGTCCGCAGTCAAGACTTTGTCGTTAAAAAAATTCTCGTACATACACCTGGACTAAGAGGTACATAGGTTAGGTTAGTTAAGAGTGTCAGTCAGAATTGCGGAATCAGACCCATCTGCTCTATTGTGATACCACGGAGACTCAGCTTATGCGAAGTCCCCCCTCCCGCCCCCCGTCGAACCAACCATAGCTTAATATAAAGCTACTAATATGCTGAAGTTCAGCACTGGCAACGTCAGAAAGTTCTTGGAACTTAAGAGCACCCATAGCGGCCCTTGCCTTTCTTGCTAGTCCAGGATACTTTCCTCTTCATCGATATCCTGGCACCTGCGGCAAAAGTCATTGTGTTTGCTATTTCTTAAAATTAAAGGAGCTGTATTTTAGATGAGTCCATAACTACCTAATAGTTACTAAACTGGTCTGCCATCTCATTTAAAGATGATCGACAGTCGATGGCTGCTGTTTTTTTTAGAAGCGGAGATTCAAGGGCCATAATAACTGCTCGACTATCAGTGTATATTTTAATTAAAGTTGTTGAAGTGACATTCACTTTCAACCAATGCGCAACTTCTTTTATAGCAACGATCTCTGCCAGGTAGAAGCATTTTCTTTCTTTTCGAATTACACAGTAGACCCCCAGCACTTTTTCTTCTACTTGGAGTACCTGGTAGATGGTGGATGGTACCCAGATTTTATAAAGACGTTCGTGGGGAGGTTTGATGAATCAACCAAGAGGTACACACCAACTCCACAAATGTAGCGTACAACATAATGACTTTGCTTATACTGTTTGTCAAAATGATGCTGGTGAACGTACCTTATAATTCTCATTCAGTTATTGACCGGAACTATATAAAGCATTAAAAATAGGTTGTTGTCCATGCTGATTTTGTCATTGTAGTCCAGTAAAAATAATTTCTTTTTTGTTGGCGACAGTGAGCAAATATCGTGCTGCCAGTACAATACAAAATGTGGAATGAATTTACTTGACAGAAAGAACATTCCGAAATAAATTTATTAATTTTTATACTTTTACGTGATGTAAGTATATTTTAAAAGAGTAATTGTATTTTTACAAATGTAAAATATTTGAAGGTGGCACCACTGAAATATGTTTTTATATTTAAATATCAGCTGCTAATGATGCTGCTGTCTGTCGTCTCCAATATAATTAAGTAGCTGGCTACAAGACGACAAATGCAGCCAGCGACATTTGAAGTAGTGTGTTCGTGTAGCCTTCTGTGGTGAATGTGTTTAATGCATTAAGCATTAAACACATAGACCACAGCAGGTTACATGGCTACACGACTACAAGTGCCGCTGGCAACATATGTTGCTTGGTAGCCAGCTACTTAATCATTTTGAATACGGCAGCAGCACCATAAATATATATATCAAGCATTAAACAAATAGACAACAGCAGGCTATATGGCTACAAGACGACAAATGCAGCCAGCGACATTTGAAGTAGTGTGTTCGTGTAGCCTTCTGTGGTGAATGTGTTTAATGCATTAAGCATTAAACACATAGACCACAGCAGGTTACATGGCTACACGACTACAAGTGCCGCTGGCAACATATGTTGCTTGGTAGCCAGCTACTTAATCATTTTGAATACGGCAGCAGCACCATAAATATATATATCAAGCATTAAACAAATAGACAACAGCAGGCTATATGGCTACAAGACGACAAATGCAGCCAGCGACATTTGAAGTAGTGTGTTCGTGTAGCCTTCTGTGGTGAATGTGTTTAATGCATTAAGCATTAAACACATAGACCACAGCAGGTTACATGGCTACACGACTACAAGTGCCGCTGGCAACATATGTTGCTTGGTAGCCAGCTACTTAATCATTTTGAATACGGCAGCAGCACCATAAATATATATATCAAGCATTAAACAAATAGACAACAGCAGGCTATATGGCTACAAGACGACAAATGCAGCCAGCGACATTTGAAGTAGTGTGTTCGTGTAGCCTTCTGTGGTGAATGTGTTTAATGCATTAAGCATTAAACACATAGACCACAGCAGGTTACATGGCTACACGACTACAAGTGCCGCTGGCAACATATGTTGCTTGGTAGCCAGCTACTTAATCATTTTGAATACGGCAGCAGCACCATAAATATATATATCAAGCATTAAACAAATAGACAACAGCAGGCTATATGGCTACAAGACGACAAATGCAGCCAGCGACATTTGAAGTAGTGTGTTCGTGTAGCCTTCTGTGGTGAATGTGTTTAATGCATTAAGCATTAAACACATAGACCACAGCAGGTTACATGGCTACACGACTACAAGTGCCGCTGGCAACATATGTTGCTTGGTAGCCAGCTACTTAATCATTTTGAATACGGCAGCAGCACCATAAATATATATATCAAGCATTAAACAAATAGACAACAGCAGGCTATATGGCTACAAGACGACAAATGCAGCCAGCGACATTTGAAGTAGTGTGTTCGTGTAGCCTTCTGTGGTGAATGTGTTTAATGCATTAAGCATTAAACACATAGACCACAGCAGGTTACATGGCTACACGACTACAAGTGCCGCTGGCAACATATGTTGCTTGGTAGCCAGCTACTTAATCATTTTGAATACGGCAGCAGCACCATAAATATATATATCAAGCATTAAACAAATAGACAACAGCAGGCTATATGGCTACAAGACGACAAATGCAGCCAGCGACATTTGAAGTAGTGTGTTCGTGTAGCCTTCTGTGGTGAATGTGTTTAATGCATTAAGCATTAAACACATAGACCACAGCAGGTTACATGGCTACACGACTACAAGTGCCGCTGGCAACATATGTTGCTTGGTAGCCAGCTACTTAATCATTTTGAATACGGCAGCAGCACCATAAATATATATATCAAGCATTAAACAAATAGACAACAGCAGGCTATATGGCTACAAGACGACAAATGCAGCCAGCGACATTTGAAGTAGTGTGTTCGTGTAGCCTTCTGTGGTGAATGTGTTTAATGCATTAAGTTAGTAACTTTTTGCGAATTTTCGTAATTTTCTCGCATTTTTTGCATTCCTTACAGTTTTAGCGATTCTTAATCAATATTATGTTTTTTTTTAATTTTGCAATTTTTCGCAAATTTTCGATATTTCGCTTTGCAAAAATATAATTACTTTTGTAATTAACATTAAAATTGTGTAAATTTATTTTTATTTTGCAATAAAAACTATTTCTTGGTAATAATTATTTTGTTTAACATATTTTCAACACTGTTTTTGGTTTGCAGCCATCAATAATGGAAATTAGCCTGTTAAAAATCATAAATATAGAAACAAATGGAGTTCGAATAATAATTAAAATTAACGGAAATTAGTTTGATTTGACTACAACGACAAATGTAGCACGGACAACAACCTGTAGACTGTTGGCTTGTTGCCCTCAAAATAATCACTCTCATATAAACATGTGTATTCTATTTTTGACATTTTGTAGCCGGTAGCTTGCTGTGGTGCATGTGTTTAATACATTAGGCTTCAAGTTTTCAAACTATAATATAATATTATGTTCACACCAACATCTTCGTGCTTTTATTTACGAAGGAAGCAGACCTTTGGTAAGATCGTGGAGAGGTTGACAACTTAATTGTCGATGGTAAGCATCATCTACTAAAACCCGTGAAGATAGCCTTCGTTAGCAGTCATAATACAATTATCAATTAACCGGTTAAGAATCAAAGTATTCGTTTCGTCTTGTATAAAGCGTGCTCTATTTAGACCTAAATTAGTATATAGAACTGCAGAGCGATAAGCAACATTTCAAAAGAAGACCTTTGACGAAACCGAACATATTGAATTTACCTCAAGGTAATTTAAATAAGTAATAAACATTGTTTCGATAAAGTTAATTTATATTTTTAATTGATCCTCTAAATATAAAATTTTATTTTGGAATAGCCTGTAATTTACAGCAAATAAAATAAAAATCTTTTAAAAATCGATCTAAATTTTTAGGAGTTACGAGCTCTTTAAGTATTTTGATAACCCGAGGTAGTCAACTTTGACACCCTATACAGCAGCTTGTATTGCTGCAGAGTGCACAAAGAAAAAAGTTTCTAAAAGCTTACACAATCTTCTAACTTTTTGGCATTTATCCTTTTTTAATCGAATCAGCAGAAGTGCAGAAGATACTGATGTACGAGTATATTAACTTTTTAGCCTTAAGCTCCACTGACCAACATGCAACATACATGTACTGATGTTATATTTGTCTTTTAGTTGCTCCATAAACTTTGACATTCACTTTTAGTTTGACTCCCTTTAAGCCCAGTATTAAATTTTTATTTTCATTTTCCATTATTTACTTCCTTTTTTTCTTATTTATTCATTGTACAAAGAATCTTCATTTGCAAGAGAATATAAAGGAATTTTTAACCGAACAATTTTAAATGATTTCCTTGTAAAACTATATGAAGCTTAAATATAAAAATATTAAAAACTGCACATTCTCAAAAGATAATTCCAGGTAACTCATGTTCCAAGAAGGAGCAAGGTGAATCAGTACGGTTACATTGCACACGGATTAATTAATGTTTAAATAAAACCATAAAAAATCTTTTCATTTCACATTGTTGCAAAAACATTGTTGTCTGAGTGTGGCTTGGCTGTTGCTATTTTTTTTTTTTTTTTTTGTAGTAAACTTACTTTTTTTAATGGTATTAAAAATGTTAAAATTTCCACTTTATTGTGGAGAGAAGTTATTAAAGATAAAGATTATCTTTTTGTTTAATTTTTTTAGTGAAAGACAAAAGTTAAATTAAAACGTATGCGAGAGGACTGTACAGCTTCTTTTTTCTCTTTTCTTTTCAAAGTCAAAATAAAATTAATGCTAATTTTAAATTAAACTTTGCTAAAAAAAAATAATTGAAATAATTTCAACAATAGCCATTAATAATTTGAAAATAATTTAAATTCAGTTAAACGGCATATGTGCTACCTACAGTACACACCGAAAAATTTAAACTTAAAATCTACATAAAAAAGGTTAATTTAACCGTTTTCGGCAATGATTTTGCTTCATATGTGTTTCATGTTAATCTAACATGATTTAAAGTAAACTTTAAAGAAAATTTTCCCTTTTGAAATAACTTTATTCATGTTGATTTAACATTACCGCACTGTTAAACCAGAATGAATAACCATGTTGTTATTTCAAGTTGAAACAACATGAATTTAATTTAATGCAGTCATTGTATTTTATTAGTTATTTAACTTATGTGTGCATATTGGCATAGACATGAGAAACATTTTTTTGTGTATATAATTGGCTTGCCATCCAAGATTTGAGCTCGGAACTCTTCGCGTGGTTGTCAACAGGACTGTCAGATATGGCGATTTCTCGCCAAACGTGGCGATTTTTCAAATTGTTTGGCGTCCAAATTTTTGGTTTGGCGACATGGCGATTTTTCTGGCGATAAATAAATTTGTTGGCGATTTTCCTGGCGATAAATAAACTTGTTGGCGAACATTATGGCTATTTTTTAACAAAGTTTAACACCAAAATTTGTGTAATTCAAGAAAATTAGTTTGTTGAAGGAGTAGTTTCAAAAGTAAATCCTACCAAAACTCGTCTGCAAGAAGTTAAAACAATTTGATTTTAATGATTTTTCTTACACTTTGGAACTTGGATGACAAAAATTTACAAAAAATAATTTTGGCGATTTTATTTCCAATTTTGGCGATTTTCTGATAAATTTTGATACGATCATTTTATAAAAATGTATATTAAAAAAGTGTTATATAAAAACAAATTTATTATCAAATATTTACTAAGAAAAACTATATAAAACTGATTTTTGGCGACTTTTGGCGATTTTTAAAATCAATTTGGCGAAATAGGTTGGAAAAAATCTGACAACCCTGGTTGTCAATGCACTTACCGCTGCAGCCACAATAACCTTAAATATTTTTTAAATACACACTAAATATATACGATCATGAATAAAATTTTAATTCAACATGATTTAATTGATCATTTAACATAAAAAACTACATGTTTAAAATTTTTTAAACGCACTAATAATCCCAAATAAATAAATAATAATAATAAGTAAAATATTTTTTTTAATTAAAAATACATTGAAATTGATTATTTAGGGGTTTAGCTAGATCCTATGCGCATTTCACTGTTGCTAATGCAGATCATCAGGGAACCTTTACCCAAAGCTTATTAGAACAACTAGAGTTATTATATTATAAACTTTCATTTAAACAAGAGAAGCTTAAAACAAATAACAAAGTTGAAACAAGAACTCAATAATCAACATGTTTTTTATTTTCTTTACCATTACTACATTGGCTGACTTTTTTTCAGCTTCAAATTGTAGTTGTAAAAGTATGTAAAAAGAAAATAAATGTAAATAACAACAACAGCTATTTAAGAATAGAGTGTTGCCACACAAGTATTTTTTGACCTGGGCCCTATTCCACAAAAAACTCTTTGTAAATTTCTTGCACTCTTTGCAAAGTCTTTGCGTTCTCCTACAAAATGAGTGTGCAAAGTGTTCCTGAAAACGTTTAAGCATCTTTGCATTTCTGTCTTATAACTTTTCACTTTGCATTCCTAAATAAAACTTGTTAAAGTTATATGCAAAATAAAAATGAAAAAAATTTCAGAGTTTCATGTGATTAAAAATATATGTAATTTATTTGTTAGTTTTCAAATCAATAAAATAATTTTTTTAACAAAATTATTGTAAATGTATGCATCCATATTCATAAAAAATAAAATTTATCTGAAATCCATTTTTAAAAAACTTTGTATGAAAAACTTAAAATAAAATACATTTGAAATTTATTTTAAATTTTATAAATATGGGAGTTAGAGCTGGGTCCAACTCGTTCAATCGTTAATTTTTCCCACAAACTCATTTAAATTCCATGGGTTTGACCATAGGTTTGTGGCAAAAATTAACGAATGAACGAGTTGGACCCAGCTCTAATGGGGGTTAGAACATATTAAAGTTTACATTTCAATTTGAAAGTTAATAAATTAGAATCTAATTATTAGATAAATGGCTGCTTGTGAGGAAGTTTTAAAAAAGCCCAATCCAAATTTTGAACGTAACGTTTTCAATATGTTATTCTACATTGGTTTTACTATCTTTAATAGAATATATAATAACGCTTAAAATAAGTTTATACAAATATAATATAATAATATATGTAATTTAAGGCTCAAATAATTTTTTCTTTTTTTAACTAGAAAGAAAGAGAGTTTATAACATAATAACTCTAGTTGTTCTAAGAAACTTTGGGTAAAGGTTCCCTGATGATCTGCATTAGCAACAGTGAAATGCGCATAGCATCCAGCTAAACCCCTCAATAATCAATTTCAATGTATTTTTAATTAAAAAAAATATTTTACTTAATAAGTAAAATATTAATTTGGAATTATTAGTGCGTTTAAAAGATATTAAACATATATTTTAACAATTCCCATAAAAAATCACTAATAAAAAAACTACTTTGACTTGTCTCCAAGATTCTAACCTGCGACCCTCCAACAACTAAGTTTGTGGGCTATTTATGGACATCAAAATTAATTAAATTTTAGAGGCATAGCTGCTAAGTAATGATTAGTAATCGTATTGGTTACTAATTTGATTACTTTTTTTTAAAGGTGACGAAATGATTAAATTACGATTATATTCAGTTTCACACGATTACTAATTAATTACGATTACTAATAATGAAAAAGTAATCTGAATTACTTGAAATTACAACAAAATAAACAAAAAGAATTAAAAGTAATCAAAAAATAATCCGATTATATTTAAAGATTACTTTTAATTCCTTTTAATTATTTATTAATAATCAAAAGTAATCTTTGAAAGTAGTCGGATTATTTTTTTATTACTTTTGATTCTTTTTGATTATTTTGTTGTAATTTCCAGTAATTCAGTTTACTTTTCGATTATTACTAATCGTAATCAATTATTTATCAGAAATTCTTTATAAGGGAATTATATATTCAGAACAATTCTTTTTAAAATGTAATCTAATTGATTCCTAATCGTAATCGAAATTTAATAGCTCTGTTTAGAAGACATCGGTTGGTCAGAAGTTCGATATGAAACACTATATTTGATTTGAAGACAAAGCAATTGCCATTCATGTTTAGCGACCAAAAATTAAATTGTAAAACAACTTTTATCCGAGGCAAGGGGAAAAAAGTTGAACATCTGTAAGCTAGTGTAATTTAAGTTACTTCCGAGGACCTTGTTGTGCAGCTATATCTAACTTCCTTTATTATCGAAGCCATTTTCCGAATATACATTGCAAATTTATTTTTTTAGAAACTTGGCCTTCTTTCACATTTACATATTTTTTTGTTTGAATAAGATTCGTTACAGCCGTAAATGTAAATGTTTAAATTTCTTCTGATAAAATTTTCTTAAAGAAAATGTTCTCTGCTTTTTTTTCTCTTTTGATTTTTGGGTGGAAAATACTTATCTAAACATTAATAAAGTGTTGATGCCTGCTAAGCTGTTGGCTGCAATAAGTTTTGCCTCACATCACAGTTGCCGCTGCAAAAACTCTACACAGCAGTAAAAGCAATAATAACACAGCACCATTGGGGGTCATATGTTTGCACACAATAAAGGACTTAAATATACTCGTACATAAATAAATCACTGACGACAGGGTTTTCATCTTGGTGATGGTATGTGTCTTGTTTTAAATTTGAGGTGTGAGCTAGAAACCCTTAACCTAACTCCTTAGGAAAATAGGAAATATTCCAGTAAATAAAATAAGGGAAAACATAACATTTGCATTGATTCCACTCCATAATAAGTTCATTTGATAACAGCAACAACAACAACAGCAATTGAAAGAAGTGAGTTTGCATACACGGAGAATATTAAAAATGGTTTCAATCACTAAAATGAACAAGATTTTCAATTTTGCAAGTAAGTATTAACAAAATGATGCCATAAATTATCAGAATTGGAAACATTAAAATATATATATTTTAGTAATGGAATATTTAAAATGTATTTAAGATTTTATAAAGAACATTTTAAGTTTCTATATGTAGTAAATAAATAAAATAAATTTCATGTGTTCAATAACAATGCAATAAAATTATATTATATGATGATGTCAAATTCGCCGCAAATACATATGTATGTATGTATTTCAAAACTTTTCCATTTATTTTCCACTATTTTATTTTCTAGCTGTAAACGATTAAATTAATGTATTGTTTGTGCTCATCAATCCAAAAATAAATTGAGCTGCAATAGTGTCGATTATTTATAACTGTAATATAGTGTCGAAAATCACATACTAACTCCTGTGTCGTGGCATAAAGAGCATAGCTCTAAAAAGTTTCAACACTTGCCTGATGCAGTGTTTTGACATAGCAAATATTTCATACTCGTAGACCTTACTAATTGGAAATGGAAGAATGTAAACCAGGGATGGAAATGGGTTTTTTGACTTTGTAGCAAACACAAAGTGTTCTTTATATACCATAACGGTAAAACGAAAGCCAAGAAAAAACGTAGATGAATTCACACAAAAAAAAATTATAAATTTGCGCCTTTACCGGAAATTTTTTAATTCATCATTTGGGCATTTATCCGGTATCCGGGCTCAAATTGTTACATCAGTAATCGCAACGACAATCGTAGGAAAACAAATTAAGTGATACGTCAATCGTATAAGCTGAATAGGATTACAGTACTTTTACGTATGTCATAATCTGAAAATTATGTTTTTACGTGACGAGTTGTACGTTCACGGATGTGACGATTCGAACCCTGGTAAATGAGTCAATTGCGCATTTATTCAAGGTTCGTCTAAATGATTTCACACTTAAATGTGTCAAAAGAAATGTGCCATTTAATATGCGCACTTTTAGTAACGCATTTCAAAGCAGAATACCACTAAACTCACGCCTCCAGCCCCGTATTCTCTAACTCGCTAAGGCTAAAGCTAAATTCGATCACTAGAGTGCTCAACAAGTAGAAAATTTAAATTTTTTGGCGATTACATAAAACGCTAAAATTTCGGCGCAATAAAGTTTTGATCCAATGCCTGATTTAGTGATACAAGTTTGAAAGTTGCATTCGTAGCCGAAAATCGATAAATCGACTTTATAGATTTCTTGTGATAGAGATTTAGCTTTAGCTTTAGCGAGTTATCATTGGCGTATATAGGATTTTTTTTGGGAGGGGGGGTTGGGCAATAAATTTATTTTCTTATTTTTAATGCAGTTAAAACGAAATATGTGTTTTTGTTTTGGTTTAGATTACACCCCTGCACAAAACCACTTACAAGAACTTTTAAAACATGAGTTATTTTTCAAATGCTTTACTACAGCGAAATCTTCTAAAACAAACGCTAAACAACACTGTTTGCATGACATTTGCTTCAGTTATTGCAGGTAGAGGAGTCAAGAAGAAAATACTTAGTAACGGAAGAATTTGTGATGCTTGCTTTTTCATACGCATGGGCGTGTATACAAACGTCATATATGTGCATACGCACACACGTTGTGCGCATGATCTTTTATTTGTCTGCGCACATACATACGCCATGAATTGACAATAGTTGTGTGCGCTTGCTTTAAAAAACCACCCTTAAACACAAACATAATAGCTTACCATCTACATCTTACACACACACACACTCAAACGTACAATATGCAAAATAACAAGCATACACGCATCAACACTACTTCTTTTGAGTGTTTGTTACAAACAAGAAGTCTTCGCGACATCGTTTGTTAACACTCATATACACGAACATCAATACATCGTGCTTCGCTTATTAAACGATATCATTTATTATTGGTTTAGTATAATACATGTCACGAGAATAGATTTAAAAAGCAAGATGTATTTACATTTCAAAACTGTTAACGCAGGCTTCTAATTTAGATAGACCACATACCACAATTTGTTGTTGCTATCACTAACTCATCAGAAAACATTCAACAAGTTTTTTGAAAAAGTTAAGAAACAGCATATCTTTATGCAAAAATTTACAAAAATAAATAAATGATTAATAAGTTTATAAACATAACAAACAAAAGGGTCAAAAAATAGCAACATATTTCATTCAGGATTAATGTAATAAAAATATTAGTATTAGCCCCAGCTAATAAAGTCTAGTTTAATGTTTCTTCTCTTCTTTAGAAACTCACATTAATTAGTAAAAATATTTCATTCAATAAGAATTGAAATTACTGAACTTAAGCCCGAATAAGAAATTATTTCTGATTTAAATTCACTACACTTCAATTAAATCTAAAAATGTCTCAAGATTCATTTATTTAAAATTTTATTTACTAAAAAAAACTGAATCAATTAATATTTTACTTAAATTTAAATAAATAAAAAGAACTGATGATGATTTTAGCATTAAATTTAATATTGAAAACAGCGAAAATCACTGAAACAAAAACACAAAACTCCTGGAACACAAATTTTCTGTTTTTTTTATTACTTTTGCATGGTTCAATATCGGAACTTAATGCTGAAATTATATTTAACGCCCATAAACATTAATGTACATACTCGTACTTAGAAATGTATTGCTCCGTATTTGCATTATTTTTCTTAAATTTCAAAATGTGATTTAAATTTTCTAAAAACAATCTACTATTTGATATACATACATACATACTCGTACAATGAAACTTTCTGTTGTCTAGATGTTGATAAAGTTCTTGCAATACTATTTATATGCAAATCAGCTTAGATAGTTAATTTTATTTTTTTAGGCGAAGCCAAAAGATACACAAGTTAACGAAATAGAAAAGATGTTGTCCAACAAAATGACAATGACAATACTTAACGTCTTGAATTTTATTTTGAAGCTTAGGAAATTGTGTACATTTTAAATTTTTATAATACATATTTAAAATATGTAGAACCTCGGTTAAATACGGTTAATAGAGGTTATATAAAAAGCAGAAAATAGTACTGTATCCACGGTATTTTAACTTTAATACGCATAATTAACAATCAAATAAGCGAAGTAAAACTGATTGAGGTAAACTAAAATAAATTCAGTAAAGTGCGACTCTGACTCGCGCACGAAGGGTTCCGTACGAACACTAGATATGTAATTTAATACAAACTTCATCTTATATAATATATAGTTTTGGCATTTTTTTCGTTTTTGGGGTCTTTTCGGTTTTTTTGTTTTGGCGGTTTTTGCGTTTTTTCGGTTTTGGCAATTTTTTTAAGTTTTGGCTCCTTTTTTAGTTTTGACACTTTATTTTCTTGTTTTGGCGATTTTTTTCGGTTTATGGCGTTTTTTCATTTTGGCGATTTTTTTTATTTTTGGCGATTTTTTTCATTTTTGCGATTTTTTTTATTTAAAATTTTTTTAGTTTTGGCGACATTTTCGCGTTTTTGGCGATTTTTTTCCATTTTTGGCCTTTTTTTCATTTTGGCGTTTTTTTTAATTTTGGCGATTTTTTCGAATTTGGCGATTTTTTTTTTAATTTTTGGCGATTTTTTTTTTTTTTTGGTTTGGCGATTTTATAATTTTCGGTTTTTTTAGTTTTACCGTTTTTGAAAATTTCAAGTGTTTGCCTCTTACGGTTTCCAAGATATAGCAAATTGTCAAAATTACATAGTCAAAATTGCATTAACTGATGGACCACCCTTTCATTTAAATTTTTTTTTAATTTTAGTGTTGATTGTTGTAGTCTGTATAAAAATACACTAATTTTACAAATTTCAAGTTTCAATATACATATGTTCATACAATTGTATGTATGTATATTACATGGGATTTTAAAATTTTTCGTTGCTCGTTTTGGAACACCCTTTAATTGTTAATTCTCATGTATTTGTTGTTGTAGCGGCCAAGGTTCTACATACTGTGCCCAAATTTCAGGTCCGTAGCTCTTACGGCTCCTGAGAAAATAACGTGTGACGGACAGACGGACAGCGTAGCGAAAACAATAGGGTTCCTTTTCACCTTTGGTGTACGGAACCCTAAAAAATACTAATTTCACTAGTATCCATTAGGATTATTAATTATTCTAATAAAATAACATTCTTTTACCTAGCTGATCGAACGAGTTTTCATTTGATATAATGGCGGCGAACACATTGTAATTTTTCATAATACTTCTCTCACGCTTTTTCATAGTCTTAACTACGATATCTGTCGATCTGGGTTCATTCTTCTCAATACATCAAGTACAGTAGTTTTCCGATTTAACGAACCTAATTGTTGTCAGGCCTTTTCGTTAAAGTGAATTGTTCGTTATATCCAGTACTAAGTTTAAAAGGAAAAGTGTCCTCTATTATATTAAAAACTCAAGGCATACATATGTTCTCATAGTATTTTTAATATTTTATTAAAAGAAAATATTTAAATACATATTTAGTTAAAATATCAGTAAAAGAAAATTTCATAAAGCACTAAGTATAATACAAAAATAATTTATTTAAAAAACTGGTTAAGTACAGTCTGTTTTTTTTTTTTTTGGAATTGATATCTTTCTCTTAATGGCATCTTCTTAAAGCTCTCTCCAAAGCATTAAATTTGAGATACTAATTTTGTTTTCGAAATGCTTAATGACATCTTCAGTTCCATCCAGCTCTTCTTCACTTTCGTTTTGTTCATCGGGTAAATGGCTATCAGTGCTGCCAGAAAAATGTTGACTCTTGTCCCCAATTTGAAACGTCATCCCCATTTCAACAGAAAAATCCTAAATTTTGTCCCCAAAAATACATCATTCATAAAAAACGATTATTAAGCAGTCCTATGCGCAATGATGCGAAATAAGATTTTTACAAAGTTAAAAGAAAAATTGTACTTTTTTCAGTACGATTGACCAAATTCTTTATTTTTATTTATTTAAATGTTTTTATTAACTTAAAAGTTACATAAAATTCAATTGTACATTAGACCGTCTCACTTTTTATACTTTTTTCGAAATTCCTTGATGAACATCGATTTTCTTAATCTACTCTAAAAACCAAGAATTTTGCTATATAACACTTAAATATTGATGAACCGGAAGTACTCTCTCAAATCGTTTTTTTTTTTTTTTTTATTTTTAAGACAAATCCCTTTTTGCAAAAAATTAAAAATCTTGCTTTAGTAATTTGCTTCTATCTCATCTAAATACGTCTTTAGGAAAATTTGTTTTGTTTGTTTCCGCCAGTCGATATAAGCAATTTTATTCCATTGGTTTTCATATACGCTCAATGCCACTTTTGGATCTATAACATTTTTCAAAATTCCATACACCGAATCAAATCTAAGTTTTGTAATGTGCTTAAATTGCAAATTTTTAAAAAGTTCAAAGTTTTTCATATTTTCTGGGAATCACACAACAACTTTCAACAGTAATTTTTCTTTTTCAAAAGAAAAATAATGTTAATTGACAAAGATATAGTTCTGCAGCTGCGAGCACGGTTTTGCCTATGTACATACATATATCGTGCTATAACCGCCAAAATAGCTTAAGCGACATAATTTTCGAACCTATTGAGGTTGCAAAATTGAGGTGACCAAAATCGATCATTTGCGATTGTAAATAGTCGATTTTCGTCAAAAAAAAAAAACGAAGTCCAAAAAATGTGTCGCTTAAGCTATTTTAGCGGTTACGGCTCGATATATGTTCGCGGTATTACCATGATGGTAATCTCATCTTCATTATAAAGTATGATTGCCAAGAGAGAGATTTTTAAAAACTGAAATGTTACCAGTACTAAAATATTATGTCAACATCCACGATTAATTATTTTCCTGATACATGCAAATTGTTAGAGCTCGAAATGAAAAGTCCCCAAATCCCTCCCCATGAAATTCTGTCCCCAAATTAGAGGCGAAATCCCCATTTTGGGGACAAATCCCCTAATCTGGTGGCACTGATGGCTATTATCTATCCATCTATTCAAATTTAAATTAATTTTTTTTTTTTAATCTGATCAGCCAACCATGGCTTGCATTGTTGTGAGTTTTTTTTTTTTTGGCTTTGTATTACAAAATGGCAATTGCGTTGCACGAGGAACCATTGAAAAAGTTTGTTTTCGATTCTCGGGAACTCACCTTGCTTTACAGCACTTCTCTTGCCATACCCAAAATGACTGTTTTCAACATTCCTTAAAAAATTTTCCTTTGATTTTAGGATTGTACTATTAGTGGATTTATGCAGCCCATATTTTTTACATAAATCTTAACCCGCAGACCATTTCGATGATCATCGATAATTTTAACTTTATCCTTTAAAAACAATCTATTTCTTTTACCCATTTTGATATTCGTAGCAAAAATTACTTCATACAACTTACTCTCAAATGATATCAAACAAAACCATCGAAAGAAGAAAACTAACGGTACATTTTTATTTATTTTCTTTTTTAGTAACTTTCTGTTAGCAATTATGTTTCTTATTTAATTTTAGATTCATTCGTCATACCGAGCACAAAATAGAATTTTTGTTCGTTATATAAGGTACTCAGTAGAAAAAAATTGGATGTTCGTTAAATGCGATGTTCACTAAATCGAATGTTCATTAAATCGGAAAACTACTGTATTTGGGACACGATCAGTCCATGTTATCTTCTATATACGTCCATGTACCCATATTTCAAAAACTACCTATACTTCTACCTCACTGGTTTTAAGTAATTAAATTCTTTTTTAATTAAATAACTTTCCAACTCAACGTCACAATCACATATTGAAAGTGATATATGCATGTATGATTCACATGATGCCCATTTGTCATAGAAAAACTGAAACTGATACTCGTATTAGGGGACCTCTAAATGCACATAAGTACATATTTACATAGATAAGTACATACATATACATATGTATGAGTTTATGTATGGGCACTGCGAATCACTTAAATAAAGAATTTAGTTCTACCAATTTTAAGCGAATATATCTTTGTAAACCAGATACTGGGGGAGTACAAAATTTTTAACTTTTAAACTCATATGGAGTTATTAAGTGCGTTCGAGAACTCAAAAATTTGTACAAATTTTTACTATTTGTTACTGGATTGCGTTCGAGTACACAAAATCCAGTAAATGAGAGGACGAATTGAGAGAGAAAAATGACAGTTCATTCACTTAGTAAATGCAAGTTTTTACTGGACAAATTTTTGCCAGTAAAATCCAGTAAAATGAAATCATATGTTTTTAAATATAAACAAACAAAAGTAAAGGGAAACAAAAATTTTTAGTCTTTGATAAAATTTTTAAAATAACAAAAAACAACTGTATTAAGTTATAAGCATTATAACATTTATTTACGTTTGATGCTAGAAAAGTATTCCGGTATGTTATGTGAAATTAAAAGTGCGGAATTTCCATAGAATGTTTGGAAATATGTATGTATGCACATATATATGTATATATGTATGTTTTTAAAAAACAATGCTATTGCATTTCCGAGCGATTTAATTTCACATGGAAATCAGAACATAACCGATTGTTTTTAAACGTGAATAAAGTTCATAGATTATTATATTGAAATTTTGTTTATAAAGGGTGTTTTTTTAGAGGTATAGAGCTTCGAATTGAAATAAAACACAAGAAAATCGTTTTAATGTCCATCAATTTGGCTTTATTGGAAGGATAATTTTATGCCATTAATGTTTAAATATGATGTCGGGCATGTGGCCGCCGCGGCTGGCTCGAATAAAGCCAATTCTACAGGTCCAATTTTCAACCACTTTTTCGAGCATATGGGGCCGTATGTTGGCAATAACGCCACGAATGTTGGCTTCCAAGTCCCCTAACGTTTCTGGTTTGTTGGCGTAGACGAGCGACTTCACATATCCCCAAAGAAAATAATCCAATGGTGTCAAATCACACGATCTTGGTGGGCAATTGACAGGTCCATTCCGCGAAATTATGCGCTCATCGAATGTTTCCTTCCATAAATCGATTGTGACGTGCGCTGTGTGGCATGTAGCGCCGTCTTGTTGGAACCACAACTCATCCACATTCATGCCATCCAATTCGGGAACAAAATTTGATGGACAAAGCTACAATTGCTGTGCACGGTGGCGAATCGATTCATTCGGGTCCTCTTCAACACTTTGCTCTACAGCGGCAATTGTTTCTTCGGTGCGCACTGTTCGACGTCTCTGCGGATGCGTATTATCACATAGAGTAAACGTAGTGCGAAAACGATCCATGGTTAACCGAATTAATTGCTCTGATGGACGATTTTGTCGACCATAAAATGGACGGAGCTTGCGGTAAACTTCGCGAACTGAACCATTATTTTCGAAATAAATTTGCACGATTTGCAAGCGTTGTTCTTTTGTCAACCTGTTCATGATGAAATGGCAAACCAAGCTAAATATTAATCACTTGACAGCTGACAAAATGGCCGCCAGTTAAAAAAGTGATGCCAACTTAAAGTTCTATACCTCAATAAAAAAACACCCTTTACATATCGTCGGGTCGACGGTTCCTGGTTTGACGTATGGAACATTTAAAAAAATTTACTTTGTGTACTTTTTTTTAAATCTTTCCCAGTTTTTCGTTGTCTTGAATATATCATCCTAATAACTTCTCACGTTCAGGGTAAAAAGCTTAGAAACTTTAACGGCCGGACCCGCGATGTCGACAAGAAAGTTTCTATCGCTATAAGAAAGTTTATTTTTGTTTTTAATATAAGTAAGCTATAGAAAGTTTCTGGTCGACATCGTGGACTAGCCAAATAAGTTTAAATAAAAACATATGTCCATATCTATTACTTTTATTATTAAACAAAATATTCTATCTTGTAATTCATATGTATAATTTTTTTAGCGCCAAAATTTGTAATCAGCTGTTGTATATATTTTACTGGATTTTACAATTTTTCCGTTCGCGTACTTTTAGATGCAAACTTTTTTATTGAGAGTAATTTCTTTAAATTACTCAGTATTTACTCAGTTACTGGACTTTACTGGAAAAGTACTCAAACGCACCTATTAATGGAGTCATTAGTTATGTATTCATTATGTATATAAATATGCGTGTTTGTGTGTATGTACATTTTGATAAAATGTAGGCTAGGTTATGGTGGCAGTCAGAATTCCGGACTCAGTTAGACGCCACGGAGATTCTACTTAAACGGAGTCCGGACTATCGAACCAAACAGAGCTCAGTACAAGGCTGCTAAAGATATGTACAGACAGTTGTTAGATCTTAAAATATTGTCAGTAAAATGTGTTGAAAATTTATTACAACCTTGTGAACTGACAAGTTTCTTTTTGCATATTGAAAAAGGCCGCTATGTTTTTTAAATTGTGAGTTGGGAAAGCAAAGTGCCCGCTCCAAAAATTAACCTTGTTATTTCTGGACCAATTTTAAAAATTTAAATGGCATATGGAAAAGGTTCACTAAATTTTTTTTTTTTTTTTAAATTGATTATCAAATATTTTTTGTCATTTGTGTACCAATTTTCAAAATTCATTTTGCATATGGAAAAGATTCACTAATTTTTATGTTTTTTTTTAGAAATTGTAGTGGTTGGGGGAGGAGGGAGAGAGCGTTAGAATGAAGAAGAGAGAAAGAGAGGAGAGGACGTTTTATAGAAGATTAAAATGAGACGAAGATTTGGCAGGTCCGCTTATGGAGTGCTAAAAATTCTTGCAGCTGGAATTAGCGGTTGCACCACCCACTGCTCGTAATAAAGGAAAGCTGGTATTTAAGCCCAATCACTGATAATTCCGAAAAGGTACTGACACCACCTCTTCCTAGACCACGAAAGCGTTGCTTTTCAATACAGGACAGATGCGTAGGAGGTGAGTTATTAACTCCTTCTTTTTTCATGTCCTCGCACCCAGTGTAGGGTTATATTGTAATAATCCGCCAGCCTTTCGAGGGATTGACTCCATTCACTAAGGAGTTGCGATATATTAAATACATTCGTTAGGGATCGTTAGGGATCGTTAGGGATCGCAATTTTGCGATCATATCATAAACCGAGCCGATCGATCATAACCAGTTACCTAATTTTTATTGCAGATATTTCTACTTGAAGTTTGTCGCAATTATTCGGGAATTCACCCTACTGGCCCTCTCCTCCCTCTTGGAACCATCTGTGTAAGCTAACCAGATGGTATGGAAGGGGTTTCTTCCTAAGTGTAGCAAAATTTCCTCTCGAAGGCAGGGATGTAATAGTGAATTAAGTTAAGGAATTATATTCATATTCTCTAGATTGTTAGTATGTCCCTATGTCATTTCCGATAGTCAGGCAGCTTTTGAGTCCCTCATATCGTGGCTTGTGTGAGAGTGCTATGAGTCATTAAAAAACTTATTCATATGGAACAAGATTAACATTTGATGGATGCCTGGCCACAGCGGTCATCCGGTGAATGAGGAAGCGGATGAACTGACCAGAGCGGCCTCTACTGCTCCGTTTATGGGCCCAGAACTGTTTTGTGGCGTAAGCTGGTCGACTGTAAGCTCTCTGAGCAAAGGAGATGATACTTCGACCGAAAAAAGGAAATGTGGCAGACTTCTTCTTGCTTAAAGCAGGCCAAAGTATTGATGCAGCCATTTTCATATAGTGGCATCCTGAACCTCAACAGGAATGATTTACGGCTTGTTACAGGTTTTCATTCTGGTCACTTTGTACTGAACTATCCTTTGTGGAGAAGTAACCAAACTCGTTCATTCTTGTGTCGTTTATGCTTAGAAGATGACAAGACAACGGCACACATTCTTTGCGAGTGTATCGTCTTGTATAATAGTAGAAGGCGTGTTTTTCATTCAGAGTTTCTGTGCTCAGATGATATTAGGCGGCCATATCCAATCTCTGTGCTAACTTTTATAAGGAGAGTCATACGCAGCTTGATTTAATATACAGATCTATGGCACAAAAGATCCATCAGGTGTCTTTGCTCAATTCTATTCTATTCTATTCTATTCTATTCTATTCTATTCTATTCTATTCTATTCTATTCTATTCTATTCTATTCTATTCTATTCTATTCTATTCTATTCTATTCTATTCTATTTATTCTATTCTATTCTATTCTATTCTATTCTATTCTATTCTATTCTATTCTATTCTATTCTATTCTATTCTATTCTATTCTATTCTATTCTATTCTATTCTATTCTATTCTATTCTATTCTATTCTATTCTATTCTATTCTATTCTATTCTATTCTATTCTATTCTATTCTATTCTATTCTATTCTATTCTATTCTATTCTATTCTATTCTATTCTATTCTATTCTATTCTATTCTATTGTATTGTATTCTATTCTATTCTATTCTATTCTATTCTATTCTATTCTATTCTATTCTATTCTATTCTATTCTATTCTATTCTATTCTATTCTATTCTATTCTATTCTATTCTATTCTATTCTATTCTATTCTATTCTATTCTATTCTATTCTATTCTATTCTATTCTATTCTATTCTATTCTATTCTATTCTATTCTATTCTATTCTATTCTATTCTATTCTATTCTATTCTATTCTATTCTATTCTATTCTATTCTATTCTATTCTATTCTATTCTATTCTATTCTATTCTATTCTATTCTATTCTATTCTATTCTATTCTATTCTATTCTATTCTATTCTATTCTATTCTATTCTATTCTATTCTATTCTATTCTATTCTATTCTATTCTATTCTATTCTATTCTATTCTATTCTATTCTATTCTATTCTATTCTATTCTATTCTATTCTATTCTATTCTATTCTATTCTATTCTATTCTATTCTATTCTATTCTATTGTATTCTATTGTATTCTATTCTATTCTATTCTATTCTATTCTATTCTATTCTATTCTATTCTATTCTATTCTATTCTATTCTATTCTATTCTATTCTATTCTATTCTATTCTATTCTATTCTATTCTATTCTATTCTATTCTATTATATTATATTCTATCTACCCGATTCCTCGACGTCCATGCACTTGTGACATTTAGTCTAATTGCAGAGTGTGTTGCTAGCTTCCGCGCCAGAAAATCTACCGGGATCAAGTCTAACATCACGAATAATGCTTTGTTTGGAGTTGTTTTCATAGCACCGATTTCACATCTGGAAAATTCTTTCCAGATGTGAACTATTACTCTCTGAATCTAAAGCCTTCTACCAGACCACAATACCATAGAAGAGTATGGCTTTAATGATTGTCCTTAATAGCCATTTAATCAACCCCTTTAGGGTTTATATCCCAATTCAAGCCTATGCTATTTTTGCAAACGTAAAGAGCCGTTACGGCTTTCTTTGCCCTTGCTTCTAGGTTCTCCTTTCAGAGTACCTTACTGCGTAGGATGATGCCCAAAAATTTGGCGAATGCTATAATGTCATGAAAATTAAACAGTTTTATTTTAAATTTCAATGAAAAAAGGACATGCAACAGTTTTGATTCGATTAGGAATTGAGCGGTAAAGCGATATTGAGCTACAGGCATTTTTTACTGCTTCCTTAAACATTTCCTTTGTATGGAATTGCTTAAAGAACTTGTATATGTTTTCCAGACATTTTCTTTTATGTTAAGATCGGGCGAATATGAAGGTCAATTTAGAAAGGAATGGAGCGTTGCCCTCTTAGTATGCCTACGGTGGACACACGCCACTTATTCTTTTCGTTTCAAATACCAAGTCGATAGCTTCGTTGTAGGCTATTGCACGCCATACCACAAATCTTATTTCCCTGCTTTGTCTTCGTAACTGCTCCATGGGTAGAAACAATTTTTTTCCTTAGAAAAATATTCATTTTAAATTAGTAAAATTAAATTCCTTATTTAAGTGGTTCGCAGTATATGTGTATTAGAAGAATATTATTATTTTAATATTTAGACAAGGTCAATTTTTTTCTAAACTAACATCAATTATCCGGCTTATCAAACTAACAAAATAAAAATAATTAAAAACGCTTATCAGTTTTAAACATTTTAGTATTTTGCAAAAATTCAAAACACAAACAACGAAAACGCTGCAGCGCGAGAGTATGAATTTATATTCGAATTACCAAATATGCTGTGCAATTACGACCATTGGATTTTTGATAGCAATCATATTCAGTGTAACCGCCGCAGCAAGTTCACCTAATTTTACATTTATTTATCGTGACTATTTGCGCAATATGGTCGATATTATGGATGGCGAAGTGCAACCGTGCACGAACTTTTTCCAGCATGCTTGTGGCAATATGAATAATTATCAGAAATCTGAGCCAGCTGCTAATGAGAGTGAAGAGCATAATGAATTTGCATATATGCAGGAGGATGTTGTGCCTTTTTTGTACAACAAACAAGACTATTATAAGTTTTTTGAAACACATAAAAAATATTTCAACACTATACCTGGCATTTTGGTGCGTAACGTTTATGATCTCTGTAAAAACTCGCAGCCGCAAGCAAGTGGCAAACGCAAAATATGGCTGCGTATGATTAGCGAAATACCATTTTTGAAGCAAGACCATGATCTCTTAAGAAAATGGCCCTTCCTACAATACCAGTGGGAAAAATATGAGCCACGATTAGAACTGAGTTGGCCGGCTTTGGCAGCAGAGTTTACTGCCCATGGCTTAAATACATTTTTGAATATTTTCTTTGCCGAAAATACTATTTATGTAGCGCCTAACGATGAAATGCAATGTAAGGATCTAAACGATGTCAAAGCAGATCTATTGCCTTTGTTACGCAGACGTAATCCTCAAATAGCGGATATTTTTGCAACTGAAATTTGGGTCTTATGCCGCCAACTTAAAGGAGAAATTGCCGCATCAGTGGAAGTCGATAAAATAGATCTTCTCACAGACGATAATATAAGTGAATTTTTTCATCGTTTATTTCCCCGTTTAAATTTTACCGACTTGGAAATCGAACAAGCCCGTAAAATCATAATTTACATAGATACATTAAGCGAGAAAATCTCAATACTGCGTTCCGCAAATCCTCGTATTGTTTTCAACTTCATACTTTGGCACGCCTATCAACAGATTGTCAGCATCGATGACTGTTTTCAATTGGCCCATGAATTCGACAGCCTTTTGCAGGTAGAATACTGGCACTGGTATGCTTTTGAACCCCACTTTAGGCGAGATGTAGCCATGGCCTCGTATCTCTTTCACACCACACGATTTCAAAAGCATTATCGTCAATTCGTAACCAGCACATCTTGGGAACGCTTGTTCCAACAGCGCAACGAACGTAAAGATTTAAATATTGAAAGATCTATAAAAAATTATGCTAAAAAGTTTTTAGATCTAGAAAGATATTCCAATACATTTCAACTGGAATACTTTTCAAAGGAAAAGTCAACATTTTATGTACACCTGTTGGAACTTAGAAGACTTAAGTTACACCACGCATTCTTAAATCCCTACGAGGACAGTCCGGACTTACAGTTCTATAAAGAGTTTTTAAACTTTTCAATCTTGCTGCTGTTTCGACCACGTCTGCACTATTTCGCTTCTTATGATCGTGAAATGTGGCAAAATTCGAATATTTTGCAAAATTCAGATGGATTTTATGCCGCCTTAGATTGTTTAAATCATCAAACTGAACTAAATGCTGAAGACTCTAATCTATATGAGAATCTTAGTATGGACCAGATCAATAATATTTTCAACTTTTATACTTCCTTCGTTGAAGCTTTATCGGATTACAAATTCTGGCTGGAGAGTGAAAATTTCGCTATTGCAGAAGATTTTATTTTAGAATATTTCAACTTGAACTCAACGCGTGTCATTTTCTACGCAGTAGCCCAACAATTTTGCAACCGCTACGATCTCGTCTATAGTGTTTTAATCAATCGTAGCTATATGAACATGCCGGAGTTCGAGGAGGCTTTCGAATGCACATCTGATGACGAAATGAATCCCATAACAAAATGTATGGTAAATCAATGTGTAAAAAATTAGAGCTTTAATATATTTAACGGCATATCGTACGATATCGACCGAAAGCGTTCGATCGACAACTTGTTTTGAAAATAATAACAAAATCAGAAAATCGACCTGTCCCACGATGATGACAGAAAACGTTCGATCGACAACTTGTTTTGAAAGTAATAATAGGTCTGTTCATTTACTTTTCCAGCAGAAACTAGCAACGAGAGAGTAAAGCAGAAATTCACAAAATTATTCTCCCAGATACGAAAGAGTAAATGAAAGCTTTAATGTAGAAACAGAATAAAGTCTGCAACTTCAGGAAAATCGCTGACAAATTAATCAAGCCCATAATAACATCGACGGCAATAACTTCAAATGCTCTCTAATTTTTGTTTTATTTTCTTTTGTGCTTATTTTTCTTTGTAGTTTTGTTTACAAAATGTATGAAATTTATTGAAAGTATGGTAACATTTTTGTGAGAATGAACATTGATATGTGAGAGTATAAGAAAAAACGCTCTCAAAATAAAATAGATTCTATCTCACGACCGGTTTCTGCGGCTGTTTTTTTGTATCAATTTGTATGGAAAATGTGTTGAAGCCGGTATTCTGTTTAATCATTTACTTGTAAAAACTTGAAAGAAAATTTTATTCATATCAGAACCATAGATGGAAATCATGATACAATTGTAATTTTTCTGATATGATAAACATTAGGTCTGTTCAATTACTTTCCCAGCAGAAACTGGCAACGAGAGAGTAAAGCAGAAATCTACAAAATTACCCTCCTAAATATGAAAAAGTAAATGAACGCTTTACTTGTAAAAACTTGCAAGAATATTTTATTCATAGATGGAAATCACGTTACAATTGTACTTTTTTTGATATATTTTGATTGATAATGTTTTAAATTGAAAATTTTTTTTAAATATTTTTTTTTAATAATTTACACTGTTTCATGTATTATTTAATATCGGGTGTTTTTTTAGAGGTATAGAACTTCGAATTGAAATAAAACACAAGAAAATCGTTTTAATGTCCATCAATTTGGCTTTATTAGGATAATTTTATGCCATTAATGTTTAAATATGATTTCGGGCATGTGGCCGCCGCGGCTGGCTCGAATAAAGCCAATTCTACAGGTCCAATTTTCAACCACTTTTTCGAGCATATGGGGCCGTATGTTGGCAATAACGCCACGAATGTTGGCTTCCAAGTCCCCTAACGTTTCTGGTTTGTTGGCGTAGACGAGCTACTTCACATATCCCCAAAGAAAATAATCCAATGGTGTCAAATCACACGATCTTGGTGGCCAATTGACAGGTCCATTCCGCGAAATTATGCGCTCATCGAATGTTTCCTTCAATAAATCGATTGTGACGTGCGCTGTGTGGCATGTAGCGCCGTCTTGTTGGAACCACAACTCATCCACATTCATGCCATCCAATTCGGGAACAAAATAGTCGGTTAGTCGGCTCCAATTGCTGTGCACGGTGGCGAATCGATTCATTCGGGTCCTCTTCAACACTTTGCTCTACAGCGGCAATTGTTTCTTCGGTGCGCACTGTTCGACGTCTCTGCGGATGCGTATTATCACATAGAGTAAACGTAGTGCGAAAACGATCCATGGTTAACCGAATTAATTGCTCTGATGGACGATTATGTCGACCATAAAATGGACGGAGCTTGCGGTAAACCGCGAACTGAACCATTATTTTCGAAATAAATTTGCACGATTTGCAAGCGTTGTTCTTTTGTCAACCTGTTCATGATGAAATGGCAAACCAAACTAAATATTAATCACTTGACAGCTGACAAAATGGCCGCCAGTTAAAAAAGTGATGCCAACTTAAAGTTCTATACCTCAATAAAAACACCCTTTATTTTTATATGCATTTTTCATAATTGTTTAATTTTATTCCATTAACAAATACAAAAATGCGACTTTCCATCTCTGATCAGATATGAAAAACAAACAAAATTCTTTGACACTAAAATTGAAATGATGTGGCTTAATGAAAGAAACACGATAAATTAAGAAAATGTGATTTCTTTTTTAACAAAAAAATATAAATTTTTAAGTTTTTTTTCAGATACTTTTGAAATAATTATTTTGACAATAAAACACACAACAGTTGATTGGATAATTCTTGCAAGTAAAAATTTTACTAGCAATAATTTGTAAGAGTTTTTTTTGTCTCTCAAATTTTCTCTCTCTTTTGACGCTCTCTCCTTGCAAACTTTTCGAGTTAATGAACACTTTCCAGTAACAATTGTTATAAATTCGAAACAATTTTTAGTAAATGAACAAACCTAATGAAATAAGAAAAAAATTTTTTGTTTCCTGTCCATATCGTGGGGCATGCCGTAAATATTCATTAATGTGAATAATTTAAAATATACAAAACGAAAAAGTCTTGCTAGTTATTAAAGATAGTGTCCTGCACAAGATATCTTATAAGAACTTTCAAGACATGAGGGATTTTTCAAATGCTTTACTACAGCGAAATCTTATAAAACAAACGTTAACAACACTGTTTGCAAGAAATTTGTTTCAGTATTGTAGGTATAAGAGTAAAGAAGAAAACACTTCGTGACGGAAGTATTTGTGATACTTGCTTCTTTCTACACATGAGCGCGTGTACAAACGTCATGCATGTATGTGTGTATGATCTTTTATTTTTCTGCGCACATGCAAAGGCACACACATGCATTAACATTAGTTGTATGCGGTTAACCACATAATAGCTTACCATCTACATATTAAACACACACTCAAACGCACAATATGAAAAATAACAAGCATACACTAATCAACAGTACTTCTTTTGAGTGTTTGTTACAAACAAGCTGTCTTGGCGACATCGCTTGTTAACACTGATATACACGTACACCAATACATCCATCGTGCTTCGCTTATAGTACGACAGCATTTATTATTGGTTTAGTATAATACATGCGACGTGAATACATTTAAAAATCATGACGTATTTACATTTAAAGACTGTTTACGCAGGTCTCTAATTAAAAATATGTAACAGCTTAAAAAAACAAGAATAAGGACACTTTGTGTTGTTTATACAAGAAAACATTGCAATGCTGCATTGTAATGAAATCAAGTATCATTTCATTTTGCATACATATATAAAAGAGTAAAGGTAGAATTAGTAAAATCGTATCGTGATGTTGCGTGTCAGCTGACAAAAACCGTGCGATATACAATGCATGTTACTAGTTATAAAATATGTGGTGGTAGCACTGCTGACGTAGGAATCTGCAGAAAACAGATTTTTCTGTAGCGAATGTCAAAAACGCCGTATTTAATGCCAGACAAAAAAAAATGTGCTATGCAAACTGTTACACTTTCTATAACTTGTACACAAAGTTGAACGATACGGCAAGCTGTAAAGTAGAATGATACGATTTTACTAATTCTACCTTAGGGACTTGAATTTTTCTATATATTTATGCATAGGCTCTTCTGCCGATGTGTACATTCAATAAGAACGGAGTATTGGAATTTCGAAAGAGAAGAATCAAAACTCAGTAAAATCGATAACTTTTCATCTCCGAAACTAAAGTATTTAGATAGACTCAAACTTCTAAAAACATGTAAGTGATGCAAAATAATAAGCACAAAGGTACTATTTCGATATACATACATATCGTTGCCTTAATATGCAAAGGCCCTAACTCATTATTTTTTTATATCGAGTTTTTTTTTGTATTTCGATAAAAGAACCCAGCAAAAACTTACATATTACCATCAGAACTACTTGTCATATAATGACTTACTTTTCTGATTATCAAATTTCATTAATCGCTTGCAAATCACATTACATACAATTAAAAAAAATATGTACAAGTGTTGATAAATGAGGAGAATGATTGTTTTAGATTTAACAGATTACATGCACATGTTGAAGTATGTACTTCTCAAGAATCGATTATTTTAGTCTCACGTCTTGTTAAAAAATCATTAAGTTAGTAATCCAGTAGGGAAGTGCTTCCACCAAAAATGCTTAATTCCATACCCGTTTACGTTTTTTAAATATTTTGCTGTGAACATTTAATGTATCGAAAAATGCAAAAATTTAGATTTGCAAAAAAAAAATGAGATAGGGCCTTTCTATATTAACGTAACGTTATGCACAATTGATATGTAAAACGGGTAAAAAAGGAATTATGCTAGCTTTTTTGCTTTTTACACATAAAAGCAAAATTTTTTCCATATTATTTTCTCCAAGAAAACATCTCGAATTGTTTTTTTTTCACTTTTTCGAAATTCGAACATATAAGAGATGAAATTTTACCCGTTTTTTCTAATTTTAAGTATTTTCTTCTCTTGTCTTCTATCCTTCGTTTAAGATATCTTAAAGACATGACCAACTGGGATACTTACATACATAATAGAGGCCTGCATAAACAGTCTTGAAATGTAAATACGTCTTGTTTTTAAATGTATTATCGTGACATGTATTATATTAAACCAATAATAAATGATGTAGTTTAATAAGCGAAGCACGATAGATGTATTGATGTACGTGTGTATGAGTGTTTACAAGTTATGTCGCGAAGACTTCTTGTTCGTAACAAACACTCAAAGGAAGTAGTGTTGATGCGTATATGCATTCTATTTTCCATATTGTACGTTACAAAACTAATGTCAATGCATGGTCGCGTTTGTATGTGCGCAGAAAAATAAAAGATCATACTCACAACGTGTGTGCGTATGTACATGCATGACGTTTGTATACGCGCCCATGCGTATGAAAAAGCAAGCATCACAAATTCTTCCGTCTTGAAGTATTTTCTTCTTTACTCCTATACCTACAATTAGGGTTTGCACAGCGATTATAATCGTAATCGCGATTAATCGCACCTTTTAATCGTAATCGTAATCGAACCCATTAATCGCTCGATTACGATTAAAACTTTTGCTTTTGAGGGCAAATTCAACTCATAAAAAATTTAAATTGAAATTTTTAATACAAAATATATACATTTGGAGTAAACATGTCATTATGTTTGCATTTCATTGGCACTTTAACAAATCATCAGTAGACTTCAACCATACTTTCAGAAATCATTTGAGAATTTACATACATAAGCTTTTTGGAGGTTCCAATAGAATAATTAAGTAAGCTGAGAAACTTATACAAGACACAAGAAACGATTTATAATGTGCATCTGTTTTATTTTTCTACACCTTAATACAATAAAAGTATTATAAGACAAAACGATAATTAAAATCCAAATTAAGCTCTTATTAAATTTATTATTTTATTTTATTATATTCTCCCAGACATATTTAAAAAACCTCGTAATATCTCAAAAATTTCATACGATTGATACAAATATTTTTCATTCGGTTGGCAGACAGGTGCAGTTTGTTTTATTTGGTTATAAGTGAATGTCCGCACATGATGAATTTATATCAGGATGGATGAACTACTTCGTATAAAAAACGGTATAAATAACAAAAATTAAAAATTTTAAAGACCCCCGACTTTTTTCAGAAAAGATGTTATATCTTCTAAACGGCTGGACCGATTTTCAAACATAGCTAAGAACCCTCTCGATCAAGTCATCTTTCAAACAGAAAAAACTAAATGAAAATCGGTCCAGCCGTTTGGCCTGTACGTGGACACGGACAGACACACAGATACACAGACACACACTACAAACTTATAACACCCCTTTTTTTTAGTCGGGGGTTAAAAATACTGTTTTTATACTTGTTCATTCATTATGATATAAATTCATCATATATGGATACAAAATTAAATAAAGAATAAATTAAGAAAGTAGAAATATAATTCGTCCTAGAAAAAGTTTCCTATCAAAAGATTGATTTCCCATAATTCTCATTATTTTTTATACTCCAAGTTCTGATTTACGAACTTCATTCATTTTACATTTTTTTACAATTTTCTCAAAAAAAAACAGAATTTAATTGAACAATTTAATTAAAACGCGAACTAAAGTCAAACTAATTAAATTTCTTTGGCTAAACCCATACAGTTCTACTAAAACCCATGACGCAATTTATTTTGGTTTTAATAAAAATTATAATAATACTAGCGGCCCGCTCCGGCTTCGCACGGGTATAAAATATATAACGTATGTCATTCACTGAAAAAATTATTAAAATCTATCCAGTTGTTTTTATCTATTCATTACTGCCCGTGGCCCGCACGCGTTAAATTTAGAGTAAAACAATTCTTCTCTCCCAAAACCATGAAGATTTCCTGCTATCTTTGGAATATCTAAATTCATACACTACATTTTTACTTATTTCCTTTTTTACATTTACTTCATTCAAGCCCTTTTTAAGCGAAACAAAAATTAAAACGATTTTAATTTAAACTGATTTATATATGACGTAGTATTTTTTTTTTGGGGGGGGGGGGCAGCAGTCTCCCACCGATTAAAAAAACATTAACTAAACTGCAGGCGAACTCTTTAAAAAAAAAAATCAATTTTGAAAATTGGTTCATAAATGACGGAGTTATGATGCATAAGGGGAGAAAATTTCCCCCTCCGATTTTGGAAAAAAAATTATAAGCTCTAACTTAAGGCAAAACCTTTTCAGACGAAAAAAGAATTTTGAAAATCAGTTCATAAATGACCGAGTTATGCCAGAGGGGAGCAAATTTCCCCTTCCGATTTTCGATCAAAAATTATGGGACCCAACTGCAGGCAAACCCTTTCAAACAAAAAAAATTTCGAAAATCGGTTTAAAAATGACCGAGTTATGCGTGTACAAAAAAATACACACGAATTGATAACCTCCTTCTTTTTTGAAGTCGGTTAAAAATGTCATTAAAATCACTATTTCTGAAAGGGGCGTAGCATTTACCGGGGTAGAATATATATAAAAACACGCGCCGGTCTTTTACAAATATTTTGTGGGGTGGAAGGCGAAAATCTGTTGGGGCATTGAAGAGTTCACCCCTAACAAATAAACGTGTTTTTGGTTTTTATATATATTAAGATAAGATATTTTCTTGATTAATCGAGATTAACCTATAATCGAGATTAATAGCACATTTTTTAATCGTAATCGCGATTATGGAAATCTGCGATTATTTGCAAACCCTACCTACAATAACTGAAACAAATTTCTTGCAGTGTTTTTTAGCGTTTGTTTTAGATTTCGCTGTAGTAAAGCATTTGAAAAATCCCTCATGTCTTTAAAGTTCTTGTAAGTGGTCTTGTGCAGGGATCTAATCAAAAAATTTTGTACAACAGCGGTCGGCATGCTTTTTCCTTGATAGCCACATTTTTTACAAAAATTTTTGAATTTTTTAAATTATCGAAAAACCCCGTTCTTGAGAATATAATTTGTGCAATCCCTACATCCCGAAAACTAGCGCTGATTAAAGAAACCTAGAACATATTTGGAACAAATTTTTTAATATGTATAAGAAAAAAACTTTCAATTCCATGGCACCAGAAACTTCGTAGAGCTTTGTAATAAATGAACATAACTCTTCACTCTTCTTCTCTTAATAATTCCTTCTGCCAAAAAAAAAAAACACCGACTTCAATGCAAAGATCTGATAAAAGATAAAAAGTACATGAAATTTGATATGAAATTTAAATGGTCGTGCCTTCGCCCATTGTTAAAATGAAAGATTTTGTATTTTTCAGAGCTCAGGGTGAGTGTAGTCTTGTAAAAATCGGTAAAGTAGAATCGCTTAAAAATAAATATTAAATTTTAAAAGGAGGATTGTGTCTATTTTAGAGCTCAAGGTGTGTGGTAAGTTTCGTAAAAATCGGTTAAGTAAAACCGTGTAAAATATTATAATAAATTTTAATGGGCGTAACCCCGCACATTTTTTCAAGACAAAAAAAATTACAATTGGGCTCAAATGTACCGAGTTATAAAGTAACACCGCCAAAAAAAAAAAAAAAATAGAGACGAATTGTTAACCTCATCCTTTTTATGTAGTCGATTAAAAATAATGCATCAACATTTTAAGCATCGAAAACCTTTGGAGACATGTGGCCCCCTTAATAACATAAACAAAAAAAAAAACAATTATGAACCAAATCATGTTATTATTTTTTAAATAAATTTTATTCAGAGAATAAAATATTGTCTGTATTAATTTTAATCAATTTTTATTAATTACGAGCTTATTCACAGACTATCTAAGCATAAACATGTATAAGTACTCTATTCTAAATTTGCAATAATAAAAAATACAATATTTCACTATGTGATAAAAATCTTAAGATACATTTTTTACTCAATTAAATGATTGCATGAATACTCGTAATTGGCAACCAGTTCTCATAGAACAAAAATCAACTAAGCACACCACATTCATTATTCTCTTATACAATTAATACAAAATAAAAAGAGACATTTATTTGTATTTAGTTTTTGAAAATCTGTGGTTTGAAATGCGAAAATTTAATGAGTTTTGAAACAAGTAATAAAATATGATTTTTTTAAGAACATTTTTATGAGCAAAAAAAATAATGCAAATCAGAAACCAAGGCGAATCCATATCGGGTGGTCTCAACAGCTAAGTTGGCTATTTTCGCCGCTTGTAATTTGAATATCCCGCAGGAATTTTTTCTTTTTTTGACATCCCAAGTATGAAGTTTGCCTTATATGAATATGCCTTGGAAGAAACTTAAAACTAAAATTAAAATATGTATAGGCAAAAAAAAAAAAAGATAAATTATAATAAACTATGTATGATATAAAATAAAGCAAATTGAAATGAATGTAACTTATGCAATAAATAAAATGAAATAATCAACAGGAGCGTGACTGTATACATACATACATATATACATATGTATGTTTTCATATGCTAAGACAAATTCAAGGTATGTAATTGCCTGCCATTTTGATTAACAAAATTCATATAAAAAAATTTGATTTAATACCCATAATCGCAGCAAATTTGCTTGAATTTGTCCGTCCTTGTCTTCATATAATGATGGAATTTGAAGTATACAATTACCCGCCGCCGGCAGTAATATTTAAGTTGTCAATGTGAAAAAAGGTGAAAACAAAATGCTATTTTGTTTAATTGTAACAAGTGTAGAATTAAAACTGTCTTAAACAAATTAATACAGTCGCTAATAATAATTATAAGAACTTAAGCATAAAAATAGAATTATAATTTAAGGACAAGTAAAAACTAAGGCCGTTTTCTTTTCTGAGAAAAAAATATATTAAAATTTAGGTTTTTGCGATAATAGCAATTTTTCTTTAAATAAATCAATATAAATCGTAAAATTTTGTTTAGAAAAGAAAACAGCGTACAATAAATTTCTTAAGTGTTTTAATATTATTTTTTTTTTTCGTTGGCATTTTTTCATAGCAAATTGTATTTTTAACCCCCGACTAAAAAAAGGGGTGTTATAAGTTTGTAGTGTGTGTCTGTGTTTCTGTGTATCTGTGTATCTGTGTGTCTGTCCGTGTCCACGTACAGGCCAAACGGCTGGACCGATTTTCATTTAGTTTTTTTTTTTTTTTTTTTTTGTTTGAAAGAGGACTTGATCGAGAGGGTTCTTAGCTGTGTTTGAAGAACATCGGTCCAGCCGTTCAGAAGATATAACATCTTTTCTGAAAAAAGTGGGGGGATTTTTAAAATTTTTAATCTTTGTTATTATTTATTTCTTTAAGTTAAATTTGAAAAGATTGCAGAGAAAGAAAAAGTTTTTTAAATATCAACAATTGGTAAGGCAAGTAAAAAATTAAATACACTACACATGTGTTTAAAATGAATTGGTATTGAAATATCTGCATGTTTTCATAAAGCGAAAGAGTATGTTTGAACTGGTTCAAATACAAAGGGCCAAACCCACGATGTCGACAACGTTCGACTTGTCGCACACTTACATTTAAAACAAAAACAAATTTTAATAATTATTTTGTTGTTTCAAATGTAATTGTGCGACAAGTCGAACGTTGCCGATATCGTGGGTCAGGCCTAAAGTGTTCTTGCTCAAGGTTTTGATTTTATTAGGAGCAAGAAAATGAGAGTGAGTGGTAAGCAAACAACGGTGTCTATGCGTCCGACTTGATCAAATTTACATGGAAAACAAAAACAAAACTGCATAAATGTAAATGTAAATTTAAATTAATTTTTGCTTATCATGCAAAATTCACCGTTTTTAAAAAAAGAGAGAAACGCATTGAAATTCTCACTTTTATTTAACTTTAGAACTTTTTTTTATTTTAATAGAAATTTTCACTTCTTCGACGCGATTTTCAGAATAACCACCAATATAAATTTCTTTCTCATCTTTCTCATGCAAAATAAGAACTTGAAGCAAGCAAATTTTTGTATTTGTACCAGTTCAAATATTTGTTTTCCTTTCGGCTTATAAAAACATGCAATTATTTTGATATATTGCTATCTTAAATATAGCTTTCTAGAAAACGAAAAAAATCTCAATCAAAAATTTATATTAAAAACAACCATAAAATATAAAAAATTATGGTGTAGTTTCCACAATACAAAAAACTACTCTGAATTGAGTTCGTTCTATTTCGCTACCTTAATATAGCAAGGCCCTAACTCATTATTTTTTTTTTTTTTTTTTTTGGATTCGATATTTTGTATATTTCTATACAAGAACATGTCGACGGTCCCATTCCAAAATATGCTAAGTCGACATAACATCTTATGCTGGGAATAACATTTCTGAATTCATCGTTTATTAACTTAGATTCTGTAAAATTTTGATAGTAATTGGACTATTCTATCAAAAGTTATGAGCAAAAATGTACTTAGCATAATTGTTCAATTTTAAAAAATCTTCATTTTCAAATGTTTTAAGTACACTTATTACATATTACATTACTATTATTACAACTTAAAGTTAGTTAAAAGTAGGATTTTATCGGACGTATAAAGAGCTTTCCATTATTGAAAATTGGATTTAACTTACCAGGTAGGTAATTTTGGGGCAAAATGGGAAGGAAAATTTCGAGGGAAAAAATTTTCATGAAAGAGATGATTATCCATGATAAGGGAAATTAAAAAAGGAAACAAAAAGTTCTAGGTAAAAATTATTCACGATTGTAATTTTGGACCAAAACGGAAATTTCGGGAGAAAAAATGTTCACGATAGCAATGAATCCCTACTGTCGAACTCTTTAAAGAACGAAAGATACGGTCATGTTCTGTAAACCGAATCCGAGTAAATTTCTCGCTTTCCAAAAATAAATAATGGCCCCATAGATGTGTTTTAAATCATAATTTTCAATAAAAACTCTTTAAATGCATATCTTTTCAGTATGTCAAATGGCTTGAAAAAAATATTATAACAAGCTTGCTAACAAACGTAAGCCTCCTCAAGCTTTAAAAAATATTACAAATATGTTGAAAAAAGTTTTCGTAATAACTGTACAAAAATCAAAATGGAACCCTCGTGATAATATTACATGTGTATTATTACTATAACATTATCCTTGCAATTTTTTAAATAAACTAATTAGGTTTCTTAAATGTAATTATGTATGTGTGTATTTCAAAGAATGTTCACGCTTACCTAATCACTAATATTTACTTGTTTCTATCTCCTTATACGAACACAATCTTAAAATCCACGTAATCGTGATTGAATTCGTACGTATTTCTGTGTTTTGTTAATATCTTAAATCTTAAAATTATAATGTAATGAGATGAGTTTTCGTTTATCAAAATGACTTTTTTTTCTCTTTTTATTCACAGCAACTAATTGTACGCGAACGACTTAAACGTCTCGCTGCAGCCGCTAATGCTGCTGCTTCACTATCTCCTGATATATCAGGTAATTTTAGGATTTCATTAAGTTCAACTTTCAGTTCAGTAGTGGTTGGCCGTTCTTCAGGCTTCGAGGAAAGCATTTTCTGCAACAGCTTATATTCTTCCGGATGTTGCGAGGGGAAATCCTTTGGATAATTTCCATCACGTAACGCTCTTAAAGTCATAATGCGCTCCATTTCGGTGCCGAAGTAAACTAGTAACTCAAAGAATATCAGACCTAATGAATAAATATCGACTTTGTAGTCATATGGCAGGCCACGTAATTGTTCGGGGGACATGTACAGATGCGTACCCACTTGTTGGGTATGACGAGCACAGGAGGGCAAACCAGTCTTATCACCACATTTCGTTATCATATTTGGTATTTCAGCCATATCGGTCACCAGGCCGAAATCGCCAATTTTGATTTGACCATCTTGAGAGAAAAATATATTACTGGGCTTGAGATCACGATGTATGAGACCCTTGTAATGAACGTAGTCAACAGCGTCAACAATCTGATGGAAAATACTGGCTATGTAGTCGCCACGATCTTCACGCTTCCTTTCCCTCAGCCAATCTCTTAGACATTCTTTGCGACACAATTGCATTTGTATATACAAATAGACTTTGTTTTGTTTCGCTGGCGTGGTGCTATGCCGCACAATGTTGTTATTCTCCCCATTACTTATATTAAGAGCCAAACTTTTAGGTCTACACTTTTTCCCATTGCTTTCATTAGTTATATTTGAATTTGGAAATTCTTCAATGCCATTTGCCTCAACCGGTGTCCGATCAACGCCATTTACCGAACCTACAAATTCAATTTGAAATGAATCGGACAGTTCGCTATAATCAATATTACAACCGCCAAAACTCTTATGTAAACTTGATTCAGTGCTGTTTGTTTGTATATCAATTGATATAGCTCCTTTAAGAGTCTTTTTCTTCTCTCGATTTTTAATAAATTTAGAATTTTCTGTAATACCATCTTCCGTAGAACTATCACAACCATCGTCAACATCACCGTTTTCGTGCAAAGCCCTTGATTGGGATTCACTACGGAATACAATACAAGAATCACTATCTTCATCTTCGTAGTGGTTTTTACTGCGCATAGCCAATGATGTTGATTCGGAACGAAATATTACACAAGAGTCTTCGTCTTCGTCATCGTAACTGTAATGGCCATTGCTCTTGAAATTCAGATCAGAACTACAGGCTCTTGTTATACTATCCATCCACGACTTGAGTTGCATATTTTTATCGATATTTTCACATTCTATCTCTTGTGATGGCACAGTTGCGTGAGTTTCGGAAGGAGTATCAATTTGTATGGATGTTGACATTTCCGAAACCAGCCATTTGTTATCTTCAGCCTCTTGCCAGCCCGGTGGAGGTTTTTCTACCCAGGACTGTAATTAAAATACAAACTTTACAAATTAAACTCATTCAAAGATTTAACGCTCTTTAACTTACCTGAAAATATCTAACAATATTTTGATGTTCACAGTTTGCCAAAGTTTTCACTTCACGCATAACACGCATGCGAGATTCTTCCTTGTTAGGCAATGTAATACGTTTAATAGCATAACTGCAGTCGTCCAATTTATTTTTAGCTTCAAAAACGACACCGAATCCGCCACGACCCAAGCAACGTTGCAAATCGAAATCACTTTGGAAACGGGATGTGAAATTTTCTCCCGAATTCGAGGTTGATTCCGATATGGAACGATGACCATTTCCAGAAATTTTTGTATTCGTATGTGTGGTGTTAGTGGTGGGTCCCAAAATAGCAACAGTTGAAGATTCAGTCGCCTCAATACCCGATGGTACAGGTATATGACGTTCAATAACAACAATTTGACGTTCACCACGATTACGATGGCTTACCAAAATATTAAGCAACAGGGCGGATGTAAAAGCCGCAATAGCCAGTTCTTTCCACCAAAACCATACAGATAATGCGATAACTTTAATGGGAGCATCAATATCGTCTATATTAAAGCCCAAATCATCATCGATGGCAGGTGTGTTTGCGCTTGCATTGTCAATTTTCTTGTCATCTATGGCAGGTACTTCTGGATTGGTAGTGTCACAAAGGGACTCTTCTTGTACATTTTCTAATTCCTCTTTAGTGTACAAATAAAAACCATTGCCATTGACATGTTCAGAAGCATTAAGAACGGACTGAGCCGACAAAGCCAATTCATCTTTGTCATAAGGAATTAATTCATTGCCTTGTATTTCATTTGAGGTATATGAACCGCCGCCGCCACCTATGCTCTCCTCATCGCTGTGTTGGTAAATAATAAGGGAGTTGCTGCTGGCCGCTATCGGACGCCAAGGTATTTTTGGTAATCTTGATTCCGTGACTAAATGGGAATAGACATTCGATTGATCTGTAATTTCTTTGCGCAAATTGACCGATTCCTTAAATAATAAAAGCGATTATCTAATAAGTATGTGAAAACATTTTTTTGAGGCAAAACTTGATATATGTACCTGAATATACAACTGCTTGTCATACATTCCCACATAAATGGATGGATTAATGGTGGGCGTTGGCATTTCGAAAAGTTTATCATTGTGACTCCAGAGCCATTGTGCTGAGCCAAACATATCAATGGATTCTAATTCATCTGCTGAACCAATTTTCCACGCACTTACTATAGGGTGATCAAACTACGATTATAGAGTTGAAATAATTGTTCAAAAGGCTTTAGTGTTTTAGTTTTCATACCTTATACTTCCACAACATTACTGTAGGCTCTAATTTACTAAAAGCACATATTATACCCTCCGGAACAATTACTTTGATATCCAAATCTATTATCCCCATATCCATATTGCTAAACTTGCGATCGTGGCATTCAGCTGGTCTTAGCAAATCCAACTCATGTTGGCCAACACTAAAATTCCAACGTTCTATACCGGTGCGTGTCTCAACAGCTCGTACAGTCTGAGTTTGGCGTCGCACCACAATTACGTCATCGATTAAGGGATCATGTTCCCTAATATAGAAATTACCATTAATGTCATCATTTTCATTGTCTAAATCTTCCACAATATTTTCATCGTCTTCGTCGACAGTTTGTGTAGCATTACTATTCAAATCGCCAGCAGTTGAATTCACACAACCGCTCATTGAACACTCATACAACATTTGACCTGTGCGTGCTGATACGCCGTAAGTGCGTATCTCCTTTCCCCCAGATATTACTAAATCGTCCGAAAACTTGGCCGAAGAGCTGAGTAAATTGTCGGTGGTTATGGGGATGGGATCGATCGATTCGCCATCGAATTTATATATGCCTCCACTCAACGAGGGTATCATACGCACAAATTGTCCATTGTTTGTTAGTTCTAAATGATGTATGCTCGAAGAGATTAAAGGCCCTGGACCAGTGGCTATACTCCAACGCAATTTACCAGCTTTGCTTATGTCCAATGCGCTAAGATGGCCATCCAAAGTGGTCACATATAAAAGTCTAAAATTTATCAAATAAAAATACATACATTTTAAATTTACAATTACGCCATTTATTATGGCTAAACTTAACCAGAAAAAAATTACCCACCACCATTATTCCAGCATTATTCCTATTATAACAAGCCTATATACCCGGCAACAATTGTAAGTACAAAATTAAAACTTTCTCCAGATTACGCCTCGGGCACATCATTTTCTCCCATGAATGGATTCTTAAAAAAATACCTCAGCCAAATTGTACTATATGTAATCGCACTCTCTCAATTAATCACATTTTTTCTGAATGCTTATCATATTCTAAGTCCTAGTTTACACTATGCAAGTCTTATTGCTAAGCTGATTAGTTTGAGGGAGAGAGAGAGAGACGGGGGGGAACAGAAATTTTTATTTTCCCCTCGTCTCTCTCTCTACTAAAAAAAACTAATCAGCTTAGCAATAAGACTTGCATAGTGTAAACTAGGACTAACCAAAGACGAAAACTGTTTGGGAACGAATCAGCTTTAAAACTTCTTAAGGAGCCCTCCAAAAAAAATATTTATAAAATCTGCCACTTCATCAAATTAACTAAACACAAAATGAGTTCTTAAATGGTGCAGCATTTCGTCTTGAGTTCAGGATGATGAAATAAGATGAGATAAGTTCAGGACCGTTCCAGTTCCAATCTACCTAACGTTAATATGGAATCCACCGAGTTCGAAAGGAAATTATAAGAGTTTCCATTAGTTGATATAGGGAGGAAAACGTCGACGCCGCCTCGGCAAGACAAGAACATCCCTATAAAAATTTGTGAAATGAGGTGTTCATACCTTATTTATTATATATAGTACAGAAATAAAAGTTTGCTTTAATTTTTCAATGCCACGAAATGCTTCCTCGATGGCCCAAAGTTGCTTCCGATATCTACCCATCCGATTACCCTAGAAGTCTGCAATTTTCAAAACTTCTTAATTTAGAGCTAATAATAAAGAAAATCATGAATCATGGGCGGGACAAAAAGGGTTAATATGACATACGCATACATATATCATGGATGAACATCATGTAGCAAATTTTTGCTAATCGAATTCACACGTATTCTTATTCTCTTTCATTTAGTGTTATTTGAGATAAATTTTTGCTTATCTTTTTACTCATTTTTCTCAAACGCACTGCGAGAAATTTATTGTGTATGCTGTTTATGTTAAAAAATGCTTTTGCTTACGTGAAAATTAAAAATTATTTTCTCTTACAAATTGGTTTTTAGTAGTTTTAAACTCAGAATTTAAGTGAATAATAATGTTTATTTATTACTTTTTGTTGAAACTGTTTTCTAGAAAAAAATTCTTTCATAAAAAAAATCATATAAGAATTACTTTTATTAATTGTTTCTGCCTGTGTGTTTATCTTTTTCGCTCACTTACACAACCTTAAATTTATCTTGGTCACCCATGACATATATTCATAAACTGACTACCAAATTGTTAAAAACAAATTTTTGTATTTGTTTATGAGTTAAAAAGCAAAAAAAAAAGAGAAGTTGTATGTACATATCAGTGATGGGAATTGGAAATCTTGATTTCGTGCCAAATTTGCTTTTAAATAGTGCCAAAATCACTTAAATAGTGCCAAACCAATTTTTATATAATTTTAATGTTGTCACTTGATGTTCATTTAAACCATGGTTCTTGAATGATAACTTATTGTGTTTACAACTAGAAAAATTTACGAATATCACAAAAAGTACAGTCGAAAATTAGTTTTATATAATACACATTAATACATATCGTGCCCTATTTTCGATTTAATCGTGAGCGACAGACATATGGTAAAAAATTAATTTTTTTATTATCAAAATTGTAAAATTGTTGACAACTTTTACAATACAGGCTGTAAAATTTATCGTAAGCGACAATTTACGTATGTACTCGTAAGACATATTTGAATATTATAAGAAAACCTTCGCTTAAATCGAAAATAATGCTCGATATGTATGCATCATACATTAATAATTTGTACTTATTTACAAGAAGTACAAATATAAAAACATTTTTTACGTTATAGTAATGATTCTAAAGGACATACTTAAAAACTATAATAACCCTAAACTAATTTAAATAATAAAATAACTTGTTCTTATTAGATGTACATAATTAGTGACAATTACATAATCATAGTTTGTAATTTTTTTGTGGTTAATATACTGTCGAGTTGTACAAATTCGTGCACGTTAAAAATAATAATCGTTAGCTATTTATTTTAATCAAACAAAGATTCTGTCGATATAGTAGAATTTGTATTGCTTTTTTGGTTCATCATTTTATATGTACTAGAATCGCCCGTTGATCTAAATTAGACCACTTGACACCTAGTACGTCTTTATTTCTTATAAATACATGAGTACAAACAAACACAAAGGAGAAAGATACCTTTTTCAAGCAAATTTAAATCGCTTTTTACTACTTTTGAGCCAATAAATTTTGAAAAACATTTATATTGCGCATATCTATCTTAAACTATATATGTTTCACTAATATTGGTGGACGATAAGATACTTAAAAGTGTACGACAAAAAAATGTGTGCCGTATTTATATATAAAGATTACGATAAGATACCTTAAGATATATTGTTAGACTTCAAAAATCTTTACCATGTATTAAAGATGCTAAGGTTTATATTTGCGGTCCATTTAACATTTTACTTTTCGTCAAATTTTAAACTAAAAATATACTTTCCACGCTTGATGAAGAGTAGAGAATAAAAAGAATACCTTGAACGATTCGATAAATATTAATTTAAAAAAAAATTCATTTAAACTTTTGTTTACGTCTCCATGTCTTTCAGAAACTCACTCCCACTTAAGCTCTTGAATTTTTTAAATCTTCAAAGTCTAATATTGACTTGTATTCACTTTTAATTTTTTCACATATTTTATTTCGTTTAGAAGCATTTTTTTATCAAAAGGAACATTATTATTTGTGTCTCTACTTAGAACATATTCTGGCGCATACTTTGAAAAGCAATTCCAATAATAGTCCTTGAAATTTTATTTAGTTTTCAAATATGACACAAAAAGAAATATAACAAGACTTTAATTCTACAACTTTATGCTAGGAAAATTAATTTTTGATTATTTATAGTTTAATTTCAGTGCGGCAATAATTTTCTTCCGTTGGAAGATGGTGAGAATTACAATCCATATTGTCAACATGAAGATCAGCAATACATATATTTTGTTCAAAAAACTTTGACATAAATGACGAAATAAAAAAACCCTTTAAAATTAAATATGCTTCTACATTTTTAGATTGCATTTCCATAATTTACTATTTCAAGGACATTATTATTTAATATGAAGATAGTTTTATAATTGCATTATGACTGAAAATTTTATAATGTGATGAAATATTTCAAGGGCTCTCTGTTCAAAGACTCCATCTGCTAAAACTTGACGAGACGACGACCAACGGTTTGGGGATTACTTAAGAATTTCATAAATTTCGGAGTTGAAATATATCTAAAAATTCATAAAAATAATCTCTACATGACCTATTACAATAAAATTATATATTCATTTTAATAGATCGTCAATGTCTCCGGGCAAACCGTTGTCAGCCTCAAATCCTACTAAGTTTTCATTATTTAAAAACGTAAAAAGTACAAGAAGAGTAATCATTATTTCAATAAGAATATTTTCCATATTTAGTGGACAAAAAGTGCCAGAAAAAGAGCGAGAGTGCCACAGTGCCAGGCAACATTCGATAGTGCCAAAAATGGCACAATTGTGCCACATTTCCCATCACTAGTACATATATCAGAGCTGCCCACAGAGAAAACCGAGAGAAATTTATAAGCGTATGTGTATTCATTTGTATAAAAAGCCGATTGATGTTTGGCACCCTGGTGCCAGTTTGAACAGCCTGGATGTATATACATATGTATGTATAGGGTGTTTTTTTGAGGGGTATAGAACTTCGAATTGAAATAAAACACAAGAAAATCGTTTTAATGTCCATCAATTTGGCTTTATTGGAAGGATAATTTTATGCCATTAATGTTTAAATATGATTTCGGGCATGTGGCCGCCGCGGCTGGCTCGAATAAAGCTAATTCTACAGGTCCAATTTTCAACCACTTTTTCGAGCATATGGGGCCGTATGTTGGCAATAACGCCACGAATGTTGGCTTCCAAGTCCCCTAACGTTTCTGGTTTGTTGGCGTAGACGAGCGACTTCACATATCCCCAAACAAAATAATCCAATGGTGTCAAATCACACGATCTTGGTGGCCAATTGACAGGTCCATTCCGCGAAATTATGCGCTCATCGAATGTTTCCTTCAATAAATCTATTGTGACGTGCACTGTGTGGCATGTAGCGCCGTCTTGTTGGAACCACAACTCATCCACATTCATGCCATCCAATTCGGGAACAAAATAGTCGGTTAGTCGGCTCCAATTGCTGTGCACGGTGGCGAATCGATTCATTCGGGTCCTCTTCAACACTTTGCTCTACAGCGGCAATTGTTTCTTCGGTGCGCACTGTTCGACGTCTCTGCGGATGCGTATCATCATTATCACATAGAGTAAACGTAGTGCGAAAACGATCCATGGTTAACCGAATTAATTGCTCTGATGGACGATTATGTCGACCATAAAATGGACGGAGCTTGCGGTAAACTTCGCGAACTGAACCATTATTTTCGAAATAAATTTGCACGATTTGCAAGCGTTGTTCTTTTGTCAACCTGTTCATGATGAAATGGCAAACCAAACTAAATATTAATCACTTGACAGCTGACAAAATGGCCGCCAGTTAAAAAAGTGATGCCAACTTAAAGTTCTATACCTCAATAAAAAACACCCTTTATATGTAGATATGTACCCAGCAGGAAAAAGGAGTAAAGATGTCGAAGTCCTCTGTACTCCTTATTTTGGATGTACAAGGCCTGTTCGCTCCATTCCATACTCATATCTTTTTTACACGTGTTGTCTTTGCGGGGAAGGCCTTCCGCTCTCGCTTCTTTCGCCAACGATTCTGAAAGACCTTCAAAGTAATGGATTTTGCTTCTGGAGGCCTACTCTGCAATTGGATTCGAAAGAAATTGCTTTCGAATTTACATACATGTTATAAATATAAAAATTCGAAAGCTTTTTCTTTAGTTTCGAATTACACAGTAGAATCCCCGCTTTGATATAAAAACAAACCAGTTAGTTAGTTAGCAGTTAGATAAGAATAGTAAAAAAAACCTAAACAAGCCTCTAATAAGTTCAGAACTAGAGATGGGTAAATGCAAAAAATGTATCGATATTAGTGTTGTTAATTATTCGTCTTTTATATTTGTTCGAATAAAATTTCATGATTTTTTTCTTGTTCGAACAGACGAATAATTTTGAACTTTTGTTCGAATATTGGAACGAACAAAGAATAAAAAAATATATTCGAATAATCTTAAAAAAGTTTGCAAAAAACGACACGTATGCGTATTAGTTTAATTTTTTTTAATAACAAACGAAAAATTATTCATTACACAAGAAAAACATATGATTTCAATAACAGATTTAGAAATATTAATAACAAAACTTAAAAACTTTAAGAACCTTTGCCGCAGTTGACGCTGTAGTATAAGTTAAGAACTCTGTGTTCCACTAATACTATTGAAGTAGCAGAATCGCAAAAAAGAAGAGAGTAAATTAATATATAGAAAATTTAAGATAACTTCCAATCGACTAAACCGATTTTCTTCAAGTATAAATTAGAAGATATACGATCATGTCACCTTTCAAACGAAAACAAAGCAAATTAAAATCGGTCAAGCAGTTCGGGAGCTAAGGCGTCAAAGAAACGCAGATCTAACAGAATATATGCATCTAAAAACTATGTGATACCTTCTAAGCGGCTGGACCGATTTTCTTCAAACATAGCTAAAGAACACTTTCGATCAAGTCACCTTTCAAACAGAAATAACTAAATCAGAATCAGTCCAGCCGTTTGGTCTACAGGTGGACTCGTAAAAACAAACAGATATAAAGTTGGTATTTAATGTTTTTTTTTTACGTCGTTCAATAATTCGATTTTCAACGCTTTTGATTAGAGAAAATCAGTTTTTGTTAAATCTCTTTATCAGAAACTATAAGACACCTTCTAATTCCATGAAAGAAGCATTACCTTTTCCCAAAAAGAAAAAAGATAAGTTTAGCGAACATATGTATGTTTATATATGTACATACAAACAAGCTTACACAAGTATTTATAATTTGGACTAATTTGATTATCATATTGTTAACAAATTAAAAAGTAATGGAATGTAAAATACTTTTTATATAAAGTAGTTAAGGAAATTGTTCGAATATTCGAATATTCGACAAAAATGATTCGAATAATTTTTTATTCTAAATTGAATATTTTTGTTCGTTCGAATAAAAATGATAAAAAGTTGTTCGAATGACAACACTAATCGATATATATCGTATCGACATTTTTGCACAGGATAGATATATATTTTTTTTAAACATCAATATGTCGATACATCCGATGATGGGCTTAATGAATGCCCATTATGCGGAATACAAGAAATATCCACAGGGCATCCATTCATTAAACAATGATTTAATATTTAAAGAAATTGCGAACAACCAATTTAAATGTTATGGCGTTTTCTTTTCTGAGCAATATGCTGCATTTATGTTGCCTTTTACATTTCTTTGTGTTCTTTTCTAAAAAGTATGTATTATTTTAAAAGTTGAACGCGTTCTTTTCCCATGATGTTACCCTTAAAAAGAAGAAAAGTGCTACATGTTCAACACTCATTTTCATTAAAGGGGCATGAATGCAGCATTATATTAACAGCTTTTTTTGTTATTGTCTGTGAAAAAAATAAATCATTTTTTAGTTCGCGATTGTTTTATGCCGTAACTTGTTGGAAAATTGTTCTTTTGTAAACGTAAAATATGCAACACTTCTTAAAAATCAGGGGGCAAATTACGGCACTCGTTATGGAACGAAATTACGAAACATTTCCATATAAACTCTATTGAAATATTTCGCAATTTCGTTCGATAACGAGTGCCGTAATTTGCCCCCAGGTGAGCATTTAAAAATGTTGCCAAATCACATGTAACATATATGTTACACTTTTCTTTTAGAAAAGAAAACACCATTAATGAACTCCATGAGTGTAGAAAATCCAAATTGATAACGATATCGAAAAAGGATATAAATTTATCAATACATCTGTATGTTTAATTTTTATTGCACTTTAATTTCTGGAAAACTGTACTAATTTCGAGTACACAAGCAATTTAAGAAATTTTAGTACAAAAGAAGTACATATCGAGAGCATATATTCAAAATATGTACCTTAACTCAAATTTGGTCAAAATGAGTTTCCGATGGCAAATAGCTCCCCTATGCAATATTCATCTATAGTATAAATTTCGAATCAAAAAAATTTTTCCCCCGTTTTATATAAATTTTTCTTATTCTGCTATAATTTTTTTTTTTTTGTGAAAATAAATGCTAACCCCCATGTAAAGTTGCAATATTTTTAAAAAATTATTAATTTATTACAAAGTTACTTCTTATCTTATTGCGTTTGGCATGCTGAGCACGAATCTGGCTAGTTTCTGAGATATGGTCACTTTTAACATATCGGTACATAGGGGTTCCGATAAAAAAAATTGGTTATGTATGTATAACTTTTAAACTGTTAATCGAATAGAAACATTATGTATAGACCGATTATAGTCAATGACATAAGCTTTCGAAATTGATAATTTAGAGTGACCCTGTTACACTAGAGAATGAGTTAGAGAGTGCTAAAGATGACCACCTCGAGATGGAAGAGGCTTTCCGTCAGACTTAAGTTATTTTTTATGGTATTATAAGTTTTTTCTTGTAGCTTTACAATTCTTATACCTAGTATTGAGTAAAACATTTAGCAAATTGATTAAAAAATAAATTTATTCAAAAATCATATTTTTTCCGACAAAATATGCTAACTCTAAAAAATATTTATTAGCGATACGAACTTTAGCCTGTTTTTTGAAGACCTATAAATTAGTAAGCATATATAAAACGTATTATGGAAGGCACATCATTTATTTTTACAATAATCAATTAACCAGTTTTTTCGCACTACTGAAAAGTTAGCTTTTTTGAGTTGACGTATTTTGAATATAGGCTCTCGATATGTTAAGTAGCTCCTGCTGTTCTGTGCTGTTCTATTTCTAAATTTTAATTTAATTTAAATTTTTCTGTAATAAATTATCAGCTGTTTCTGAGCAGAACGTTCACAGTCTTCCACTAAAGTGATGAATTTTTAATCGTTTTTTTTTCTGTTAAAAACTAAAATTTTTTAAGTTCTTAACTCTACGGTCAATGACCGGGTACCGGGTACCTTTTTCAAATTAAAAATGCTGGTAATTCTGTAATAATGATTATATGGCGATAAAACTAAAGATCGTCGCGATTTAGACGTTTATAAATATTACAGAAAACGAAAATGTTAATAATTAATGTTAACTATGTTTATGTCTATGTTTACATCGTGAGCCAGGCAGGTAATGTAACGCAACCTACTTTTCACATAAAAATATCAATCAGCTGTTTTTTACTTTGCGGTTACATTCATTCATACAGTCGGGGTAACTGAGCCTTTTTTTTCTAGTGTTTGCGTTGTTGAAGCGTATAAAACGTATCAATGACCATAATCTATTAGTACTAACCCAACACCCATGGCACACTATTTTGACCTACCTACAGACTATATAACAACATTTGTTAAACCAAATAAATGTACATATTTAAATCAAATAATTTTAGCATCAATTGAACCTATTTTCAATTAAAAAAACGAATAAAAAGTTTATAAGGGTAACCGGGTACCCGGTCATTGACCGTAGGGTTTATTTCGAAATGTTTTTATTTTATTTATGCTTGTCGAGTACAAATATTTTTTTTTCACCGTTTGAACCGAAATAGAACAGAACGAAAAAAAAAAACTAACGGCTGTATATTTTTTTTTCGTTTCTATTCTGTTGCTCCCGCTAATGCTAAGGAGAATTATTTGGCCAGTTCGTAGAACTATTACGCCACCACCAATTCACACGATTTGTCGTGTTACAATTTAGGAGCCTCCTCCAAGAATAACCCGCCGATCTGCACCGTTGTGCAGAAAGCCGGAATCCTCAAAATCCTCTCCTGTTTCAATGAGTTTTATTTGGTACTCCACCACGATTTCAAAGTACGCTTTCTTAGAAAGCTAGGTTAATAAATAAGTTTTTGCATGCGGCTAGCAACCGACGCCACGAAACAGTAACTCAGTACCGTTAACTGACACCAACTACTAATCACATGCGGGGGGTGAGACGCAAAACCCTCGAAGACCAGTAAACGAACAGTGGCCTGGTTGCATTTACGAAGTAATTGCCAACGACGCGTGATGTTAACTCGCCCAGAGCTGCTTTACGAATGTTGTATAATATTTATATAACTACATATACATAAATACAAAAGTCACCTGGCTGAGAAGGGTCACCTTATTATGCGCCTTGGCTGTTATTATGAAATTTATATTTTTTTCTTCGCATCACTAGCAGTGATGCCAATATCGTACATTTAAAAAATGTCTAAAATTTATAGAGATCTTAAAAGTATCGAAATATGATACCTACTCGTAAATAAGAATCGATGTATCGGTTTTTGAAATATCGGCGATATAACGATATTTATTTTCTCACATTTCGATATTTTTGCCCATCTCTAGTCAGAACAAAAGTCTTCTGAGATTTCCCGTTGGGTAGTTGTTTTGCAATTAACAGTATTGAAATAATGACTCATTGAACGCACAGAAAATTCCTACATACATACATACATACATACACATATGTACTACAAAGGTATCTACTTCAACAGCAAAATAAACATTTGCCTACAAGCTATATTTTTGCTATTAATTTTTTTTTATGTACATACATACCTATTCATAAATTATCATAATTTCATTTAAATAATATTAAGATAAGATTTCATCACCCAATTCAAATGTATCCGCGATTCCCTTTCACATGCATCCTCAACATAAACAAATTTTTTACCGCCAAATTACGCAAGGACCATTTCGTCAACGACAATAGAGGGACAGAATATTTGCCAGTATTGGTGTAGGGATGGCATAATAAAATTTTGCAAAGTGTGTTTATACATACATACATATGTATGTATATATACATACATATGCATATGTATGTATGTGTATGCATGTAAGTAAATGCAAGAATGTATGAAGAAGTTTTGTTTTCTCTGTCAAATAGGGAAAGAACACATCATTCAAATGTATTCAAATGTTTTTATGTACATAAATATGTATTATGTATGTTTGTCATCAGCTGTTTATTTTACAATATGAGAGAAGACGATAATAACAGTAAAACGAAAATAGGTATAAACAAAGGCGACAGCAATATGTATTTACAATTTTGTTATCAAACAATTTTCATATCCAAGAGAACATTTTTAATGCTATTTAACTATTTATAGACAATATTGGCATTTCAATAGGAATTTCAATTTTTTTTAGAGTATAACACCAAGCAAATATGTTTGTTTTTTCTTTAAATATTTGTGCAGCTGTACATTAGCTAAAATTGTAAGAAAAATCGAGTCACATTGTTCTGAAAAACAACCTTAATTGCTTGCTGTCGCAAGTGACAAAAAGTGAACTTTCTAGTAGAAATACCCATAAATTTATCTAAAACGAAAACGCCATATCTGACAAATAAGGCCGAGTTTCCATCGGTGTGCCATGTGCCACACAAGCGTAAAAAAGCGTAACCACTAATTACTAATGAAAAACAATTTGATTCAGAAATATATTTATTAAGTTAAACAGTTTCGTACATAACTAATAGATAATTTTATAGAATCCAACATGATTGGAAACTGTTTAAATCAATAAATATATCTGAATCAAACAGTTTTTCATTAGTAATTAGTTGGTTACGCTTTTTTGGGGCAAATGACACACAAGAAATGCCAGATGCAAACCCGGACTAATTTAAAATAAATGTTTTTATAAATTCCTTTGTCAGCTCAATTCTAAATATTTCCCGGAAAATAATTCCTACGATATTAATTATTTTTAAATCAATTCCACCTATCCTAAACAGATTGAGGTAAAAATTAAAATTCGAGGGAGAACTTCGAATTTCCGAAGACAGCTATTTTGTTTCCAGTTGTTTTAATTAAAGTGAAAGCTTTCAAATGCCTTTTTAAAGTGGGTGAATAATGAATCGGGAATAAACTTCTGGGGATATGCTATTCAGAAATATACTTTATACTTCTTTATCAAAATAATCGCTACAAAAAACCTATCAGCGCTTTTATTTTATTTTAGCGATTTTATTTATTTTACTACATTGGAAAAAATATCGTTAAACACTTCAACATTTTCCATTTTAACATATATTTTTCTTCATTCTGTAAAATTATGAAACTGTTATTTATGGCACATCGGGACTCATCAGGACACAAGGGAGCCGGTTTCTCGTTAAACTGGCTACAAATATAATTTTCAAATGTGTATTGCTAAATTAGGCAATGGCGTAGAAAGCTAACCCGCCGAAATTTTAGTGTTTTATGTCATCGCCAAAAATTTTAAATTTTGTATTTGTTCACCATTTTAGCGATCAAATTTAGCTTTAGCGAGTTACAGAATACGGGTGCTGATCTGAAGAATTCGGTGCTACTATTGTGTCTGAACAAAATGGTTCTAAAAGTCCTAATAGATATTTTGATTCGTCGGCAGGCTACGAGATTATGAAAAGGGACTAGAAGCTGTAGAACATATATGTATATGACTCATTGCGATAGACGTGATATAAACTTAGATTGTCATGAGAATCATGTAGTTCTACTCTTAAAACGTGGCTAAATTTTCTTTTAGGGAATGTTAACGAACGTTTTCGTTATTTAGAAGTGACATAAGAGGCGCAGAGGCTTTGGGTGGACGTGTTTTAGTATTAATTTCGTAACAAGATTAGTCATTTAATATTACATTTAATATTAATTTATCATATACATATTGTGCCCTTAATTATGAAAGTGGTCTAAGTCATGTGCATTTTTGCTTCGAAATAGAAAATAAATCTATAAAAAAAACTTAAATAAATATTCACCCGTATTGCGCATGTCAAGTCGAATATATGTACGTCTACGAGAATTTTGTCATAGAATAAAGAAAACTTATACAAGAAGCTATTAAATAAATTTATAAAAATCGAGACTAGTTCAACTCTAAATTAAAACGTTGCAAAATATAAAAATATTTTTTGATTTGTTCAAATGTAATTTACTAAATACCTCTGCCAAATAAATATATGACTTAAACCACTTTCATAATTAAGGGCACATATGTATATACATATGTATGTGCCATAATCTTCCCGAGATATAAATCCCATCCAAAAACTGAAACTGTCCTAAAAAAGGAGAAAAGGTACCAAAAGTACATATTTTTATTAGTAGGATTATTGGCCAGTAATAGGTGAATTCATGTTTAAAATCTCGAATTTTTTCTTAAAATTTTAAAAATAGTACAGGCTCATAATGGGTTTAACGCTACAAAAAGCATCATATGTCTCATTCCAGCATATAGCCAGTCAATGAACCGAATTTGATTAAAACCCCTTTAGATGTTCTTTCGTTATAACGTAACAAACATCCAAATATACACACTTCCTCATTTATAAAATTAAATTATATTTAAAAAGTGCAGAAACCAGTAAAAGTAATAATATAAAGTATAAAATAAACTGAAGAGTTATTTTTTAATATGGCATCCAGAAATAAATTGAAATGGTCTAAATAATTAAAATAAAAAAGAGAAATGAAAATAACCCTTTGACAAGATGTAATAGAGTTCTTTTGTATTATATTATTGGCAACTAATGAGTTGATTCAATTCAAAAATCCTAAAACTTTTTTCTAAACAATCTTTTTCATTCTGTTGTCAAAAATATGCACCTGATTGTAATTTTTAAAAATTTTAACAATACAAAAAAATATAATTGGGCTCATTCCAGCATATAATCAGGTACCCAGTTTTAACGAATTTTATGAAAATCCCTTCAGCGATCCTTTCACTATAAACTTTCACATTTATATTTGTATCGTACAAATAATTTTTTGAAGAAAAGTCACTTAATGAGTCTTGTATATGCTCAAAAAATGATTTCTTAAATAATACAGCAACAAAATGTACAGAAATTGCAAAAATATCATCCAGCTGACCAAAATATGATTGTTTTAAACATCATTAGGTATGTTTTATTCGAAACATATATCTATATCTATTATCCCGTCTATACGCACTTCTTATTTGCAAATAAAACTAGAAAGCGTTGCCGTATAACTTTTTTATTGTAAGTTAATAACTCACGAAAACTATTTGCAAATAAGTACCTGGATTCTGTAACTTTTTGCGAACCGAAAATCGTAATATTTATCGACATATTTATTCGCTTGCGCTAACGATAATGTGATTCCGTAATTTCTTTTTACGATAGTCTCCAGATTTATCTTACTCACCATTTAATTCAATATTATGTGACATCTCTGTATAGAAAATGTGAAAATAAGCGAAAAGCACAAAGAACAATAAAGAAAAACTCAATGAATTTGATGTTGACTTAAATTTTTTTCTCCAGCCGGCAGCGAATATCGTTAAAATATGTTACAGAATAGCAAATTCGATAAATTTTCGTTAAATTTATTATAACGATACGATTTTCGTAATAAAAGTTACTGAATCCAGGTAAAGGTGTAAAATGTTGCCAATTATTTTTGTTTCGTAAGAAATGTAATACAAATTTTACAATGTGTGGCAATATCATTCGCAGATCGTCAGCCCATTATTGGTTTGGAGCATATGCCAAAAAGTAGGAATGGAGAAAAACGACAAAGAAGGTTTAAATGAAGTTTTCTCAAGGTATACCCGATAGAATTTTTTCATATTTTCACCATTGTTTCCGACAAATGCTTAGAAGAAATATGTAAATTTTTGTGAACTTCCATGAATAGAGTTAAAAGTTAATATTACTTTATTGAAAGAGAAAAATAATGTTTTGTGCCACATACGCCACTTTTCATAATCTATTTTTAAAAAGTAGCTTTTTGTGCTGCATATGTATACAACTTTACTGCTGAGAAACTTGTTGTTGAGAAGAAAATGTATGCTTGCAGTCCATAGAAATAAATCGATCGGTTTAACGATAACCCCAAAATTAAACAAAAACCCTTACCAGACATTGTAATTTCCGCGATGTTAGCAATTTTTACAATGCATTTAGGAATTTTTCGCGTATTTGAGATTTTTTCGCGTTCTTTTAAAACTTAATTTTTTTAAACAGTTTTGGCAATTTCTAATTAATTTTACGGCTTGTTTCCGATTTACAATTTCTCGCGAATTTTTGCAATGAGTTTTTGCAAGTATTCTTCTTAACAGTTAATTTTGAACAATATTAGACCTTGCTTTTGCATATGCTGCTGTGACCAAGTTTTCGCGAATTTTCGCAATTTTCACGTTTTTATGGAATTTTTAGCATTCCTTATAGTTTTAGCAATTTGTATTAAAAATTATGGCTGGTTTAAAATTTTGCAATTTTTCGCGAATTTCTGTTTTTTTTTTTGCGAAAGATGTAATTTTTCCAAAGTTTTTGGGTTTCATTATTTGTTTTTATTTAAGGACTTAAAATTTGAAAAAAAAAATTGCAAGCTTATTTTGAATTTTCATAATGTTAATAACTCAATTTTTGCAATAGGTGTGATTTATTCCAAATTTCTGCCTTTTTAGAGTTTAAGAGACTTTTATTTATTTCAAGACTTGATATCGATTTTTGCATTAATTTTTATTTCAAGTACACAATCCATTTTTGCCGCAGTTAATATTTGCATAACTTGGCATCCATACACTACAAATATATCCATAGCAAGGCAGAGATTTGGAGTAGATCGAATTCTTGAAGGCAAGTTCATCGAACTATGCGAAGTTCGTCGGTCGTCCCAATTATTTTTATAACATTACGGAAATGAAGCAAAACAAGAGTTAAATTTATTTTGTACGTTTTTGTATGAATAATTTGACGCAATAGCCAAACAGTGGCGTTTACAGCCAAACAATACTTATTAAACCTAAAAATAGTTGAAATGGAGTAAAATGAATGATAAATATCTCAGAAACCATAATTAATTTCGCGAAACACTTTTTGGGTTCAGAAAGTGTATATTCGAGATATATGTATATACTCCATACCTAACTCATATTTTTTTTAAAATGGTCGGTAATTCAAACCAATAATGGGCTGACGAGATAGTAATGTATTCTATATACGTATAAACGGTGAGTTCAGGCTTCAAATCGTTACATACGTGATCGTATCGGCAATCGTACGAAAACAAATTAAATGTCCCGTCAATCGTATAAACTGAATGGGATTTCAATAAGTTCACGTATGTCATAATCCGCAAATTGTGTTTTTACGTGACGAGTTGTACGTTCACGGATGTAACGATTCGACCCCAGTGTTTGCAAATAATATTTGCGTATAAACGAGGTATATAACTACATCAAATAAAACGATATTACTGATTAACATTTTAAGCTTGGCAGCACTCATAACTTTTAAGTAATTCTTCTTTCATTTTTTGTTATGTCAAAAATATATAAAAAAAATAATAAATTTAATTCAATAAATTTTAATAAAAACGAAATAAAAAGAAACAAAATGGAAGAGGCAAATTCATATAGTGGAAATAAAAAGGTTTTAAGAATTTTGTTTATTGTTAGTATTTTTTAAATTAAAAATTATTTATTTCTGACAGGAAATATTTTTTGTATTTTTATTTTTCAGTGATGATAAACGTAATATATTAGAAATTTTATGCCTTGGCAGCATTTGTATACCTACTTACAGCCAAACCCACGATATCGAACGTTGTCGTTCGCAATCATTTTTAAAGACAAACAGCTGATTTGGGACCCACTAAACTTGTTCAGCACAAGTCGATCAACATTGCATGCGAACGATGACGTAACCATTTCCATACAAATTTGGTACCCACTATGAAAATTCAAACGACAACAAATGTCAAAATCAGTCACTTGGTTTGTGCTTGTCGACAAAACAAAAAAGTACACATAAATACCAAATTTTAAAAAAAAAAATTACATTTATGAAAATCAAAAATAAAAATGTTAATTTTTTTGCGTTTATTTTATTTATTTAACTCACAAGCATGCATTTTTGTCACATAATTCTTTTTGAATTTCATACATACATACATACATACATACATATACATGTATGTATGAATGTGTATACGTGCAATTTATCTAACGTCTAATTTATCTAATTTGTAAAGTAGCGTTTTATTTGTGAAATTTTTGATGTGGCAATATGCTAATTTGACAATGAGTAAATGCATTACGTTAACAACGTAAAGCCTGACGACCGACAAGTCGATAGCACAGAATACTCAGAAATGAAGAAAGTGACAGGTAAAAAAAGCTGCAATCAGGTTTTTGTTAAAATTCATGGAAGAAAAAGAAAAGCATAGTGTATTTGATACTGTAGTGTATTACTACTTACCAATTAACACAGCTAATAAAAATGTATTGCACTAAAAAGACGGAACAAAACAAAACCGACGACAAAATTTGAGGGAAAACGAGACAAACTGAAAAATACCCGTATCTTCCGTCTCGTGACACTTCTGTATGTTTTGTGTCGATAGTTAGTGGGTCGCTCAAACGAACTATAATGAGTGACTTGTCGTCAGTCGATCGAGTTGTCGATCGACATCGTGGGTTAGGCTGTTAATTTTTAAGCAGCTATAATTATTACTACGTTTATACGCAGGGCTTATTTGCAAATAAAACTGTAAATTGTTGCCATATTATTGTTTTTATTGCGACTTACTAATTCAGAAAACTATTCACGATTAACGCACTATTTGCAAATAAAATCCTTGAGGTTGCCACGCTTACATATATTTGGTAACAAAAAACAATAAACGGATTAATATTGCACAAAAAACATTAATAGACGCAAACAATGACAATTAAAACAAATAATTATTTGATATTTTCTACATTTACATTATTTTTTTGCCAAAAAAAGTACCCTACAAGAAATGAATGACTGAAACTAACACAAACAACATTTTTTTACTAACACATTTGCAACAATTTTACATTCAATTCAACAGTTATTATAGTTGCTCTACTCTAACATATATGCTAGAGTGGAACGACTAATGTACATATGTCAGAATTTTTAAAATATTGAATTTTATTGAAAATAATTCATAGTTCGTTCATTTTGTAAAACTAAAATGTAATGGCCTATTTCCCACCTGCGAAAGAAAACGTTCGACTTGCAATTTATATTGAAAACAACAATAAAATACGAAAATTATTTTTGTTTTCAATATAAATTGTAAGTCGAACGTTTTCTTTCGCAGGTGGGAAATAGGCCATAAATATAAAAGTGGTAAAAAAATTATGGTGTTTGTGAAAAAGATAAGATAAAAACAATAATGAACAAAAGAAATTTTATACAATTTAATTGAAAATATACATATGTATATATGTATTCGTTTCATTTTCAATTTTTAGATATTTGGAAAGATCAAGATGCGTTGGGAGTTGAAGAAAACGGTAATACAATTCATTCTGCATGCGAAAAGTTTACAATAGTGTTAAAAAGATAAGTAAAATAGCGAATAAAAGAATTCACGTTAATTTAATATGTATATTTATTTTCAATATTTCAGATATTTGTCAAGAGCGTTGGAGATGAAAAGGTGTGAAGAGGGCTAGATACCGCTGAAATTATTTTGTGTTTTTATTTGTATTTTTTGTTTTAAATATGCATGTTATTTACTTGTGTAATTTAGTTATTTTTTATAATAAAAAGCAAATAAAATAAAAATTATATTTGCTGTCAATATATCAATCATAAATGAATACTCAATTGTGGGGGATATATTATTCAATTATAAACAGTCAAAGTTGAGTAATATTTATGCTATCATTGATTAGTAAAAGGCACTTGAGTGAGCAGTTCAACTATACGTTATATTCATTGGTTAGAGAGAGATGCAACATCAGACGTACACAAAAGTTTCCATCACATTTTTCATTTTGCTTTTAACAATGTGATAGAAACTTTGTTCTACGCATTGATGGATATATCCTGCATGACTTCCGATCAAATGAGTAGTCAATTGACTGGTAGTGTTCTTTTAGGGTAACTTTCCTATAGAAGTGCTACCAAGTTTGTGTACTCTTCCTATGCCGTATAAGCAGTGAGTTAATTTTTTTGCGAGTATTTTTATTTGCAAATAGTGCGTGTATAAACATAGTATATAGCTACTTAATAAGTTTATACATACTTAAAATTTGTACTCAATATTTATATAAAGTTCGAATAAAACATACCTATTATAAAATTACATTTCGCTAAGCTTAACAACATAGAAAATTCGTCCCCAAAGAAGCTTATAGAAATTCAAGGTAACAAATGTTGCAAATTTTTTAACTGTTTTTGTTTTACTTGGTGGGGAGATTTAAACGATTAGGTCCTTCGAAATTTTCTTGTCTCGTTAAAGTCGTGATTGAAAAATAAAGAGACTCCCCAATGATTATAAGTACTAGCAGAAATTTTTTTACAAATGAATTAGAAAATCCTTACTTGTATGATTCGTCTGCAGGGTACCATTTTCTCACTACCGGAGTATGATTTATGATTAACAAATCACCGGTTGATTTGCGTGATACAAAATGCTTGCTGGGTGGATATAGAAAAATTATTTTAAAAGGGAATAGAATATACATAATTCACTAAAATTATAAAACAAAACAAAACTACAAAAACAAACTCGTTGCAAAAAAGAACCTTTAAATGATAAAACACACACGCGCACATCACACCACACATGCAAACAAATGCACAAAGCACAAGAGAATTCAGAAACCTACTAGAACGTTCTATTTAAACGTTTTAAAGAAAATTTTAAGATGTGACCTTAATATTGCAAATAAATTATGATCAACTCACTCACCTTCTTCCAATTGTTATTTCATTTGAGTCTTCACAATACGGTATGGCAGGCCGATTTCGAGGCAAAATTTCATTATCAGTATCACTCTCTGGCTCAATTGTTGGAGGTGGTACTGTTTTCGCATTTCGTAAGACTTCTTTAAGCGGTGGAGCCGCATTTGTTAATGAGGGTGCAATGGTAGGTGAGGCTGCAACTGCAGCAACAATTGATGTCAACATAGTGAGATGCAATAGTAACTTACGATATTTGCGTACGACAATCAAATCATGCTGAATGTCCATAGTAGTTTAGTTGGTGGGGTAAAAGTTTTGTAGACTACCACTATGCCCACGAAAAAGCAAGGCATTCAAGATATTCCTTCCTTCCAACACTTACCTCGTTAGGAACTGCAAGAATACAACGATAACAATACACCGCAATATAAACTATTGGCGATACAACTACCACGATAATGAGAACTCAAAAAATCAAAAATAATGTCAAGAAATTCAACAATATTTCTTTTTTTTCCGTATTTATTTCCTTAGTTCCATGTATAGATAAAACTACGTGTATGTGGGAAAAAGTAAAAAAGCACAATGACGGAATGTTAAAATGGAAATCGAGTTGTAGTTATACTTTGAAGCACCCATCAAAAACCACGACAGTATAAAAGACGTCGATTTTGTTAGTGCTCTTCTATGCATTACTTAATACTTTTTTAAAATAATAAACACCCTTGCGTTATATAAATAAATTTTGACTATTATAAACACAGCCGGATTATAACAATTATGAAGATTCTAATAGTTTTTAAACACTTTTCAAGCATAAAACCAACGTCTCCGCGATAGATTTCACAACCAATTACTAGAGAAACAAGTCGATTCTTTGACAGTCGCTGACGCGTCGTCGCCATATATATATATTGTTTCTGTCGGCGTTAATTTATAAATTTTCATTTTTATACATTATCGCATATATAGCAAGCAGTTCTTTTCTTTTCCATTGTGGATAATTAATAATAATTAATATTTTTTCATTCTAAGCTTTAGATTAAATATTTGTTACCTTCGAACAAGGCGCATTTATTAGGTGGCAGCACTACACCAGGTGACTAATGTCATTATACCAATCTAAATGTCAAATTTGGATTGTTTAGGTATAAGCCTAAAAGCATGCTTTTATTTGGGTACACATAACCACCTTTCGAATATTCAGTTTTGTATGGTGTTTAAGATTTTCTATAATAAACATGCAATCTAACGATGCTACCCTGTTTTGAAAAGTAAGAAGGTAATTTATAACAACAAAGTACATGTGCTTGTTGCTGTTGTAATATTTGTTGTAGAATCGCAGGTACCTGATTGATGTGCCTTGCCTTCGAATTTACGCGAACGACGTTGGTTCAACGCCGCCAAACAGATTTTAATGACCACAACCGCCGCCAGTGTTTTACTTCGCCGTAGTACTAGTGATGACAGCCGTCAAGCTGGCAGCTCAGCATTGCAATGTGGTTTGGAAGTGTTTGGAACTAATAAAAATGCAACCATGTTTGAGGTGAATTTAACTATGGCAGTGGTTATTACAAATAACGTTAATATTTGAATTTTTCTTTCATATACACTCAAACCTTATTTTATGCGGTAGATGTGTTCCAAAGAAAACCGCAAATATATACATAGGAAGCAAAACAATACATAAATATTTATACAAAGTAATATTAAGAAGAAAATAAATTCAGATGATAAAGAAATTGAATTTATATTGGAACTTTTGCTTGAAACCCCACTAAACATCTCCTCGTTCCTTTAATAAGCAGAAGGTGCATCGCCAAAAAGTTATCGAAAATACTATTATGACAGTATATCAACTGAAAATAATTAAACAAAAATTTAAAATATAAAAAATAAAAGAAAATTATTAAGTGTTTAAAACATTACTGATACTAAAAATGATTAGTTAAGTGGAATTAATTTTTGATGAAGAAAGTACAAAATGTTGAATGTATTAGACGCCTCTTTTAGAACTACCGCATCTACTGTGGGTATATGTTATTGCCTAAAACAAGTTTTAACAACCTTTTTTAGCTTTAATGCATATTTTCTTTAAATGAAATTTAAAATGCGACTTCGAAAACCGCTTAAAATTTGAGTATATTAATCGTCTAATTATGAAAAGCTTCTTTTTACAAAAAGTAAACTTTTGGAAAATAGAAACAACCGTTTATTTCCCCTTATTAACTTTTTTGTTGCTTCAGATTTTGTGAACTGGAACTGCATGTGCCACAATATTCAGGTAAACAGTTCGGTTGTTTAAATCTAAAAATAATTAGATCATATATTGAACATGTATTCATTCTATCTTGGATTAAGAATTAATATTTTTACTACCATAGTTCGCATAGTCATAGTCAAAACAAAGTATACTTTATGAGTTTAAAACCAGTATTTTGTATGGCAATACTGGTTTTAAACTCTTAAAGTGTACTTTGTTTATGACTATGACTATGCGCCAATGAAAATAAGAAAAACGACTAAAAACTCCAGATTTTTTTTTTTTTTTGCTAATATGTATGTATGTATGTTTTTCAAACATGGTTTATATTAAAGAATTTAAGACAATTTAAATACAAAAAGTACTATACTAAATTGATAAATTTATTGAAAATGAAATAAATTTTCATGACCAACAACAGTCTATAAAGAAAAGGGGTACGCGTACGATCAAAGTAAGTTGTATATAATCTGTATTGATACATACTAAACATAAACTTAAAATTACAAAATATATATCTAGTAAATACAATTTAAAGAAGGAAAAAAAACAAAAGATACAAAAACTTGCCGCATAGGAATATGTTTTCTAAATCTAAGTTTTTTTTTTACCAATAACAATAAATATTGTTGAAAATGTTGTTGGCGTTTTGTTACTTCTTTCTTTTTAAGAAAATCTTATAATTGATTTTCAATTGGAGTCACGTTTTAGACAATTTAGAATACACTCGTTTATCTGCTTACTAAAAGCTTCTGCCAATTCCACCTTTTTGAAACGTACCGCCAATTTTTCCAGTTCACCTTCGTTCGATTCGGCGTAATTCAAGGAAGCCCAAACAAAACTTTTCGGATTATTGTTCATATTGGTGAAATGGAAATCTCCGTTGACTGCATGATTGAGAACCAATTTGTGTATTTGTTCCCGTCGCATAACCAAGCGATAACTTTGTTTGGCCGGATGTAATAAAATTTTCAATTCTCCCACGCCTAAAAAGAGTTTTAGAAAATATTGCAAACGAAAATTGAAAGTGGAGAAATTCATACAAACCTCTTTCTTTCCATTCCTTATTAGTGGCGTCCCAGCGATAGAGTGTAGCGCGCTCGCCAAATAATTTTGTTTCTTCCTCCTCCCCTGTGCTAACCACAACTTCATCGGGCAATTCAATGATGGGATCGTAATGTGGATCATAGTTATCGTCATTGTGATCACCTCCTTCATCACCGCCACCACCAACACTACTGCCGCCAACACTTTTCTGCGATTCATTTGCTTTACTATTGGATTTATTTTTATCCGAAGTATTCAAGTCCTTAAGGGATTTGCCAAAACTCGAAAAGGCATTTTGATGTGTCAAACCTATGAAACCGCCTGGACCTGGCTTTTCATTTGAGGTTTGTGTCAACGAAGCTGTATTTGGACTGGCATTAGCTAAACTAGCAAAATCGATTGCAGCAGTTGGTGTTTTCAACAAATCAAATGTTTCCCCTGACTTATCGCCTTTTTGTGCAGAATTTGAATTAGCATTGGCTGCCAAATTGGCAGCAAAATCTACCGACGCTGTTGATGTTTTTGATAAGTCCGCGAAGGTGGTATTAATATTAGCTGTTGATGTTGTGTTTTCATCTTTTGTAAGGCTGCCAAACTGGGGAAGAGCTTGGGAGGAGCCTGAACCAAATGTTGGAACTTGTGGATTTTTTGAACCAAATCCTGTAAAACCAAAAGTGTTCGCCGATGATCCGAATATATAATTGCCGGTACCATTGGTGCCACTTTGTGTGTTATTACCCAAAGAACTAAATATCGATTTGTTGGTATCGTTGGCAGAAGCATTACCAAAAGCTGGGGCAGCGCTTCCAAATACAGCTTTTCCTCCAAATATCGAACCAGTAGTTGTACTACTGCCACTAAACATTGACTTTGAAGCTGTCTTATCGGCGGCTGATTCAGTCGAGTCGTTTATTTTTGTGTTATTGGCTGTAGCAGCACCTCCAAATATGACTGGTTTTTGGCCAAAAATTGATTTGTTTTCTTTGGTCCCTCCAAAAATAGATCCCTCTGTGCTAGCTACGGCTCCAGAGCCAAATAAGAAACCTCCAGACCCTGCTGAGCCGAATGTCTTCGATTCATCAGTTGGTTTAGTCGTGTTATTGAGAGCCGCCGTAAACGAAAATGTTGTATTTGTTGGCTTATCTGTAGATGCAAAAGCCGTTGAATTGGCCCCTCCAAAACCAGAAAATATGCTCTCATTATTGGCTTTTGTGGTTTCTGCTTTAAGATTGGCTGGTGATAGTGTACTTTGTTTTATGAACGAACGAGTTGCAGTAGACTTTTTTATAGTTAAAGCCGGCAATTCCATAACGACCAATTGATTTTGCGTATCCTCTTCATTAACGAACGTTTCAATTATCTTACTATCGGCAAATTCAAATTTATCAGGATCGCAACCGCGACAACCCGAACATGTTGTTTTAACCGCAAAGAATTCATAAGGCAATTTTAATTTATCGGCTGTCTTTTTATCCTCCTCGCTAATGTCTAGATCATTTGTTGGTGTTTGGTTATTTTTTGGTGCTACTACAGACGATTTATCTTCAGAACTGATGGGCTCAGCAGTACCAGCAAGTGCTTGTTTAACAGTTTCCATAAATTCCTCAGCTACATCTTTAGTCTTAAAGCGCAAGGAGAATTTTTCCAACTCCACGGCACCCTCACTAAAATCATTGACGACGAATAGCCAAGACTTGTCGTCTTTGCGCTTATAGTCAACATCTTCGTTAAGTACATGATTCAAGCAAATTTTCCATATTTGTTCACGTCTCATTACAACACGTAGTTTCTTTTTGTCGACTTTATGACGTAAAATCTTAATATTCCCTAAGCCTCTTTCCTTCCATTCGCCATCAGTGAAGCGATATAATTTTGCCCGGTGCACATACAGAAGATCTTCATCTTCTTCGCCAGTTTTTACTTCAATCTGAGGAAAATTTGTCATAAAAATCATAATTTTATATTAAAAAATTTATTGGTTGTTGGTTTAGCACGTCTATCGGGTATGTTCTGCATTCCACGTGAAATTAAAACGAGTGCAATTGCCATAGCATTGTTGTTATAATTTCATATTTCCAACAACAATTGTATGACAATTCCACTCGTTTTAATTTCACGTGGAATGCAGAACATACCCGTGTATGTATTTCGTTGCTGCTAAGCAGCACATCAGTAGACTGCATTCACAATTCAACATCAGTAGAATTGTGAATGTAGTCTACTGATGTGTTGCTTAATAGCAACGAAATGTATCCGGCCGTGCTAAACCAACAACAAATGAATTTTTTAAGTTCGTATTCATTTTGACACGCGTTAAATAAAAATAAAAATAAAATATTGAAATAAATAATAGTTTAATGTTTGTTAAGCTCGAGGTCGTTTTTATAAGACTGTAATTGATTTTTTCGATATTTCGTTAACAGTTTGTTAACATCATCAGGAAATAAGCAATTGAAATTGATATACATACATATATGTATATATAATAATAGTTTAAATCTAAATATAAAATTGTTCAATTCAACCCCTGCACAAGACCACTTACAAGAACCTTTAAAAAATGAGGGATTTTTCAAATGCTTTACTACGGCGAAATATTCTAAAACAAATGCAAAACAACACTGTTTGCAAGAAATTTGTTTCAGTTATTGCAGGTATAGGGGTAAAGAAGAAAATACTTCGTGACGGTAGAATTTGTGATGCTTGCTTCTTCATACGCATGGGCGCGTATACAAAAGTCAAGCATGTACGTAAGCACAGACGTTAATAGTAAATAATAACGTTGTGTGTATGATCTTTAATTTTTTAATAGCTTACCACCAGTGTGCACACTTCTACCGATATTCGGTAGATTCTACCGAATATGTTTGTGAATTTAACAATCTACCAATTCTACCGAACAAGGCCTGAAATCTACCGAATATTGCTATTTAGTAATTTAAGTCGATATATGTATGTTGTAAATTGCCTATTTTGCCACACAGCAGTGCGGCTGCACAGCGGTCACTATAAGTAACCTAATATTTGCCAAAGAATTGTGCCTTGGGGATGAAATATTTATTGCTACCAATGATTTAATAGTTTTTGCACAAAAGTTTAAATTCATAAATGGATCTTATATATAATCTTTGTAGTTACAAATGTTTGTCAAATAAAAGTTATTTTAGTAGCTTTATAAAACCTATGTACAAAAACTGGGGGTCTAGGTCTACTCTGTAATTCGAAACGAAAGAAAATGCTTTCGAATTTGTATGCTTATAACTAGGGATGTAACGAATGTTCGCATTTGCTTTCGCATTCGCAAATGATTCGCTTAGTTTTCCTATTTGCATTCGCATTTGTATTCACCAAACTGTATGCGAATATTTCAAGCGAATACTAAAGACAACAAAATTTGTACTACTTTTACGAAAATAGTTTACGATTCCAAACAAAGCTTTAAAATTTTAGCGGAAAACTTTTCTATAAATGATAATTATCATAATGAATCCACAATCTAGATGTTTTGTAGTCTGTTCAAACCTTTGGAAAAATGTTGAGTACCATTCATTACTTCGTACAGAAAATTTTAAATGCTAACAATATTAACCAGCCCTTGTTTGTTGTAAATTCCATGCGAAACAAGTGCCACGCTTATTATTTCGCATGAAATCTTAAAATGTTGAAGATATATTTCATATATTTTTGTCCCAAGATGAAAATAGTACTATTTTTCCAAGATTTTTAATGAACAATTCATTCCAATTTTCTTAATATATATTTTGACAGCATTTCACATGAAATGTTGAACAGAGTACCAGGCTTTAGGGCCAAAGTACGAATGGATTGATTGATTTGTAATTTTTTTTTTTAATTAAAGACTCAATTTAAATAAAATGCTATTTGTATTGCATCTATTTATACATATAAATACAACTTCATGTTCATGTTCGCTTTCGCAAAAATTCAAATGCATTATTCGTTTTCGCATTCGCATTCGCTAAACTGGTATTCGTTACATCCCTACTTATAACATATGAATTCGAAAGCATTTTCTTTCTTTTCGAATTACAGAGTAGACCCCCTGAATTCCTGTTATTTATGTATATTATTTATTTATGCATAGCATATCTATATAAATGGTAAGGGCAAATAACTGGGGATGACACTTTTTTTATTGGAAGTGCTTCATTGTTTATGGCAGTTTATTTTCCAATCACATGTGTAGTTTTAAATGCGCTTTTGGAACCTGTTTAGTTTGATACTCCTTGCACTTACCCTTTATATATAAGTACATATATTTTGTTATTTTTTATGTTTCTTTGAATTGTTATTTTTCATGTTTCTATGAATTAAAAAAATTTTCTACCGAATTTCATTCAAATCTACCGATTTTTTTTTGTCGATTCTACCGAATTTAAAAAAAATCAAGTGTGCATACTGCTTACCACATTCATCCTACACACACACTCAAACGTACAATATGCAAACCAGCGATGCCAACTTGGTGCTTTTGGCACTATTTTTAGTGCTTTTTGAAGACTCAAAACGCCAAATTTTGACCGTTAGTGCCAAACTAAGAAATAGCACTAAGTAGTGCTTTTAAGAAATTTGTGTATTTCTTAAAATTACTTTAATAAAAACTTAGTGTATTTATTTTAGTGTAAAGCATACCTTTTTCGTCTGATATATTTCATTAAAAATATTGATAATATTGCCGAAATAGAGAATAGCTTAGAAAACATTATTAAATTTCACTCGTTTTTCACGCAAGTGCTTTTTACGCTTTTTAGATTTCAAAATTACGCTTTTTACAGCTTTTTTTAAAACTCTGATGTGCTTCTAGAGCCAAAAAAAAAGTTGAAATCACTGATGCAAGCTAAAAAGCATACACGCATCAACACAACTTCTTTTGATTGCTTGTTACGAACAAGAAGTCTTCGCGACATCGCTTGTAGATACTCATATAACACGTACATCAATACATCCATCGTGCTTCGCTTATTGAACTGCATCATTTATTATTGGTTTAGAATAATACATGCCGACAATCCATTTAAAAACAAGATGTATGTATTTAGATTTCAAGACTGTTTATGCAGCCCTATACTTCGTACATGAATTGTTGGTAATTTCAACAAAAACAAATTTTTACACAGAAATTACCAACAACGTTTTTACGAACTGCAAGTCCTACAATAGATTGTGATTTGAGCAAATATTTTCTTCATATCGTCATCTAGTCTTTTAAATTTTCTTTTACTTCCGGACACGTATGGTCAGGGTTACCGTTGGGAATTTTTGAAAAGTCGCACAAAAGGTCGTTTTATAAAAATAAAGTCGCACAAAAAAGTCGCGTGGGAAAAAAAAGTTGCACATGTTTTTAAACGCTTTTTTTACTGTATACTGAAAAAATCTAATTAAGTAAGAGTAGGATTAAAAAAAAAACAAGCTAAAATAAGTTAAAGATAAGATATTTTTTACAAAATTCTAACATTTCGAACCAAAACGCCGTGAGCTTTTTACTTCAATTCTGTTCGTTTGATCTTGTCGCCATATATCCTATTGTTTGGGTGAATGTATTTATACTTCAACATACACAAATATTACTTTTTTGGAATCCACTCTTCTATATCTTTGTCTATTAAATTTAAAGCTGAAAGCATTGAGTTGTATGTTTTTACTTTAAATTTATTTTTAAGCAAAGCTAGTTTCAAAATGTTCACATGTTAGTACACACTTTTATGTTTTACGACTTTCATTGACTAGGCAGCTTAAAATAATTTTGTAAAATAAGCACTGCAAAACCACAATTTTTTTTAACTTTTTTGCTAACACTATTTTTTGAAACTTTTACTGAAAATTTGGGCATAATTTCTTAAATACATTGTATACATGACAAGGTTGTAAGAAAGTAATATAATATAAAATAATAAAGTGCTTCCAAATCAAGAATAATCTGTGAATTGCTTTTAAATTTTGACGGCGTTATTTTTTTTATGAAACAATTTAATTTACGGGAATCTTTAAAAAAAAAAGGGTAAACAGTCCCAAGAAAATCAAAAAAGTCGCAAAAGTCGGTCATAAAAAAAGTCTCACAAAACGTCACAGACCGCTAAAATAAGGGTCAAATTGCGACTTTACCCGGATGAACGGTAACCCTGCGTATGGTTGCCCTCGTTTTAGAAAAGAAAACTCTACTACAAGTGTAAAAAAAAAAACCAAAAACATTTCAACTTACCTTATCTGGCAATGGTATTACTGGTGTAAAATATGTATTATTTTCTTCCTCTTCATGATAGTCCGCTTCGGCATCTTCTCCCGCAGCCGCATCTGCGTCGCCACCTCCAGATCTCATGGGACTCTTACCAACTTTGCCAGGGCTTTTGGGTTTCAAAGTGAAACTAAACTCCTTTTTGTCCAATGAGAAAGCGTTCGGAGTAGATTCTTCCCCGTCTCCCGGTGTGGCAGGTGACTCCATAGCTTTCGAATTCAAACTAAATGTAAATGTAGATTTACCTATAGCAGCGGCGGTTGTGGTAGTTGTAGTGGTAGATGAATTAGTGTTCAATGTTGTAGAGGTGGTGGTAGAAGGTTGCGTAAAAGTAAAAGAATTAGCATTGTCGGTGGCAATTACTGGAGCTGCATTGAATGTAAAGCCAGTAGCGATTGCTTTGTTGGAATTATCATTTGGAGCAGTAGTAGTAGTAGTAGTAGTAGAAGCAGCCGGAGTTCCAAAACCAAAACTGAACTTTTGAGTGGGATTAGAAAGGGAAAGTATGTTTGCATTGGCCTCTTTTTTAGGGACACTACTGTCCTTTGGAGCGTCGCATGCTGTACAATAAACAGCATCTGGCGTATTAGATAAATAACAACCCTGGCAAGTCCAAGATCCCTCTTTGGGTTTAAAAGCATCTCCAAAGCCGCCGGTTGTTGGAGGTTTCGTGGGAATACTGCTTTCTTGGTTAGATTTAGGATTTTCGTTGTTGGCCGAAGAATTGAATCCGAAACTAAATTTCTGTGCTGGTTTAGAAGTTGCTAATATATTTGTATTCACATCTTTCTTGGGTACAGTATCATCTTTGGGAGCATCACAAGCCTTGCAATAAATAATATCGCTAACGTTAGACAAATAGCAAGCTTGACATGTCCAAGAACCAGCTTTAGGTTTAAACGCATCACCGAAACCTTCTGTTGCTGCAGACTCTTTGTCTTTCTTGTCTTTCGTTGTTGCAGTTACTGTAGCTGATGATGCAGTGCTTGTGCCGAAAGCAAACGTAGGCGGCTTAGTGATAAGAGCCGCAGATTGTTCTTTAGTTGTTGTTGCGGATGCGTTTGCGTTTGCATTTGTAGACGCACCAAAACCGAAATTAAACATTGTTGTGCCTTTAGTAGCTAAAACATTTGAATTAGCTTCTTTTTTGGGCACATTTTTGTCTTTAGGTGTATCGCAGGCTACGCAATACATTTGCTCAGCATCATTGGATATGTAGCAGGCATCACATGACCAAGAACCAACTTTGGGCTTAAAGGCCTCGCCAAAACCTTTAGCAGGTTTACCCGAACTAATTAATTCTGATTTCTTATCGTTTGCTTTAGAGTTGGCCTCCTCACCATCACTACTCATTTTAATCTGAGCTTGTTGTATAGCCTCCAAGAACTCTTTGCATGTTTCGGGAAGTTTAAAGCGGATTGTCAACATTTCGGTAATCAATTCGTTTTCTGAGAAGTCCTGGCCGGCCCACGATAGAGCGGTTTTCGAATTCTTGGCGTATTTGAAAGTAGTGTCCTTGTAAACCCGTTGATTGCAACATAGTTTATGAATCTGTTCTCTTCTCATAACCAATCTCACTTTGTTGACATCGTCTTTGTCTTGCAACAGTTTAATGTTGCCCAAACCACGTTCTTTCCATTCTCCAGCCTCCTTGTCGAATCGCAATAACTTGGCACGATGTTCGAAAAGCACCAACTCATTTTCTTCACCTGTATTCAATTCCACTAGATCGGGAAGGGGTATGACAGGATTGAATTGTGCCGTGGGTACGTAATCGTCTTCATTATCGGAAGCTGTTGATTTGTTCAATACACTTGGACTGGCTGTGGCTGTTTCATTTACAGTCGTGGGTATAAAAGAAGCACCAGCAGTAGTTGAGTTGGTAAAGGCCGGGGTGGACAAGTTGCTGAAGATGCTGGCGAATGGTGAAGCAGTGCTGGCACTGGATTTAGTGGCACTTGTAGCATTAGTAACTGATGCTGAAACTGTGGAAGGAGGTGCAAGTGCATTGCCAAAATTAAAGTTAGCAAATGGCGAAGAAGACGCTGCCGTAGCAGCAGGTTTGTTTGATGTCTCGTTGGTTTCTGGGGGTTTTGTTGACAAATTTAAGCCACTGAATAAAGATTTTGAGGCTGCTGGTATTGTGGTAGCAGCAGAAGAGGTACCAGTCGCTGCTGGCGGTTGGCCAAAAACTGTCTCGCTTTTCTGTGCTGGAGTGCTGGTGAAAAAATTAGTTACATTCGACTTGGCCAAAGAGAAAGGAGCTGCACTGTTATTAGATGCTGTACTGGTCACTGGCTTGGATTTGAATTTATCTTCTCCTTTTTTAGCGGTGTCAGCAGCACCAGTTGGTTTGTTTTTAGCTTCATTTTGAGCATTTTTGAAAGCTTCTTGGAATTGTTTAGCGGTTTCGGGCAATTTAAAACGTACAAAAAATTTTTCCAAATGCAACGACTCGTCCGCAAAATCATTAGCGGCCCAAATAAAGCCCTTTGTTTCATTCATAGGTGCCGTCAATATTAACTCGGGCGTAATGGCGTGATTCGCACATATTTTGTGGGTCTGATCTCGTCGCATTAAAATACGAGAGCTGCCTTCCTTATTCTTAAGTATTTTGATATCGCCAATACCTCGTTCCTTCCACTCTTTATCCACATGACGGAATAGTTTCGCTCTATGACAGAACATGACTTCTTCATCCTCTTCGCCCGTGCGGACTTCAATTTCATCGGGCAGGGGTATTATGGCCCTAAAATCGGGACGTGGATCGTATTCAACATCTTCAGTGCCAGACCTATTAGACAAACTTTCCGAAGTTTTATTCAAGCTTCCGTTGCCTATAGATGTGTCTCCATGGGATGTATTGGCGGCTTGAGCGGCAGCTGCCGCAGTCTGAGGTTTAAAACTAAATGTAGATGTAGCAATAGATGTGACAAAGGTATTGGAAAAAGATGTGGGTTGCTTGGTGGATGACACAACTTTGTTGAGAACGGGAGTTACCATCTCAAGTAGCGGTGGCGGTGGCGCTTGGCTTACTAAACTGGGTTTAATGTGATGAGATGGTATGGTGACGCTTAATGGTGGCTGGTGTTGCTGAGCCTGTGCAGCAATAGTGTTGGGATTGGGCAAAGGATCTGAATTGGTGATAACAACATTTGCTGGAGGACCCTTTTCGACCGGTTGGTTGTTCAATGGTTTATAAGCTTGAATTGTTGTGGTAGGTGTCATATTAAAATGGGTGGTATTTATAGCTGGCCCAGTAGGAGGCATGGCTATGGACGTGTGGGGTAGATGAGTGGTTGAGAAAGTGGGTATGGTTGGTGGTGGTGGTGCTGGTATCGGATTGTTGATATTGGGAGTAATGTGTTGCAACAAATTATACAAGTTAGTTGGTTTGTTGGCATCTACTGGTAAAATAGGTGGCGGCTGGGGATGGTTAGGGGGTGGAAGCAAAGATGTGGAGGTAGGTGGCATATTAAAGTTCAGTCCAGTCGGAGGTACTTGTACAGTAGGGTCCAAATAGGGCATTGGATGTAAGGGACCAGGGCGTTGGTTGATGGGAGGTGCTGGTGCTTGTGGGGGCATTATGTAGGGATTGGGTTGATTTGGATGACCGTAAAAGTTCATAGGGAAATTGTGTGGGGGTGGAAAAGGATTGTAGGCTGCTGGCTGGAACCGCTGCTGTTGGGCCAAGAAAGGCGAATTTGGTAACATGTTTGGACCATTTGTTACACCTCCTGCATTACCGCTATACTGCTGAGAGTTTATATGAGGGGTTGCAGTTGATTGTTGTTGCTGTTGTTGTTGATACAACTGTTGTTGCAAAGTATCCTCGATGAGATATAAATCGTCCAAGACGTTTGAAGCATCGTCTCTAGATGGTGGATTTGATGATATTCTAATTTTCTTTACAGCGTCTTCAAGATTTGAAATTTTTTCTTTCAAAGTAGAAATTTCCTTTGTCACATTTCCCAGTTCAAGTTTAAGCGTCTCAGTTATTTGTTTCATCAAATTTTCCATTTCTTGATTATGATTAGACATCAAAGCATTGGCATTAGTTAAAGTTTCTCGCCTAGCTCGAGTCGAATTGAATAATGAGGCGGGAGGTATGAGCGAGTTCTCCGCATAAAAATCAGCCTCTGCATCTTCATAACTGCTGGAATTGTTGAGACCCGCCAGGGGACTAGAATTAGTATTTGAGTTGTTTAGATAACGCGCCGAGGCTTGTTGTAGTCTTCTAATTTCACTGTGTATTACTGAGTTAAGCGGGTGGTTGGGATCGGCATGAGAACTGCTTTTGAGCAGAGCCAGAGTTTGATTAAGGCATTCACTGGCACGATCCAAATACATGCGCTTGGTTTTCTTTGGTGTCTTGCTGGCCTCGTCCAATTTGCGATAAGCCTCAGCTTGCAAGTATGTAGCAAAAGGCAGCTGTATGCCAGACAGTTCTTCAATCAAATCTTCATATTCGGATTTTTTAAAATAACGAGAAGCGAGATATGAAACAGCGTCTTCAGCAGCTGAGGACAATTCGCGATCAGCGGCTGAAGTTTGAGATTTATAGTATTTAAAATATTTTCGGAACGGCTCCAATACACCCTTGTTATGCATTTTCATCATATTCAAACCATGTTTGAAAATTGATTCAGCTCTAGCTTCTAGGAATGTTTTTTCGATAGGTTTAACAATATCTTGGGCACGAGCTACAAACAATTGACCCAATTTGAAGACAATGGCCATGTCTATTTTGGGACCGTTAACACCTCTAACAGCTTCAATGCCATATTGTAAATTCGCACGTATTTCAGCCAGATTATTGCTGCTGCTAAGGTTTTTATACACTATATATGCCGAATTCCACCACTGAATTTGCTCCTCCGAACACAAAATGTTTTGTAAGTTGACGAAAGGTAAAATCTTCGGCTTTCCGAAGGCTGTGCTATTGCCTGACTGATAGCTATCAAATGCTTCACGTTCCACTTCCAAAGCTCTTTTACCCTGTATGGTCGCAGCGTAGAGGAAACTATCCATATCCAATTGATTCAATGACTCCGCTCCGCAGAACGAGAGATTATGTGTGGAGAAATTTAAGCCACTGAAATATTTAGCCTTTATATAGGCCAAATTATCATTGCCCAGACACAAGTAGACCATGTGTGGCAGAGATTGAGGTCTTAGGTACTGAGCCTCATCTTCATAACGTTCCACATCAGCATACGAAGGCAATTCATAGAGTGGTTCGCTTAGTTTAGGGCTTTTAGCCAGGAGAGACGACTGTTCCTTTACTTTCTGGTCACTGTTGCAGAAAAGTAGTCCGAAAATATTATGACGCCACTGGCGGTCACTGCAAGTTTGGCGTACTTGTGCCAAAAGTTCGTCATTGCTTTGCCAGAGACCGCTTAACTGGGAGCCCATAAAATAGTTGACGGTATGGGCATTTTCCTTGTCTACACTGCGATCGTCATTAATGCAGGAAAGTAATGTTCTGCCAACCTTCAATAATAAATAAAATGAATTAGACCTTGCACAATTTCTAAGCAAAGAAAGCATACTAACCTGAGCACAACGGAATGAACCCTCTCTATACCATAAAGCGATCAACTGTTTACTTTGTTCATCGCAATGTTTCATCCAAGGTTCTTTGTTTTCTGGTGCTTCGATTCGATATGCCAACAGCAACAATGGCAAAGCTGCTCGAGTAGTTTCTTTCCATTTGTTTTTGTTTTGCAACAATTCACGTTTAAATAGAAGAGCGGTAGCGTGCAATAACAACTGACCGCGATAATGATCGAGAAATAATTCAACGAGTTCTTTTTGGGCACAGAATTTATCTGACAACTGTGAAATCTTGAATAGATATTGATCCAGATTGAAGAGCAAATTCGCCGTTTCGGTAGCCCCTCCGCCCACCAGAGTAGAATTGGCCGTAGTAGTAAATGATATTTGAACCTGACGTTCTAAACATATGGCCACCAGTAGCCAAAAGTCCCAGTCTTTTTTTGCATTTGATACTTTCTCATATTTATTCAAAACCAACCAAACAACATTGTACCATTCGGAACTTGTGGCAAATTCATCCTTTTGGCTCATCTCCAATTGCTGCACATACTTGAAGGCATCTAATATTTGATTTTTTTCCACATAATTATGCACCAGTCTAACTCTCAGTTGTACATCATTTGGTCTGGCAGCAATTTCTTTCTGCAACAACTCTTCCACTTGATTAGTGCCCAAATGATCTTTATTCATTAATTTAAGCCTCAACGAAAATACAGCTTCATGTTGAACCTTTTCCGATTCAGCTAGTTCGCACCAATACTTTGCTTTATTGCTATCTAAATTTTTATCATCCAACAGCAATTGGCAAACTTCAGCTAAAACATCAGGTTGTTTGGGATTCAACTGTAGTGAGAACTGGAAGGCTTGTAAAGCTTTGTCGGGCTTTTTGAGGCGTTGATAACATTGACCCAGTAACTTGTGGGCCTGATCATTATCCTGTTTAACACTCAAATAAGACAAAAGATATTGCTCAGCTGAAGTGTATTCGTTGATTTTAAAGTACAGCTTTGCAATGGTTAAACTGCGTATATTGCGCTAATAAAATTAAATATATTTTTGGTTAAATTCGATTGTAAATTAATTTATTATAAAAGATATCTTAGATAAAAGATAAGATTAGCTTATGCTAATTTAAAAAAAAGTCGTATGTACTATATTAAACTAGGTAAAAAAAATATTAATACATATTTTTCTGAACTCTACGTTCCAAATGAAAAAAAAAAAAAATGTCAAAGGCACGCAGCCAAAGAGCGAGGTTATCCCACGTGTAGAAGCTCCCTTCGGTTGGTGCAAACTAGCTATGTATAGTTTCGTATAAGAAGTAGGAGTTTTCAAGATCCACTCCTAGAGTTTTTTTAGTCTCCACCAATTAAATCTTATTAAAAACGTATGCACTTGGTAATGGAAAATACCACAAAATAACTAACTGTAAGCGATACAGTTCATTATAGCAAGTTTTGCGCTGATTTAATGCAAATTCATGTTTCTCGCCTTGACCTTGATAGTGGAAAAAAACAAAATATTCCCCCTTATTGTGAACGGCGTCGTCGACGTCACATGAAGATGACAGTAAATATTTTCACTTGTCTACTCTTTGTCGACAACAATTGACTACTATTAATATGCCGATAAAGAGTAGATAAGTGAAAATATTTACTGTCGTCTTCATCTGACGTCGACGACGCCGTTCGCAATAAGGGGGATTAAGTTTGGTAAAGATCGCTACGATTTGTACATATTTTTATGAAAATTGAAAAATGGAAAAATCATCATTTGATAATAAGTGCATATTTTATTTAAATCATATTTTAGTATAAACAAAGGTTTTTGTGTCATAATTTGTTTTAAAATTCAAATTTTAACAAAATAATTATTGTTGATAGATTTTATTAACCCGAAGCTATTTGATTCCGTTCCATTATTGTAGTTCGATGTAAATTGTCATTTTGATGATTTCAATAGGTAAATATTTGTTATTGAGGCCGAAAATAATGAAATAATTCGACGGAAAATAGATATCGTTCTCAAAAACAATCAGGTAGTCTACTCTGTAATTCGAAACGAAAGAAAATGCTTTCGAACTTGCATGTGATTAACATACAAATTCGAAAGTAATTTTCTTTTGTTTCGAATTACAGAGTAGACACCCAGGTATGTTCTGACAATCGCATGGTTTTCAAATAGCATGTTCATTGCAAGTCGCCAATGCTGTTTCAATATGTTCTCATGTGTTTTGCTTGCGACTTGCCCTATTGATTTAGGTCAGCTGTTTGTTGAAAAGAAAAATTTAATAAAACAAAATAAAATGTTATACCTAAATTGAGTTTTTGTAATAAAAATATTCCTAAACTATTACCATTTTTCATCAAAACAAAAAGGAAACGTATTAAATTTCTTTTATCATTCACTTTACTGTTTCGTTAAAGTTTGGATTGGCCTGAATTATATCAGTTCACTTCAGTATACTCTTGCGATTTGCACTCACCAAGAGTCTTGCGATTGCGATTTACAGAACTTCACTATGCAACGTTTTTCGACTGCAAACTCCTTCTCTTGTATAATTTCTAGATGTACATACATACCCACGCAGAAATTGTGACTTCGTCCAAAAAATATGTACCACCACAATACTGTAAATACAAATTTACGACTCTTCCAAAATGTTTGTACCACCACAGTACTGTAAACACAAAAATATGACTTAACATTTACAAATACCAAGTTCTTAGTTATGCTATACCACTAAAACACTGTCCCCCATATTTATAAAAAAAAAAATAAAATGAATTTGAAATTAATTTTAGGAAAATTTTGTATGGAAAATTTGAAATAAAATACATTTCAAATTCGTTTCAAATTTTATGAATATGGGGGCGTATATAAAAAAAATTCGACGTAAGTTTCCCAATATCCCGTTTACAATAATTCTATACCGCTACAACACCGTAAATACAAAAATATGACTTTAGTTCCCCAAATACCCCGTTTACAATAATTATTTACCGCTGCAACACCGTAAATACAAAAATTTTACTTAAGTTGGGAAATTTTCATTGTGACGACCATGATGTAATTATAACACATTACAGGCGACTGCGTAAGGATTTGTTATACAAAAATACGGCAACCATAGCTGTGTAAAGAACCGAAGAATGTCAAAAACACAAAAATAATTGTACTAAAACCAAAACAAAATCGAAGTTTTTGACATTCTTCAGCTACAAAGCACATAGAGCAAAATATTATCAGCTGAAGTAGCTCTGCCACCTAGTTAGATACACCTTGGTGACGACCTTATAAATTTGTATTTAAAGTATTGTGACAACATTAAAAACAAGAGTCGGAGGACGGTCAATCGGCGTTATCATTTTAATGTTATGAGTACATCAAAATATTGGTAAACGAATGTTGTACTGATGTTAGTTGTACCCGGAGACAGTCGTAGCGACGTCGTACTGACTGTCTTTTTATGCCCGGGTACATATGTACAGGGTGGGCCAAAAGAAACCAAGGGGTGTAAAAGTTTAATAACTTTTTTGTTTATTAATTTTTTTTTATTTTTTCTTTCAGATTATATAGACAACACTTGGAGAATTTATAATGGAGAGGTTCACAACTGAACAGAGAACCAGAACAATAGAATTTTATTATTCAAACCAGAGATCAATTATTTTAAGCTCATTTTCATTTGAATGGCTTTGTTAATAAGCAGAACTGTAGGTTCTGGGGTTCTCAAAATCCAAGAGCCATTCATCAACGCCAATTGCACCCCATCAGGTATACAGTATGGTGTGGGATCACATCTGAAAATGTCATTGGGCCCTTTTTCTTCGAGAATGAAGATGGAAGTGCTGTAACCGTAAATGGAGAGCGGTATCGGTTTATTATAGAAAAGTTTTTACGTCCTTCTCTTGAAAACAGACCAGGTATGTGGTTTCAGCAGGACGGAGCCACTGCCCATACTGCCCGAGACACAATGGCACTTTTAAGTCAAATTTTTGAAGAGCGAATAATTTCTCGAAATTCGGAAATTATTTGGCCAGCGCGATCGCCAGATTTGACAGCACCCGACTATTTTCTTTGGGGTTTTTTGAAGGAGCGAGTGTATGTGAACAAGCCAGAGACAATCCTTGAACTCAAGGCAAACATTGTTGCAGAAATTCGAACGCTACAGCCACAAGTTTTGAAAAATGCTCTAAAAAGAGCCCATCAGTGCGAAGCTGAAAACGGTGGTCATTTAAGAGACATCATTTTTCATACTTAGTGTAAAAAAATTTCCATTTTGTATATTATATAATCTGAAAGAAGAAATAAAAAAAAGTTAATAAACAAAAAAGTTATTAAACTTTTACACCCATTGGTTTCTTTTGGCCCACCCTGTATGTATACATATTTGAGTTTTGTTAATTTAGCTGCTGTTCGGATTTTATGGCCTCATTTGCATTTTCGCTAAAACTTGATTTTTGCCGAAGAACATTCAAATTTTGGAACAAATCGGGTCCCCCTCACAAAAAAAAAAAAAAAAAAAAAAAAAATACAAAAAAGTTGTCCCGTCCCATTCGATAGAAAATTAAAATATAAGAAAAAATTAAATGAAAAAATTGGCAGCGAGCCTTGAGCTGAATTCACATCTGGCATTTCTTGTGTGCCATGTGCCCAAAAAAACGTAACCACTAATTTCTAATGAAAAACTGTTTGATTCAGACATGTATTTATTGATTTAAACTGTTTCCAATCATGTCAGATTCTATAAAATTGTCTATTAGTTATGTATGAAACAGTTTAACTTAATAAATACGTGTTTGAATCAAACTGTTTTTTATTAGTAATTAGTGTTTACGGATTTTTACGTTTGTGTGGCACATGGCACACAGATGGAAACCCGGCCTTAGTTTGCGAGTTATGGGCATTAAAAGTTCCATTACAAAATTGTGATTTTATGATATAATTTCCATCCAATGCAATCAACATTGGTATTATGTATTTAAAAGCTTTTAAGATGTTTAAGGACTTTTTGTTATTTTTTTAAAATTCACCATCCCATTTCCCCACCCATGATTTTTCCCAGCACATTGCTGCTAAACTAACGATTCTTTGTATAGCCGGCCTTCAGCTGAGCTTAAGGATTTTCTCCAACATGATTTTTCTCAACATTGCGGAGCTTTTAACGATTTTTCTAAAGCCGGCCTTAGCCGGGCTGAAAGATTTCCTCCACCATAGTTTTTCCCAACACAGCGTTGCTTGATTATCAATTATTATTGGTCTATAAGCTAAAATTTAACATTTTCGATTTAAAAGACAGTTGAAAATTGAGAGAAAAAAATAGCATTATCCAGTATTATAATGTTCTGAAGAATTACGTATTGTATTATAAGGAATGTTTGTCTAAAGATTACGATATGTACATATTTACATATCAAAGGCTATGCTTTTCTTTTTTAATATTACTGTACTGGATATAACGAAGAATTCACGTTAACGCACTAGCCTGACAACGATCAGATTCGGAAAATTACTGTAATAATAATTGAAGGTTTCAATTACAATTACTTTTGTATTTCATAATCCGCACGGTATGTATTTATTTTACAATTATTTGAGAAACGACCCTTTATTAAAGGGTCCGCCAGATAACTTTTTTTTTTTTTTTTTTTTTTTTTGAAAATGCTATAAAAAAAACTATTGAAGCTTCGGCTGTGTGACACGTAGCGCCGTCCTGTTGAAACCAAATGTTGTCAATATCCTCCTCTTCAATTTTTGTGAACAAAAATTCGTTCAACATGGCCCGATAACGATCGCCATTGACTGTAACGGCCACTCCTTGCTCAATGGCCCAATTATGCCTCTGGACCATAATCGGCACCAAACAGTGACTCGTTTTGGGTGCGTCGACTTTTCAATGTATGCGTGCGGGTTTTCTGTGCCCCAAATGCCACAATTTTGCTTGTTTACATACCCGCCAAGATCAAAAAGAGCTTCATCTGAAAAGATGATTTTTTGGCAAAATCCGCATCTTCTGTAAGTCGATCGCAGGCCCACTTAGCGAAGTGAAAACGCATTGGATGGTCAGTTGGCTCGTTCAGCGGAAGGATAAAACTAATTATCTGTCAAATCAGACATGAGCTAAGTGTTACCACTCACGAAATAAGCACTAGTTAAAAAGAAAAAAAAACGTTAGATGGCGGACCCTTTATAACTTTGTAAAGTAATGGTCGTTACTTAGTACTTTAACAAACTCTTATACCTATTACTGCAATGAAATAAAAAATATATATATTAATGCGTTTGTGCGTATAAATTCTAGACATTTTGTGTGAAAATCTACCTACATTCAGATTACCTTACGAAATGTAAACATTGCAATAGAAAATCACAAAGTACTTTGTGTGAAAATAATAATGAAGAAAGAGGGGAAAATGCCGGTACACGCATTTTGGCAACAATGACGTTTTGTGTATGTAGAAAACCATCAATCATAACCTCAATCTATTAGTGGTAGCGTACTTAAAATATCAAAATTTAAAAATAAGAGATGCTTGCTTGTCTTTTCATAAAAAATATTTTTATTTCCATACAAAATTTGTTTTATAAACCCTTTATAAAATAAATTTATTTTTATGAATGAAGCAGTAAAAAACAAAGAAATATGTAGTGCATTTATATGAAAAAATATATTATTTATTTTCTAGCAATTTGTGATTTATAGCAAACCCAATTGAAAACTAGATATATAAAAGAAATCCTGGAAAGGTGTATTGTCATACCTTATAAACCAATAATACATTTTGATAAAATTATACAAAATATCAATAATGCAATTAATACATAACTTACCTCTGCCTCCGTACGGATTTTAGACAAAGCAGTTCGTACATGAGCATCAACTTCCTTTTTTGTCTTAAACATGACGGAGTTATGATGAAAATTTTTGCAAATTTATTGTTAGAAATGATAATATATTCCAAGATTAACCGATTTAAACACTTTAAAATTTATTTCCTTTTTTTCAATGTGCTTTTTTCAGTCAGTTTTTATTTATGCAACATACGAACGTTGTGAAATTTGCCAGTGCGTTTGCTTCATATTATTTCAGCACAACATTTATTTTTTAATTATTAAGATCTGCGTCTTCACTGATTTATTTTTCAAAGATGTCTAGTTGCGATTTACTTCAAAATGTTGAGCACAATTTAATACTTTTTACAATTTATTTTTAGGTAAATCACTAATCATCGGCTTTGCACAATTTCTCGCATGCAATGTGTTCGTTCGCGCCGCTTCGTTGTTTGGTTTAGTGTTGCTGTGGTATACAAACATGAAACGCCTGTTATGGGTTCCTAGTGTAAAATCGACCTCACAGAGTTGCTTATTTTAATTTCATTAAACGTTTGTTTCACCAAATCGTCGGTTTGTTTCTGCTTTGATGTATGGGACATTTAAAAAAAAATTGAGTTATTGATTGATTATATATATGAATAATGTGTCCTCTTTCCAAATTCGTTATTAGTTTTCCGATATCTTGAATATATCTGGAGATATAGATGTGGAAATTTGCGTCATTTCCACAATTGTTGAACATTGTAAAATCTGTTTTACGGCAATCGACAAGTTTTTTGATATGTGGCACATTTCCCACGTAAAAGTATTAGTATTGTTATTCGCAGCTGTTATAATGCATATCAATGCATATTCTACTCAGAGAACGTGAATCAAAGCAAAGTACAAAAATTTAATTATTGTGAATGATATGAATTGATTGTTATTTTTTATTAATACAATTTCTTTTATTTCATATATTCACCGTCTTTTATTGCTTTCTTTGTTTTTCCTCTAAAAGTCATGTTATATGAATTAAACTGATATTTTCACTTTATTATCTACTTAAATATATACAATAATGTAACCTACTTGAACAAGACTTGTTAGAAGTGAACAATATTGTTGTTATGATTGTGCGATGCGTTGACAAAGATTTTTGTAATTTTTTCTTTAAGTCCTAATAACTTTTCAAGTTGGATGTAAAAAGTTTATCAACTTTAAGTTTGAATAAAAAACATATGTATCTATTACTTTTATTATTAAACAAAAAATTATATCGTGTATTTTTATAAAACTAATGAACTAAACACTCTTCAGCGATTTTCTCAAAAACACATTTTTGTCCCATACATCAAAGCAGAAACAAACCGACGATATTTTTTTATGCCTGTGTGTGTTTATTGAAAACATAACTGCGGGCAATAATCTCATTCATATTCTGTTTTTTTTAACACAACAAATTCTTTAATTTAATTTTGTAAAAATGTATACATTTCTCTTGTCTGTTTTGATTATTTTATTAGCAAATTAATAATATATATGTATGTATATCATCGCTTACACTCTTTTATATCGTGTTGGGAATTTTGAAGTTGGAAAAATAAGTCGAAAGGTGCTGGGCAAAAGCATTCACGTTTTTCGAAAACAGAGAAGCGCAATGAGTAGTGAAAAAGTGAGTAGAGTTGAATCATAATTTATAATTTCTTGTACTTATGCGCACTCATACTTATTGCAATGTTGTCTATGAGTCATATTCATATATTCACTCGAAAGTTTGAAGTTCTCATCGCACTAGTATATTATTTAATGTCCTTTCGACTTACCTAGGGCTTACACGTGTAAGTGCAAGTTCGAAAAACTCAATACACTTAAACTCTTTTACTAACACAACTACATTTTCGGCACTTGCAGTCTACTTCCAACTCAAGTGCCAAGGAATTTTACAAGACGGTGGCTTGTTTTAAATGAAAAGTTAGCTAACAGTGTTGCCCTAATAATGCTTTAGTACAAATTAACTGGATTTCAGTGTAATGTTATATGACTTTTTAATAATTTTAAACACATTCAAAAGCCAATTTAATATTTTGTTTCTTAAATTTTTACAAATCGAGCAGTTAATGAATTTTTTAGACATAAATAACATTAAAATAACACGAATTAAGTTCAATACTATTTGATTCCCTTAAAATTAAACTTTTTTATGTTATGGACAACTCTGCACTAAAAGGTAAACATGCAAGTTTCAAGACAGTCGGGCATTTGTATGACATTTTCGTTGATAATACGTACACAGAATTTGCATGTGTAAAAGCAGGGTTAAGTACTGACATTTTTTCTGCTTTCCTTCATCAAAAGTATGAATTATGTGCATAGATATATTTATCTTATGCATGTTCTATTCAGTTAATATTTTGTGTTATTTATCTTTACGTTTGTTAGTTCATTTAAAACAAAATAAGTTTTTCCTGAATTTGAATTCAGTAAAATCAATGCATATTAATATATTTTGTATTAAATCACTAAAAAAAAGATTTTTAATGAGAAATAAAGATTTTTTCGTTCGACTTGAAGGTTTTTGAAAAAAATATGGCAACGCTGTGTGTGTGAGAGTTTTAATTTACTCACATACATACACACATACGTACTAGTGTCCTGCACAAGACATCTTATAAGAACTTTTAAGACGAGGGATTTTTCAAATGCTTTACTACAGCGAAATCTTATAAAACAAACGTTAACAACACTGTTTGCAAGAAATTTGTTTGAGTGTTGTAGGTATAAGAGTAAAGAAGAAAACACTTCGTGACGGAAGAATTTGTGATACTTGTTTCTTTCTACGCATGAGCGCGTGTACAAACGTCATGCATGTATGTGTGTATGATCTTTTATTTTTCTGCGCACATGCAAAGGCACACACATGCATTAACATTAGTTGTATGCGGTTAATCACATAATAGCTTACCATCTACATATTACATACACACTCAAACGTACAATATGAAAAATAACAAGCATACACTAATCAACACTAATACATGCGACGTGAATACATTTAAAAATCATGACGTATTTACATTTAAAGACTGTTTACGCAGATCTCTAATACGTACACAACAAGGTAAGCTTTTAATAAACTTTTTTCTTTGATTCTAGAACAGCGATCCCCACACATATACATTCACACTTATGTTTGTGTTGGTGCCAGTGATGCCAACTTTTTTGGCTCTGAAAGCACAGTAAAATTTAAAAAAAGCACAAAAAGCGTAATTTTGAGATCTAAAAAGCACTAACGTGAAAAAGGAGTGAAGATCCAAACGAGTGAAGTTTAATAATGTTTAATATTTTCGAAGCTATTCTCTGTTTAATGAAATATATCAGACGAAAAAGGTATTCTTTGTACTGAAAAAATAAATACACCAAATTTTTGTTAAAGTAATTTAAAAAAATACACAAATTTCTTAAAAGCACTACCTAGTGCTTTCTCTTAGTTTGGCACTAACGTTCAAAATTTGGCGTTTTGAGTCTTCAAAAAGCACTAAAAATAGTGCCAAAAGCACCAAGTTGGCATCGCTGGTTGGTGCTTCGTTTTTGAGCGTAATATGCTTTGCTCTTCTTATGGCAGGGCTGCCAAGACATATTTGTAATATATTTGTAAAACTCTAATTCGAGTCAATTCCTCGTTTCAAAAAGAGATTAATGCACATTTGATGTATTTTAAATAGTATATAATAACCTACTTTCAGATATGATTATTAAAGCTCTAAAAAATAGAAAACCTTGAAATTAAACTAATTTAAAAAGAATCCATTGTTGTCTGGTATTTAAAATGTGACTACACAACCAGCACATATCAATAGTCTGATATTAAAGTGGTAGCCGTGATCAGGGATGATAAAGTTGGTACAATTGTACTTTTTTTTTGGCACAATTCCAACCCTAAAAGTACGTACGTACGTACGTACGTACGTACCCCCGTGACTCATTTGGTACTATTTGAAAATTTTGTGAGACTATCCCTTGTTTTTTTCACACCAAAAAGAAATGCGGATCATTTCAAGTTTATCCAATTTGAGAGAAAAGTGGCGAATTTGGTTTGTTGTTGAGAGCGACTGCCTTGTTAGATATGCATTACACTTGTTTGGTTTTTTTTATAAAGAACTACATCTATCTTTACGAGTGTTTCGTTTTCAATATGATAGCATCGTTTTCATTTATTTTATCTACTGTATTATTATAAAATTTATAATCTTTTGCGAAACTAAATAAAGTAAAATTTCATGCCGAAATTTTAACCTGGCTAACGAAATTCACTGCCGAAATTGTTAGTAGTATCGTACCCTTCTTATTAAAACATATTCCCGAAAGAAAATGGAAATTATGATAGTATAAATAACAAGTTTCGAGCTTTGAAAAATTAATTGGATGAGCTTTCAAAAGTTATCAGGAGAATATTGTCAATTCTACACTCATCAGCAAATGTGGAAAGAGTTTTTTCATAATCAAAACGAAGACTCGAAATTCGAATACAAACAAAAGTTTATTAAAATGACCAAACACTTATTTTTTACGAAATTGAGTTTTTCAGTGATTCCAATACATTTCACACAAATACGCTTCGCCACAAAAATTAATTGCAATAGTTTAAAAAATAGTGCTTTTACAATCAGTTGTACAGAAATATTACAGAAAGAATATAACAGTTACTATTGTGCTTTTACCTTCCCCTGTAAAATAACATTTATTTGTGTTAGGGCCTTTTTACTTTTAACCAACGATATGTATTTACTGCCTCTTCCACTGTCTCTAAATCTAATAATAAATTTTAATTTTTGAGTTAATGATGCAGATTAATCGTTCTTTTTTTAAAAACAAACACAAAATTTCCATTTTTCATTAAGTCGTGTGTAAATTGAAAACTTTAAATTTGTATTCTGGCAAACTAGTTTTTTTTTTGAGTTCGTTATTGGAGTAAATGAGCGACATGTTCTAAAAATATAATAAAAAAAGTTAAAACACAAAAAAAACGAGTTTAGTACTATTGGGGTCGAAAAAGTACAATTTTAAAAGCTAATTGGTACGAAATTGGTTTTATCATTTATCATCCCTGGCCCTGATTGAAGTAACAATTGAGTATACATTAAATAAAAATACAAATTATCTCTTATTTCTCTCTTCATTATTGTGAGAGCACTCGCACCAGTGATGGTATTTTGGTGCGTTTCGGGTATTTTTTGGTGCTTTTTGCCTCTTCATAAACGCGAAAATTTGGCTAATACACTTTTTTAAAAAGCGGGTATTTTACAGTGCTTTTAACAATTTCTTACAGTGCTTTTGGTGCTTTTTTGTTAAATAAAAATATTTTTAATTTAAAAAACTAAAATATTTTTATGCGCTAATAGCAGCACTTTTAACTGAGGCTTCTTAAATTGTTTTCAATGAAAATAACGAAACTATGTTAAAAAAATGTAGAAAACTTTTCATAATTTGGATTAAAAAATTTAATTTTTTTTTGCAAAATAAAAAACGGAAGTAACTGGAAAGTACCACATAATTCTCTGCGTAATAATTGATTGGAAGTAGTATGCAATAAGCATTTGTTAAAGCTTACACAAATATTTAATCATAATATAGGGTGGTTAAATTTTAAGGGCAAACAAAGTAGATCAAAATGTTCACGTCTACAACAAAATGTAGGTAAATTTGTATTCAACGCACAAGAGTGGTTAAATTTTAAGGACTGATTTCGATTGAAAGCATGAGGTTATCAATAGCAGTCAGGTGTTTTAGACAACGAGTAGCCAAACTCCAATTTTTTCATATCATATTGACGTGCTGTCAATGTTGACAAATGAAATAAAGGCGAATATCGCAAAAACAAAAACTTTTAAGTTAAGAGTACTTAAGAAAAGAGTGATGCTTTTAATGCATTCTTTACGTGTAAATGATTTTTCAGTAACATACATATCTTAATCTAAGCCTAAGCTTCACCTACTATTGTATGTATGTACATACTGGTCTCCTCCATAAGACATCTTATAAGCACTTTCATGACGTGCTTACACGTCTACTATAGCGAAATCTTATAAAACAAACGTTAACACTGTTTGCAAGAAATTTTTTTGAGCATTGTAGGTATAAGAGTAAAGAAGAAAACACTTCGTGACGGAAGAATTTGTGATACTTGCTGAGCGCGTGTACAAACGTCATGCATGTATGTGTGTATGATTTTTTATTTTTCTGCGCACATGCAAAGGCACACACATGCATTAACATTAGTTGTATGCGATTAACCACATAATAGCTTACCATCTACATATTACACACACACACACAAACGTACAATATGAAAAATAACAAGCATACACTAATCAACAGTACTTCTTTTGAGTGTTTGTTACAAACAAGCTGTCTTGCGGCATCACTTGTTACAACTGATATACACATACACCAATACATCCATCGTACTTCGCTTATAGTACGACAGCATTTATTATTGGTTTAGTATAATACATGCGACGTGAATACATTTAAAAATCATGACGTTTTTACATTTCAAGACTGTTTACGCAGCTCTCTAGTACATGCGTATGTGTGTATATGTTACTATATTATTTGACTCATGTTTTTTTATTATTTGTTTTTACATATTTATTTTTATTAAAGTAATTAAGATTTTGTTTTAATTAATATGTTAATAAATTCTGTTATTACATCTCAAATACTTTGTTTATTTTGAAGCAAAAATTACATTCTAAACTCTCCTTTTTAAATGACTTAAAATGTATTAAAATTCAAAAAAAAATATTTTCGTGCTTTTTTACCCTCTTTTTCGTATTTTATTGCGCTTATTACCCTTTTTGCAACAGCTTAATGTGCTTTTGCTCTTCGTAGAGATACCAACACTGACTCGCACGCGTGCGCGGTTTTGAAGATCGCTGTTCCTAGAACTATATTCTTTTTCTTAAAATTTTTTAAGGCAATATTTTTAGGTATGTATGTATCATAAATAAAAAATAAAATAAATTGTTCATCAATTAAATTTTGAATTACTAAAATTAAAACATAAAATTTTGCTGAAAAAAGTAGTATTGGAAAAATTTTAAAAATTTGTAAGAAACTTTTGAGATGAACAAAAAATTATAAGCATAGAAAGGCCATTCTGAGAGGTGCATTGCCCCCCCCCCCCAAATTAAAAATTGCATGTAATTATATTTTTTATCATTTCTCATGAAAATCACTAGTCATAATGCCTCGCCCTCCTAGAAAAAATGTATAGCTACGCCAATGAAAAATATTAAACTTTTGAAACGTCTTAAGACAGTAAAGATGGCATAAAATTAATAAAAAAATTGCACTGAAATAGAAAATGCAAAACTGATAACACGACTACTAGTAAAAAAGATACATATATGTACATATCGCTCACTAAATCATACACAGCTACAACTAAAAATTATAAAAATAGTTTTGAGGCAAATTACGGCACTCATTATCGAACGAAATTAAGAAATACATATTTCAATAGAGTGTATATGGAAATATTTTTAAATTTTGAATCGTATCGAATGCCGTAATTTGCCCCCAGTTCACTGGATGTACATATCTCTAACGACGACAAAATATTCTTTCGCAACACAGTCTTCTTGAACATATCGCTCGCTCATTTACTCAAAGAACATCATAACTCAAAAAACCCAGTTAGCCAGAAAACGTTTTTAAAGTTTTCAATCTATACATAACTTCACAGAAAAAGAAAATTTCATTTAGCTTTCATGAGTTGAGTTGTCTGAAATTTTTACACAATATGAAGAACGATATGAGTATTAATTCTGCATTATTAACTCAAAAATGCCATTTTGGGAATTTTCGAGTTATGACGTTTGCAAGGCAATGAAAATATTTTTGCCGAACGTAGGGATGTCTCCTTTTTAAAGTTTCCGTTGAATCTTCGGCACTTACAGTCGAATTTCAAAGCATGATATATCAATGGTTTGGACCAATGCTCCGCCCTGTTGGGCCACAAGTATCCCGTTCAAGCATTGACCCACCAGATATCTGTTTCTACATCCCTAATGTACCACCCTAATTTCATAAAATTAAAAGCGCTCGACCAAAAAGTAAAAGTTATGAAAATACTTCCTTATCAAAAGTTTAACGATTCTTAAAATCGCCAAAATTATGAGAAGTCTCAATAACATAAAAGAAAGTAAACCAAAAATTATTATTATAATAAATTCAAAGTGCTACTTTGACTCGCACGCAAAGTGTTCCGTACGGACACTACATACATATGTAATACTATACGAAAAATTAACCTATATAATATAATATTTTACCTTCTCACGTACTCACGATCGCTAAAATACTGAACAAATACAAAATTATAAAATATTTGGCGAGGACATAAAACTGTAAAATTTTAACCCGATTAGATTTCTAAGCCATTGCGTGATTTAGCAACTCACGTTTAAAATTTGTTTTCGTAGCCGAAAATCGCCTTTACAGATTTTTTAGCGATAGAGATTTAGCTTTAGCGAGTAACAGAATACGGGGGCTGATGTGAAATTATAAGAAAAATATTTTGGCGATTTTTTAGTTTTAGCGCTTTTTTTGTTTTTTGATTTTTGGTGTGTTTTTCGGCTGTATTTTAGTTTTACCATTTTTTCAGTTTTTGGGGTTTTTTTTGCCAATTTTTTTCGTTTTGGCGATTTTTTTTTTGATTCTTGGCGATGTTTTTCTTATTTTTTGACGACATTTTTACTTTTTTTACTATTGTTTTGCATTTAAGCGAATTATGTTAGTTTTGCTGATATTTTTATTTTTAATTTAAGCGCTTTTTTATTTTGGCGATTTTTCGTTTCGGCATTTTTTTTAATTTATAAATTTATGGTTTGGCGATTTTTTTTTCGTTTTTGGCGATTTTTTTACTTTTGGTTGTATTTTTATAGCATTTAAGCGATTTATTTTATTTTTGCTGATATTTTTATATTTAATTTAAGCGCTTTTTTATTTTGGCTATTCTTCGTTTCGGCATTTTTGCAATTTATGGATATATTAACTGATACAAAAAAAATTTTCCTTAAAATGATTAAAATAACAGAAGAAGAAATATTTTTACAACTGCACAAAATCTAGCAGATTTTAATTAATATCTTTATAAAAATCTATAGCGTTTACATCAAGGTATCAAGGTTTTGTTTTTATCCAAAACAAAACCCATTAACTGAGAATTTTCCAAAACTACAACCAAATAACTGCAATGTAGCCAATTCACACATCTTTTTAAGTAGACCCTAGCTATTTCAGTTACCTTTTATATACATACATACTAGTGTTCTGCACAAGACTATTCAAGACATGAGAGATTTTTTCAAATGCTTTACTACAGCGAAATATTCTAAAAGAATCGCTAAGCAACACTGTTGGTAAAACATTTTTTCGGTTGTTTGTCTTGCCAGCAGTGTTGTTTAGCGATTCTTTTAGAATATTCCACTGTAGTAAAGCATTTGAAAAAATCTCTCATGTCTTGAAAGGTCTTATAAATAGTCTTGTGCAGGACACTAATACATACATATCGTCGGGTGGTTACTGGTTCGCCGCGCAGCATATTAAAAATAAATTATTACTGTGGCAAACCAATAATCGACGATATATATTTACTAGCTGAGCTCGGCAAACTTTGTCTTACTCTCAATTATTTTATCGGTATCGGATATTGATCCGAAACTGTGTTGAAAATTTCAGCTCCACAGCTCTTATAGTCCCAGAGATCATGCGTTACGAACAAACACACAATAAGATTTTATATAAATAGATGTACATACATATGTACAGTATGGTGATTCTAAAAAAATCGTTTTTATAGAGCGATCAATTTTCTATAAAAGAAGCTTTCTGTAGGACATTCCGTTCTTTACTTATGGCAATCAGAATGAATAAAATCAATTCATACCATGTAAATCGTATGGGAAATCGAAAAGTGCGATGCGCACCATCTCATCATTACTATTATGAGCCTATTTTTTACCTAAACAAAATTTTGAAATCTGGTTCTGAGAAAAAAAAAATTTTTTTTTGAGAAAACCCTATTGTACAGGGTAGTAACAAATAAATAAAGATACTATTAGATTTTGAGTAGATTTCCTACAAATCTACTGAGATATTAGATTTCATTTTGTATGAGAAATCTAGTAAAAATCAGCTAGATAAAATTCAAAATATCGTAAGTACTAAATTTAGAGACAATAAAAATCTCCTTAAAAGAAAAAAAAATCAAGATTTAATAATATTATAACTTAATTTGCATAAAATATCTGTGGCAATAAATAATAATGACTTAAGTTGACATAAGTGCTTTTTCATTTTAGGTGTGTTCCACAAAATGTACAAGTTCGGACTAATGAGAGAAAAAAGAAAATTACTCCCTGAATATGCATAATTGCTGGAACGCAAAAAAACCATAATTGCACATCTTGGAATATTAATGTTGCTTACTTTTAACATTAAATTTAATTCAAGTGATTTTAGTCGCTTAAAACGCATAAAATTGTAAAAAGAAAAAATTTGCATCATTGGCAACAGATGTAAAAAGTAAATGAAAATAAGTTCCAAAAAAGTGAATTATTTAAAAAGAACATTTTTTTATATTACAGAAATGGAGAAATATGCACAAATGTTCAAAAAAACCTTTTATTTTGCTTTTTAATAAATTTTTTTTCTATATTTGCAAATTTTCTGATTAATTTTTCAATTTCATATGTAAACAGAAAACAGCTGATTATTTAATTCTTGTCCGAATTTACCTAGAAGAAAAAGTTCGTACTAGTTTGTACAGGAAGTGAAAAAAATTACTCTCTCATTCGCTCTCAAAATTGCACAAAAATTGCTATCTGGAATCAGTGTTGCCATATTTATTTGATCAAAAATCTTCAAGTCGATCAAAAAAAAACTTTTTTTATGACCAAAAATCTTTTTTGTTATTTTATTGAATGAAAATGAGTTAAAATTTATTTTGTTTCTTGTGATCTATTAAAAATAAAGCCAAATAACACAAAATATTTAATATATAGAATATGGGTAAGATCATTATGAAGCAAATCAGAAAATTTGTAATTAGTTTGGTCAAAAAATCCCTCAATAATGTATTAAAAGTACCAAAAGTAAAATTTTTAAAAATCTTATTTTAAGATAAAAAATCTTTTTTGTCGTTTTAACATAACTAAAAACTTCAAAAATAAGATAAATCTTCACATATGGTAACACTGTCTGGAACGCTTTCGGATAACTTTGTACAAGTTCGGACTGTTTTGTTATGCATCTGGAACAGACCTTTTATATTATATTACATATTCTTATTCTCTTCTTCAAGATCTATCACTCAACTAAATTTCAATTAAAAAATGTAATTATTAATAAAACTATACGCATTTATATTTTAACTTAAGCCTTCTTGGAAAATAATACATAAGCCATAACATCTTACCTCAACTTGTTTTTTTTTCAGTAGATACATCAATATTAAAATATTTGAGTATAAAACCTTATATGCACTTAAGGTCAATAACTACCATCCCGTCCAAATTATTCTTCATTAAAAAAAACTTATATTTAACTTAGCTTTTAAAAACTTATCTTATCTCAGGTTTTCCGCCTTTTTCAATTTAACCTAAAGCACTTATCTCGACTTACCATCAATAAAAATTATTTTATAATTATTTTGCCTTTCAATATAATGGCTTAAGTGCACTTTAATTTTTATTTTTCTAACAATGGATTTTTTTCATAACATCTTAACTAAAAAACAGCGAATATTAATTAACTAATAAAACATTTTCTTTTTTTATAAAATAAACAATTTTGTTCTAAGTAAATGTGCATCTCTTTCGGAGGCTAAAAATTTTATATAATAACCAAACACAATTAATTTTAGACAAAACCCTTAATATCTCAAAACATGAAATTTCGACTTAAGGCATTATTATTTATTGGCACAGATATAGTTTAGCACCAATCACAGAAAGTACGTAATTAATTCTATTATATTAATAAATATATTGGAATGAAATTAAATACGCTTCTGGCGCCAAGACTTTCATATTGGGAGTAAATAAATATTATAAAATACTCCAAAAATAAACAAAAACGTCATAGAAATTAATTTACTCTTACGAGAATTGTGTCTTCAATTCCACATCTTATTTTGCGACGTAATTTTAGAACTCAACCACACTGCAAATAGCAGCAGTTCTGCAATTTAATTAAATCATTTTTCCACTTTAACAACAAAAAAAGTATTCATTGAAAAAAAAATTGTTGACCTATTTCCATTGAAAACTTCATTTTACAGACAATGTGGTGGAAAAAAAGTTCTTTTTGTATATGTACACACAATTTTTTTTATTCTCTTTTCATAAAGTTTTGTGCTGGGGGCAACATATTTTGCATGACACCGTTCAAAGGAAGCAAAGGAAAAGTAAAACTTTATATTCCCTTTTAATGAGGTTCTTGTTGTTGTTTTTACTTTTTGCACAACTTCTTGAGTTTCCTCAAATACAAAGAAAATCAAGGGTGGCTGGTGTATTTCTCTTTTCTGCGCTTTTCTTTGCTTGTTTAAGACAAATTTGCAAGAAAAATTTCAAACTCAAATTAGGGAGTTTGCGCTGCAAAACTCCTTTTAATGATTTGGAATGATATTTATGTGTGTATGTAGTTAAAAGAGCCTGCCATTCACTACAACATTTGGGAAGTTAAAACGCAGTTAAAATAAAAGTAAAACGTCATAATGGACTAGTACATATAATGAAAGTAACAACAACGCTGAAACGACGAAAAGGGATGCAATTTAATCCGAGGAAAAACTTCTAAGGAGTAGTAGTAGAAGAACGTATGAATTTATAAAAAAAAATTTTTTTTTCAATCTCAAAATCCCTTATTATTACGAACCATTAAATTTTCATCGTCATTTTCTTTTCATCCCTCTGTTAGCGAATTTCTTAAGTACGTAAGTTCGAGTATGTATGTATGTCAGGGAGTAAAATCATAGTATTACTCGCTTAGTGACTTCAAAGGTAACAATATATTTTTTGCGTTCTTCCCTATTCATGTATTTCTTCTCCATTTACTTAAACGATTATCGTTTGTGTAAAACTCTTAATCAACTTTGTCTTGTTTGCTCAAAAACTCCATCGCACTACTTTCCCAACCTTATGAGCACAGTATTTGGCGGAAATATTAAGCACATTGTGGGTACTTATAAATGAAATTTTATTTTATATTTCCAAAAAAAAAAATTGTGCTGACTACGAAAATAAGTAGAACAAAGTTAAAATAATTTATCTAGCGCTTCCTCAATTGCAAGTTGGAAAAACTCAACTTACGTACCTTTTCACAATGTCTGGTTAAAAGATAACAGAGACTTTAACGGCAAGTTTTGTATGAAGAACTTGCAGTTAAAGTTCACGTTAACTCTTAACCATACATTGTGAAAAGGGACGTTAAACTTTTTTATTAACACACTCATACTTTCGACACTTTCCGCCAATTATTAGGCGGTTTTTGTTTCGAAATTTTCGTTGCAAGTTTTAAAATTGAGAACTGAAAATTTTAAGTTTAAAATTAAAAGGTAAAAATAAAAAAAGAAGAGAGGTTATAGCTTTGCTGCTTAGTTACATAAAACAAATTTCTTGTGTGAGATAACAATGCAATAAAATTATACTACATGATGATGTCAAATTCTCTGCAAATATTTCAAAACGTTTCCATTTTTTGCATTATTTCCATCATTTCTTTTCTAGTCCGTCGTTGGTGGACGGTGGAGGGGCTTACAGCCAATGTTGTTAGATAATTTTTTCTAAAAATCGTCAAATCTTTTAAAATCGTCAAAATCGTAATAGTTTAAAAAAAAAATCGTCAAAAAATCGTCATACAAGAATTATCCGTTTTATTAAACAATTAATATATCATATTAGATGTTTAATAAAAGACAATTTTATGTAACAAAAAACAATTCTTCGACTTTATAGTCAAAGATAAAAACTAATTATAAGGTGAAATTAAATCAAAAATTCAGAGTATATAATTGCGTACAACAATTTCTAAATAAAACTAGTTTCAAAGTAAAAAAAGTATGTATAAAGCTATGTACAGACGGTTGTCAGATCTTACAATATTGCCAGTAAAATGTGCTAAAAATTTCTTACAACCGTGTGAACTGGCAATTTTTGTCAGACGACGTTGCCAGAAAAAGCATTGTCAGTCCATTGCAAGACTAGCAACTGACAACATATTGTCAGATATCTTACAATCGTGTGAACACATTGTAAAATTATTGCCAGATATTTGTCAGACATTTTAATGTTGTCAGATGTGCGAAGTTCATGCATCTGACAATGGCGTCATTGTAAGATAATTCTTTTTATGGGCAACACTGCAGACGCTTGATTTTAAAGAAAAAGTTTTTAATAAAATATATGCAGACAAAATCATTGCAATTGCTTCTTTAATATAATAATAATAATTATACTTTAATAATTTATACTTTCACTTTTTACATTTAACACAAACACAAACGATAAATATTTAACAATGGCCAACAAATGGTTTAAGTCTTGGAACGCATAACAACAGATCGAACAATTTGTGCATATGACAGCCGTGTGAACTGACAATTTTTCTACTGACGATTTTGTCAGATGAATTTATTGTCATACAACCGTCTGGCAATAAATTGTAAGATTTTCTGACATCCGTGTGAACTGACAAGAAATATTGTGCTGGCAATTTTCGATTGCCAGTACATTGTCAGCACATTGCCAGATCTGACAATATTGTAAGATCTGACAATCGTCTGTACATAGCTTAATACATTTTAGAATTGCATTTTTTATCAAAATTTTCTTAATGTAACATTCCGAAGATTTACACTTCAAATAATCTTTTGAAAACATAATGACTTCAAGAGTTTCTGCTTGCAGTAAATTTCAGATCTTGGTATTAGTAAAATTAATATTACTAAATATTCTTTCAATACCAGCCGATGGCAAAGTAAAAAAAACACAAATACCTGACTTACATCAAAGAATATATGTAAATCAATACAATTTATATTCTTTGCTTACATTAAGTATTTTTTTCATGAAATTAGTTGCATGAAAATTTTATTTGCCAATAGGAGGCCTGGAGAAGCAACTTATATCAAAAAAGTTGCCAAGAATGCATCAGAGATTCATTCTACGTCCTTTTTTATATAACATTCTCTTTTATAGCACTGCAATTAACAAATCGAAAAGGTTTCGTGCAAAAAAAATGAAATTTTATGAAAAAATTCTTAATATAAATCAGGTAAAACTCACATAAATAAGTTATGAAAAAGAAGTTTATTGGTTGGTAAATCAATCGATTTAACTTTTTTTCCAAAATATACTTAGAAAAGTTAAAAAATCTAAGAGTTCTCTTATTTAATTTTCAATGTCTTAATATTTTCCTTTATATAAAAGATTTGGAAAACTTTTTAGTAAAGCAATAATTTCTTCTGCAAGGCCTTGTTGGCATATGTATGTTACTAAATACTTATTTCAACAAATCGTCAAAATATAAGGAATATTTGAATCAAAATCGTCAATCGTCACGTAAAATCGTCACATCTAACAACACTGCTTACAGCCGATCGGCTGTGTTCTCTGATTTGTGCTCATGTGTAAAAACAAAGCAAAAACAATTTGAGCATTGCTTCCCATTGTTTATGTTTTATTTTTGTTTCACTCGCTTCAAAGATCGAAACAAAACCAAATCAAACATTTTGTTTCGTTTATTTTCGTGCTCTGCTTTTAAGTACAAAGAAATCAAAACAAAAATAAATTCATAACTGTAATAGTGTTGATTATTTTTGTTACGAAAATCACATCCTAACTCCTGTATCGCGCAATAAATAGCAAAACTATAAAAATTATAAAGTAATAATTAAAAATTTACTATTCTGATTTCGTGCGTGTTCGGGTCGTTTCGTGCTGAACAAAATTAACACGAAAAACACGAAACGATTTTAGATATAAAATATATGTGAAAAAAAATTTGGAATTTTCTGATATAATCTCAGCAGATAGCAACGTTGTTGGTCTGATATCATTCATAAAAGCTCATTACTCAAACGCTTATTAACAAAAGTTATTGTATATAAAGGGACAATAAGTATCATGTGACCTAAAAAAGAGATTACCTGAAGAAGATTTTAACGTAACAGAAGTTGTATTCTATAAAACAATTATTAAAAACAGTCTAACTAATAGAGAAAAAACTTTTGATATTGTACGGGACTCTGAAGCTTAAAGTTCTGTACGTAAACCGTGGTGGCAGGTAGTATCAGCCAATAATATTTCGTGCCTGTTGTGCAGTATCGTGTTGACAAAAGATTTAGCGTGCATATGTATTTCGTACGTATTGATCGTCTTGCTATTCGTGTTCCTTGTCGTTTGGTATTGGAAAAATTCGACACCCGCCCATCTCTAATACATACATAATCATTGCAGAGTGTTGTAACATGTTTCGGATTATTGATCTTAATGCTTAATTAACCGGTCTTTCTTTTAATTGCGTTAATGGTTCAATTGACAGATTATCGGTTAAATGATTTTTCCGTTTAGTTTCACCATAAACCGCGCATTTTTAGAAAATCAGTTAAGCGGAAATTACTATATAATATATATGTATGTATGTGGTTTTGGTATTTTTTTCGGTTTTGAGCGTTTTTTTAATTTGACGTTTTTTGGCTTTAACGTTTTTTTTTTGCATTTCTGGAGTTTCTTCGGTTGTGGCGATTTTTTCGGTTTGGCGTTATTTTCATTATGGCGTTTTTTTTTTACTTTTGGCCATTTTTTTTAATTTTGGTGACTTCTTCGGTTTTTGAGTCATTATTTTAGTTTTAGAATTATTTTTAATTTGGCGTTTTTTCCGTTTTGGCGATATCTTTCGGTTTTTGGCGATTTTTTCGGTTTGATGATTTTATAATTTTGGGATTTCTTTTAGTTTTTGAAAATTTCAGCAGTTTGCCTCTTACGGTTTGCAAGATACAGCAAGTTGTCAAAATTACATTAACTGATAGAACACCCATTAATTTAGATTTTTGTTTTATTTTATTGTTAATTGTTGTAGTCTGTATGAAAATACACTAACTTTACAAATTTCAAGTGTCTATATTTCAAAATTTTTCGTTGTTCGTTTTTGAACACCCTTTAATTTGTAACTCTCATGTATTTGTTCTTGTAGCGGCATATATACTCTGTTCAAATATCAGGTCCCTAGCTCTTACGGCTCTCGAGAAAATAGCTTGTGACGGACAGACAGACAGACGGACAGCGTATCGAAAACAATAGGGTTCCTTTTCACCTTTAGAGCCATTTAGCCACTAATTTTCATCTTTTCAAGTTGTTTAAATTTATTTATAAATTTTTTTCTTGCATGTAACTTAACAGCAGAAATTTTACTATAAAAATAATTTTAAATTTCTTTTTTTAAATATCTTGAATATTCACCAAATTTTATATAGACACTGATGTTTCCTAATATTGCGGACAATAACTGTTGCTCATAAAACAAAGTGCGTAGAAAGTTTTGGGAATGGGGTAAAAATGAAAAGTGAAGTTTGTTTATATTGCGTCGTATGAAGTTCAATTTAACGTGAGGGGATGATTTCAATCATCAAGATCCCCTTTGGCTTGGCGTCTTTTTTAAATGTTAAAGTTATGGTAATTTACATGTGCATGTGAATATTTATCAAGCATTTTTGTTTTAGTTCTGACCTATTAACCGAATTTACATCTATCTGAAATATTTAAATTTTTAAGAGTAATAAAATCAAGTTAGTTTCGCCAACTATTCCACAACGTGTGTTTAAGGAAAGCTGTTACAATTTACACTTGTCTGAATTCTCATACGATTTCAGCAGCCAACTCCACTTGAAATTATGGAAAGATGCTGCCGTTCTTTGCTGGAATAAGAATCCAAAGCTTAGATATTTAGAAAAAATCATTTAGGCCAATCTTAGAAATTTTACTCGTAGATCTCAATATTATAGATAATGTAAATTATTGGTGCAAAATATATATGTGACATGAGTTTTCTAAAAAAAATCTTAAGAGAAACTAACGGCCTGTCAAAACAAGTCACCAGAAATCGTTCGATCGAATACTTATATTGAAAAAAAAACAACAACAAATCTTCTAGTGTTATTCAGTGTTTGCTATACAAGTGGTCGATCGAACGATTTCTGGTGATAACGTGGGATAGGCCTTAAGTGTCACGTATCTGGTTCATACATATGTATGTAAGTCACATTAACTTATGACCTGAGTTTTGCGATGACTTGGTCATGATACAATTATAACAGGTACATGCACAAGCCCAGCCTATTAATGTATACAATACCTACAGTTGTCAAACTTTGTTTACAAGCTGCAAAAATGTTAGTGTATGTGTGTGCATAAAATGATTACAGTGTTGCCAATGAAATTACACATGGCTGTGTTTCCAATTATATTTTGAAGAAAATTACTGTTAAGGTTTTTAAATTAAAACACAAAATATTTTTTTACAAAATATTAAAAATTAAGTTTAATTTAATTGAAGTTTCAAAACAAGAATGAATAAATGAAAATGAAAATTTTATGACATGAATGAAAATAATTCAATGCCAACATGATTATAAATAATTATTATTGATAAAGTTGATTTATTTGCAAGTGTCTCCAACATCTCTTCTTTTTAAAGTTAATCAGATATTCCAAATCTGTTAGGGGGCTTGCGATTTCGTTGTGGTCTTAAATGCAAGACGGGGGGTTCAGCCATAGGAGTGCTGAATGCAAACGAAGTGCTTGATTGAATATCAGGAGTGCATGGTGGAGTATTTTGTACAATTCTTCGCTCAGGATTTAACGTAGTTAAATTATTTTCTGCTTGTTGTTGCTGATTCGATTGATTAATAATACTGGGTTTAATTCCAAATAACTCCAACAAAAGCTGTATTGAGTCTGACTGACATACATTGTTGTTATCATATCGTCTTTTAAGTTGGTTAACATGAGACCTAATCAATTTTGTTTTATTATCAAAAATGTAAACATTATAGTTAACGTTTCCAACTTTTTCGACTACAGAACCTGGAATCCACACCATTTTATTATTTTTATGTACTTGAGCGTAAATAAGATCTTTCGGTTCAAAACTTCTGTCCTTGGCTCCATGCTTAAAATTGAATTGTGTTTCCATTTTAATATCACGTTGTAATGGTAAAATTGAATGTTGAGGCTTTAGTAAGTCTAATGTTGTCTTAATTTTACGTAAAAGAAATAATTCTGCAGGAGACTTAAAATTGTCTCTTGGAGTTGAGCGATACGTTTGAAGGAATACTTGGAGTATTTCGTGACTATTTCCCTCATCCTTAAGTTTTTGTAAAGCTTGTTTAAGCGTTCTTACAAATCTTTCTGCTTGACCATTTGATTGTGGGTGGTAAGGTGCAGTCTTAATATGATTGATTCCACGCAGTTTGACAAATTGTTTAAACTGCTCACTGACAAATTGCGTACCATTGTCTGAGACTATTGTATCACAGTCTCCATATCTTGAAAACATTTCTGAAAGTTTAGAAATAACTGTTGAAGACGTGATGTTTGAGACTTGATATATTTCAGGCCACTTTGAGTAGGCATCTATTATAACGAAATAATATTGCGAATTGCATGGTCCTGCTATATCAATATGCAAACGCTCCATTGGCTTTGATGCCAACGGCCATGACTGTAATGTATGCTTCGTGGGTGCTGTTGCTGCAACTGCACATTTATGACAGCTTCTTACATAAAATGCAATGTCATCATCTATTCCTGGCCAGTAAACATGACTCCTTGCCAATGCTTTCATACGTTCTTTTCCAGGATGGCCACGATGCAACTGTTTTGTTATCATGTTTCTTAGACAATTTGGTATAACGATTCTGTCATTATACATTAAACAACCTTTAATTTCACATAAACCTTCCCGTCTGGAATAAAATTGTGTAAGTTCTGCATTTCGATTTGATTTCCAGCCATGTTTGAGTGAGTTAATGACTGATTGTAATACCGAACATTTCTGTGTTGCTTGTTTTACCATGTTGAAAGTAACAGGTAGTTCATTAAAATGATCCATTAGTGTTGCGGAACAGTTTTCTTCAAAAGTTGCACAGGCAATTATTATTTCTTCATCTGCTTTTAACTCATTGTCGATAAGTCTTGAAAGCATATCAACACAACCAAATTCTTTAGTACTTATGTACTGAATTTTGAAATTGTACAGCATTAAAGTGAGTGCCCATCTTTGAAGTCTGTTTGCTGCATATACGGGAATACCTTTTTTATTGCCAAAAATTGATAAAAGCGGTTTATGGTCTGTGTACAAAATAAACTCTCGTCCATATATATACTTGTGAAATTTTTTTACGGCGTATACTAGACCTAATGCCTCCTTCTCAATTTGAGAGTAATTTCTTTCTGCAGGAGTGAGAGTACGAGACGCATGTTCAATCACTTTTTCGGATTTGTCAGGAAAAATATGACAAATAAAAGCTCCAATGCCTTTTCCAGAAGCATCTGCTGCTACTTTTATTGGTAAATCTGGGTTGTAGTGAGTTAAAAGAAGATCAGAATTTAAGATATCTTTAAAAGTTTTGAAAGACTGCTGACATTCTGTTGACCACTCATACTTGGTGTCATCTTGAAGAAGTCTATCGAGAGGCGTTCTTAAATTGGTCATATTTTTAACATATTTTCCGTAATAATTTATAGATCCTAAAAACGATCTAAGCTCAGATAAATTTGATGGAGGTGGTAGATTTAAAATTGCTTGTATTTTGGTTTTATCAGGACGTAAACCCGATGAAGACATAACATTTCCAAGGTATTTTACCTCTTTCACAAAAAATTTGCATTTTTCCAACTTAATATGAAAACTGTACTCACGGAGTCTTTGAAGAACTTTTTTTACGTTTTCTATATGTTTTTCTACCGTTTTACCACCAATAATTATATCATCAATGTAGCTTGCTGTGTCATCTATACCAATTAACATAGTGTCCATTAATTGTTGAAATGCGCCTGGAGCACTCTTAACACCTGGAGCTAGACGATTGAATGTATACAAGCCTTTGTGAGTGTTGATGGTAAGAAGTTTTGCTGATTCTGGTGAAACTTCAGTTTGCAAATAAGCATCTGACAAGTCAATATGCGTAAATAAGCAGCTTTTCCCAACTTTGGCATACAAATCTTCAGGTCGATGTAATGGGTACATATGTGGTTCCAGACAATTGTTAAGACCTGATGAATAGTCTCCACAAATGCGAATTGTACCATTAGGTTTTTTTACGGCAACAATGGGTGCTGCCCACTCTGAGTAATCAACTGGTGTGATTATACCTAATGATTCTAATCGTTGCAACTCCTCTTCTATCAAAGGAAGCATAGCATAAGCAACTGGTCTCTTTGCACGAAAAACTGGTTTTGAATTAGGCTTTAGATGAAGTTGTACTTGCGTCTTTGTACATTTGGATGGAAAACTTTGGAAAATGTCTGAATACTCGGTTTTAATGTTATTTAAAATAGAACCATCGATTTTGTTTTGTTTGATTTGAGAACAAACACTATTCAACGGTTTATCCCACAAGTGAAAAACTTCAATCCAATCTGAACCAAAAATTGAGAGAGTATCAATGTTTACAACTAGTAAATTGCAAAGTTTTACATCACCTTGTAGCCGAACTTGACATGAAAATTCGGCAATAATCTTGATTTTGTCCTTAGAGGCGCTTATGACAAAACGATTTGTTAATTTTCTGCCAGGTTTACCCATTTTACACCATAATTCTTTGCCTATAATTGACACATCTGATGCTGTATCGATTTGCATTTTGACATCGAAATTTGTTTCTGAGGAAGAATTCTGTATATTGACTGTAACAAATTTTCTTCTTGTTGCATACGAAATCCGGTTGATTTGAACAACATTGGATTTTGCCTTTGAGTGTTTTGGATTCTTGCTTTTCCACTTCTTTCCCTGGTTGAATTTTTCTGTTGATTTTGGGTGTTTGCAGTAACCTTCTTTATGTCCTGTATTTTGACATTGTGTACACATGTGTTTTGAGTAGTTGCAAAATTTGGAATAGTGCATTGCACCACAGTTCCAACAGGGTGTTTTCGGTTTTGACTTACCATTTTGGACGGCATATTGCTTTGTGTTAGACTGTATTGCCTTAATAGATGAACTCGGTTTAACTTCTACCATAGCTGTGTCATGTTTTAAATTAATTAACCGCTGAGAGCTAGAAATTAATTTGTTGATGTTTTGGTTGGAATCATCTTCTAGAGCTGACAAGCATCTCATGCGAATTTCTGAATCTGTATGAGACTGTAAACCACAAACAAACACTAAACATTTAAATTGATCAGAGCTCAATTCAGATAATTTAAAGTTTTCACAAATTTTGTTGACACGAGCTCCATAAGAAATCAAATCTTCTTGTGACATTTTAGAAGTTTGAAGACAATTGTATCGAATACTAAACATAGAGGCTTGTATTCCATACATATCCTTCAGGATTTTAACTGAATCCTCGAACGATATATCCCTTGGATTTCTTGGAAGAATATATGCTGAATATTGTCCATAGGCTATTGTGTTGAGTTTTCTCATAAGGAGTCTCACACGAGAAGCATCGTCCAAATCTTTCCCTTCTACGAGAAAAATATCTTCGTAACGAGTATACCAATTGCTAAATGTTGCAGAATTTTCTTGGTCATAGCAAAACTCCGAAATACTATTTGCTAATTTCTCCATAACAGAATCTTGATTGGTGTTTGATGCATTTCCTTGCGTAAGGCTTGCAAGAAGTTTGCTTTGCATCTCCAATAATTCCAGGATTTTTAAATCTTGAGCCATATCCTCGTCGCCAATTTGTTAAGGTTTTTAAATTAAAACACAAAATATTTTTTTACAAAATATTAAAAATTAAGTTTAATTTAATTGAAGTTTCAAAACAAGAATGAATAAATGAAAATGAAAATTTTATGACATGAATGAAAATAATTCAATGCCAACATGATTATAAATAATTATTATTGATAAAGTTGATTTATTTGCAAGTGTCTCCAACAATTACAATACACATCTTTTGTGTAGGTTAAAATTAAAACAAAAATAAATAAAAATACAAGCCAAAGTAGAATTACACACAGATTATACATGAATGTAATTACATGGCTTACAAATGAGAGTAATTGCACACTCTGTGTAATTACACACCTATTGGCAACACTGAATGCCTATAATCATTCATGAATGCCGCGTCTGCAATTGTACTTTAGTTACCCTGTAATTGTTATTTTTAAAAACAAAAGGCATGTGTTTCTGACAATTATTCGTTTGTTTATACCAACAAAATGAATGTGTTTTTTGGTGTTGTAATTTTGTTGTAGTCGTGCATGTACCTAGTATAATTGTACCATGGACTTGGTGTCACATATGTGAGCCACTAAATGGTTTAATATCTATCAATAAAACTGAAGTTTCAAAAATGTTGTGTATGTATTTATTAGTGTCCTGCACAAGACATCTTATAAGAACTTTCAAGACATGAGGGATTTTTCAAATGCTTTACTACAGCGAAATCTTATAAAACAAACGTTAACAACACTGTTTGCAAGAAATTTATTTGAGTATTGTAGGTATAAGAGTAAAGAAGAAAACACTTCGTGACGGAAGAATTTGATACTTGCTTCTTTCTACGCATGAGCGCGTGTACAAACGTCATGCATATATGTGTGTATGATCTTTTATTTTTCTGCGCACATGCAAAGGCACACACATGCATTAACATTAGTTGGATGCGGTAAATCACATAATAGCTTACCATCTACATATTACACACACACTCAAACGTACAATATGAAAAATAACAAGCATACACTAATCAACAGTACTTCTTTTGAGTGTTTGTTACAAACAAGCTGTCTTGGCGACATCGCTTGTTAACACTGATATATACGTACACCATTACATCCATCGTGCTTCGCTTATAGTACGACAGCATTTATTATTGCTTTAATATAATACATGCGACGTGAATACACAGAAAAAATTATTCCCAAAAAATTTTTAAACAAATATTTGTTTGAAATCAAACTTAGTTTCAGTAAATATTCTGTACTGTTCCACTAAATTAATTTGTACCAAGATACTGTATAGAGAAGAAACAGGCCACGACGTTTGTCGGCTACATTTCGGCATTTACATGTATACAACACGATCAAACAAAATAAACAACAACTAAACAACAACAACCGCACAACAGCACGTTGTTCCTATCAACAAGCAAGATAAACACCAACACACTGAAATAACATTTTCTCTTAGCCGAACTATGATTAATTTAAATTTTTACAAAATTTTAATCAGAATTTACAAAATTATTTGTAGGACCGCATTCAAATAAAATATTTACTGATTCAACGAATTTGGTTACTGAAAATGAAATTTAGTTTTTTCTGTGTACATTTAAAAATCATGACATATTTACATTTAAAGACTGTTTACGCAGGTCTCTAGTATTTATTAAAATTTCGTTATAAGATGAATGTCATTTATGTCGTCTTTTTCACTTCCTAGAGTTCAATGAAAATATTTTCGATGTCTTCAGTCCAAAAAAAAAACTTCTTCTCCAATTTTTTTATTATTGTTGCGGCGGCATCAATTTTTTAGCTGAAAAATTTTCACTCGGTATTTATCTTTATTAACTGACATATACTACGTTTATACGCACACTATTTACAAAAAACAACATATTTGCAAATAAGTTAATTCACTGTTTATACGGCATAGCAAATGTACAAAAACTTGGTAGCACTTCTATAGAAAAGTTATTTATGTTTACAAAAAAAAAAAAAGCTGTGCAAATGTATAAAGTTACAAATAATTATTTGTTTTTATTGTCATTATTTTCTTCTTTTAATATTTTTTGTACAATTTTTATCCATTTATTGTTGTTTTATTAGCAAACATTTGTAAGTGTGGCAACCTTAAGCAGTTTATTTGCAAATAGTGCGTTAACTGTCGCATTACAAAAATTAAATGTCAACAATTTACAGTTTTATTTGCCAATTAGTCGTGCGTATAAACATTGTAATAAACACTATTAGCTGCTTCCGGGTATTTTAACTTGGTAGCACTGAATTTAGTACAGACCCAACAAGGATGCATTTCCAAAAAAAGGTTTTGAGTTGGTTTTAACAAAATCATTTTGTATGGTAAAACCAGGTTTAAAAACAACTTTTATTAAAACCATATCAGTGTGTAAACACTAGAAGAGATATTATGCTACTGCAAAAATATTTTATATTTAGCTTTTAATGTAAGTTACTCTCCACTTAAAAAGCCATTGAAATAAGTTAAAATTTTGGCACACGAAATTGTCAACTTAGAGCCGTGGTCGGCAACCCATACCATTACATTTTACAATTGTGTGCGTTATACTCTTACCACAAACCGGTGTTGCCAGTGAAATTTTTATCTCATTTCCCTATCTTGAAATTTTAAATCTCTAAAACCAAACTTGATTTTATTATGGTCAGAAGAAACACTCAAGTTTTGTTTATGAAGAAATACATATTCTCTTGTTGCTACGCCAATGTAATGAGTAAAGAGATAGTTTTGTAGAAAATTTTCTTAAAATAATTTAAATGTATTGAATGAATACAAGAGTCGAGTGTAGTAATTAGGGTTAAGAATGGTACAAGTTTTATTTACAAATACACTTATACTAAATTACTCAAGAGCTTAAATACACTAATACAACTTAAACTAATAAATTACACACAGATATTCACAACTGGTTACCACTACGCCTTCCTCGCTGTAGTTTACACACGTCTCTTCGCTGGCTGCGCAAGTAATCACGTGACACCTCTTTGTCTGCTGCTCGTCACTTACGAGACTCACTCTGCCGTCACTCAGAGTTGATACACCAATACCTCTTTGTCTGCTGCTCGTCACACACGGCACTCACTCTGCCGACACTCACAGTTGATACACCAATAAAGACTCACTGGCTTTACTTACACCCTTATACACGTCTATTCGCTGCGCTGTTCCCTTTACTCCAGTCGACACGATAGACTCCACAATAATCTCAATTCCACGACAGACTATTATTAATTCACAACTTAATTATCAACTGACTAGTTTACTTGCAAATGACTGACTTGTTCGCGACTGACTTGTTCGTAACTGACTCACAACTGCAACTAACTAACTCTTTGGATGCGTCACCTCTTTTTATATTTCACACAAATTCCACTAGAAGTTTCAAGCAATGTCTAGACTCTAGACGATCATTATCATCTTATATGCTGCCTAATTAAGTTCATGTGGTAACTATGTACATACATGTGTACATATTTATATGCATACGTGTGTACATCATTAACTAAGCAATACACGGTGGTTGTTTATCTTCTGCTTTTCGTCTGAATTGGCATGTATGTATGTGTGTAAATATGTGAATCTTCTTAATAAGCAGACGCTTTTTGTTGTTGTTGCTTTTGCTTGTTTACGTTTAATCAAGCTAGGCTTGCTTATTTAGTTGTTGGCTACTATTCTAGACTATTCTTTGCCTTGACCCTGTTGGAATATTTTTGTGTAATGCTGCTTAACATTGTTGACGGCTATTTTCGTAACAATATGCTTGAAAATGCCTTTGCATGTCATATTTATTCATGCATGAGAAAGCACGCTGACAAACCAATCCTTGGTTTGCCACAATAATTTTCTGAAAATCAAAAATTTTGTAAATTCTTATCACACATATTTTCTTATTGTTGGCTACACTGATTCTTAAGAGTATGCGAAACACACAAGTTGTTCTCAGTAATGCGTGTGTACACATACGTAATACAAGAGTATAAGAAAAGGCGCGGTGCCCTTAATTTGCCGACCACAGACTTAGAGCCACATATCTTGCCTTACAACAGATTGTCTGCAAATATAATTCTAAAAATTGCATGAAAATAAGTGAAATTCATTTTTTGGCGGTTAAGCATTGTTTATATGATAGAATTATGACCGTTTGTCAAATAATAAATTTCATGAATGTTTAATTAACATTTTATTTTTCATTTCGCCTTATAAATACTTTTATTGTTATCCGATGGATTCCTAATTGTATAGAGGTGTTGAAAAATAAAATAGATTTACATCGAATAAAAATTCTTTGGTGGACTTTTTACAGGATTCAAAGCCTACTATGCTTATTTTTCTTTTATGATTTTTAAAGCTATTCTTATTTGTGAATTGCACATCTGTATTAAATGCATAATAGATATGGGCACGTGTCGAATTTTTCCAATACGACACGACACTAGTACTAAGACGCTCAACACGTACGAAATATTATTGGTATGGTATTGAAGATCAGAAAATTTAATTAATTTTTTTCAAGAGTCGCTTTTCAAAATATGGCACGGAGTTGACACTGCCAGCTGATATTATTTGCCACCACATCTGATACTATCGATTTACGTACAGAACTTTAAGCTACAGAGGCCCCTACAATATCAACAAATATGCTGATGTTGTGCGTTTGACGATACAAAATATTAAATTTTTTCTCTACGGGAAATTCATTCATACATATTTTACATCTAAAATCGTTTCGTGTTTTTCGTGTCAATTTTGCTCAACTCGAAACAAACCGAACACTCACGAAATCAGATTTTTTGTCACGAACACTTCGTGTTGAGTCTTGTGTGTTATGTCACGGAAAAAAGCACGACACGCGCCCATCTTTAGGACATAAGATAAGATCTTTGTGAACGTTCAAAATATGTGGATGAAGTCTACTGACGATTTATTAAAGCAACAATGAAATGCATGCTTAACCACCAACAGATAAATTTCACTTATAATAAAATTATGACAATATGTAAAATAATAAATTTTTTGATTATATATTTCGAATTTTGTTCAAAAATGTTTGCTGGGTAAAAAATTCACTTCACGTTTTTTTTTATAAATATTATTGCCACAAACTATACTTGTTCTTAGGCCGGGTTTCCATCTGTGTGCCATGTGCCACACAAGCGTGAAAAAACGTAACCACTAATTAATAGTGAAAATCAGTTTGATTCAGACACGTATTTATTAAGTTAAACAGTTTCATACATAACTAATAGATAATTTTATAGAATCTAACATGATTGGAAACTTCATTATATCAATAAATATATGTATATCTGAATGAAACAGTTTTTCATTAGTAATTAGTTGGTTACGTTTTTTTGGGCAAATGACACACAAGAAATGCCAAATGTAAACTCAGCTTTAGATACTTGTTTTTGTTTAAGATAAAAAAGCTCTTCCCATAAAGTGATAGTAAAGCTATGTACAGACGGTTGTCAGATTTTACAATATTGCCAGTAAATGTGCTCAAAATTTCTTAGTCATGTTTTAGACTTGGCAGTTTTTCTTGAAGCAGTTATCTTCAATTCTCTTTTAAAACTGCTCGTTTGTTTACACTCAGACGGTTTCTTGTTCAATTTTCCTATTGTTTTAATGCTGCGAATGAAATAACAAAAGAGAATTGAAGTAACTTTTCTGTACAAGCAAGTCAGTAGCCCTCTCTTTCTTCTTGCCTCTCTCTCCCATAAACTCAGACTTGCTTCAAGAAAAACTGCCGAGTCTAAAACATGAGTTGCAACCGTGTGAACTGACAATTTTTGTCAGACGTCGTTGCCAGAAAAAGCATTGTCAGTCCATTGCAAGACTAGCAGCTGACAACAAATTGTCAGACATCTTACAATCGTGTGAAGAAATTGTAAAATTATTGCCAGATATTTGTCAGACATTTTAATATTGTCAGATGTGCGAAGTTCATGCATCTGGCAATGGCGTCATTGTAAGATAATTCTTTCTATGGGCAACACTGTACACGCTTGATTTTAAAGAAAAAATTTATAATAAAATATATGCAGACAAAATCATTGCAATTGCTTCTTAACGGTCCATAATAATTTATACTTTCATTTTTCACATTTAACAGAAACACAAATGATAAATATTTAACAAATTCTAACAAATGCTTTAAGTTTGGCAACGCATTACAATAGATCTAACAATTTGTGCATATGACAACCGTGTGAACTGACAATTTTTCTACATACATAGAAAGGCCCTGGATATGTTATGTACTGGTAGACAAGTACATATATTCTGGATCCGGGGACACATGGGGATAGAGGGAAATGAAATGGCCGATACACTGGCCAAAAGGGGAATTCTATTACCGGCTGAGGTAACATTAAATATCCGAAAACCAATTCAATACCTTAAAGAGATCATACATTCTAATATGAGGGAAGAAGCGGAGAAATGTTGGCGCGCGACGAAAACTTGCAAAACTTCTAAAATCATGTGGAGCTCCTATGATCCCAAATTGACTAAGTTCCTTTTATCATTAACTAGAAGCAACTGTAAGCTTCTAGTGGGAGTATTAACTGGGCACTGCTGGACGGCTTCGTACGCTGTCAAAATAGGACGAATAGCCGACGGTACCTGCAGGAAATGTAAGGAACCCGGAGAAATGGAAACAATGGAACATCTACTGTGTCACTGCCCGGCTTTAAGCCGTACTAGATATAACTATCTTGGTGCTTACACTTTTCGTAGTCTTGAGATTGTATCGAGAGTAGAAATGTGTAGGTTGCTAAAATTTGTTAAATCTGTGTGGGAGTCATTCGATACAGGCACCACGAACTAGGCTGCCATACTAACAGGTTCTCATTTCGTTTGCTGGTATCGCTAAGGATCAATGCCGGTCTATGCGAGGTCTTGGACCAACCAGATAAACCTAACCTAACCTACATACAACCGTCTGGCAATAAATTGTAAGATTTTCTGACAACCGTGTGAACTGAGAAGGAATATTGTGCTGGCAATTTTCGATTGTCAGTACATTGTCAGCACATTGCCAGATCTGACAATATTGTAAGATCTGACAATCGTCTGTACATAGCTTAAGTAACTGTACATGCATCATGCTGCACTATTGCCTTGCAACAGTAAATTCTACTTTCAGTGCACATACACATGAATATTTTTTTTATAAGAAGCTTATTTATGTTTGTTGTATGGCGCCAACACCATATACTCGTACATAAGTATGTATCTATATAAACATGAAAAAGGGGCTTGTACTGTAAAAGCTTTTATTGAAAATTCCATTCTCCAATAATAACTGCAGAGCATGAAAAGTAAAAACAAAAATATGCTTTCAAATGCATGCCAAAGACGATTTTCTTTTTTCAACTTATGTACAAGTTTATGACGAAATCGAAGTTTTTTTCTGCTACATTTTTAATAAATGCACAATTGTAACAGTTTTTAAACAAGGTACACACATTGTACATATGTATATGACATACAATCGCTTAAGTAGGCCGATTTAAAGCTAATCGGATTTTAATAACTGAGCTGCTGCCGGGTAAAAAAAATATAATTTTTTTAATTAGGACGAATTTGAATAGATAGATCCCTTATAACTACTAAAAAAAATTATAACGCTTAGGGCCAAATTTACAGTCATTAGTTATTAGTAAACTAAAATGATAACTATTGTTTAACTAATTCTTCATATTCACAGTCTATTGTTTAACTAATAGTGTTTTCACACTGACATGGTTTTAATAAAAGTTGGTTTTAACGTTAAAACCAACTGTTAAAACCTGGTTTTACCATACAAATTGTTTTTGTTAAAACCAAATTAAAACCATTTTTGAATTGGTTTTAAGTTGGTTTTATGAAATGCAACCTTGTTTTCGCTGTGATAAATTCAGTGCTGCCAAGTTGAAATGACCGACAGCAGCTGATAATGTTATGCCAGTGAATAACAATAGATGGCGCTTGAAAATTTTTTAACTTAAAAATGGATACAGCAGCAACAATAATCAAAAAATTATGGAAAAAAAAGATTTTTTGGAAGGAAAACAACGAAAATGTTTTAAATTGAACTGTGGAAAGTGAAAACAGACAATATGACTTACATTCATCTGCCTATAAAAAAGGTTTATCTTATAATGTATTTGTGTATTTTTTTATTATTAATAATATTTCCAAGCGCTTCTTCATTCTGTATAAGAAGTTCCATAATTTAAAAAAAAAAATTATTTACAAAATATAATATAATTTCCATTTTAGAGCGCATTGTGAAATATCTCAGTTTTTCATACAAACAAAAACAGTTGAACAGTATGTCCAACAAGTGTTATTAAAAAGCAGAAAAAATGCAACAACAAATACACGCATTTCGGCAGGAGATTTATTTTATTTTGAGCAAAGTTATTAGACAGCCTGTGAGTTAAAAACTTAATTTAACAAACTTGCAGTGTGAATGCAAAATCAGCTGTTTATGGTTTTAACGTTAAAACCAGGTTTTAACTTTCAGTGTGAAAACACTATAAAGTTCTTAATATGAGCAAAGAATGGTAACTATATCAAACTATTAAGTTTCACTATTGGCAGCTCTGCTATAGCATATGGTTTTTGTTTACACTTGTTATATCATTTCTTAAAAATTGATAAAACAGTGCTCGCTCGTCTAACTTTACCGTGTAAGATGTTGAATCAGTGGTGAAATTGGTTCTGGAAAACCAAAATTTAATAGAAAATAAACAAAAAGAATGTGTTACAGCTAATTACAAAGAATATGCTTGAGAACGTATGTGTAAAATGTGTGTAAAATTTTTCAGAAAACAACAATACTAATAAAGTTTACAACGAATCTAACTATTTGTTAACCACTGACATTTGGCGGTTCAAATAATGGTAAACAAAGAGCTGTAAAACAAATATTATTGGTTAAACTATTTCTATTAGTTAGCTAGTTAATAACTGTGAATTTGGGCCTTAGTTGATTTTAGGGGTCTTTTTTTAAAGCAATGGTCTTCACTCACACTTATATTAGAACCTTACTACCATATTTTTGGCGTCGACCTCGACACTCTTCAAAAAGCTCATCGAGTCATGCGAAATATTATTTATTGAAGAGTTAAGCAAATATCAGTACAGGCAAATCTCGCTTTAACGAAAATCCGATATAATGAACGTTAAAAAGAATTAGTAACCATTCAAATAAAAATTATTTAAAAACTAAGGCGGTAATACTAGCTAGAAATATGAGGGACTTGGCCTTTTTGGCGTATAAAGAAAATAGGAATGAGATTAATTGGAAAATATATTGTAGACACAGAAATAAAGTAAAAAGCATATTAAGGAGATATAAGTCTAAATTTTGGGAGAACAAATTTAACAACTGAGATAGTAAAAGTATGTGGAAAATTGTTAATAGTCTAAGAAAAAACTATTTTAACTGTTTTGATACTCATAACCCTGATGCATTTAATAATCATTTTGTTTCATCTCAAGTCCCCTCGGATAGTGCACATCCAAAATTTAATGAATACTCTTGCTTGGGACTTTCTTTTAGGAATATTACTGAAGATGAACTTACTCTGGCACTTACTCAAGTAAAATCCAACGCACTTGGTTATGATAATATTCCACTTAAATTTATAAAAAAAATCTTCCCTTACATTAAAAGACTAATTCTTCACCTATTTAATTCGGCTATACTGACCTCCAGCTATCCTACTCATTTTAAGACTTCCAGAGTTGTTCCTATTGAAAAAAAAGGATCAAGACACTGCTTAGAAAACTATCGGCCTATCAGTATTCTACCATGTTTATCTAAATTATTAGAAGTTATTTTGAAAAATCAACTACTGGAACACCTAAATTCAAATAATCTCCTCGATAATTGTTTGTATGGATTTCGAAGTGGTTGTAGCACATCTTCTCTGCTATTAAGCTTAACTGAAAGCATTCGTAATAATTCTAATAACAATAAAATATCTACTTTAATATCACTTGACCTTAGCAAGGCTTTTGACACAGTCAACTACACTATTTTAATTCCAAAACTCTATTACCAGTTCAAATTATCTAGATCTGCATGCAAATTGTTGTACTCCTATCTAACAGGCAGAAACCAATACATTAGTAATGGTTGCTATAAATCTTCGATTTTACCTTGTACCAGTATTGTACCTCAGGGTTCGATCCTTGGACCACTTCTATTTCTAATATATGAATGACTTCATTAACCATATTGGTTCAACGCAATGCAAGAGTTTTCTTTTCGCTGACGACATAAATTTAGTATTCACTGGTGAAAAACAATTTCTCGATTGCCATGAGGAAACTATTAATTATATATTGGCGTTAGTTTCAAACTGGGCGCTCCGCAACGGTCTAAATTTTAATCCTGCTAAAACGAAGGCATTAGCAGTAGGATCAGGAAATTGCAATCATACATCTATCAAAGTTATTTTTGATGGTGTCTGTGTGCCTTTTGTAAGCGAAATGAAATGTCTAGGTCTGACAATTGACAGTAATCCATCTTTTGAGAAACATGTATCTAGTATTGCGTCTAAGGTGTGTTTTGCTTTGAAATCGTTATATACTCTCAATTGTCACCTACCTACAAAAATTAGGTGTAATTTAGCACACTCTCTGTTAATGTCTCACATTATTTATTGCCTTGAAGTATATAGTGGCTGCTCATCGTCAAATATGAATCGTTTAAAACAGATATTTAATCGTATTATAAGATATATTTTTAAGTTAAGAATTTTTCAACGCATATCTGATTACGCCAAACTATTTTTAAAATGTTTCTTCTCCAACTTTGTGAAGATAAGAACTATGATTGCTTTTTATCACATTATTAAAACTAACTCAAACTCTAGTTTATCTGATATATTTCGTTTTTCAAGATCAATACGCAACCCCCAACTGATAATACCAAAAATAAACAACTCCACATTTGAAAGGTCATTTTTAATAAGAGTATGCAGGATATATAATGAGCTTCCCACTGACAAAAGATCCCTCGAGCACTCTATCTCTAGCTTTAAACATAAATTATACAAAGTTTATGAATAATCTAGTTTTCAGTACACAGAATAAAATAAAATAAATTTCATTGTCAAGGATTATATTAAATAGTAGGTACGTAGTATGTAAATATATAATATACATATATAAATATATAACATATATAAATATATAATTCATATAAATATATAATATATATAAATATATAAAATATATAAATATAATAAGTTATAAATATTTTTTTTTTACTTTTTTTACTTTTACTTCAATCCATGTATCACACACGCGATTAGAAATAAGTTCATCACTTTTTGTACATTTTAATCATATATGGCCCTATGGGCTCGATTAATTTAATAAATGAATTGAAATTGAAAAAAAATTTTACATTAACAACCTTATATAACGAATACTATCTAAATTTTATAGTGGATATAACGAATGATAAAGAAAAAATTAGCAAGTAAAAAAAAACCTTGCTAGCAACATCGTTAGCCTTATATAGCAAATGTTTTGATAAATGTGTGCTCTGTATAAAGAATGGCAAAAAAATTGTGGCACGTTAGTTTTTCGCTGTCATTATTTTTATTGCATTGTGTCATGACCACAATAATAATAATTTAAATAACACTTGAAAAAAAACTTTGAGATTTAACGAATTTTTGGGTACAACGAATTGGCATGACATTACATCGTTCGTTATACCGGGATTTACCTGTAATATAATGACCCAAATGATATTGCTCCGATATTGTTGTTGCTGTTGTTTGACTTGAATTTTACTTGCCATCGCAATTGAAATCAAATGTTGTTTAGACCTTTTCAGCAGCTGCAGAATAAAGCTTTTTCCCATTTAATAATTCAAATCGTAAACAAATAGTAACAGCAACAACAAACAAAAAGTGAACGTTATTTACAGTTATTTCGACATTGTTGCATGGCGTTCTGCTTGATGCAAATAATTTCAATCATTAAAAAGCTTTTAGTCTTTTATGTATCTACTACATGCAGCAGTCTATAGTATTATGTTGTTATTGCTGTTGTATTGTATGTAAAATGTGGCGGTTAAATATGAACCTAGTAGATGTTGCAACAACACGTTGCAAATGTGAATTGAACTGAACAAAACTGAGAGCTGTGCAGTTTAAGCACGTTTTTGGGTTGAGGACACTAAAAGATTAACAAGCAAGCAAACAAAAAAAAAAAAAAAAAATCGAATTGAAAACGATGGCAACTACAAAAAAAGCATTGGATTTAAAAAATGCATGAAATAAAAATGACAATGAAAATGGCAAAATACAATAATAGTTTCGAAAGGTCTATTATTTATTTTATTGTACGATAGTAATGAAATAAATTTTATGTGTATTGTATTACAAAAATCTATTAGTTGAAACCAAAAAAAGCAATAGTAATGCAGCCTATAAACGCAAAGTTTACTTTGCAAAGTCTAGAGTTTGTTGCAGAGAAGGGAAAGGCCTATTAGAGTTTTTTTCCCTTCTCTTCTATATACTCAAGACTTTTCAAAGTAATATTTGGTGGCGGGCTGAAGTAGTTAGCACCTTGACTACTAAACCGAAGGTCCTGGGTCCCGGTCTCCGACAGTCATTAAATAACAACACTACGAATTTTTCGGATGTGCATTAGTGTCCCTTTGTATCTGTTGTTGTAGGAAAAGTTCTAGTGATTAAGACATAGACTTACCAAACTACACTGGCCTCAGCGGATGCTAATCCTAATGTAACATCAGAGCGGCCTGCTTCGTCGGTATCGTGTAGCAGAATCATTGCGTGAAGTAAAATAACCAATAATAAAATTTAATACGCTTCATTTACACCAGAGGCGCTGCAATACTGCATTATTAAAAACGTAAAAAACAGAGTTGTAAAAGAATGAAGTTTTCCTCTATATCTTCCTTTACTACCTACCTGTTTTCTCTATCAGTATCCCTTCCCTATCATCCTTTCTCAATATATCTTGACTGCAGCTCACAGGTAGCACAAAGGGTTCATTGTATTTATTGGATCCAAGTGAGCTGGACTTAAATTTCACAATTCCTTACCAGCATTAATTAATTAATTAATTAATTAATTAATTAATTACTGAGTAAAATTGTTTTTAATAATCTACATTAAGGCTTTTGATAAGTATAATTTTAAAGTGTGTATTTAGGCGCTGACAGTAAACAGGGAAATGGAATAATCAAGCACTTTTCATTTTACGTATTGCTGCCTAATTATAGAATTTGTACATTCTAGGTTCGAATTCTTGTCCTTGTTCGATAACCAATTGATTGTGCTATTAAATCTGGGCCATTATTAATTATCATTTGTGTTGTTTCGTTAATCAGTGGTATTTAGAATGACCGACTGACTGATTAGGCCTCTGTACTCGATCCTGGTATTGGAGCTGTCAATAATCTCGAAGCAGTTAAGCCGTTAATACGGCAAGATGAGTATTGCTTCGGTGACGGAATGTCGTGGGATGTCACTGAAACGCATTGAAGTTCGCATGACATTCAGGCTACTCAATACTGTTTACCTTCTCAATTTAGATTCCTTACAACCGGATGCCTGAAATACATTACCAGGGATTACTTGGTACAGGAACGGAAGTCGCGAGCTACTTGGGAATTTCTGACAGAGAAATCGCTTCTTGCTACCCCCAAGTGGAAAGTAGACAGAGAAAGACATGGGGTCTTTCCCATGTAGCTAGAAGCTCCAGTTGTAGTGACGATCTTACAATTCTAAGAGTCGTTTAGTACAATTAAAAAACAACTTAATATAGAAAGACCCTGACCTATCATTTTTCCGAAATGGTGTTTTTTGTATGTTTCTATAGAAGAACATCTAATGTATCGAAAAAATACGAAAATGTTGATTAAAAAAAATAATGAGTTAGGACCTTTCTATATTAAGGTAACGATATATATTTTTAAAAGCGCTCGTAAATAAATATTTCAAATTAAAACATAAATTGTTTTATAATATTTTATGATTTTTATGAATGAGATAATGAATGAGATAATAAATAACACTCTTGTAATAAAGTCGAGCCATATTTTCGAATTAATCGTAAGTGACAAAAGTTAAAATTTTCGGGAAAAGAGTTTTTATAATTTTCAAATATATTTTGCATACGTAAATTTTTGTTTAATATAAAATTTTACAGCCTGTGTCTTAAAAGTTAGCAACAATTTTGCCATTTTGATGATTCTACAGGATAGGCCTATAAAATTTTAATTTTAATAAAAAAGTAAATTTTTTACTACATGCCACTTAAGATTAAATCGATAATCGAAGAAAATTGAACATTATTATTTAAATACAAATGGTACAATGAGAATTAAATTGAATGAAATTATTGGCTAGTGATGACTCGAATAACAATTACTCGAATTAAATGAAAATTTTTTTTAACATACTGCCAATTCGACTTTGAACAAAATTCGACAACTGTTATAAGGCAGACAGGAAGACCAAAAATGCATTCCGGCAAAAATAACTTATATCTTAATTGTCTTAATACAAGTCACTGGAATAAAATTATTTGAATAGAAACTTATTCAAATAAAGACATTACGAAGAAAAATTATTAATAAGAAAAATTAAAAATTTTAAGAACCCCCGGCGTACAGACCAAACGGCTGGACCAATTTTCTTCGAGTATAGGCGGGAAGATATGAGATCAAGTCAACTTTCGATCGAAAAAAAAACAATTAAAATCTGTCTAGCCCTTTGGTAGCTAAGGCGTCAAAGACAGAAAAATTTAACCGAATATGTCTAGAAGAGATGTGATATCTTCTAAGCAATTGGACCGATTTTCTTCAAACATAACTAAGAATACTATCGATCAAATCAACTTTCAAACAGAAAAATATAAATCAAAATCGACCCAGCCGTTTGATCTGTGTGCAGACACACACTACAAACTTATAACACCCCTTTTTTGATCGGGGAGTAAAAATTAAACTAATAAAAAAAATATTTTAATATCAGCTTTTCTTGCAAATTCAAATTATAAAATATTAAAATAAAAATTACTATAGTCAATGCTATTTAAAAAAAAATTATTTTAATATAAGCTATTCGAAGAATTCGAGCACAAATTATTGAAATGCAACTTATGCGAACTAAATTATTCGAATAGAAGTAACATATTAATCGAGGAAATGTTATTAAAATAAAATCACTGGTTTAGAATTTATTTGGATATGCATACATACAAACAACTCTTGGAAATAACATATATTCGAATAAAAATTACTCGAATAAATTTTTTTTGTGAATTGAAAGTATTTAAATAAAAATTATTTTATTATTATTATTCGAATTAATAACAAAATATGTTTCCAAATATGCATTTGCCGCCAAAATTTGTGCTGCATATTTTGTTTGGTATAAATTATAATAAATAATTATTTGCCGGTTTTTTGTCTTATTGCAGCTTTCAATAGTTTCGTCACAAGTTGCATGTGCGAATTCACTATGCATATATGCATAAGGCCTTCCCACTATTGAAATCTTTTCGACCTACATTTCCGTTGCTTTGGTGTACATGCATATACATACATACATACATATTAACTATTTGTTATTAACTATTTGTTACTATTGTTGAAAGTATGTATGTACATATGTACTCGTACAAATTAAAAATTATATGGAGACACAAAAAACTCTGCTATTTATTTCCATGGAATTTAGGTCATTTGTATATTTTAGAGTAAATAGGATATTTTTTATTTCTGTTATATGTACATTAGCATCGCCAATTGTCCAGTTGATATATAGGTACGTATTTATAAAGAGAATTAAAAAAAAGCTTTTTTTAATATAAAGCACTGCAGAGTCAATGGCGGCGCTTCGGCAACAGTTATTCGTAATGTTGTGCAATGCATTCCTTGAATAAATTTTCGTGTGTTTATATACTTTAGTATGTATGTATGGGTTTAATACACACATGCACACGCACACACACACACATAACAGAGCATAGTTTTGCCCCTTTGGTATTGCATTGAAATGAAGGTCTTAACAAAACACAGCAAATGAAAGGCAGAGCTTGGCAATGGGGAAAGGATTTTCATTGTATTAAATGGCAGTATGTAGTGGCAAATTCGGTAGCTGTGTTTTTACTTTTAATTTTTTTTTGTTTTTGTATGATGAAATTGTATGATGGAAAATCATTTTGCTGTATTCAATCAATATCATTACTTTTTTATGATTTTATGCTTTCAACAGCTCAGAATTTCCGTGTGTGTGTGTGATGTTCTTATGCATATGCACATAAATATGTATATACATATATGTACATACATACATACATACATGTACATACATGCATACATATGTACATATACATACATACATACATATATGCATGCATGCAGATTTAACGAAGTGAAAAATTCGTGTAGTTTCGGTACAGTTGTGTAAACTTTTGCCAAAAAATCATGGTACAATTGTACTTTTTATGGTACATTTTTGACCTTGTTGGTACCGTGGTACTACCGCCAGTTACAATTACAATTTAAAAATGTCAATGTTTCACTATATGCTATATAGAGTATATAGTAAAATTAATTTTGCCTATGTTCTCTTTAATTTTTTTGTGTGTGTTTTATTTTAATCTCTAATATAATTACTATTATAATAGTCGAATCTACGAATATACCTTTATGAATGTAATATTTAATGTTTTTTTGTGTTAAGTTTCTGTTTTTTATTGTAAACTTCTGTATTTTTATACTAATTTCTTTACGTTTCTGTTTTTATTAATAAATATTAAAAATTGGTACCGTCGGGGTCTAAAAACTACATTTTATTTTCATAGTTGGTACAAAATCCAAGAAGTCATTTTCCTTCCCTGACTCACAAGTAATTTTTGTATATGAAAGTAGCTTGAATTGTTTTTAATTATAAGAAAAGGCCCCACATTATGTACATACATATGTGCATGATTACGATTCAATCGGCATAATATTGAATTTTCTAAAATGAATATTGAGCTAGCACTTAACATTAACAAAATGAATGATGCTATTGCATGATTCATATCAATGAGACTGTTGTTAATAAATGCCTGTCATTGCTTGCAATTTAGATTCATTCATATGACTCACTAAAGCAATGAATCAGTATGATTGTTTTGAATACTTCTTAAACCACTTCTGACAAATATAGTTTTATGTAATATTATAAAATAAAATAGCTAGGCCCATTCTTTTTTATAAATTATTTTAATATGAGAAAAACTATTAATTAACACAATATGAAGAGATAGATTTTTTCATTTTATTTAATTTTTTTATTACACGAAAAACTCCATTTTCGAAATTTTTAATTATTTCTGAATACATTCTGTTAAATTTTCTAAAAACACTTTTTAATAGTCTCTTAACGCTATTTATTTATGTGTGGAAATATTTACTCATTGTTTTATAAACTGAAGACTTCATCTAGTCAACGTGCTTTTGTGAGTTATTTGATTACTATACAAAACAATCAAACAACAGTAAGAATTTTTTATTTATGTTTACTGGCTACAGTGATGGGAAATGTGGCACAATTGTGCCATTTTTGGCACTATTGAATGTTGCCTGGCACTGTGGCACTCTCGCTCTTTTTCTGGCACTTTTTGTCCACTAAATATGGAAAATATTCTTATTGAAATAATGATTACTCTTCTTGTACTTTTTACGTTTTTAAATAATGAAAACTTAGTAGGATTTGAGGCTGACAACGGTTTGCCCGGAGACATTGACGATCTATTAAAATGAATATATAATTTTATTGTAACAGGTCATGTAGAGATTATTTTTATGAATTTTTAGATATATTTCAACTCAGAAATTTATGAAATTCTTAAGTAATCCCCAAACCGTTGGTTGTCGTCTCGTCAAGTTTTAGCAGATGGAGTCTTTGAACAAAGAGCCCTTGAAATATTTCTTCACATTATAAAATTTTCAGTCATAATGCAATTATAAAACTATCTTCATATTAAATAATAATGTCCTTGAAATAGTAAATTATGGAAATGCAATCTAAAAATGTAGGAGCATATTTAATTTTAAAGGGTTTTTTTATTTCGTCATTTATGTCAAAGTTTTTTGAACAAAATATATGTATTGCTGATCTTCATGTTGACAATATGGATTGAAATTCTCACCATCTTCCAACGGAAGAAAATTATTGCCACACTGAAATTAAACTATAAATAATCAAAAATTAATTTTCCTAGCATAAAGTTGTGGAATTAAAGTCTTCTTATATTTCTTTTTGTGTCATATTTGAAAACTAAATAAAATTTCAAGGACTATTATTGGAATTGCTTTCCAAAGTATGCGCCAGAATATGTTCTAAGTAGAGACACAAATAATAATGTTCCTTTTGATAAAAAAATGCTTCTAAACGAAATAAAATATGTGAAAAAATTAAAAGTGAATACAAGTCAATATTAGACTTTGAAGATTTAAAAAATTCAAGAGCTTAAGTGGGAGTGAGTTTCTGAAAGACATGGAGACGTAAACAAAAGTTTAAATGAATTTTTTTTTTAAATTAATATTTATCGAATCGTTCAAGGTATTCTTTTTATTCTCTACTCTTCATCAAGCGTGGAAAGTATATTTTTAGTTTAAAATTTGACGAAAAGTAAAATGTTAAATGGACCGCAAATATAAACCTTAGCATCTTTAATACATGGTAAAGATTTTTGAAGTCTAACAATATATCTTGTTATAATCGTAATATGTACATATAAAATTATAATCGTAATCTTTATATATAAATACGGCACACATTTTTTTCTCGTACACTTTTAAGTATCTTATCGTCCACCAATATTAGTGAAACATATATGGTTTAAGATAGATATGCACAATATAAATGTTTTTCAAAATTTATTGGCTCAAAAGTAGTAAAAATCGATTTAAATTTGCTTGAAAAAGGTATCTTTCTCCTTTGTGTTTGTTTGTACTCATGTATTTATAAGAAATAAAGACATACTAGGTGTCAAGTGGTCTAATTTAGGGCGATTCTAGTACATATAAAATGATGAACCAAAAAAGCAATACAAACTCTAATTATTATATCGACAGAATCTTTGTTTGTTTAAAATAAATAGCTAACGATTATTATTTTTAACGTGCACGAATTTGTACAACTCGACAGTATATTAACCACAAAAAAATCACAAACTATGATTATGTAATTGTCACTAATTATGTACATCTAATAAGAAAACGTTATTTTATTATTTAAATTAGTTTAGGGTTATTATAGTTTTTAAGTATGTCCTTTAGAATCATTACTATAACGTAAAAAATGTTTTTATATTTGTACTTCTTGTAAATAAGTACAAATTATTAATGTATGATGCATACATATCGAGCATTATTTTCGATTTAAGCGAAGGTTTTCTTATAATATTCAAATAATATAAAATTTTTCTAGTTATAAACACAATAAGTTATCATTCAAGAACCATGGTTTAAATGAACATCAAGTGACAACATTAAAATTATATAAAAATTGGTTTGGCACTATTTAAGTGATTTTGGCACTACTTAAAAGCAAATTTGGCACGAAATCAAGATTTCCAATTCCCATCACTGACTGACAACACTTAAAAAAAGAGAGTGAGTTAAAGACAGTCAGTTGTTAGAGAGGCATCACTGCAAGCAATATCATCAGTGTGCACACTTCTACCGATATTCGGTAGATTCTACCGAATATGTTTGTGAATTTAACAATCTACCAATTCTACCGAACAAGGCCTGAAATCTACCGAATATTGTTATTTAGTAATTTAAGTCGATATATGTATGTGTAAATTGCCTATTTTGTCACATAGCAGTGCGGCCGAAGAGCGGTCATTTTCTGTCATGAAAATCATTAAAATAGAACAAAGAAATCGGTTAAAAACTGAAACTATATGTAACCTAATATAAGCCAAAGAATTGTGACTTGGGGATGAAATATTTATTCCTACCAAGGACTTAATAATTTTTGCACAAAAGCTTAAATTCATAAATGGATCTTACATACATAAAATCTTTTTAGTTACAAATGTTTGTCAAATAAAAGTTATTTTAGTAGCTTTATAAAACCTATATACAAAAACATAATTCCTGTTATTTATGAATATTATTTTATGTATGCATAGCACATCTATATAAATGGTAAGATCAAATAACTGGGGATGACACTTTTTTTATTGGAAATGCTTCATTGTTTATGGCAGTTTAATTTCCAATCAAATCTGAAGTTTTAAATGCGCTTTTGGAACCTGTTTAGTTTGATACTCCTTGCACTTACCCTTTTTATATAAGTACATATATTTTGTTATTTTTTATGTTGCTTTGAATTGTTATTTTTTATGTTTCTCTGAATAAAAAAAATTTTCTACCAAATTTCATTCAAATCTACCGTTTTTTTTTGTCGAATCTACCGAATTTAAAAAAAATTAAGTGTGCACACTGAATATCATTAGTACATATTAGGTGTGTTCCACAAGATTTCGTACAAGTTCGGACTAATGAGATTAAAAAGAAAATTACTCTCTGAATATGCAAAAGTTATCCAAAATTGCTGGAACGCAAAAAACCATAATTGCCCATCTTAAAATACTAGTGCTGCTTACTTTTTAAATTAAATTTAATTTAAGTGATTTTAGTCGCTTAAAACGCATAACATTATAAAAACAAAAGTTTTGCATCATTGGCAACAGCTTTAAAAAGCAAATGAAAATGAGTTCTGAAAAGTAAATTATTTAAAAACAGCATTTTTTTATTAAATAAATAGGGAAATGTGTACAAATGTACTCACAACTTCAACTTTGTTCAAAAAACCTTCCATATTGATTTTTAATAAATTTGTATGCAAATACTTTTTTGTCCTATATTTGCAAACTTTCTGGTTAGTTTTTCAGTTCGATATGTAAACAAAAAACAGCTGATTATTTAATTCTTGTCCCAACTTACCCAGAAGAAAAAGTTCGTACTAGTTTGTACAGGAAATGAAAAAAATTACTCTCTCATTCGCTCTCAAAACTGCACGAAATTTGCTATCTGGAACGCTTTTGGATAACTTTGTACAAGTTCGGACTGTTTTGTTATGCATCTGGAACAGACCTATTGATGTTAAAAAACAAAACAAAAGCATTGTAAAAGTGAGTGGAGAGCGAAAGTGAATCAACTCATACAGTTCACTGAGTACGTACATAATAATATTTACATCCTTACTTATGTATCCATATCTATTGTTTGTAGGGATGGATAGATTTATAGATTAAATTTGCAGGAAAATTAAAAAATTAAAAATGTATCTAGGAAGTTGGGTATTTCAAATAATTGACATTCATGGAAAATATGCATATTAAAGTGCCCAGGAGACGTAAAAAAAAACCCATCAATCACATAAATGTGTGCGTGCAGTCGTTTCTTTTCGGCTACACGTACACGTTGTCGGCACTGATTGATGAGAATCAAAAAATTTTGATATTTTTATTTGACGGCTGATTATTTGTACGTCTCCAAATCTGATTGAAGAAAAAAAGTCAGGAGTTTAAGATAAGCTCAAAAATTATAATCAAAATCTATCGGAATTCATCAGACCTTTTCAGAACGATTGTTTTGAAATCGTTTTGAAAACGATCGTTTTCCATCACATACCTGATTATATTCTCTAATTTTTCTAATCTTAATGGGTAGTGTGAATAAAAAAAATACTTAAAAATTGTTTTTAAAACCCGAAATACATATGTATTTATGTATGTGAATTTTGTGTTTAAAACAAATTTTTAACTAAAAAGCAAATACATACGAGTATGTACTAGAGGCCTGCGTAAACAGTCTTGAAATGTAAAAACGTCATGATTTTTAAATGTATTATACTAAACCAATAATAAATGCTTTCGTACTATAAGCGAAGCACGATGGATGTATTGGTGTATGTATATACCAGTGTTAACAAGCGATGACGTCAAGGCAGCTTGTCCGTAACAAACACTCAAAAGAAGTACTGTTGATTAGTGTATGCTTGTTATTTTTCATATTGTACGTTTGAGTGTGTGTGTAATATGTAGTTGGTAAGCTATTATGTGTTTAACCGCATACAACTAATGTTATTGCATGTGTGTGCCTTTGCATGTGCGCGGAAAAATAAAAGATCACACACACATATATGCATGACGTTTGTACGCGCGCTCATGCGTAGAAAGAAGCAGGTATCAAATTCTTCCGTCACGAAGTGTTTTCTTCATTACTCTTATACCTACAATACTCAAATAAGTTTCTTGCAAACAGTGTTGTTAACGTTTGTTTTATAAGATTTCGCTGTAGCAAAGCATTTGAAAAATCCCTCATGTCTTAAAAGTTCTTATAAGATATCTTATACAGGAGACTAGTATGTACATATTTTTTTATTCACACTACCCAATGTCTTGTTTTTATATTAAAAATCTTCTGTTTGTTTCGAAATTTTTTTAAGGATAATATGTTTTTTTAGAATAGTTTTAAAAATTAGAATTATTATTATTATTATAAATAATAATAAAAATAGATGAAAAATTAAAGTGGAAGATAGAAAAATTATTATTTAGCTCTGTAGATTTGTTTAATGTGGTTTTTTATACAAAGATGTCATAAGGTTTTAGTGCCGCTAATAACAAAAAATCATCATCCGATGAAGAAATATATGCCATCGCACACAACGAACAAAAAATTAAAATGCAAATTGACGATTTTATTTGTACGTCTCCGAAAAATCATCAATTAAACGACACTAACACATTCTTACCGATTGATGGCTTTTTTTGTACGTCTCCTGGACACTTAAGCACAAACATAATATTTATGAATTTCTAAATTCAATGAATTAACAAAAAATATCAAATTACTTTTATCTTTGAACTTGAAGGACATTTGTGTAGAAACAATGTTTTTTATTCCCCACTACTGAAGGTAGAACACTTTTTTTCCAATTTTTAATAGAACTTTCGGATAAGCTATTTAAAATTTATACGTACCGAGCTCTGCACTACTATTTTCAATTTCTTTCTGCTTTCCATGATAATTCTAAAATACGTGATCTCTTAGGAAAGTATGGCTTATGAAAATCTTATTTTTATTTGCCATTAGAGAGTTGCTATAGCATTTTCGATTATAACTCGACCTCTTCTTTCATTTTATTGAAAAATTGCCAACATGAGAATTGTGACTAGACAATTTGTAGAACATTTTCCATAAGTTTTCTGACTTTTTTTCCTTAATTTAATTGCTAAACAACCCACTTTATTACAATATCCTCAACATGTTTAATCAAGGTTAAATTATTAACTTATCCAATTGTTAAAATGCCATTAAAATTTTGTGCAAAGAAATAAAGTCATAAGAACATTGTAAATCTGCATAATAAAATCTCATAACTTTAACACAGTTAAATCTTAATGATTCGAGTATTTCTATTTAGAAAAATATGATTGAACGTATGAATGGCTGTAAAACAAATGTTGCAAAAGCTGCTGCCGTCACAGTAGCTACTTTTCTTTATCTCTCGTCCGATATGACGCTAACAAACAATATGCAACAGCAGTGGCAACAACAATAGCAACAAACAATGTGAAGTGTAATAATGCACAGTGGGACGAATAGCTTAATATATGTATGTATGTATATACCTCTTAAATATTAAATTGTAAATCCGATTTAATTAAAATTATAGTTTTGCATGCTTACGCTTTAAATTTTACATTGTAAAAGATTGTATAAATAGAATTAAAACTACCACCTGGGGCCCATTTCTCAAAGCTACAAATTACAAATCTACAACACTTTTACAAATTTTGTTGTTGTTTTGTGTGTATTTTATTTGTAGATTTGTAATTTGTAGTTTTGAGAAATGGGCCCCTGGTATCAATTCGCCTTGATATTTCCCTTTTAAAATGTTGTTTTTGTAGATTGGCAAATTTTCAATTGTAGTCTTTTAAAGAGGTTCTATACCTCTTGAAATGAAATAAAACAAAGATAAATTTTTTAATTAGTGTTCCTTATGGGAATTGTTAAAATTTAAATTTAAAATTTTTTAACGCACTAATAATCCCAAATTGTTATTTTACTTACATATTAAGTAAAATATTTTTTTATTAAAAATGCATTGAAATTGATTATTGAGGAGTTTAGCTGGATCCTATGCGCATTTCACTGTTGCTAATACAGATCATAATAGCATAATAATTTGGGATTATTAGTGCGTTAAGAAATATTAAACATAAATTTTTGAAATTGACATGAAATTTACTCTACTCGAAAGTTATTCTTCTGGCATTATAATTTAAATATGACTCACGAAGCGTGAAACTATGCGGTTACCAAACGTTTCCTTCAATAAATCAATTATGGTAAGAGCTGTGTGACAAGTTGAGCAGCTCCTACACATCATGGTTGTTCAACTGATGAACGAATTTCTGTGCACGATGGCGTATAGGCTGATTCGAGTCTCTACTCTACTCTACGATATGCTCTACAGAAGCAATGACTTCTCTTCTGTACTGTACGATGTCTCTGTGGATTCGTTTTGTCATTTAAAGTAAATGTGGTGCGAAAACGTTCCATAGTTAATCGAATTATTTGATCTGGTGGAAGATTATGTTGACCGTAAAATGGATGTAGTACATATTTCGACAGAACCATGATTCAGGCGTCAATCTATTCATATTAAAATGTCAAACCAAACTAAACATAAATCACTTGACAGCGGACAGAATGGCAGGCAGCCAGTTAAAAAAGTGTTGCCAACTTACCAACTTTACATTTCTTATCAAATCAAATTAATTGAACACTGGGGATATACTCTGTATTTCGAAATGAAAGAAAATGCTTCCGAATTTGTATGTTATTAACATGCATTTAAAAAAGGTATTTTAGGCGCCTACGATATGACATCAAAAACGCAAAATATGCACTAAAAACAATAAAATATGCACATATTTAAAAAAAAATGATTCAAAAGTAAAGTTCTCAATCTACATATCACTAAATAAAGATATAAATATAAATACACAAGATTAAATATGGTATAATGATTCTTTCTGCATTATTAACTCCAAACTCGCATTTTCGAGATACATATGTATGTTTATATTACACTAAAGGAGCGATACGTAAATAGAAAAAGAAAAGTGTTGTTATTTATTTATTTTCATTAAAAATCTTTTTATTATTCATTATTCATACATCTATATAATTAATAGGCGAACATGTTTTTTGTAATCCCTTTTACGCTGGTACCACTACACCGATTTTAAAAAGATTTATATGGTTCTAAAGGATTTTCTGTACAGATGTGCGGAATCTATATTTTATTGAAATCGGTTTAGTATTTTGGGAGCTATAAGCGTTTAAAGTTGCTACTACTACATGCACACATATTACACACGCATTTATTACCTTGCAAGTAAAAAAGAAACAAAACATGAGTGTGTGTGTGTGTGTTTGTAGTATTTCTCTTGATCTAACAATTTTTTTTCTCTTATTTGTTGTATGAAAGCCATAATACTTAAAGGAAGAGAATTGAATAAAGTGAATTGGTTTGGTTGAAGGGATTTTGTTTATGTTTTTTTAATTTCATGTATTATTTAATTATGCTTGCATATGTATGTAAGTTTGTGTGTGGCTATGTTTTAATGAATTTTTAATGACGTTTAGATAGGTACATTTTCTTTGAATCTTAAATTATTTACATTTTGATTCTAGAATACGGACGAGTGTGTCGTCCGTTTGGTATATCTAGTATGTATTATCGAATGTGAAGTCCAATCAATTTGTTCTTAGAAGGCTTTGTGCATTGAAAAAGGCCTTGTAACGTATGTGGATGTAATCGGCTCAAACGTAAATGATTCTTTTTATATAATGTTTTATATTTATTTAACTCAACCATTACAATGGATTGAATACTAGCTAATAGATCTGGTTTTTGAATCCGTTATAATTTTTAAAAACAATATCAAGTTTAAGCATAATTGTTTCACTACTTTCGGCTTTAATAGCAGACAATTTGAAATTATCAAAATTAAAATTTCCATTAAATTTGGTAGGTGTGTGCTTGTACAATCGTTCCACAATTCTATAACAATGCAAGCGAATACAGTTGCCAAAAATTGTTTTGAAATATTTTTGGAAATTTGAATTTTTGAGAAAATATGACACAAAATCAGCATTTATATCAAAATATGAGACAAAAATATGCATTTATGACTAAATTATGCAAAAATATGAATTTTCAGCAAAATATGCACTAACAAATCGATGCCACTTTAACGCAAATTCATTGTTTCGTAAAGATATTTCGTTCCAGCCATTATCAGAATTAAGGGAAAAAACATGCATTTGCATGAAACCCCTGTCCCTGGTTATTAAGATTGCGATTCCAAAGCAATTGCTTTCGCTTCGAATTGCAGGGTACTTCCCTGATGCTGGAATCTTTTAATCACACAATGTTAGAATATCATGATGTTAACATCGCTGCACTTTTACCAACTGTTAGGCAAATACATCGATTTTTTTATGCTTCACATAAGGTTTTTTTAAACAAACACAAGCTACGAAGCGATTAGCTTGACTGCGGAAAACACACAAGGTCTATGGCGGTAATCTAACCCACGATCTCTGGACTGAGAGGCTAACATCGCTACCACTCAGCCACATGGACACCCTTAGCAACATCTAGAAAGTCTGAGAACAGCAACTTCTCAATATGAACTAACTTTCTATCAAGTTTTTATTCAGCTGGAAAAATTAGAAAATCTTCTTATTTTAGGCTTAATTAAAGGCCTACTTACATTTTTTTTAATTCAAGTACTATTCTTATCTAATTGCTAAATTCCTATAAGGCACTCATAGACGCAATTTACACTGTGCCTTTTCTGCTTGCCTGTACAGGCAGGCTTTTTTAGTTTGTCGGTGAGAGGGGGTGAGAAGCTTGCGGGGTAGAACAAAAGGCACAAAATGAAAATTCGAGGGGATTTATGACATTTCTCTTTGCCTTTTTCGTACTCTCAGCATTAAACGTGTATATAAATGCTAAAAAGGCATGAATAAAAAAGGCTTAATGTAAACGTGTGTGACTTTTCGTAGGGGCTTTAAAAGAAAATTGTCAATACAAGCCAGGATAAAAAGGCATAGTGTGAAATGGCTCATAGGAGGACTCGCATCTTCCGTATAAAAAAATTAGATACACATATACATATTTATGATTTGATTAGGCTAAAGTTCGTATCGCTTGTTAAGCAAAATTACATGTGATAATTATTAATGAACAAATAACACCAAAGTTAATTGTAAATATTCTGATAAAGCCTTACTATAACGGAACAACTAGCTGTTTTCGAAGGCCACTACACCTTCAGCATCAGCATTCTTTGTGTTTGGTCCACTGTGTATGGTGTAAGTTGATATAGATTTCTGCTTTATATACTCAGCTTTTATTATAATAATATATATATATTTAACATTTCACATTTCTTTCTATGAGAAAAAAGGAGTAACATTTTTTTTTTTTTTTTTTTTTGCGAAAGCAAAAGCTATTACTTTGAAGGCCCTTTAGAATCGAAAGAAACGGGAGCGGAAGAACTACCCAGCAATAGCAAGGTGTATACATCCAAAACAAGCAATACAGCGGTCTTATAGAAGGCATTCGTACCAAAAAAAAAAAACAAGTCGAGGCAAGACTATTGGCGGCAGCAGCCGAAACTTTTTAAAGAGAAAATTTAAATTGAAAAATGATTTTCATAATTATTCCGAAATTGTACGATTTTGTCTTTTTTAGCAGATAAAATTACGGCTGTTTGTTTCTGAGCCGATGTAAGCCCATGCAATCGGCAGTGGCGGAATGAATAAAATTCATACTGTTGGTTTGTGTGCATGAGCTTGGACAAAAGAGCATAATTTTTCGTCTGCATTGGCTTGTGTGTTTGTGCATATTTCTTAACAGACAGGAGGTATAACATAATATTTGGTGTTATGCTTTGAATATTTACTTCAACATCATGCTGTATGTTTAAGTGCTTGTGTAATTATGTTCTGTAGGTAATGATTTCAGGATTATTCTTATTTTTACAAATGTTTCTTAGCAGCCAACATAACGAAAGCTTAAGGCGGCTCCCTACTATTTATATCCTAAGTTTTAAATAAATCAGACAAGTGACTGCATAACTATAAATTTATTCTCATTTTCACTGCAATTGATTTCACTGTACAAAGTGCAATATGCAAGCTCACAGCCCCACATAGTTTTGGAAAAAAAAAGAATTTGCATCACAGTCATAAACTAAAAACCATTGATGATGTCAATATACATTTATGTACATACGCCTCCCACGATATTTGCGTTGCATACATAAAATCATAGATACGTACGAGTATAGCGCAAAGTGATTTAACACATAGTCGTATGTGAACTACGTTTTATAGCTTTGTGATTCGAATCAAGACTCTATCAGATCCAATAATACGAGTAATAAAATATATCTATACATACATATACTTTTAATGATGCAACAGGCATTTGCAATATAAAATTGGAATTGCAAACATTGAGTTGGCTGTAAGAGAAAACAAAAAATATCAAAAACTTGGCGAATGTATTAAGAAGATCGTTGACTACATGTGGGCGTTTAAATCACAATTCAAATTCGTATTTACCTTTGATGTTCACCAAGACTTACATGCACGCAAAAGTGTGCAATCAAGGTCTTTCATATGTAAATTACAAGCAAACACAGAGGATTCCTTTAGAAATATTAACATACATACATACATACATACATACATATATTTACGATTTACTTGGGTAGTAGGTATTGTATTAGGGTGGGAAAAAAGTAAAATTATCAATAAATAAATTCAGTAAAGTGCGACTCTGACTCGCGCACGAAGGGTTCCGTACGAACACTAGATATGTAATTTAATACAAACTTCATCCTATATAATATAGTTTTGGCATTTTTTTTCGTTTTTGGGGTCTTTTCGGTTTTTTTTGTTTTGGCGTTTTTTCGGTTTTGGCGATTTTTTTAAGTTTTGTTTTTTTTTTTAGTTTTGACACTTTATTTTCTTAATTTAACGATTTTTTCGGTTTTTGGCGTTTTTTCATTTTGGCGATTTTTTTTATATTTTTGGCGATTTTTTTCATTTTTGCGATTTTTTTTTTATTATTTTTTTTTTAGTTTTGGCGACATTTTCGCTTTTTGGCGATTTTTTTAAATTTTTGGCGTTTTTTTCATTTTGGTGTTTTTTTTTATTTTGGCGATTTTTTCGAATTTGGCGATTTATTTTAGTGTTAGAATTTTTTTTCATTTTGGCGATTTTTTTCGTTTTGGCGATTTTTTTTAGTTTTTGGCGATTTTTTTTTGGTTTGGCGATTTTATAATTTTCGGTTTTTTTTAGTTTTACCGTTTTTGAAAATTTCAAGTGTTTGCCTCTTACGGTTTCCAAGATATAGCAAATTGTCAAAATTACATAGTCAAAATTGCATTAACTGATGGACCACCCTTTAATTTAATTTAAATTTTTTTAAATTTTAGTGTTAATTGTTGTAGTCTGTATAAAATTACACTAATTTTACAAATTTCAAGTTTCAATATACATATGTTCATACAATTGTATGTATATTACATGGGATTTTAACATTTTTCGTTGCTCGTTTTGGAACACCCTTTAATTTTTAATTCTCATGTATTTGTTGTTGTAGCGGCCAAGGTTCTACATACTCTGTCCAAATTTCAGGTCCGTAGCTCTTACAGTTCCTGAGAAAATACCGTGAGACGGACAGACGGACAGAGTAGCGAAAAAATAGGGTTCCTTTTCACCTTTGGTGTACGGAACCCTAAAAAAGTACTGAAACAATTATTCGAGTAAAATGACTCTTCATTTCAATCGATCAAATAAATTTATTTATTTGTTTGGGTAAAGAAGAAATGTTTTATTATATGTTCCAATAAAATATTTATTTGATATATATTCGAATAAAAGTTTTTGTTCTTTATTTATTCGAACTCGAAAATTTGTTATGCCCTCTCATAAATATTTCAATTTGTTATTTATTCCAACAGCGATTTCTTCTTCATATTTCATTCAAATAAAATCTTTCACCCGTATTGCGTATGTCGAGTCGAATATTCGTCTGCGACAAATTTTGCCCTATATTAAAGAAAACTTGTGCATGTTTCCTTTAATCTATTACGAAATTTTCGTAGACGAATATTCGATTCGATATACGCAATACGGATGATTCATTTATGGTTTATTCGAATAAAATTTTTTTATTCGTTACTTATACAACTTATACAAATAATTTTTTTTATTGGATTAAGGTATTTTGTTGGTTATTTTAAATCATGTATTATTTAGTTATTGTTATTTGTTATTCATTCGTATAAAAAAAAAATCATGTCAATCTTATTTATACCAAATCTCTTATTTTTTATTTATTCGAATAAACCACTTGACCTGAGATTCGATTAAAACGAATGCTCACTAAAGCGAAGAAATTTAGAAACAAAACTGTTCGGTATTTGTTCGCAAATCTGAAAAAATTCGAATGCTCGCTAAAGGTTCGAACTTCGAACTTCTCTCGATAGTTTTTCGAATCCGTGACGGTAGCCGAGTGGATGTGTATCAGCCTGTTAGTCTCTCGAGGTAGCAAGTTCGATGCATGACAGCACTGCAAGTTACAAAATAAAATAAGAACACGTACCTACATATGTGCAATAATTGAACAGAATAAAATTTGCCACGATAGCCTAGTGGATGTGTGCTAATCTGTTAGAATTGAGGTACCATCTTTTCAAATCCTGCAGCGTAAGTTAAGGTATTAAAAATAATAAAATAAGTAATTTAAAATAAATAAATTAAAAAATAAAATTACTCTTTTTACTTTTTCTGCTGCCTTTTTGCGATATTGATATTGCTAGCGAAACTTTGAGATCGAATGTTTTTTGGAACAAAACGGAGCGACAAGTGAACTTTTTTCGATTCAGTTTTGAGTGTCACTCTCGATAGTTTTACACGATAAATGTTCTAGATATATTCTCAATAGATATCAATAACGAATATCTTGATCAACTGGTAAGTTATTTTTACCCGTATTGTGTTTATCAGCCTATGTACGTATGTATGTAGTTATGTGTGTTCCTATGCGGCACTATCTAAACCGAACGTGTGCAGCGATTTTTATGATTTTTACATCAATCGATTTGTCTTAAACCTGTGAGTGGTGTCACTAAAGTAATCAAACTCAATATGGTGGCTGACAGGCTCCATTTTGTAAATAAGAAAAAAATAAAAGGTTTCTCTTATGATTTTTCATTTCGAATGATTACTTAGTATTTTTAACGGTTCAAAGTTAATCGCAGTCAGGTTTTTTTTATTTTTTTAATTACTACTTGTTCCCTGCTTATTCCAATACAAGTTTTGATCCAATTTTTATTCGAAAAAAATACTGGTTTTTTATTCGTTATTTATACAAATAAATTTTTTATTTTCAGTTCCAAGAACATTTTTTATTCTTCATTTCTTCTTTAACATTTATATTCGTTCAAATAAAATCTTTGTTTTCTCATTTCTTGTTCGAATCAAAATTTTTCATTCGTTATATATTCTATTAAAACCTTTTGGTATTTATTTATTCACAAAACATTTTCCATTCTTTATATTAAAATTATATAGTTGTTATCTAGTTAAATACACATACATATGTTTATGAATATCTAAACGGTATATACCCAGTTTTTTTTGGACATTTATCAAAATTTTGTATCCCAATCAAAACCCATTAACTGAAAATTTTCCAAAACTACAACCAAACAACTGCAATTCAGCCAATTCACACACCTTTTTATGTACATTGGCTGATATTTTAGTACAAATTTGAAATAAAACACACATAATTGCATCACTAAGTTCTGCTAGATTTTAAGTAGATTTTGACGAAATTTAGTGATGCAGTATACTTGGCTTTGTATGGGAAATGTACCAAATTTTACCCGAAACCTCGTAAGTACCTGATTTTGCTCAAATGAAAATGCACTATTGTATTATGAACCGACTTCAAAAAAAGGAGGAGGTTAAAAATTTGTCTCTATTTTTATAGAGGTGTTACTTCATAACTCGGTACATTTTAGATCGATTGTAAAAAATTCTTTTTTTTTCTGAGATGGTATAGCTTCCCATTGGTCCCATTGTAAAAAAGAGGAGACACGCCCACAATTTTTTTAATTTAATTCTATGATACTCTACTTATTAATTGCTGCGAAACCTATAAAACACCTTTGGTTCTTGTAATTACACAATTTGAAAGTTGAAAAAATGGGATGGATTACGCCCATTAAAATGTATTATAATATTTCACGCCCTTCTACTTAAACGGTTTTTACATAACTTACCACACACCTTGTGCTCTAAAATAGACACAATCCTCGATTTAAGAAAATGGGCAGAGTCACGCCCTCTAAAATTTAGTATTTTATTTTGAGTGGTTCTACTTTACCGATTTTTATAAGATTTAACACGCATCCTGAGCTCTGAAAAGCACACAATCTTGCACAATTAAAAAATGGGCGGAGTTACGCCCATTAAAATATAATTTTATATTTCACGTATTTCTTATCTTCTTATATCAGATCCTTGCATTGAAGTCGGTTTTTTGGCAAAAAGAATTATAATCAATCAAAAACTAAGCCACGCTCAATAATATAAAAGATTTTAACGCACCCAATACAAATTGTGTTTATTTCAATTGAAAAGTTAATGGGAAATATTGGCAAAAAAAAAACTAAACAATTGCATATATGCATATGCACATATGTATATGTACATATCTCCAACATATTAAATTATTATTTAGATATAGTACATTTTGCTGGAAACTTATTGCTTTGTTGAAAATGCGGTAAAATTAAATATCATAAAACTTTTATGCGGCAACAAGTGTTTAATGAAAAATCATGCGCCACTTGGCAGAGTGTAGCACACGAAAAATTATTAACGAACAAATGCTTAGCAAAAGCATTTGAAAATACATTTCAAAACGAACGTATTCAATACAATAGATACTCGTAGATCTTCTTTGAGGAAAATGAAAAGTAAAGATGAAAAAATAATGAAAATTTCTGATCATTATAAAAATTATGCAATCCATACTCATGTAGACTCCATTCACATACCGCCAGCAGCAACAGCAAAATCATATAATTTTTTTTAGACCACAACACGATTAAGTAACAACAATAAAAAGCTCAAACATATTTGTAGAAATAAGAAAAAAATTAGCCAAAAGATCAACAAAAGGATTAAATGCCCAAGATACACACAAACAACAAGTACTAAATACTTTCATGTTCACTCTTAACTACTCGTATACTTGCAACGGCGAGTATGTTATGTTGGCTATACATCTGGCATTTTTTGTGTTGTCATTTTGAAAATGCATGCAAACGCCGTTCACATTCAGGGCTATCATGAATAAAATTCCGACTGAAGTTTTTCCCAGGGAGCAATTCCCACTAATAGCAAGTAATAGGGAAAACAAAAAATTCTAATTGGAAAAGGGAAAAATTTCACGCAGAATTTTATTCATGATAGCCCTGGGGCCTAATTCACGCATTCGATTGCGAGCGAGTTATTATTACTCGAATGTGCGAGTTTTTTAACTTTTGGGATTTTCGCATTCGGTTTCGAGTAACACATATCGAAATTTCTTATGACAGCATTCGATAACGTGCATACATTTGAATGCAACCGTTCGTGTTTTTACTCGCAAGCAAAAAGGCATTCGAAATCATGTTTAACATAGAAAAAGCTAAGAAAAAGAAAATTCATGTTCAATATTTGAATTATTTATTATAAATGAATGAATGCACAAATGTAAGTATAAAAAAATACAAATTAAAGAATTTCTAGTTGATTTTAAATATAACAAAACACACTGACTTGGTAAATAATGTTTTGCCTAAAGGCTCAGTTAGCCGACGGTAATGTAAAGTAACTGCAACGTAGGAAACAGCTGATCGAGATTTTTATATGAAAAGTAGGTTACGTTACATTACATCTCTATAAAGGCTCAGTTAGCCGACTGTAATGTAATGTAACTGTAACGTAGAAAACAGCTGATTGATATTTTTATATGAAAAGTAGGTTACGTTACATTACATCTCTATAACCATTTTCATTACTTTTCACATAACAAAATCGATCAGCTGTTTCTTACTGTTGCAGTTACTTTACATTACAGTCGGCTAACTGAGCCTTAACCATTTTCATTACTTTTCACATAACAATATCGATCAGCTGTTTCCTACTGTTGCTGTTACTTTACATTACAGTCGGCTAACTGAGCCTTTAGAGTTGTCGGCGAAAATAAAAAAAATCAACCAACTCTGAGAGCATCTAAATAACAAATTAACTGATTCTGGTCAACCAATAAAATAATCTAAAATGTGGCTAGTGCTCTATTCTCTAACTTTACACTAATTTTTTATTAAGTTATTAATTAAATTAAAATGAAAATAACATTTATGTATATTCGTTTCATTTTTCTGCATATAAGTACGTGTGTATGTATGTATACCCCTTTCCACAGGCAAAGTTTACTTTGCAAAGTCTTAATTCAGCTGTGTGAAAGACAGAGGTAGTAGTACAGCCTTTTTCTGTCTTCCTCCCAGCTGAATTAAGACTTTGCAAAGTAAGCTTTCCGTGTGGAAAAGGGGTAGTACTTACATATGTTTTTGCACACATACGCATATACAAACAATTTACAATTTATTCAGTGTTGTGAAGTGAATTTATATATAAATATATTTGCATTTTTCCAACACTGAAACAAAAACTCGATTCGCTTGGTAACGATTGGAATCATCGGAAAATTTCTTGCCATCAAATTTAATTTCTATTCGAATGCAATTCCGATCACGAGTGCAGGAATTAGGCCCCTGATTAATTTTTTTTGTATGGAAAGCAATATAGCAAATGACAAACGTTGCTTCTAGTACACAACATTGTGATGTCACAAAATGCCATTACGTGTACTCGGCATTACTGACACCGGCTTATAGAATATATTGAACAATGAACAAACGTGTGTGTGTGTGTGTTTCTGCTGCCCATTCACATTTGAAGGTGTTAAGCCTATAGTACACGGCATGTAAAAAGCCACATGCATATGTGGCGATGATGTCACGGACATTTTCAGCATGTTGGTTGCATTTCTCAAAATTACTAGTACAAAATTTTGTTCCAAAATACAAATGTGACAATTTTAACCGAACTGAACACATTTTCTGAGGCAGCAGATCTGTAATCATGTGAATATTTGCATGTACATATGTTGCTAGTACACGGCATGTGGCAAATGAAGCTTTGTGATGAAGTCAAAATTACGTCAGAACCACATGCGCATCTGGTTTTTTACATGCCGTTTACTATAGGCTTTACACTCATGTCCCCCACATGTTAGCGTTTATTTTTTATTTTTTCTTATTAATATGTGCTTTTTGAATTTTAGGAAAATACCTCCGCCAATAAACATTTGTTTCTACTTTTAGGCATTTTAATCACTGTGGGTCAAAGTTGGCACTGACTGCAGTTTTTCTCATTTAAGTAGCATCAGTTTAAGTAAATATAGCCGGGAAATTACTACCAAAATTAAAACAAGTAAGAGTGCTATATTCGGCTGTGCCGAATCTTATATACCCTTTACCAAAGTGCGTTTATGTAGTATAGAGATACATACATAAGCACATAGTTACTTTTATGTACAAAGAAAAAAATAATAATTTTCAAACTCAATTTTCTTATTACTTATCCCAATCTAGTAGTTCTTAAAAAAATATAGAAAGTGTGTTAGGTGAAAAAAAGGAAATTAAAAAAAAATGTTTTATTTAGTTACTTTAATGTCCAGAAAAAAATCATAGTTTCCATCTCTGGAGCTGTGGTTTTTATTTTTATAATTTTCTATACCAAAATTTTCTCTCCAAAACGTAATATATATATATAGTTTATAAGGGAAAAGATAAAAATTAATTAGACTTAGTTACTTTTATATATCAAAAAAAAAATTTAAGTGTCCCAACCTTGAACTCTTCCTTTTTGATTTTCTGATTTATTACACCAATCTCTTTCTTTTAAGAATTTAAGAAATGTTTAATTTATAGAAAAAAGGAAAAATTTGTTTTAGTAACTTACTTTTGTACAAAAAAAGTTAAAGTTTTCCTACCCTGGAATCGTCTTTTTAATTTTTTTAATTGTTTTTTTATTCGAAATACCAATTTTATTCGTTATCAAGCATAAAATAAGTTTAATTAATAAAAATGGATAAAAATTAGTTTTCGGTAGTTAATTTTTTATATCACAAAGAGTGTAAGTTTCCCAACCCTGGAATCCTCATTTTTTATATTTTATGATTTCTCGCACCATCTTTTTTTTAAGAATATAAGATATGTTTAATTTATAGTAAAAAAGAAAAAATTTGTTTTAGTAAGTTACTTTTGTATAAGAAAAAAAGTTAAAGTTTTCCAACCCTGGAAACAAATTTTTAATTTGAGAAGATTAATTTTTAATTTGAAATACCAATTATATTCGTACTAAAGTATAAAATAAGTTCATTTAATAAAAAAAATAAAAATTAATTTTCGGTAGCTAATTTTTTATATCACTAAAAGTGTGGGTTTTCCAACCCTGAAATCAAACTTTTTGATTTTTCTGATTTCTTATACTAATCTCTTTCTTTTAAGAATATTAGATATCTTTAATTTATAGAGAAAAAGGGAAAATTTGCTTTAGTAAGTTACTTTTTTATAAAAAAAAGGTAAGGCTTTCCAACCCTGGAAACGTGTTTTAAACTTTTTTAAATTGAAATACCAATTTTATTCGTACTGAAGTATAAAATAATTTTATTTATTTAAAAAAAAATTAAAATTAGTTTTCGGTAGTTAATTTTTTATACCACAAAAAGTTTCAGTTTCCCAACCCTGGAATCATCCTTTTTAATTTTTCTGATTTCTTACACCAATCTATTTCTTTTAAGAATATATAGATATGTTTAATTTATAGAAAAAAAGGAAAAATTTGTTTTAGTAAGTTACTTTTGTATAAGAAAAAAGTTTAAGTTTTCCAACCCTGGAAACATCTTATTAATTTTTTGAAGTTTAATTTTTTATTTGAAATACCAATTTTATTCGTGGTGAAGTATAAAATAAGTTTATTTAATAAAAATAATTAAAAAATTAGTTTACGGTAGTTAATTGTATATATCACAAAAATCGTAGGTTTTGCAACCCTGGAATCATCATTTTTATTTTTCTGATTTCTTAAATCAATCTCCTTCTTTAAGTACATTACATATGTTTAGTTTATAAAAAAAAGAAAAATTTGTTTTAGTAAGTTACTTTTGCATAACAAAAAAAAATGAAGGTTTTCCAACCCTGGAAACGTCTTTTTAATTTTTTTAATTTTTTTTTAGTTAGAAATACCAATTTTAATCATACTGAAGTATAAAATAAGTTTGTTTAATAAAAAATTATTAAAAACTAGTTTTCGGTAGTTATTTTGTATGGCAAAATGAAGTTTAAGTCTCCCACCTCTGAAACCGTCTGCTCGATTTTGCTGATTTTCAATACAAATCTTATTTCGACCATTTCTGACCCACCAGTCCAAGAACGAAGTCTCTAGCTTTTCTGGGAGCTTCGGAAAACCGATTTCACGTACAGGCAGCCGGACAGACGGACATCGCTTATTCGTCTTCCCTATGCATAAGGATCCAGAATATATATACTTTATGGCTCGCTTATCAATATTCTGGAAATTACAAACGGAATGACAAACCTATATATACCCTTTTACCATTTTTTGGTAAAGGGTATAAAAATCGCTTAAACGAAAAACGTCAAAACTACAAATAGTTGCTAAAACTAAAATAAATGCCCAAAAATCGAAAAAATCGTCAAAAACCGAAAAATATCGCTGAAACGAAAAAAAAACGTAAAAACTAAAAAAAAACCGCTTAAACAAAAAGAAATAGCCAAAAATCGAAAAAACGCCTAAATCGAAAAAGAACGTCAAAAAAATCCCAAACGCGAATAAAGGCGCAAAAAACTTAAAGAAAACAGCCAAAAGCAGAAAAAGAGTTAATCGGGTACTTGAAATTTTAAAAACTATTTCTACATCAGTACCTAGATTCATAAACTTTTTTTTTTTTTTTTTTTTTTTTTTTTTGAAAGAGAAGTAACATTCAGGCAATTAATGCCTACTTCTATTAACTAGGTGTTACCTTCGTTAGGAAAGGGATAGTGATAGAGAAGATAGGTGGTGAAGGAAGACATAGAGGAAAGCTTCATTATTTTACAACTCTAATTTGTGTGCTGTGTTTTACAATATCGACGAAGGAGGGCGCTCTGGTCTTACATTGGGATTAGTATAGTTCAGTGACCAGTGATGACTATGCCGTCATCACTTGAACTTTCCTACAACAACTGATACAAAGGGACACTAATGGACATCAGAAAAATGCGTGGTGTTGTTATTTTAATGACTGTCAGATGCAGGGATTGAACCCAGGATATTCCGTTTTGTAGTCAACGTGCGAACTACTTCAGCCAACGCAACGATAATCGTACCGCTACAATAAATAAAACGAAAATTTATCGAGTTTGCTATTCAGTAACATATTTTAACGATATTAGCTGTCGGTTGGAGAAAAAAAATAAAAGCACAAACTCAAATTCATGGTGTTTTTCTTTATTAATATTTGTAATTTTCACTTATTTTCACATTTTCTCTACAGAGATACCGCATAATATTAAATAAAATGATGAGTAAGATAAAGCTGGATACTATTGAAAAAAAAAAAGAAATTACGGAATCATATTATCGTTACCGCAAACGAATAAATATATCGAAAAATATTACGATTTTCGGTTTACAAAAAGTTACAGAATCCAGGTACAGGTAAGATATTCAACTATTATAGGCTAAAATTCGCATAGTATTACATATGTAGTGTCCGTATGGAACCCTGCGCGTGCGGCTCAAGACACTTTACTGAATTTATTTAATATTGAGATACCGTACCAGGACAGTGCCTGGATTCAGTACCTTTCCTTACGATAATCCTAACACTATAACAAATATAACGAAAACTTATTGAATTGCTACTCATTAACATATTACAACGACATTCGCTGTCGGTTGAAGTAATTCTATATCTTTATACTCGTATATATAATTCTATGTTATCCTTAAAGGATTTTTTTTTTGTATTCATTTTCCAAAAGATAGCAATAAGACCACTACGCATAAAATTAAAAGGGTTAAATGTTCCACAAACCTGTTTCTCGTAAGATTTTATACAAAAATGCAGAGCATTTCACGTATTTCAAGTGTAAAAGAAAGGGGAGGGGAGCTTTTGACCCTTTTATAACAACTGTAGACTGAAAAAAAACATTTCTCCAATCAACAACTTTACTTGAAAAAAATCAATTCCAAATTTAATTGTGTCAGTTAAACTTTTTATATAATGGAAAATATTGAACAAAATTTAGTTGACCCAATGAAAATTTTAATTAAAATTTTAAATAAAAGATTAAATGACTAAGTAAACTTTTTAATTAAACTTTTGAACTAATTAAATTTTTAAACAAAACTTTAACTGAACCAATGAAAATTTTTATTTAAACTTTTTAATTAATTAAATTTTTGAATGAACAAAAGTTTAATTGAACCAATGAAATTTTGTATTAAATTTTTTAATTAATTAAACTTTTAAACAAAAGTTTAATTAACCCAGTAAACTTTTTAACTAAACTCTTTGATTAATTCAACTTTTAAACAAAAGTTTAATTGAACCAATGAAAATTTTCATTTAAACTTTTTAATTAATTCAATTTGTAAACAAAAGTTTAATTGAACCAATGAAGTTTTTAATTACAATTTTTAATTAATTAAATTTTAAACAAAAGTTTAAATGACCCTATGGATTTTTCAATTAAACTTTTTAATTTAACTTTTAATCAATTAAATTTTTAAACAAAAGCTTAATTGACTCAAATAAATTTTTAACTGTTTATTTCTATTTTGTTTAATCAATTTATTTCATAAAATTTTTGTCTGTGTGCATAATGTTATATGCAGTCGTTGGAATCATATTATTTTAGAGAAAACACAGAAAACTTTTCTCTTCTATCTAAGCGAAACAAGCCCACAGTGTATTTAAGTTACAGCTGCACTTGTAATAGATTCACCCATACCAACACAGATGTGATCACACATTGGGCCCGGGAGCGGTTCGCAAATTTATTACCGCACTTTAATTTTTAGATTTCTATGTCTCTTTTAAAAAATTTTGTTATTATTGTTGCTTAGTTTTTAGGTTTTTCAATTTCAAATAAATCTTTTGGATACGATTACAATTTAAACGATTTTCTCCTTGTGCCGCTTATATAACTTGTTTGTTTGTTTTTTTTTTCTTTTCCTGTGGGCTTTACAAGCTGACGGAGGCACCTGTACCACCACTCAGCTAAAAATCATACTGCACTGTTTGTTATTTGTTGCATGATAGTTGCAAGCAACCGGTGACTGATTGTAAACGAATCATGGTAAACGTGATTGCGCTCAAAAACGCTTATAGATGCAGACGATATTTTCAAATACCAACATGTTTTTCCTCTCAACGTTTGCTGTTTTTTTATTTTTATTTTTATATTTTGCTCTCTAAATTTTAATTTGATAAAATAATATAATAAAACATACAATAATTTTTTTTTCTTTCGTGGCTAAAATTTTGCGAAATTTCAAATATTTTAAAGTTTGCTGAAATTTTTTCAAAGAAGAAAAAAGAAACACAACACTAAATAATTAAATGTGATAAGACATTTTAATTGCAAATCGTTGGGTTTAAAGAGGTCAGTTACATTCGTCGGAGTTATTGAGACAACAAAATTTTTTTGGCAAATTTTTGCAACCGTATCTTTCAATCTGTCTGGCAGAAAAAAAAAATTAGAAATAATAGGAGAAGTCAAGACAAGTCAAGTGAACAAAAAAAAAACATGGTTACATGGACACACATACTTGTTGCAACTCACGTAAGCCAAATGCACACGTGCGTCAACGCAGTTGGATATTTTAAATGAATTTTTAAGTTCGTGGTCTTCCATAAGTAAAAAAGAAAAAGAAAACTGAAAAGAAGCACCAGTTTATATTGATGGCCAGAGTTCAAATCCAGTTGTATCTTTTGGCTGTTTGAAAAGAAGGTGTGCCAATAATCATGTATGTCAATTTTTTTAAAAAGGAGATATCAAATTTTTTGTATTATATTATACTTTAGAGGGCTGCGTAAACAGTCTTGAAATGTAAATACTTCTTGGTTTTTAAATGTATTGCCGTAGCATCCCTATCGGAAACTTGGCTAACTTTAAACTAACTTTAAGCTAACTATTTCGCAACTAGTACTGACTACACTTGGATTACTTTGCAATTTAATCAACTGACTATTTTAGCATTGCGATGTCCTAGGCGGTAGTCAATTTTCTCACTAGGCACTGCTTTAAGCTAATTTAAAGTTGACTTTTTTAAATCACCTGGTAGTCAGTAAATTAAAAAAAAATAAATTCTGCGGCTCGAACATGTAACATCACACGTTGTGTACTCAACGCGCTACCACTCGGCTAAGCTGCCATTTAAAATAACAACAGCAAAATGTTAATATAGAACTGAAATGAGTTTTAAAGTAGCTGAGAATAAATTTGTTGGCTCTCACCAAATTCGATTACGTACTCAACTTTAGAATTAACTTCGGGTTTGTTCTGGATGACTTTGAAGCTAGCTTTTAGTCAGTCTAAGAAAAGTTAACTATAAGTTAATTATTTTTGTAGTCAACCACACATTATCCGACAGGGATGTATTATAGTAAACCTATAACAAATGATATCGTTTAATAAGCGAAGCACTATAGATGTATTGATGTACGTGTATATGACTGTTTACAAGCGATGTCGCGAAGACTTCTTGTTTGTAACAAACACTCAAAAGAAGTAGTGTTGATGCGTGTATACTTGTTATTTTGCATATTGTACGTTTGAGTGTGTGTGTAAGATATAGATGGTAAGCTATTATGTGTTTAAAGGTGGTTTTTTTAAAGCAAGCGCATACAACTAATGTCAATTAATGTTTGTACCTTTGTATGTGTGCATCATACACACAACTTGTGTGCGTATGTACACGCATGACGTTTGTATACGCGTCCATGCGTAAGAAGAAGCAAGAATCACAAATTATGCTGTTACGAAGTATTTTCTTCTTTACGCCTATACCTGCAATAACTGAAACAAATGTCTTGCCAACAGCATTTGAAAAATTCCTCATGTCTTAAAAGTTCTTGTAAGTGGTCTTGTGCAGGGGTCTATTATATGTACATGCATATCATTACCTTAATATAGAAAGGCCTTAACTCATAATTTTTTTGAAATCGAGTTATTTGTATATTTCGATAGAAAAATGAAAAAAATTCGATTTCAAAAAAATAACGAGTCTTTCTACATTAAATTAACGATATGTATGCATATAATTTTTATTTTGAGTGTGAACTCGTGTGTTTTAATTTTTTCTAACATATGGGACACTTACACGAAATGTTTCTTTTCCCCCAGTCTCTCTCTCTCTCTCTCTCTCCTGTCAAACTAATCCGCTTAGCAATAAGCAGCGATGCCAACTTGGTGCTTTTGGCACTATTTTTAGTGCTTTTTGAAGACTCAAAACGCCAAATTTTTATCTTTAGTGCCAAACTAAGAAAAAGCACTAAATAGTGCTTTTTAGAAATTTACGTATTTCTTAAAATTACTTTAATAAAAATTTGATGTATTTATTTGTTTAGTGTAAAGCATATCTTTTTCGTCTGATATATTTCATTAAAAATGTTGATAATATTGCCGAAATAGAGAATAGCTTAGAAAACATTATTAAACTTCACTCGTTTTTCACGTTAGTGCTTTTTACGCTTTTTAGATTTCAAAATTACGCTTTTTAGTGCTTATTTAAAATTTTAATGTGCTTTTAGAGCCAAAAAAGTTGGCATCACTGGCAATAAGACTTGCATAGTGTTAACTAGGATTAAGTGCCTTATTATATGAGCAAATTTCAATCTTGGACTGTAGTCGAAAGTGCTGATCGAACGAATTTTCATTTGATGTTATGGCGAGCAGTTGACACAGAACATCACTATTGTGAATTGCACTCACTGTGAATGTTAAAAATCAGCTGAGACTGAAAGTGAAATAGCAAAAATAAAAATATTTTTCAGTTAATTTTTTTAAAATTTGCAATAATTTTAAGATTTTGTATTCAGAAATCATACAGAATATTGGAAATTAAAATAGATTTGGTCCTGCACAGCAAATTGAGGATTTTCCTCCAAGATATCTAATTTACATTATGATTTTTTTCACACGATTTTTTCACGAAACATTTTCTATTTGCTAATAGCAGAGCTATAGAACTATTAACTAGTGTGAGGGAGAAGCAAAACTCTCTGCCGAACTTACAAAATAACTACGATGAAGCGAGAGTTATTCATCGTTTATAACGTTACAACGTTTCAAGGCTCAATCAGACGTGACATAACCATAGCCATAGAATACAGCCGTTCGAACCAAACTCATGGGCAACACTGTATTTGATTATATGTGACTCGCCATAACGCCATAACTCTCACCATAGCAACCAATTGAATTTTGGTTTGGTTATGGGATTATGGCTATGTCACGTCTAATTTAAGCTTCAGTTTCTGCAACGTTTCATTAGTTTTTCGAAATGCTTAAATTAATTTAAGTCTGAGGAAGCATTAAAAAAAATTAAAAAAAAATTTTAACTAATTTTGTTTATTAAATGTTACAATCTTTCAGAAGAGCACGATTTTTTTTTATTATATTTTTGTATTGTGAATGACCTAAAAATATTTATTTTATTAACATACCGCCGCAGCACAGTGGGGTGAATAATAGAAAAAGTGGCGATTAAGCATTTAAAAAAATTTTTTTGGAAAACAAAATTTTTAACCTTTTAGGGGCTTTTTTGTATTTTGGAGAAAATGGTCTTATTTGATTGTTTTTGCTGTAACTTTGGAATGAAAAAAGATAAATTAGTAAATTAAATTTTAAATTAGAGCATACTTTATGTACAGAAAAAAATATTTTTTTCTGTTTAAATAAAAAAATAAAAATATTTAATATGTATGTTTCACATTGATTTTTAGCAACTGGAATTCTCTCACAACCTTTATAACTCAAAAATCGCACAAATGCGCAAATAGGTATTCAGGGATTTATTAGCTAAAATCTTATATTTTAAGAGCATAAAAGCATTTTTCCCTGCACTTATCCGCAAAGTTGCTAAAACTCAATGTATATATCAAAAATTCCACATTTTTAGAGCAATTTAATTTTTTTTTGTAATATTTCTAAAACATTTATCTAAACAAAAAATAGTTTTTTAAATGCTCATATACCTGAAGTTGACGGTTCCATTATAAAACTTTTACTTATAGAAGTCTTAACAAAAACTATAATCACTTAAAATATCAAAATTTTCTCTTTAAATTAATGCGCGCAAAAATAACTAAAATTATTGAACTTTGAATACACACTGCAAATAAAGTAAACTACCAAAAACTTTTATTTTTGCAGTTAGTGATGTAGAATTTTATCTACTTTCATATGGTACCAAATACGGTTGTGAAAGTTAAAGTTCATCTTTTGAATTAATCGCCACTTGTGAAGGCTTTCACCCCACAGTGCGCAGGTTCAAATATTTTCTTTAATCTTAATCTTAATTTGCTTTAAAAATGTCCACATTAAAAGCTTTTAAATAAATATTTCCTTTGAATTATATCTGTCAGCGCCAACTCAAATGGTTTTACTCTTAATTTTAGTGGATAACAAGTGACAGCCTTATCGCCCATAATTATCACACATTTCTTCTTTTTTTCCAATAATAATAATAACAATAATAATGGAATTTAAAAATATCTTAATTATACCATTTAAATAAAACAAGTTGCAAGTTATTACTAGTTAATAAAACGGTTGAAAAGCACATGACAAAAATACGTAGAGATAGAAATGTTAAAAGAAAGAGCACAAAAAAAATCATGACTTATTATAAAACAAGTCTTGGCCCAATTCATACGATGATTTAAAAATCTTATTTTATTTTTGATTTTCCTTAAAAGTTGCTTCCAAAAATATTTTACAATCATATGATGATTTTTTCCATGTTTCCAGTTTTTATTTTTTTTTTCTTCCAAAAATTGTATCAGTGTTGCCAGTAGATTTTTAAAAAATCCGTTTGTTCCTTTCCCTACATGTAAAAAATTTTTTCCATACGAAAATCTACACATTTAATTTAAAGATAAACTATCGAGAGATAGAATCTATTTTATTTTGACAGCGTTTTTTCTTATTCTCTCACATATAAATAAATATTCTCTCAGCAATGCTACCAAAGACAAACACTGCGACACCAAAATAATTAGATAAAAGTCTATGTAATTTCGAGCAAAAACAAATTTTGAAAGGGTTTATGAACAAAAATATATTTTTAGTATATTTATTTTTACATTTATGCACAAAAAATGCAATATGAGAATAAAAAATACCTACATTTTGTTCAAAATAAAATATTTTTCCGATATTCGCTATACTCATATATTAGTGAGAAAAATACCTACAGGTAACACTGTTTTGTATTAAAAAAAGCTGTTGTCGCATTCAATGAAAATTTGAAGAAAAAAACTCGTAGAACAGAAAATGTGATTTTTTTCTTCCCCTTTTGCTTTTCTATACCGTTCGCCTACAAACTCCAAAAATCGTGTTTCAAAAAATCATTGAAAAATCAACGTGTGAATTACGTGTTATCTAATAGTTTAAGCTATATTTTTATAAGTCAAGTGAGACGATTATTTATTACAAGCTTTATTTTTTTGTAAGTTTGCTACATTAAAAAAAAAATTAAGTTATAGTTTTCCAATTTGTGGCAACTTACACAGAAAAAACTAAATTTCGTTTTCAGTAACCAAATTCATTGAATCAGTAAAGTTTTTGTGTGAATGCGGACCTACAAGGAAATTTGTAGATTCTGATAACAATTTTGTAAAAATTTAACTGAAAAAAAAATTTTATTTTTAGTTAACTTATTATGGCATTAGAGAAAAAAGTTAACTGAAACTCAAAATATTTTCAGTCAAATTTATTAATAGGAACAGAAAAACAGTTTTGTAGATTTTTTTTGTATTATTCAGCAATTTTTTTTTATAACTTACAAACACATTCACTAAAATTTTTCATATTATCAGAAAATAAATTAACTGAATCAATAACAATCCTTAAAATTTTTTTTTAAAAATTAGTAAAAGCTTTATTTGAAAAAAAATAACTGACTCAAATAAAGCTGTTTCCGAACAAAATTTTTTTCCGGACAAAATTTTTTTTATATGTAGTTTGAATTCTCTCTTCTTGATAGAGAGAAAATATTTTTTACGAACAACTCTCAGTTTGAATTGGTTTAATTTTATGTTTTGTCCGGACAAAATCGAACTGAGCTGCCAAGTATTTTATTTTTTCAGCCAAAGTTGAACTGAGCTGCCACGTCACGTTATATGAATAATAAAAACACAGAGTATACTTGTATTACTTACAATAGAAATAAAAGAAAATTGGAAAATAAAACATATACATGTGGAGATGAAATTGAAATTAATTGCCGCTGTGCTGCCACTTATAAAATTAATACGCCTCGTTTACACACGTATTTCATATGGTAGCTTTGATTTTCCAGACAAAATGTTCGAAATGTATGAATCGTGCTGCAGAAAACTCTCAGTAACAAAATTTTGTCTGGACAAAAATTTTGTTCAGAAACAATGGGTGAATCCAGCTTAAGAGGTTCAACTATTTTTTTTTTTTACTTTCAGAAATTGGCTTGTTTTTATGGTTAAGCATTTCGTTCCCGCTCGTCAGTAGACTTCAACCCAAAAAATTTTTTAATTTAGCTAACAAACTCCGTATGTTTATAGTAAGACTCTTAATATATACTATATTGAGAATCACAATATACAAACATAATAAGTTTGAAAACCGCAAACAAAAATCTTTAAAAAAAATAAAATATTTTTTATATCTATAAAATAATTTATAGAAAAAATTAAAAAAATCAGACAAATTTTTTTACAATCACACAAAAAAGTAATACGAATGATTTTGTAATATTAATTAAAATATTTGTAATATCAATTAAAAAATTAATTAAGTTTTCACCTATAAACAATTTGATTATATCAATTAAGTTTTTCCACTCAAATTAATTAATACAATTAAAAATTTAATTGAATCAATTAAATTCTTAATTGAAAATATTAATTTGTGAATACTTTTTTCTGTGATATATAAAAATAAATTTAACTGAAAATAACAAATTTAAATATAAAAAAAAATAAATCTAAACTAATTTTTTACAAATTTTACTTTATATAGATAATTTTCATTCTATACAGTTTTTTTTTACATAAAATAAAATTGGAACAAATAATTTACTGGAACAGTAAAAAATATTTACTGAAACTAAATTATATTTCAAAACACACATTTGTTTGAAAATTTTTTGGGAATAATTTTTTCTGTGTATATAAACTACATCGCTGATGTGATGAATTGTTTTTGTCTTTTGAACATTTTCATGGACTACATAACAAAGGGTGGTTGCATTTTAAGGGCCGATGTTGAATGTGAACCACACCTAAAGTCAAGTCTTTTTTTCTGCATTTCATTTGATATTTCTCAATTTAAGACTAACTCAATTTGAACCATGGAAATATACACAATCGAGCAACGCGTTAAAGTTATTCAGGCTTATTATGAAAATGGGCGTTCAAATCAAAATGCATATCGAAAATCATCTTCATTCACCTCAGTGGATTCGTCAATAAGCAGAATTGCCGCATTTTGGCGAATGATAATCCAAGAGTGATTGTCGAAAAACAAATGCACCCACAACGAGTGACTGTTTGGTTGCTGGCTGCATCATCGGGCCGTATTTTTTCGAAAATGAGGCCAGTCAGGCAGTTACTGTGAATGGTGTTCGCTACGATATGTGGTTTCAACAAAACGGTACCACTTGCCACACAGCTAACGAAACAAATTCAATGGGCGTGTTATCTCACGTGTTGGCGATGTCAATTGGCCGCCAAGATCATGTGATTTGATACCGTTGGACTTCTTTCTTTGGGGTTATTTGAAAGAAAAGGTGTACGTCGATAATCCAGCAACAATTCAAGAGCTAAAGGATGAGATAATTCGGCACATAAACGGCATAGAACCTCAATTATGCCTCAGCGTCATCGCAAATTTGGAACATCGGATAGAGGTGTGCGCCAATTGGCCCATATTTTGTTCCATACATAATTTAATCATACCATATTATCATAATAAAAAGAAATGCTAATAATTTCCTAAATAACTTGTGTTTTATTCAAAATCAACATCGGCCCTTAAAATTTAACCACCCTTTACCAGGGTTGTATTTTCTTAAAAATCTCACGATTGTGTAGGATAGTGTATTATGGCCTTTAGCAAGAACTTTCAATTTTTCGCTTTTGTTCGAATGGAGATTTCTCCTTGATTCCCATTTCTATTCTCTATTCTAAATTTTTCGTTTTTATAACCTTCACCAAAATTGATAAAAGTAATAGGTTTGTCATTCCCTGTGTAATTTCCACAATATTCATAAGTCATGTTTTAGACTTGGCAGTTTTTCTTGAAGCAGTTATCTTCAATTCTCTTTTAAAACTAAACTTTGTAAGCTTTGTAAGCGAAATTGCAAGTGATAATTATTAATGAACAAATAACATCAAAGTTAATTTTAATTCTGACAAACACTAGCAGAACAACGGAACAACTAGCTGTTTTCGAAGGCCACTAGACCTTCATCATCAGCGTTCTTATGTGTTTGGTCCATTGTGTGTGGTGTAAGTTGATGTAGATTTCCTCTTTATAAATATAATCAGCCTTTATTGAAAATAGAATATGTGAATTGTTTTTATTCATCCTATTACAATTTGCTGAAAGGTTTATTTTGTACTGAAAGCTCAATTTTATCATCTCTAAATTTACAACAGTCTTGCCATTGTCGTTTTTTCTTTAATAATTAGGCAAATGTTAGTTAATTTCCTTATTTTTTATTTTAGAAAGAAATAAATTAATATTAAAGATCAGAAAAATCAAAAATACGGTGCCAGGGTTGGAAAATATTTTTTTTTTGTTAAAAAAATAACTAAATGAAAATTATTTATATTTTCTTTTACTTAAACATATTTTATATTTTAAGAAGGCCTTTACTCAAGAGTTTTTTCACATCTGCTCAGTTTTTGGTGTCGGTATCAATGTGGTAAGGGCTGGAAAAAGTTGTAACTTTATATATGTACATTCAAGTTGCTTTAGAAGTGGGTGAATAAATTGACATTAGAAAGTACTGATCTCTGTTAAAGTCCTTTTTGATTGATATCTGTACGTTAATTAAAAAAAAAGGATGTATTAATAATGTAAAAAAATATTTGAAATACAGGGTGTAGAATAAAATATTCAACTGCTGCTAATATTGAAAATAAAATGTGTTCATCAAATTACCCACTGAGTATAAATTGCACTATAGCCAAAAGTAAACGATCTATTTTTTTCACAAAACAAATATTTTTTTTAAGAGTAGTAACACTCAGGCAACAAATGCCTACTACTGTTACAGGTGTTACCTTCTTTAGGAAAGGGATAATGATAGAGAAGACAGTTAGTGAAGGAAGAGATAGGGGGAAAGCTCACATTATTTTACAACTCAGCTTTTTGCAAGTTTTCTTTTTTAATTACGTATTACATTTTTGAAGCTGTTAGTAGCCATTCTGTTAGCTATTATACTGCGCTGATGATTCTACTACAAAATACTGACGAAGGAGTATTAGTATCCACTAAAGCCGGTGTAGTCCATTGACCAATGTCTATAACTTCATCACTTGCACTTTCCTACAATAACTGATACAAATGGACACTAAAGCACATCAGAAAAATATGTGGTGTTTTTTTATAATGACTGTCGTACAGCAGGCTGGAACTCAGGAGCTTCAGTTTTGTAGTCAACTTGCTAACTATTTCAGCCAACGCCACCCTCAAATACTTATGCACATACGTACATACATAAATATATACTTGTGTTTGGGTACATAAGATTCGGCATAGCCGAATATAGCACTCTTACTCATTTTGTATTTATTTTATTTATATGCTTTCCGAATTTTTGTCTTCTTGAGTACTTTAACTCTTTCAATAATTTCTTCAAGTGTATTATAAAATTTCAAACATTCCTACCCAGTCATTGCGATTAAAATACAAAAGCTCAGTGAAAATAAAAGTGAAATGTTAAATGATTTTTACAATATTTATAATAATGAAAAAAAAACCGAACAAGTGTCATAATAGACAAGCTGACTGTTGAGTTGTTTGCTCTTTGACTGGTTTGCTCTATTGTTTATTGTCGTCAGTCATTCACTTTGTTGTAGGTTTGTCGAACTGTCTGTCTGTAGTGTAAGTGCATAGTCAAACAATGAACATCAATATGCAAACGAGTACATATCGCTCATTTACTTTAATAGTGTCACAACACAAAAAATGCGCTTTTTGAGTTAATACTGCAGAACAATTCCTGTGCAAAAATTTCACACAAATAGCTTGTTCTACCACCTCCTGAGAGAAGAATATTTTTTCATGAAAATTGAGAACTTTATAAGCGTTTTTTTTACAAAACTAGTTTCTTTTGAGTTGTGACACTATTGAAGCAAATGAGCGATATGCAGTTAGTTTTCCTTAATAAACATTAAGAAAACTAGTTTGTAAGCACTAGAGCAGAGCTTTCGATCTTGTTTAGATGATCTCCGGCTAGATGAAAAGCATGTGGCAGAGATAAGCATGATAGGTACAAGTCGATTATATGAATGAACGCTTGTATATTTGATAATTATAAGCGTTTGTATTTAAAACATGCTTATGTATGTATGTATTTATGTATGCACGTCTAAGGCGATGCTTTCGCACTAGCAGAGGAAGTAGTCAAAAAGGTATCAAGGGGAGTGGCAGCAATCAAGATGTCTGCAACTGTTTTTCGTTATCAATCGATCTGGTCGGATTGAAAGAAATTAACGGTTTTTTTTGGCATGTGTGTGTGCGTGTGCTAAATGCCGATGCCGGCCGTACGAGCGACAATTATAAATATGAAATTAAATCAAATTCACAATGAATATCAACTTTACGAACTAGTGGCCTAACTGACTGACACACAAAATGCGACATGAAAGAAACACTTCGAACCACTTTCTGGTTGTAGTAAGTAACCATGGCTTAAAAAAGTGCATGCATGCATACATACATATAAGCAAGTGGTATTTATATGCATGTGTATGTATATGTATGTATGTACATGTGGGTATTCCCTGTAACATAATTATCAGCCATCCCTAAACAAGGACGGAAAGCGGAACGTTTTTTTCCGCCGAGCATTAACGCTGAAATGCCATACTTAAACAAAAGCGTCAGCGTTATGTCAAAAACAGGGTTATCAAACAAATAAATAAAACAACCCTGATTATTTTAACTGCTGCACGGACGACATTGTTGTTTGTGATTTTGTTATTAAGATTTTGTTACATAAATTTTGTTACTTCAATTAAAATAAAATAATTAAAGTTTGAAAAATTTAGTTATTTATAAGATTTGAAAAACTTGCTTGTGTTAAGGATGATGGCCAGCGTTGCCATATTTTCTTCCCAAAAAACTTCAAGTCGGACAAAAATTAAAAATCTTTTTTTTAGTGATTTTACTCAAAATATATTAATATGCATTGATTTTACTGAATTCGAATTCAAAAAAAATTTATTTTGTTTCAAATGAACTAACTCTACGTGAATAGTATCAGTCAATTGATCGGAAGTCATGCAGGATATATTCATCATTGCGCAGAACAAAGTTGCTATCACATTATTAAGGGGAAAATGAAAAATGTGATGGAAACTCTTGTGTACGTGTGATGTTGCATCTCTCTATAACTAATGAATATAACATTTAGTCGAACTGCTCACGAGTGCTTTTTACTAATCAATGATAGCATAAATATTAATCAAGTTTGACTAATCATAATTGACTAATATAACCCCCACAATTGAGCTATCATACATGATTGATATACTGGCAAAAAATATATTTTTTATTATATTAATTGTTTTTATTTTAAAAAGTCAATTCAAAATATGCAAGTAAATAAATTATTTAAAATTAAAGATAGAAATAAGCAAAATCAGAATAACCTAGGCGGTATCCAGCCCTCTTCACACCTTTTCACTGCCAACGCATCTTTCTTTTTACAAATATCTACAACTTTGAAAAGAAATATCTACATACATATATATTAAATTAAATTTTGTAAATTTTTTTTATTCACTATTGTTCTTACTTATCTCTTTTAACACTTATAAATTTTAATTTTCACAGACAGAATGATTTGTATTTTTTGTAATAAAACTCGATTTTTAAAAGTTTTGGCATATTTATATTAGATGTCCTACTCTAACATACATACATACATACATATATGCTAGAGTGGAGCAACTATAATTAAATGACCAGTCAATTGACTGTCACTATTGAATTCAGTGTAAAATTACTGAAAATGTGATAGTGAAAAAATTCTGTTTGTGTTAGTTTCAGTCATTCATTTCTTGTAGGGAACAAACGTAAAGGTAAATAACACAAAATATTTTCGGAATGGAACATGTATAAGATAAATATATGTATGCACATAATTCATACTTTTAATGAAGGAAAGAAGAAAATATGTCAATACTTTAGTCAAAAGGACATTAAATGATACATTAAAAGTATTAAATATCATATTATTAAAAATCTTATTTTTAACAAAGATATTTTTTGGTATTTTTAACATCCTGAAAAACTTCGAATATATGATAAATCTTCACATATGGTAACACTGATGATGGCAAACAGAAGGCAATTGTTTTCTTTTGCAACTAACTTCATTGTGAAACGCGATGTCAAAATCGGATTTTCTAATAGCAAAGCGTTGCCGCCGCGTTATTTCGGTATGCTCCATACAAAATGTATGGACATGAGAACTTTTGACAGTTAAAAACGCTTGCCGCTTTTGTTTAGGGATGGCTGTATGAGTTTGCAATTGTGGCAACTGGTTTTTCCTTAAAAAAATAACTCCAGAGGATTTATAAAATCATTTATTGTAAGCACTTTGATATAAAGTTTATATTAGCCTAATTCACAATCTTATGCAAATGGTCTTGCATCGTTGGTATAGTATATTGATACTCACCACTTAAAAATTCTTAGTGGTGAGTATCAATATACTATACCATTTTGCACAAGCAACGATGCAAGACCATTTGCACAAGATTGTGAATTGAGCTATTAAGTTTTATATTATAAACAAAACATGTTAAGAAGAAGGATATATAAACGCAAATGTTTTTATTTACTCTTCACTACAGGTGAAAATAGTACACAGTAGCTTCCGCATAATTGATTTAGCCTTTCAATTAATAAAAAATCATGCAATTGCATTGCTTAGTTAATTAACAAAGTATGGCATAAAACATTTACCCGCTTAATTGCATCCAAAGCCATGTATTTTTTTTTAAATCAATTATACGGAAATTACTGTTCAGCTTAAAAGGGGCTGGAAAAGGGCTAAAACGGGTAAAAAAATTTGCCATTTTATACCTTAGCTAGTAAAGCTGATAGACTCAGAATTCTAAAAACATATAAATGCTACTAAAAAAATAAAGGGACAGGTACCTACTAGTTACATACATTTTTTTAATATTTGAACTTTTAAGAAATAAAACGGCAAAGAAAATTGCAAAGAGTACCTTTTAACAAAACTTACATTTTCACAATAAGTACCTATTTACAAAAAGTACTTTGTTAACAACAGTATATTTTTACCAAAAGTAATTACCTTCTTACAAGAAGTACCTTGTTAAAAACCGTATCTTTTTATAAAAAGTACTTTTTTACAAAAAGTATATTGATACAATAAGTACCTTTTTACAAGTTGTACCTTCATACAAAAAGTACATTTTTCCAAAATGTACCTTTTTACAAGTAGTACCTTTATACAAAAAGTAGCTTTGTTCAAAAAGTTCCTTTTTACAATAAGTACCTGTTTTAGAAAGAATAACTTCGAACAAAAAGTACCTTTTTACAAAAAGTACTATGTTACAAACAGTATATTTTTACAAAAAGTACACTCTTACAAAAAGTACCTTGTTACAAACAAAAAAGTACCTTTTCACAAAATTACCTTGTTACAATAAGTATCTATCTTTTTACAAATAGTACCATTTTTAAAAATAGTACCTTTTTACAAATAGTACCTTTTTACAAATAGTACCTTCTTACAAAAGTTAGCTTTTAATAATAAGTACTTTTTAACAAAAAGTACTTATTTGCAATAAATATACTTTTACAAAAAGTACCCGATGTAAAATGTGTCTCTTAAAATAAAACTATCTTTTTACAAAAAGTACCCTTTTACAAAAAGTACCTTTTTACAAAAAGTACCTTTTTACAAAAAGTACCTTTTTACAAGAAGTACCTTTTTACAAAAAGTACCTTTTCATGAAAAGTACCTTTTCACAAAAAGTAACGTGTCGTTTTAAAAAAAATTCCTCTTTAAAAGTATATATACCTAAAACAAGTACCTTCTTACAAAAAAAATGTTTTTACAATAAGTACCTTTTAACAAAAATTTCCTTTTTACAAAAAGTACCTTTTTACATAAGTATAGTTTTATTAAAAGTATGTATAGAATAAAAATTATATTTTTATGTAAAGTGTATTTTTTATATCAAGTATAACTCATAAAATTATAATTGATCATGAAGTACTTTTTTCTCCCTTACAAAACACCTTCTTTGATAAAAAAAAAATATATGGTGAGAAGCGCCGTTTCATAAAGGGCCATTCTATAAAAATCATTTTATTATGAAAAGTATCTGTTTGCGAAAAGTTCTTCTTTAAAGAAGGTAATTTTTCAAAAATTTGGCACTATGCGCCCATGATTTGGCGTAAAAGCAATAAATTATTTATTATTAGTTATTAATTTTTTATAAAACTCATTATTTTCCAAAAATCATTTTTCATTAAAAAAAAACTACGAAAAAAATTATAAAATTATATAAAATTTAGTTGTTTTTTATTTTATATAACAGTTTATAACCTTATAACGATAGAAGAACGTAAAATGTATCGAAAAATGCGAAAATATGTGTTAAAAAAAATAATATTATATAATATATAAAATTAATCTGTGTAAAATACTAATGTAAATCTGTTTGGACTGGAGAAATTGTTCGTTATATGCAATAATTCGTTATACACGGTGTTCGTTATAACCGAACTCCACTTTATAAGCATTTCAACACTCTTTCAATTAGATTTTAAAAATTTTAGCGACGGACACATGTCGTATTCGACACATAATTGCAGACATGAATGAGCCATTCAATAAACAAACAAACAAAAAACGAATTTCAATAAAACTCGTACCTAACTTAAAGTTTCTTTCATTCACTTCATTACAACATCGACACCAGTGTCACCGCCGCCGTCACTAATACCATTACTGTCATTTATAAATTTAACTCGCAAAAGGAATAAAATGACTGACAGAAATACTCGTACATGTTTGTTTTATTGATAAAACAAAATTAAATAAACAATACAGACAGCCACAGCATTCAGGCAGACAAACAAATGCCTAAATGAATGGACGAACAGGCAACCAGACGAACGTACAAACATGTTTTTAAAAATAATTTACCCTGCACGGTTAGACAATAAATAGGCTTTTAAAATCCAGATATTAAATATGAACGCACATGCGAAATTAAATAGACACTAGAGAGCTGCGTAAACAGTCTTGAAATGTAAAAACGTCATGATTTTTAAATGTATTCACGTCGCATGTATTATACTAAACCAATAATAAATGCTGTCGTACTATAAGCGAAGCACGATGGATGTATTGGTGTATGTGTATATCAGTTGTAACAAGCGATGTCGCAAGATAGCTTGTTTGTAACAACCACTCCAAAGAAGTACTGTTGGTTAGTGTATGCTTGTTATTTTTCATATTGAACGTGTGAGTGTGTGTGTAATATGTAGATGGTAAGCTATTATGTGATTAACCGCATACAACTAATGTTAATGCATGTGTGTGCCTTTGCATGTTTGCAGAAAAATAAAAGATCATACACACATACATGCATGACGTTTGTACACGCGCTCATGCGTAGAAAGAAGCAAGTATCACGAATTCATCTGTCACGAAGTATTTTCTTCTTTACTCTTATACCTACAATACTCAAACAAATTTCTTGCAAACAGTGTTGTTAACGTTTGTTTTATAAGATTTCGCTGTAGTAAAGCATTTGAAAAATCCCTCATGTCTTGAAAGTTCTTACAAGATGTCTTATGCAGGATACTAATATACACTATTATTGTTTAATTTTCCTTTTTTTCATTAAATTGTTGTTGTTGTTGTTGTTGTTGTTGTTGTTGTTGTTGTTGTTTAGCTCTGTAATGTATAACCGATAGTAAAATGTAAATAATTATATTATGGAATGAATTATGACAGTAAAAAAAAAGTTTCAAATTTTACATAACATCAATTGTCTGGCAATATCAGCAACAATTTCAGGAGCTCAACAAAAATAACAATAATAATACACCAACACCAAAATGGTACCGTTAACCAACAAAACAAACAAAAACTAATAACTTTTTTACTCACGCACGCTCTAGATGAATTGCCTTCCATTGAATGAATTCGGATACGAATTATCCAACAAGAGACTTTTTAACAATCATAAGAAAGTTAGCTAAAATTACACACTATATTTTTTTAAATCATCTATATACAGCCACGATCACGAGTGACTCACACGTTACAAAAAAATATTTTCCTGAAGAAGCCACACAAAGGAGTGTCGAAATATTGAAATATAAATGAACAATTTTTGATGTGTAAGCATCTATACGCTAGGCTAGGGCTATTTAACCTGTGGTACGCGTACCACTTGGGGTACGCGAAACTTTCGCAGGTGGTACGCCAAATCTTCGAAAATTTGGGAGATTTTTTTTTCATTAACTATCCAAGTAATGCAATTAAAAAAAAGCAATATCTTGTATTTGTTTATGTTTGATCCCAAAAGTATACTTACGTATTTTTCATGAATTTCCATTTTTATTATACCGAGCATTTCTGTTGTAGAACGACCCATATTCACAGATGTTCGCATGTTATATACATGCCTATGTACGTATTGAGCCCATACTTGTTTATACACATAAAATTTTTCTGGTGGTACGCGAATTGTCGGTTGTGAGTTTTGTGGTACGCGAACCGAAAAGGTTGAATAGCTCTGCCCCAAGGGGTAAAAATCTTTTTCACAATACAATCTCAAATTTCGAGTAAGATGCACACAGCGTTATGAAATCGGTGTGAGCTATGTATGAGTGTATTAGTGAAATCATACCCTGCAAATAATGCGACTAGTCCATCGTTCTTCTTAGGCACTCACAAATTGTATGCGAGTAGTCTATAACTATTCCATATGGAGTAGTTTGGGGTTAGTCCGATGTAATGCAAAGTTGGACTATGTGGTCCAAACCTAGGACATCGCAATGTTAAATCGACCACCTTTTTCATATATTTGGAGTAGTTTCGTGGTACTCCTACTCCTCTTTGGACTAGTCCTTACATGCATGTATGGATTAGTCGCATTTTTTGCAGGGTACGAACAAGAAGTACAAAGAAACTTAACAGCTGCATAGAAATACAGTCATCCGAATTTTAAGGCATACCTTCAGGAGCTAATTTTAATAGAAATTGCTTGTGAAGTGTAATAGTGTTGCCAGTGGGGATAATTTTGTTAAAAAGTTGAAAAATATAAAATAAATAAAATATGTATAAACTTTTAAATAAAAGAGCATTTTAAATGTCAAATATTTGTTTAAAAGATATATAGCAGTCTTTATAACATAGAGTCTACACACCTAACATAATATGTAAGATGAGAGCGTCAAATTCAATCGCAGAGAGAATTATGTTACGCGTAAACTTCAAATTAGTGTTATCTCAATCTTATAAGATTTTTCATAAGAGCGTTGTTAAACGAAATCCTATAACAACAATCATGATACAATAATACAGGTAGCCGCGAATCTACAACAAATAAAACAACAGTGATTTTTATTGCTGTTTTGTGATTAACAAGAGAGACAACCAAGAGAAAACAATATACATGTACTTGCGTTCTCCAGCGTTGTCAACTTTGAAATTTCAAAACGCACCAAAATGGAGAAAAAACGCGCCATTTGCAAAAAAAATCGCACCAAGCTTAGAATTTCTTTTTTAGCTTAAAATGTTTATTATATTAATTTTGTTTAAAAAGTAAATTTTTTTGTGTTAAAAATTTAACACTAAAACAGGATTTTACAGTTCAGGGTTAAAAAAATAAAACCTTAAAAGATTTGGCAAATTTTTTTACTATAAATTCATTTGTACTACATAGATAATATTTTTTCTTTAATTTCATAAATTCTCTCCAAACTTTTTAAAGAGATCAACGATTAATAGAAAGGATTAAAACTAATAAAAGTTCATTATTTATCATTATAATCAAATATTTAAAAAAAAAAATTTATCGGAAGCTTAATATATCCATATTAATAACAAAAATTAAAAATTTTAAAATCCACCGAATATTTCTAGAAAACATGTGATATCTTCTAAGCGGCTGGACCGATTATTAAAACATAGCTAACAACCTTATCGATCAAGTCACCTTTCAAACAGAAAAAACTAAATTAAAATCGGCCCAGCCATTTGGCTGTACGTGGACTCGTACAGACACACAGATACACATTACAAACTTACAATAAAAACAAACAGCCTTTTACAATATATGCACATAATTAAAAAAAAACTTGACCAAAAAAATTCAAGAAATTCATTATTCGACATATTGTCATAAGTATATTTATTAATTTGAAATTTATTTGCTGTTGGTTCAGCTTTGTCTATATGCATTTCATTTTTGCTGTAACAAATCATCACTAGACTTCAGCCCGACTAAGTAATTATTTCTGATTAAAATTCATTGCAGTTCAACTAAATCTAAAAAAGCTAATATTTTCATCATTATTGTTATCATACAACAGATTTAATTTCAAATTGTGATATCTTGTAAACTTCATTACTATTAATATGGTAATTAAACACTATCAGGAAGTTAGTAAGTTTCACAACAAAAAATTTTAACGTTTTAACCAATTGTTGTGTTAAATTTGCGTTGGTGCCACCAAAAATTAAAAAAACGCACCAAAATTTAAAAAAAAGCGCACCACGCACCAACTAAGGAATTTTTCGCACAAAAAATTGCAAACAGCACCCAAAATGGTGCGAAACGCACCAAGTTGACAACGCTGGCGTTTTCTCTTGGCTTTGCAAAGCATGTTTGTATTAGTACAGTTTTAATAGGCACTGTGCGCGTGTGTTAGTAAAACATAAACACCCCTGCAGAAAGTGCGAATAGTGAAATTGTGGTGATTTACTAGTGACGTTGTCAGTAGCACTACTGACAAGGTGTACCCCAGCCAATGGTATCATCTATTGACATTTAACATTAGCTTGTCATTGAAAATCCACCACTAGACTATAGCACTACTGACTTAGTACCTCTTTCGGGACCACATGGAGACATTGGCACCAAAGATTCACTAGTAAATTTTAGGGGCTCTAGTCTACAATATCGATTTTTCCTCGCTAGACATTGTCAATAGTAAAATTATAGTGATTTTCTAGTGACATTGTCAATGGTGCTACTGACTAGGTGTACCCCAGCCAATGTAAATGCCTATTGACAAATAACATAGGGTTGTCATTCAAAATCTACCAGTAAACTTTAACACTATTGAGAAGGTAGTTCTTTTACGACCATATGGAGATATTTGAACCGAAGATTCACTCGTAGATTTTAGTGACCCTCGTCTACATATATTTATTTAATATTGTTGCACAACATAATAAAAAAGAAAAAAAAACTATTGACGCGTTCATTGACAATATCACCAGAAATACACTAGAACTGTCGTCTCTAACGTATCTCTACTCGCGCATAAAAGGAAAGTTGTCGACATTTTAACTAGTGCAATTGTCGCTGAAGAAAGAGTATTGACATAGAGACATATGGTTCTAGGTTGACTAGAGGGACCATTTGGCAGATCACATCACAAAAACTAGCAAAACAGCTGGAGCTTCGCGGTTACCTGTATTATTGTATCATGACAACAATCTTATACGATGAACTGTCAAAAAACACACGTACATGAAAATAAATTAGTGTGCATGTGTGAGTGTTTATTAAAATAAATGAAAAACTATGCTTTGAACAAAATTTCTGTGTTTAATTGATTTATAAATTAAAGTTTGTGTGAAAAAGTGAATATAAAGTAACTAATTATACAAAAATAAAACATGTTAACTCGATGAAAATTTGCATACAATTAAATGTTATAAGAAAAGTTAAATTACGTTGTCCTCTTGTATAAGATGAAGAGAAATATCGGCATTTTATTTTTGTTATTCTGCCGACGTTTTCTCACATATTATGTCAGAGTTAATCGCAGTTGTAGACGCTATGTAAAGAATTTATAATATTATATTATAACATATCTTCATTACGTACTGTTGTCTTTACACTGAAGCTGGTGCACGACAATTGTGGAGATTTTAATACAAATTTTACAAACCCACAGTCGTAAGCTTTATCTTATTATATGACGTTTTCCACTTGCATATGAGCAATTCTCCACAAATCCCCACAACTAATAATTCCACTACTATAGATGCAGTTTTCCATTAATTTTTAAATACAGTTGATTTATGTATCTTATTTTAGTTACCATAAGCCAATATTAACTATTTGTACTTAAGGCATTTACCACAGATGGGCACTTTCCAGTACTACTAAAATTTCAATTAAAATTATTTTTTAACCAGTAAATTTTTACTGATTACTAAAATTTTTTTCTGCATTTTTTATAAAGTGCTTAAATGATTTATTATATGATGAGGTGCATTGAATTTTCAGTAATCAGTAATGCCCGTATTCATAATGAAATTCTACCAAGTGGCTAAATTTTTTTCATACAAAAATTTCAAAATTTTTTTACTGGTAATGCAAATTAAGTTTCATTATCAGTAAAAATTTACTGGATTTTTTTTTTTGGTAATCAGTAAATTTACTGCTTACTGCAATTTTTAATGTAGTACATAAGTATGTATACATATACTGCAGTGTGCCCATTTGCTAACTAAATAAGTTAAATAAAACAAACAAAATCCAGCAAATTCCTACACAGAAAAATATAGACAAGAATTATTTTGAATAAAACCATGTTAATGAATAAAATTTTTAATTTCAATAATATTTGTCATTAACTTGAATATTGTAGTTATCATTTCCGCGCATTTTCAAATATCGTTTAATTTCATTTGTTTGTGTTGGTGTTTTCCTTGCTTGTTGATTGACTCAACGTGCTCAAGTGCTGATGTTGTTGTTTATTTTGATTGTTGGTGTTATCTACGTGTAAATTCCGACAAGAAGCCGAAAAACGTCGTGGCTTATTTTTTTTTTTTAATCAACAAAGTTATTTTTAGATTGTATCAACGAAATACACCATGCCGAAGAAACAACATAAGAAATCATTATTTGCGTCACCAATAACGATTTGCTCTTTAGATGAGTGGTAAGTACGTTAGTACCCAGTAAAAAATAGGATCATCCAAAGAGTAATCTTGGAGCGTTCCTTTGCGAGTAATGGATTACTCCATTAAACTCCGGACCTCATTGGATTTTTAAGACAGCATGTCCGCAGGCACGAGTACTCCTTTTAAGCTCCTTATGGAGTACTCCCTTTGATCTTGAAAGTGACGACAGAGGGAGTAATCGTTCTTGTCTCCTAAAAGAGCACAAAGGGAGTAATCGTTTTTTTTTTTATTTGAGAATTTTTCAATTTATTTTTCAACTAGTCGTCTTAAATGACGCTTAGAAACTAAATTTTGACACATTTTTAACAATTTGTTACTATACCCGTACCTTTTCGCTTGTTTTTTTAATAACACGTCTTTCACTTTTTAAAACTAAACTGACTAAATAGAAAAACAAAACGAAACCATCAACAATTAGCAGTTGTCAAAGAAAGAAAAAACCCAAAAACGAACTGATACATCCTTCATTGATCCATTTGGAGTATTAAGCGAGACACAAACAGCAAAACAAAAAAAAAAGTTTCGATAGCTCGCTTATTACTCCAAATGCATGAACAAGTCATTACTCCTTTATTGCTCGATTATGGATTAATCCATATATTTTTTACTGGGTATATTAGTCGAGAGATTGCCGGTTCGACTCATCATCCGAAACACATTAAATTTTAATCGCAGCGAAGCAAAAACAAACAAAAAGGGGTTGAAAAATGTGACATATACACAAACAACACAACACAATAACAATTATCACTGAAAGTAAAATTTCACTCAACAACTTTTTTCCTTGATTCATTAAATTTCTTTATTGAAAAATTACAAATTATTAATAAGATATTTTATTAATTCAAATGTTTGTATTATTGAAAAAAATAATACTATTCGTTTACAATTTTTGTTATTGATATAGCGGTTTTCTTTATCACAGGAAATTCGAAAATTAAAATGATTGAATACCGGGATTTTTGTTATCAAAAATGAAACTTATTTTTTTCTGTGTATGTATTTACAATATTGAAAGTTTTGATACTTTTAATTGATTAATTTAAAAAATATACTAAAAGCATAAGTACTTCCAACTTTAAAAAATTATTCATTACTAGATGTTTACACATCTCCCCTGTGATCGGACTTACATTGCTTTTTTTAATATATTGTTACGAAAATAGCCGTCGGCAGGTTTAAGGCAACATTACACAAAAATATTCCAACAGGGTTGATGTAAGTGTTACGCGAAAATATTCCTACAGGGTCAATGCAAAGAATGATCTAGAATAGTAGCAAACACTTAAACAAGCAAAAGCAACAACAACAAAAAGCGTCTGCTTATTAAGAAGATTCACATATTCACACACATACATACATGCTAATTCAAACGAAAAGCAAAAGATAAACAATCACCGTGTATTGCTTAGTTAATGATGTACACACGCATGCATATACCCGTATATGTACATAGTTACCACATGAACTTAATTAGGCACTTTGTAAACAGCATATAAGATGATAATGATCGTCTAGACATTGCTTAAAACTTCTAGTGGTATTTGTGTGAAATATAAAAAGAGGTGACGCATCCAATGAGTAAGTTAGTTGCAGTTGTGAGTTAGTTGCGAACAAGTCAGTTGCGAACAAGTCAGTTGCGAACAAGTTAGTCAGTTGCGAGTGAACAAGTCAGTTGATAATTAAGTTGTGAATTAATAATAGTCTGCGATACAGTGGTGAGTTGATAGTTAAGAGCAGTCTGTGCTTTACACGTGAGTTGTAGTAAAGGAGAAACTATAGGACAGTCTATAGTGACAGCAAAGTCTGTCGTGGAATTGAGATTATTGTGGAGTCTATCGTGTCGACTGGAGTAAAGGGAACAGCTCAGCGAATAGACGTGTGTAAGGGTGTAAGTAAAACCAGTGACTCTTTATTGGTGTATCAACTGTGAGTGTCGGCAGAGTGAGTGCTGTGTGTGACAAGCAGCAGACTAAAGGCCCAACTATAATATGAATAAGCTAGCTTAAGCAACTGTGCGGTTACATATAAAACGCATATGGCAAACTATAATGTACTTAGCAAACTTTTCATCAAGTTTCGTCAAATGTCATTTGCTTAAGTAAAGTGCCAAACTGAACGCACATTCCGTAAGGAAACAACTGTTTGTGCATTTTTTAAACTCAAACAAGCAGCAGCAGAAAATATTCATTGATTTTAAATATTTTTTTATTGTTCTTATTTTAAACTCGGAAAATAAAGCAAAACTTTTATTTTCATTGTTTGTTTTACAATACACATATACACACATACACATGTATTTACTTAGGTATATTCACTGTTGTACTTTTTAGTAGGCAAAACAAATAAAACAAGTAATAAGGTAATGGATATATTTATATGTGAATTTTTAATAGATTAGGACATTCTTTCAAGTTAGTTTGATTGAATTGCATTCATTTAGGAGTAATGAGAAGAAACAAAATTACTACAAAATTATTAACAATTCTGATTAGAGTAGCAAGCCGACCAAAAAATTTCGGCGGCAGCTGATAGACAAATATTTTCGGCGGCGGCGGCTGAACGGCTTAACGCCGATTTGTTTAAGCATATAAAAAAAATTTTGAACCCAGTCTGTTTCTAGAAAAGTACGTGAATTATTGAATCACCACGTTGTAGCATTATTTATTTTGCAATAGCTTGAATATTGCAGTAATTGATGTCCTAAATGCCAATAAAAATAACTTCTTAAATAATTTGTTAAACCATAGAAACTAGACTATACATAAATTTCATTTAAGCTTCCTGATTGAATTAAAAATTATTTACTTTATTGCAACACTTCTACGGATGAACTAATAAAATGCTTTGATCAAATAATTGTAAAAAGTCGCCTGACTGCTGCAACAAAAAGTCTATGTAAACGTGCATGGATTTAAGAAGGGACTCCAGTAGAGAACGTAAGTTTTGTCGCAGCTACGTTAGTCCCGGTTCACACACTTCAACTTATGTTGATCAACTTGCAATTCAGCTGTAAGAAAAAAAGAGATATTTGTACTTCATCCTCCGTCTCTCTTACAACTGAATTATGAGTTGATAAAGAAAAGTTGAAGTGTGTGAACCGGGACTTACCGTTCATATACACATTTTCTCTCTATGTGGAAGCAAAATCAACTATTTTTCAGAGACTCTCGCTATCATATTCAATCCGTAATATAAATAAAAACTATAAGCAAGTTGAGTAGACACAATATTAAACATAATTCAAAAAGTATAAAAAATAAAAGACAAAATATCGGCTAAGCATTAAGCCGCCAATAAGCCGAGGGGTTCGGCGGCGACTTGGCTTGTTGAAAAAAGTCGGCTGAGTGGCTAGCCGCCAGCCGCGCCGTTACGGCTTGCTACTCTGATTCTGACATTAGCTTAAGCCAGCTTATTCATATTATAGTTGGGTGTATCAACTGTGAGTGACGGCAGAGTGAGTCCCGTAAGTGACGAGCAGCAGACAAAGAGGTGTCACGTGAATACTTGCGCAGCCAGCTAAGTGACGTGCTTAAACTACGGCGAGGAAGACGTAGTGGTAACCAGTTGTGAATATTTGTGTGTAATTCAGTAGTTTAAGCTGTATTGGTTTATATAAGCTCTTGATTAATTTAGTTTAAGTGTATTTGTAAATAAAACTTGTATCATTCTTAACCCTAATTACTACACTCGGCTCTTGTGTTCATTTGGAAATCTTCGGGTCCACGGAAAAAAGTTTTTATAGAGAGAAAAACGTAACAATATGATCAAGAGACCTTGAAAATAAAATAAAATTGGAGAATATTACAAATACTTAGAAGAATTATTGTAGTAAAATACAGACAGACCATTTTCTGACCGTGACGAGATCATCTCAGAATAGTGTTTAGCCTTGAACTTGGGCTGGTCATTCGTGGATGTGAGGAGTGTGCCGGAGACTGATGTGGCGTTATGTGATATCTCCTTTATAAGTCTGTAAAAGTAGTTGGTACGGATTGCTTTAGACCAGTAACCCGCAAGCCATAGCCCAACTGTGCGGATGAAAATCACATACATGCTTATGCTCTTTCATTTAGTCGTCACTGAGCAAGCGACGAATTAAGTTGTGGACGAATGTATTAAATTTTTCCTGGTTTTTTGTTTTGTTGTTTTGAGCACACGGAACGAAATTAGAGTCGAAATTTAATAAATTTGTAGAGCAAAAAAAAAAATTTAAATAATTATGGATGCCAAGAAAAATTTCGTGATAAAAAATGCTTTTTGCAATATGCAATGCATTTTATGTTATGAAACATTAAAATATAATAGGGAAAATAGTTTAAAAAGGCATTTTAATAGTATCCACAGAGCTGTGAATAAATTTAATGTTGAATTTATACACTAAATTATTGAATGGTTATTAAATTTTTTATTTTTACTAAAGTTTTTATTAAATTGCTTATTTACAAAAAAAAAATATTCAAACAACTAATAACCACATCATGTATTTTATATTACAAAACTTTTCTTCAAGTGCAAGTTTATTTTACTCTCATTTTTCTCACCAATACAAACATATTTAATTTAGCGGGGCACTGCTTTAGACGATGCTTGAGCATCAAGAGCAATAACATTTGTCTAAGCTCGTTTGTCTCTGCGAGCACTGTGCTTTACTTCTCAGTCTAATGTGGAATGCTGCATCCATAGGGTGTCTTTACTTTTTCAGTGTATACTTCAGGGGGCAAATTACGTTACTCGTTACCGAACGAAATTACGAAATATTTCCGTATAAACTCTATTGAAATATTTCGTAATTTCGTTCGATAACGAGTGCCGTAATTTGCCCGCTGGAATTGAATTGTTACTTTTTCACCGTTTTTTTTTAAATCTAACAAATTTGATCACTTTTATTCGATAGGACAAATTCTAAAATGTCCACTATACCTGAATGTTTAAATTTTTCATATTTTTCCAGAATTATTATGATGATTTTTCTGTTCACATTTTATTTGCGCACGCATTGAGTTTTTTTCAATTTAGCTCTCGCACAAGTTTTGACTAAATGCAACTACGCATGCGTCCAGCTGCATTTTCCATTGTCTTGTCATGTTTGTATGTATGTATATCTATGCTTCATTCAATATGGTCCAAAGTAGGTCACTCAGGTTACACGATAACATAATGCACTCTGATCTTTTCTGTCTTACCACTTTGTAAACATTCATTATAAATAAATAAATAAATACCATATTGTTGCAATCTTTAACAAATAAGTACATATGTATGTATGTGCGTTTTTTCATTATAGAAATAAGGAAAAGAAACAACAATGCAACAACATTTGTTAACAAATTGACACGTAGATAGATGTAATCAATTGGCAAATTGAATTATAAAATTTCTTTATAATTCTTAAAAATAAAAAGAGTAAATTAAATTTATAGGGTCGTATGCAAAAAAACTTAACAAAGCTTTGCCAAGCAATGTTAAGTAAAGTTGTATTCTAAAAAAATTATTATATCAAAATTCTAAAGTAGGCACCCACATTTGTTAAGACTAATTTAAGTTGATATTTCCAAAATGTGTATTTTGTACCTCAAATATTTTTGTTAATAAACATCTAAAAATTAAGCTAGAATTGTTAGCTCTTACCTTAAATTTATTATTTCTGTCATGTAATGGAAAACATCGCCGAATTATCCAACTGATTCGAAATAAATATATAGCAAAATCCATAAAAAAAATATTGAAATAAATACAATTATACAAAAATGTTTTAGTGATGTACATACAATCAAAACGAATCGAAAAAAATGGATATTCAAATACATAGTGAAATTATCACTCGAATAAAACAAATTGTGATAATTTTTCATATTTTTTTTACTTTTACTTCATAGAAATGTTTATCTGTTTTCCTACCATGTGAGAAGCTCATATTTTTTAAATTAGGTTGCTTTACTTCAAGATAATAAAAATTTATTTAATAAAATAAAAAATTATTTGAATACCCGAATGAAATTGTATTCTATTTTGTACATCATAAGCTGTAAAATGGTTGTTGAACGCGGTGGTGTTACCAGTATTTATTATTAAATCACAAAATAATTAAAGTTGTCTTTTGCATATTATTTCTTAACAAAGATGTGTTAGCCTTAAAATGCTTGGCAACTAATATAAAGCTAAAGTAAAATATTTTTTTGCATAAGAGGGATAGTGTTTCAACTTGAAATAGCTTTGATCCAACATGATTCTTCATTTTGATTTAACAGTAGTGAAATGTTAAATCAACATGAAATAAAGTTATTTCAAAAGCAAATCATATTGAATTAACATGAAACATGATATGTGTGAAGTAAGATCATTACTGAAAATTCTTAAATTAATCTTATTTTCCAACTTTTCTACAGAAAATCTGGCCTGACATCTTGCCTTTAGAAAATATTGCTCAATACCAGGGAGTCTACAATGTAATACGAAACGAAAGAAAATGCTTTCGAATTTGTATGCTTATAACATGTAAATTCGAAAGCATTTTCTTTTACAGAGTCGACTCCCTGAGAACTTTTCGGTGCGTAAAAGAAGTTGCAAACCTTTTGCAAATTTCCTACATAACAAGCCTCGAGAAAAAACTCATACTAAGCATTAAGCCGATGGTAACCATCCCAAATACAGCAATTTTTTTTTTTTTTGCACATAAAATAGTCATAGAGAATTCGGAAAATCTTATATTGGGCTGCTTTTAAAAATTTATCATTATTTTATTCACTAGCAGATTACAATTATTTTTTTTTTAGATGTTGGTTATAATGCTTGACAAGCTTTAATACACTTTCGTGCTTGCTTGTTTGCTTTTGTTGAAATATGTTTCCTAGTGCTCGTAGTCCACATTTATCCATCAACATTCCACGTAGTATATTTACTTTTTTATATTCACTTTTTATTATTGTAGTGTACCTTTGTTGAGCAAATCTTGTTAACAATTACAATTACTTTACATACTGTGCTATTAAAAGTTTGCGATTTCTTTCCTTTATTCAGCCCAGTCCGCCAAAGTGAATGTGTTAAAAATGCAAACATTGCACGTTTGTGATTTGTGTATCTTTTTTTTTTGTTTTTGTTTAGCTGCTCTACTGACATGTGTTTATCAATCATGTGCTCTGGACATGTTCTTCATGTCATTTTATGAGTTGTGAAGTTGGCCCCAGTACAACTGCAGCGGGGCCGAATGCACATAATGCCATATAACATTTGCACAGTGGGGCCTATTGCAAAATCAAATGCATATAATACATTTTGTAGATCTAAAACAGTTATCAGATTTATTTAAAGTTAAGAACATCAATAGGAGAGGAGTTAGTTAGACTTTCGGATTATATTCTATATTAACCAACTCTGTTGTAAAAATTTTCAATTTGCATACTTATTCCTTATTAATTTGAAATATATATTTTAACACGCGTTAAATAAAAATGAAATATTAAAATAAATTATGCCTTATATTTTCAAAAATATTTAACATTAAAACTGTTTATTTTGCTCAAGAGTTTTTTCCATATAGATATTTTTCAATTAGCCAGCCCACCGTGCTTCATAATGAATTTCAGTAATGCCAAAACTATAAAAGAAACTTCATTCCTATGTTCATTACTTTTCTAAAGTGATTCAAAACTAAACAAATAAGGTTTGAAAATTTGCCATGTACTACATAGTTTATTTTCTTCCAAGCATAAATTTTTTTTCTAAATACATAATCCATATTTTTATAAGCCCTGGCTGGCTGACATTTGATTTTTTTTTCTATGTATGTATATATATATATATATATATATATATATTGAACATAGCATTAAGCATTAAACACATTCACCACAGCAAGCTACCGACTACCAAATGTCAAGGATAGAATACACATGTTTATATGAGAATAATTCTTTTGAAGACAGCAAGGCAACATGGCGGCAGGTTGTTGTCTATGCTGATTTTGTCGTTGTACTCCAATTAAACTAATTTCTATTTTGTTGGCTACAATGAGAAAATTCAGTATTGCCAGTATAATACAAAATGTTGAATGAATGATTTTGTACAATAATTTCATATTATTTAACAGAAACAATATCCAAAAATTGATGTAAAGAATAAATTGATTCATTTTTGTACTTTTACGTGGAATAAATACATTTTAAAAGAGTAATTAATTTTTATAAATGCAAACTAATTATATAAAAGTGGCAATACTAAACAATGTATTTGTAGTTGAATATCAGCTGCAGATGGTGCTGCTGCCGTCTTCAAAATAATTAAGTAGCCGGCTACGAGGCGACAAATGCTGCTAGCGGCATTTGAAGTTGTGTGTTCGTGTAGCCTGCTGTGGTGAATGTGTTTAATGCATTCATTATTCTCTTACTTTTCGAAATCTTTTGAATATTTGTTATGCTTTACTTTTTTCCCCAAAAATGATTAAACTTTGAAATTTTGCTTAGCCACAGATCAGTTGCTCTTATTCTTGTTCTCCTCAAATAACTGACACATTTTGATTGATAATGTAGTCAGTTTATTATTAAGTAGTAAAGGAGGTTGTAAGGAGTATGTGTGAAATGTTCAATATGTACACTTTTATTAGTTTTACTAAGACTGAGTGCACAAAGTATTTTAGTTGATCGCTGAATTATTTACTAACTTGAGTTTTAATTTTTTTGAGTGATTTGTGGCGAAAATACACCTAAAAATAATATTACTGTAGGGAATTAAACTCCTGAGAGCCAGTTTATAACTATGAAGAGTGACGTGGCTGGGACAACGCTTACGTTCACTCTTGGAGTCCCTTCTCAAAAACGCGGGCGTTTACATGAAGACTTTGTCGCAATAGCCAGGGGTTTTTTGATATTAATTTAATCAATGCTTTTTATTCATTCATTCGTATCAGTGTTTCCATAAAGGAACAAATTGTTAGTTTGGGAAATAATAATTACTATATAAACATATATGTATATGTAGTTCTACTCTTTTAAATTTACCCCCAAAATACAACAACCCTAGGTCGAACTCATTCAGTCGGTCGTTTTTGACACAAACCTATGATCGATCCCATTTAAATTGCCCCTGTAGTGATTAACCGATTTAAAAAAAGGAGGAGGATATCAATTCATCTCTGTTATATATTTTTGGCACTCTTACTTCATAACCCTGTATATTTTTGACAAATTGTAAAAACTTTTTTTTTGTCTGAGAGGGTATTAGCTTCGCAGTGTTCCCTTTGTAAAAAAAAACTGGGCAAGGACAGGCCCACAATTTTTTATATTTGATTTTATCATATTCGAGTTATTTGATTGCTGCGAAATCGATAAAACACCTTTAGTTATTGTAATTACATAATTATAAGTTTAAAAAATGGGCGGGGATACGCCCATTAAAATTTATTATTATAATTCACGTAGTTCCACTTTACAGATTTTTACGAAACTTACCACACACCTTTAGCTCTAAAATAGAGACAATCTTCCATTTAAAAAAATGGGTGGAGTCACACCCATTAAAATTTAATTTTATATCCCACAAATTTTTTTCGGAAATGTTCTATCAGATCCTTGCGTTGAAGTCTGTTTTTTTTTTGCAGATCCAAGTTTATTCCCAACCCAACTCAACTATGACTCTGTTCAAAAGAAGTCATATCAGTCCGGTGACCATTCGTCCTTTTTAGGGTTCCGTACACCAAAGGTGAAAAGGAACCCTATTGTTTTCGCTACGCTGTCCGTCTGTCCGTCTATCCGTCTGTCCGTCTGTCCGTCTGTCCGTCACACGGTATTTTCTCAGGAACCGTAAGAGCTACGGACCTGAAATTTAAAATTATAATAAAATTAAAAATAATAAATAATATAATAAAATTAAAAATTAAAGGGTGTTCCAAACCGAGCAACGAAAAATGTTAAAATCCCATGTAATATACATACAATTGTATGAACATATGTATATTGAAAATTGAAATTTGTAAAATTAGTGTATTTTATACAGACTACAACAATTAACACTAAAATTTAACAAAAAAGTAAATTAAAGGGTGGTCCATCAGTTAATGCAATTTTGACTACGTAATTTCGACAACTTGCTAGCTATATCTTGGAAACTGTAAGAGGCAAACACTTGAAATTTTTAAAAACGGTAAAACTAAAAAAAATGAAAATTATAAAATCGCCAAACCAAAAAAAAAAATCGCCAAATATTAAAAAAAAATCGCCAAAACGAAAAAAATCGCCAAAATTAAAAAAAATTTCTAACACTAAAATAAATCGCCAAATTCGAAAAAATCGCCAAAATAAAAAAACGCCAAAAATTGAAAAAATTGCCAAAAAGTGAAAATGTCGCCAAAACTTTTATATAAAAAAATCGCCAAAATGAAAAAACGTCAAAAACTGAAAAAAATCGCCAAAACAAGAAAATAAAGTGTCAAAACTAAAAAAGAGCCAAAACTTAAAAAAATCACCAAAACCCAAAAAACGCCAAAACAAAAAAACCGAAAAGACCCCAAAAACAAAAAAAAAATGCCAAAACTATATATTATATAAGATTAAGTTTGTATTAAATTACATATCTAGTGTTCGTACGGAACCCTTCGTGCGCGAGTCAGAGTCGCACTTTACTGAATTTATTTTAACACGATGTCCTTTTAAATTTTTTTCAAAAAAAAGTGTCATTTTTTTAACTAATTGTCCTTTATTGTCCTGTTATTTTGATTGCTAATTTTTTTTCGTTAAACTGTAAAATTATATATATACCCGCCAAGATCAAAATGAGCTTCATCTGAAAAGATGATTTTTTTTGGCAAAATCGGCATCTTCTGTAAGTCGATCGCAGGCCCACTTAGCGAAGCGAAAACGCATTGGATGGTCAGTTGGCTCGTTCAGCGGAAGGATAAAAGTAATTATCTGTCAAATCAGACATGAGCTAAGTGTTACCATTCACGAAATAAGCACTAGTTGAAAAAAAACGTTAGATGGCGGACCCTTTAGAATATCATTAAATTAAATTTAAAAAATTGTGGGAGTTTCTCTGCCCATTTTTTTATGCACTGACTTCTATTTTCAAAGCGATCATAAATTAAATCTCTCTGAAACAAAACAAAATAAATACCTATAAAATCTTTATTTAGAAAGGTCTTAACTCAAATAACTACAACTTTACAGGAGAAGTTAAAAACATAATAATAAACTGTATTGTACGACTGCTTGTAAAAGCAGTTATTTTTACATTAAATTCTTGTGACGAGGTGTATTTGTGTGAAATGCATTGGTATCACTGAAAAACTCAATTTCGAGTTAGGGCCTTTCTACTTATGACCATCGATATGTATGTATATACATATATAAAAAATAGACAATATTAATTCAAACTTTCTTTGGAAACAAACACACATATTTCGTAATTTCGAATGAGTTTATTGAAGCCAACACCGCCACTAGATTCTCTACAAAAAGAAAACTTTAATTTCGTTTTAAGGCAAACTGTTAAATTACAACAAAGATCCGGTTTTGTTTTTCCAAAAAAAAAAAAAAAACAATAAAAGTTATTCAGCAATACAATAACAGTAACGAAGCAAAATCGAAACTAAAAGAAACCAGTAAAAAAATTGTTAAATAAAAAATTAAAGACAAAAAATTAAAAAAAAAGCAATGTGAGTCCGATCACAGAGGAGATGTGTAAACATCTACTAATGAAAATTTTTTTTAAGTTGGAAGTACTTATGCTTTTAATATCTTTTTTTAAATTAATTAATTAAAAGTATCAAAACTTTCAATATTGTAAATACATATGAATTTGTTGGTTTTTGTTTGTTTTATTAAACTTATTTGGTTAGTAAATGGGCACACTGCAGTATATGTATATGTACTGCATTCAAAATTGCAGTAAGCAGTAAATTTACTGATTACTGAAAAAATTCAGTAAATTTTTACTGCTAATGAAATTTAATTTGCATTACCAGTAAAAAAATTGTAGCAAGTGGCAAAGTTTTTTTCATTCAAATTTTGAAACTTTTGTATGAAAAACATTTACCGACTTGGTAGAATTTCATTATGAATACGGGCATTAATGATTACTGAAAATTCAATGCACCTCATCATATAACAAGTCGTTTAGGCAATTTGTAAAAAATGTAGAAAAAAATTTTAGTAATCAGTAAAAATTTACTTGTTAAACATTTTTTATTGTTTTTACTGAAATTTTAGTGGTACTGCAGTCATCATCTATGGTAAATGCCTTTACTTTTACTTTTTAATTTTTAATTCCTGTTGTTCATCGTTTAGTTGTTGCTGTTCTTGCTGTTGTGTACGCATTGCAATTAAAATAAATTCAGTAAAGTGCGACTTTGACTCGCGCACATTCGGTTTTGATTTTTTATTTTTTTTAATTAGCTTTCTTCCTTTTTAAGTTTTTTCAGTTTAAACGATTTTTTTTCAGTTTTATCGCTTTTTTCTCGTTTTGGCGTTTTTTTTCTCTTTTTGCGTGTTTTTAGTTTTCGCAATTTTTTTTCATTTTGGCGATTTTTTCTGTTTTTGGGGTTTTTTGTTTAGGCGATTTTTTCATTTTGGCGATTTATCCGGTTTTTCGCGACTTATTTTAGTCCTAGAGATTTTTTTTAATTTGGTGCTTTTTTTCGTTTCGGCGATTTTTCTTTTGTTTTTGGCGATTTTTGTATATATGTCGATTTTAAATTTTTTTGATTTTTTAGTTTTACCGTTTTTGAAAATTTCAAGAGTTTTGCTCTTACGGTTTCCAAGATACAGCAAGTTGTCAAAATTACAAAGTCAAAATTTCATTAACTGATGGAACACCCATTGATTTAAATTTTTTAAATTTAGTGTTAATTGTTGTAGTCTGTATAAAACTACACTAACTTTTAAAATTTCAAGTGTATATATGTACATACATTATATACATGGGATTTTAACATTTTTCGTTGCTCGTTTTGGAACACCCTTTAGTTTTTAACTCTCATGTATTTGTTGTTGTAGTGGCCAAATGTCTACACATTCTGTCCAAATTTCAACTCCGTAGCTCTTACGGTTCATTTTCACCTTTGGTGTACGGAAATATACAGAAAAATAACCGGCGGCGGCGCACCGTCGGCTTCGAGCCGGTCGACTTGTTTCTCTGCTTGGTATTGCTTCTTTCAAACACTAATACACTCATACATAGCTCACACCGATTTGACAATGCAAAGAAATCTCAGCAAAGAAACCAAAGTCAAAAGATTTTTACCCCCTAGCGTATAGATGTTTACACATCAAAAAATATATATCAAAAATAAGGGAAAACGAACGAACGAACAGACGGACCAATTGCAGCAATGATATGTTTGTAAAGAATTTTAAGCTTTAGAAATTTATTCAACAACAAAGTTTTACGAAATGTTTGCCCAACCCAATCCCGCACAAATTCAAAAGTCAGCAAGCCAGAGCAACAACAAAAGGAGTTGATTTCAAGTTAGAGATTTATTGAAATGCTTTGATTGAATTTCAATTTGAAGGACAGACTATGTATGATTTTTTAAGTAATATGTACCCAGCAAAAAATTACACATTACCATCAGAACTAATTGCCATATAATGACTTACTTTTCTGATTGCCAAATTTCATTACTCGCTTACAAATCTCATTACCTAAAATGTAAAAAAATTATGTACAACTTGCTAAATGAAGAGAATGATTTCTTTAGATTAAATAGATTACGTGAACAAGTTTCCAAATAAATATAGTAAGTACTTCTCAACAATTGATTATTTTAGTCTCACTCACACCTTGTTAAAATCATTAAATTGGTAATCCAGTAAGGAACAGCTTCCACCAAAAATGCTTAATTCCAAACTCGATTACCTTTTTTGAAATTTTTTTCTGGGTACATGCACACAAAGACACACGCGTGTACATACATACATGTGTACATATCGTTAGCTGAAATGCAAAATCCCGTAACTACATATATTTTTGGGATTCCGTACACCAAAGTTGTACACCAATTGATACTAAAATTTACAATGCAATTTCGAGAACTTGCTGCATCTTGAAAACCGTAAGAGACAAACTTTTGGAATTTTCAAAATCGCTAAAATTAAAACAATCGCCAAAACGAAAAAATTGCCAAAAACTGGAAAAAAAATCTCCAAAACTAAAAAATTGCTAAAACTAAAATAAATCGCCAAAAGCGAAAAAAAAATCCCCAAAAATAAAAAAATGTGCTAAAATGCAAAAAAAAATCACCAAAAGTAACAAGATCACCAAAAAAAAAAAAAGAAAAAATCGCTAAAAAAAATAAGAAAAGCGCAAACACTAAAAAAATCTCTAAAATTAAAAATACGTATTGTAAAAAAACCAACCGCCAAAAACCAAAAAAAAAAAAATCGCCAAAGAAAAAAAAACATCAACACTAAAAAAAGCTTCAATACTAAAAAATTGCCAAAAACCGATTAAAGAAGAGAGGTGTCTTAGGACAACCGGTTAGAGCTATGCCGCTTAGCTATATATAAAAAATAAATAAAATTATATTATAAATATGATGTCAAACGTTTGCATTTATTTCCCCCATTATTTTGTTTTCTGTCTGCTTACGGTTAAATAAATGCATTGTTTGTGCTCATTTCCAAAAGCAATACAAAAACAAATTGAGCAATCGTTCTCATTGCTTTTGTTTTGTTTTGTTTTTGGTTCACTCACTTCAAAGAACAAAACAAAACAAAATCAAACATTTTGTTTCGTTTATTTTCATATCACCAACATTCGACTTGTCGCACACTTACATTCAAAACAAAAACAAATTTTAAACTTTTGTTGTTGTTTCAATGTAACTGTGCGACAAGTCGAAAGTTGGTGACATCGTGGGACATTACCTAATTGTATTTTTGAATTCTACAACTTTATGATGGGAAAATTAGTTTTTGATTATTAGGGTTCCGTACACCAAAGGTGAAAAGGAACCCTATAGTTTTCGCTACGCTGTCCGTCTGTCCGTCTCGCTATTTTCTCAGGAACCGTAAGAGCTACGGATCTGAAATTTGGACAGAGTATGTAGAACCTTGGCCGCTATAACAACAAATACATGAGAGTTAAAAATTAAAGGCTGTTCCAAAACGCGCAATGAAAAATTTTAAAATCCCATATAATATACATACAATTGTATGTACATATACATATATGCATATTGACACTTGAAATTTGTAAAATTAGTGTATTTTAATACAGACTATAACAATTAACACTAAAATTTAAAAAAACTTAAATTAAAGAGTGTTCCATCAGTTAATGCAATTTTGACTATGTAATTTCGACAACTTGCTATATCTTGGAAACCGTAAGAGGCAAACACTAAAAAATCCCAAAATTATAAAATCGCCAAACCAAAAAAAAATCGCCAAAACCAAAAAAATCGCTAAAACGACAAAAATCGCCAAAAATTAAAAAAAAAATCTAACACTAAAATAAATCGCCAAATTCGAAAAAATTGCCAATATGAAAAAAAAAACGCCAAGAACCGAAAAAAATTGCCAAAACGCGAAAATGTTTTTAGAACTACAAAAAAATGTTTATATGAAAAAAAAATCGCAAAAATTAAAAAACGCCAAAATTAAAAAAAAAATCGTCAAAATGAAAAAACTCCAAAAAATCGCCAAAAACGAGAAAAAAGTGTCAAAATTAAAAAGGCACCAAAACTTAAAAAAAAATCGCCAAAACCGAAAAAACGCAAAAAACGCCAAAACAAAAAAACCGAAAAAAACCCAAGAACGAAAAAAAATGCCAAAACTATATATGTATTATATAGGCTGAAGTTCATATTAAATTACATATCTAGTGTCCGTACTTAACCGTTCGTGTGCGAGTCAGAGTCGCACTTTACTGAATTTATTATGTTTTTACCTTCTCCTGTAAAGTCACAGTTATTTCAGTTAGGAACTTTCTACTTGTGACCAACGGTATGTAGTGTAAATGCACCAGTAGTCGGCCATATAACTTTTTTCCTTTTCTGAACAGATGTTATCAAAAGTGCGATTCTATTATTTGGTTGTCAACTGATTATTATTGTTGAGTAATTAGTGTAATTTTTGACTTTGTTAACGGTTTTCAGTAGTTCACTTATTAAAATAGAGTAATAACTATATAGATTTGTATCCAGCAAAAAAAATATGAAGTAGTTCAAAGAGCTCGTCATTTTCATGCCTTCTTAATCATTAAATTAAATGAATTAATTTTTAACGATTTCCAAAATCCTAAAAAATTTGTCATTACTGAAATGATGAAAACTAACATCCAAAAGTGTTGTTAAACTGTGATTAAAAAATAGCAATAAATCGTTTAAGTTCGGTGTTAATGGCGAATCGAGTTTAAAAACTATATACAAATTTAATAAATTGTATTAAAATTTAGTTACTTTCCATATAGGTACATATCGCTCATTTGCTTCAATAGTGGCATAACTCAAAAAATGAGTTTTTTGAGTTAATAATGCAGAAAGATGCGGCATTTTGTATTTTATCTTGTGTAAAAATTTCATATAAATAGCTTGTACCATCACCTCCTGAGAGAAGAATTTTTTTTCATTTCTCCATTGAGTTGTATGCAAAATAAAAACTTAAAACGCGTTTTCTGCAAAACTGGTTTTTTTGAGTTGTGCCACTATTGAAGTAAATGAGCGATATGTATACAATTTTCAGAGTTAATGGATCCAAAAATTCCTCACAGTTCATTCTAATAAATTTATAAAAACATTTTTACGACATGAGATATTACAATTTTAATAGATCGTCAATGTCTCTGGGCAAACCGTTACTTTTAACTATCAGAACCAAACAGTTGTCAGCCTCAAATCCTACTAAAGGTTCTACCATAACCATAGAAAACAGCTGTTCGAACCAAACTTATGTGCAATACTGTATTTGATTATAGGTGACTCGCCATAACGCCATAGAAACCAATTGAATTTTGGATTGTTATGTCTATGGCATTATGGTTATGTCACGTCTAATTTAATAGCCTGTTTATAGAACGCGACTCGTCTATAATAATCGCTAACATGTTAGCGATTATTTATTTTTTGGGGTTTTAGAACACGAGTGTTGACGATTTTTATTAAAAAACGTAACAGATGTCAATTTATTTGGGTTTGTACAACACGATTTGACTCACAATAAACGTCAAAGAGGACGATTAAAAAATTGTAGTCGTTGTAAAAATAAAAAATAAAAAAAAATAAACAAGACAATAAAAAAATTAAATAATTAAAAAAAGTAATTAAAAAATAAGAAAATGGAACTTTCGACAAGGAAAAGGTAAGTAAATTTTCATATTAAGATTGTTATTGTAATAAAACCTAAATTTTTAGCATCAAAATGGCAACAGGACTGCAGTTTGGCATGCAATTGGTGGCATGTATGGATCAATTTCCACACTTGGGCACGGGAACTCCGCAGTCTGCCATGGAATGCACTTGGGACACGGTGGTCCGTAAGGTTACTACTTACGGTCCGTCATTAAGAACTGGTACTGAGTGAAAGAAGGTATGTATTGTTAACGGCCTAATATATGTATGTAGTTTTAACCCACTGGCGTAGTTTTTAATGTAAAATTGTTTGGGAAAACTCGTTAAGATCATGGTAAATTTTGCCAATTGTGCTTTATGCCAGTTATTATCCCCCGACCAAAAAAAAAACGGTATTATAAGTTGGTAATGTGTGTGTCTGTATTTCTATGTGTATGTACGAGTCGACGAACAGAATAAACGGCTGGACCGATTTTGATTTAGTTTTTTCTGTTTGAAAGGCGACTTAATCGGAAGTGTTCTTAGTTATGTTTGAAGAAAATCGGTCCAGCTGCTTAGAATATATCACATCTTTTCTAGGCATGTTCGGTTGAATTTGTGTGTTTGAAGACGTAGCTCCCAAACGGCTTGACCCATTTTAATTTTGTTTTTTCGTTTGAAAGATGACTTGGTCTAATATATTCTCGCATATAATTGAACAGAATCGGTCCAGTCGTTTGTTCTGCACGTTAGGATAATTAAAATTTTTAATTTTTGCTATCCATTATGCCTAGGGCCGTAAATATTTCATTGAAAACAAATTTGTATGTACATATGTACATTCATACATATATATGTACATACATACATACATACATGCTTACAGTTTTGACTTCAATTTATTTCAGGTCTCGATATACATAAGTTAAGGGCCGACTTAAAAATAAAAAAAAAGAGAATAAGAAAAGTCTGCAAGAAACTGGTGCTGGACCTTGAGGCGTTAGCAACTTAACAGGCAAATACTTAAAGGATTGCTATTTAAAGCTTTTGCGTCATTTTATAAATTATTATCTTACCTTTTGTTATGTTTTGTTCATGTTTCTTTACTTACATATCGTAATCAATATATCCTATTTTGGTTTTTAATATAAAAAAAGAAATATGTAACTGTTTTTTACTTATTGGCTATTTTTTATTACACCAAACATATAATAGGTCTATTATCTTATATATCACTCTTATTCCAGTTGTCATCGTTGACATCGACATATGTATGTATGTACAATGCTAAACAAAAGAACACATTAAATTTTCACAATTTATGAGAAGATTTTATTTATTTCCGGTTCATTAAAGCACATAAAACTTTGCCATTCGTAAACACATCCGACACATCCTTGAGTTCCTTGAAAAATTCGTAGGCATGTAATTGGGCGCAGATCCATATCAGTAACACAGCATTTTAAGGCATGTATTTATAAAAAAAAGTAAAGGAGATTTATTTTTGATGTTGTGCAAGTCAAGTTGCAGACTTGCAATTTTTGTTGCAGCTTTTATTTTTGAATGCTAAAGAACGATAGAGGAATACAAAATATGCTTTCCCACACATTCAAGAACTGCTGCAATAAAAATTGCAAGCCTGGACCGGAACTAATTATGAAATCTACAGCATACCTCCACTGATACGTTTTTTGCGTACAGTATCAACCTGAGTAGATTGCACGGCTTTGTATCTATAAAGGTTTTTTCCAAAACGCTGTTATCATTTGTATCGATTAACCTTCCAAACATTTACTGTTGTATGATTCAAATTGGGATAACGTGTGGCAGGATCACATTGTACATACATACATATGCATGTACATATGTATATTTATGTATTCACACCACTTACATATGTACATCAAACTCAATTATTAAAATAAATTGCAAAACTTTATTTTTAAGACAAAATCATAAAATTGTTACACATAATTTGTTTACTTTTTTATGTATGTATGTATATATGAATGTACATGTCAGAATAGGGTAGTCGTTTTTTTTTCAGATAAAAACACAATTTTGTATGAAATAATATAAACTAAACTATTTTTTAATATGTTGGCAACAGTACTATTTAGTACATATTTGACATATGGGTGAATTAACGTAAGCTACACGACAAAGTCGAGTCGCGTTGTACAAACGCTTTTCATTGCGTAGTCGTCCATGAACTGGCTCGTCGTGAGTCGCCTTGGTCGTGTTCTACAAACAGGCTGTAAGCTTAAGTTTTCATTACTTAAAAACGTAAAAAGTACAAGAAGAGTACTTATTATTGCAGTAAGAAAAGTTTCCATACTTAATGGACAAAAAGTGCCAGAAAAGGAGCGAGAGTGCCATAGTGCCAGGCAACATCCAATAGTGCCAAAAATTCCACAATTGTGCCACATTTCCCATCACTGCTGTAAATAACGACTGTTTTCATAACAAAAAGTAGAGTTAATATGGAAAAATTAGTAGCAAAGTACAGTGCGAGCTCGCTTTATGCAGCCACCGATTAACGTAACACGACAACTTGTGCAATTCGAATTCATTTGCTGACATTTACATACATAGCTTAAAATTTTAACTTTAGATGATCTGAAATACCTATCTGAACAGCAATGCAAGCAACAATTAATTATCTCCTTTCGTAGCCATTATTTCGCCGCTCATTAGTTTTAATATACTTACATACATACATATGTACATGCATACATGTACTTTTATATATTTTTGTACATACATATGTACATAAATATATAAAAGTATATGCATGGATTTGAATATCACACCCGGCTGCATACAAATTTTTCTGAACAAAAAGACACACGAACGCACCATTAATAACTTTCCTATTTAATCATTTCACGACATGAAAAAAATACACGGACTCTGCTTTCTTTTCAGAAAATTTTTCCACACACGGATCGTTTTGCAAAACAAATCATTAGCACTAATATTTTCATTATTATGTTAAGTACGTATTAATTTCTATTAATTTATAAACACTTTTCAATTTCGAACACTTTTTAATTGTATATTTAAAGATTTAACCCAGAACCAAAAGAACAAAACCATATGCGCAATAAAAATTTTCCTGGAAACTAAAAAGTAGACTGTAACTTCTTAGCAGATATTGTTAAGGGCACAGCTGGGTTTATTTCTTAGTGAAATAGACACTTATAAGCTCAAGGTTGTTTTAGTTTGCTAAGAAATTTGACATAAGACCAACCCAGCCAGTGGGTTATTTTTGTAATTTGGCATTTTAGTTGTAGAATAAAGTCAATTCGGCAGGAAGCTTTGGAAAAGGAAACAGAGTTCTTAAAACCCAGTATGAGAAAAGGAGATAGAAACAGTATCTATGAAGAATAATGGGATTTAGCACGAGCAGCAAGTAGCAGGATTGTTAACTTTGATAACTTAACGGCAAACGTGTGGATTTTATTTAGCCTTTCTCACAACCAAATCTTGAATCGGCAATTTTAATTACGATATAGGAAACTTCGATTATCCAAGCGTTTCTTAAATTTCTTAATTGGGTGGTAGTGTCCTGCACAAGAGTATTTATAAGACTTTTCAAGACATGAGAGATTTTTTCCAATGCTTTACTACAGCGAAATATTCTAAAAGAATCGCTAACCAACACTGTTGGCAAGACAAACCACCGAAAAAAAATTACTTGCCAACAGTGTTGCTTAAGCCCCGTTCAGACTATTATACAAGTATTAATACTTTCATCACATTTTACGATACAGAAATCTAAATACATTCGTTGCGACTGTCAAAAAATCTAACTTAAAATCACATATTGCGTTCAGACCATCACACTTCAAATAAAATGTGTAATACAAGCAGAAAACAAAACAGCTGTTCAATGAAAATGTCTGTGCTATTCATTGACTAGCGGCGGCAAAGCGGTTTCATTTAGGCGGGGACGTGCCGACACTTCAAAAAATTCAGCAGTTAAAAATATTCTATGTAAATAACAGAAAAAATTTAAGAAAATATATTACAAAAACGTTAAAAAATTACGTCAACGAAATATACTTCCATACGATTCACTTATTCAAAATTTTGAGCCGATATACATATGACAAAACATATTACATCAATGACGACACGCTATCGGCGGCGAAACAGCCGACTTGGAAGTTTGGTTTGTGTGAAAATGCAACCCTGTGGGCAAATTACGGCACTCGTTATCGAACGAAATTACAAAATATTTCAATAGAGTTTATATGGAAATATTTCGTGATTTCGTTCGATAACGAGTGCCGTAATTTGCCCCCTGATCTAATGAAAAGTATTATCGTTTAGAAAATTTTCTAAAAACGAAAAAGTCTTATGGGATGTCAAAATTTGTATCGTATTATTTGCCACTTTGATGACATTTTGCGTTCAGACTATCACACTTGCACGTATTATTTGAATTTTTGACAAGTATAAATACAAAGTATAATAGTCTGAACGCGGCTTTAGCGATTCTTTTAGAATATTTCGCTGCAGTAAAGCATTTGAAAAAATCTCTCATATCTTGAAAGGTCTTATAAATAGTCTTGTGCAGGACACTATTGGGTGGGATTTTTTATTTTTATTTCATTAAGTGCGTGCAATTAAAAGAAGCAAGTTCTTGGATGTAATAATGATCGTGATAATTAAATTCTTAATGTCAATATGAAATGATTTTTAGCAGTAAGACTAGCAAGGGACAGAAAGTGTAATTATCGGACCTGTTCCGAAAATCGCGGTCTCAAAACACGAACCGATTTGAAATCAGACGATTTTATGAGAAAAATATATTTTTTAGGTGCTTTTAACCATAATTTTTCATCTTGATTATTTCTTGAATTGGATTTGCCTGCCCATTACATTTTAAACTAGAACAGTGTAATTAAGCTGTCCTGCAGTTATTAGACCTGTCAACTCTATTATCAACTTTTACTGAGTTTGTGTTTGGAATGTTAAGGACTATGTTATCGCAGTATTGCTCTTCAGAATTGGTTACTTCTACAAAATGAAACGGCTGGCCATTGATAAAATGCAGCTCTGGTATGTATAATGAATATTGCATTTTGAAAATTTAATTAACATCCTTTAGAGAATGATTTTATTTGCTATTCTCCTTTTCCTTGAAACCGTTTAAAAAACGCATGGAAAATCGAAGTTTCCTATATAGCCATTGCCGATTCAAGATTTGGTTGTGAGAAAGGCTAAATAAAATCCACACATTTGCCGTTAAGTGTTCAAAGTTAACAATCCTACTACTTGCTGCCAGGGCTGCCAGAAGATTTTGATGAAAAATCTGCACTTTTTCGAAAAATTATCGGCATATTCGGCACATTATTTTCGGAAATCGGCAAGAAAATCGGAATAAATAAAACTGAAGACCTGTAAGTTTTTCATTAATTTTTATTAATGAGAAAAAGAGCAATCATCTTTAATTTCATGTATTTGGTAACATAATAATACATAGGCGGTATTCTGTGCTTGATGCAAATTGTCTTGCGTCATAGTAAATGCAAAATATCGTAGTTTTTCTTTAAAATCCAACAACAAACTACACACACAATCAAAAGAAATGCTTCGATATTTTGCATTTGCACTTGCACAAGACCTTTTTGCATCAAACATCGAATAACGCCATAACTATTAGAAGAATAAACTATATATTTTTATAAATATAAACACAAAACGTTTGTATATGTACATTTTAATATCATTTAACCGGATTTTACAAGGTAAAGTACATATTTCATATTAGTTATATTGTTAATTTCAGATTTGCTTAGCGTAGATTTTAATCTTAAATCTGTGACATAAAACTCCAAATATATTTTATCAAATTCCAAAAAGTTAATTTTGTCTATGAAATCTATCAAACTAATTTCACAATTTTTTATAATATCTTTTTTTTATAAAGTTATAGAATATTGTTTTAAACACTCTTTCCATCTATTCATATAAATCATGTATTTAAAGGCCGGGGCACAATGAATCCGTCATACGTTAAACTTCGAATTTTTCAACTGACAGCTAAGTTGAAATACATGGTTTCTTATGAGGTCTATTTTAATCAGCACGTGTCCGTCAACGCAAAGTACAAAATTTGGTCAACTTTTAACTTTTTACTTACGTTGAGTAGTTTGACAGATATTGGTTTTTGGTATGTTCTGATTTAGATTTTTGTGTTTTGTGACAGCAAAAATAAAATTAAACAAACGAAATAAACGAAATAAATACAAAAATTTTAATTTAATAAATAAAATGGAGAATCGACCTATTGAAGCTGTTCAAATACTTCCATCAATAAAGTACTCATTGTGCCAACCTTCTGCGTCGTCGCGTTAATGTCAGTTGAAAAAGGCGAAGTTTAGCGTATGACGGATTCATTGTGCCCCGGCCTTTATGTGTTTGAACATGGAGTTATCGTGTTTTCAGTTGTATTGATTTAAATCGGCATTTTTTGACCTAAAATCGGCAAATCGGCATTTGTTGGTTTTTTAATGGAAAAATCGGCAAAATGCCGAAAAATCGGCACTTTTGGCAGCCCTGCTTGCTGCTCGTGCTAAATGTCATTATTCTTCATATGTAGATACTGTTTCTATCTCCTTTTCTCATACTGGGTTTTAATAACTCTGTTTCCTTTTCCAAACCTTACAGCCGAATTGACTTTATTCTACAACTAAAATGCCATATTACAAAAACAACCCACTGGCTGGGTTGGTCTTCTGTCAAATTTCTTAGCAAACTAAAACAACATTGAGCTTATAAGTGTCTATTTTATCAAGAAATAAACTCAGCTGTGCCCTTAACAACATCTGCTAAGAAGTTACAGTCTACTTTTTAGTTTCTAGGAAAATTTTTATTGCGTTCGGTTCTCGGTTAAATTTTTAATAATACAATTAAAAAGTGTTAGGAATTGAATAGTGTTTATAAATAAATAGAAATTAGTACATACTTTACATAATACTCGTAATAAAAATATTTGTGCTAATGATTTGTTTTGCAAGACGATCCGTGTGTGGGAGAATTTGTTGAACAGAAAGTACAGAGGTCGTGTGTTTTTTCGGGTCTCGGAATGATTCAATGGGAAAGTTATTAATGGTGAGTGCGTGTGTCTTTTTGTTGAGCAAGGCATATGTATATGCGGCCAAGTAATGGCTACGAAAGAAGGTTGCTATTCAGATATTTATGATCATTTAAACCAAATGGCAGCAAATTATTTATGCAGCCAAACGCCATGCATCAAATGACCGCAAATATTAATTTATGTTGAAATTTTTATGGTTTTAGACTTCATGGATTCCATAAAACACAATCTTGAGCACTTTTGAATTATTGCAATGAATAGTTTTATTAGAGAGGATCTGTTTTTTACATAGCCCCCCACCCCCCAACCTAAAAACAAATATAGCTACGCCAATGATTTTTTATTATTTTAATGAATAACATACATAAATCAGAGCTGGCCACCGAGAGCAACACGAGAATAATGTATTCGCGTATGTGTATGCATTTGTACTATAAGAAGCCGATTGGTCAGCACTCTGGTGATACTTTGGGCAGCTCAGATATACATGCATAAGTATTTACATATGTACATAAGTATGTTATACACATACAATGTAGATTTTACAATGTAAAATTTACATATGTACATACCTACATAGATGATTATTTTAATCGCCCAGAGGAGTCGAAAAAGGCTTTAATTTTATTGAAAATTTCAAAAAGTGCTGGCTGGGTTTAGTACATTGTCTATCTATGATAATTTCTCTTTCATCACTCTCGTAAAGTGTTTACGACATAAAACATTTACATTTGTAAACTTTATAAATATGTATGTATTTACATGCATGCACACATACACATGCACATACTACATGTAAATACGTATGTATGTACTTACGATGTAAGGCTTAGGTATTTTTTATACTTATATGACATTGATGTTGCTGTACAAACGAGAATGAAAGATAATTGGATTCTTTTTTATATTAGATACAGTAGTATGCAGGTTTACCGAATTCGCGATCTAACGTACGTTAAATTTTTCCTCATTGAATACCTTATACCTACATACATACAACGAACAAACCAAAAAATTGTGCACAGGATGCCCCTGTGGGTGAGTGGTAGCGATGCTAGCCTCCCAGTCCAGAGGTCGTGGGTTCGGTTCCCGCCTTAGAAACTGGGTGTTTTCCGGTAATCGCTTCGCGGGTTGTGTTTGTTTAAAAAAAATGTATGTATGTATGTATGTGTAATGAATTTTCAAATAAAATGTCCAGAAGTAATAAAACTGAAACAGTGAAAATCCACATAGGATACAGCTAACCCCTCAATAATCAATTTCAATGTATTTTTAATAAAAAATAGTCTTATGTTTGTTAAGTTCGAGGTCGGTTTTATGAAATCGTAATAATTTGTTAACAGTTTGTTAACATCGCCAGGGAATCAATTGTGAAAAAAATATTGAAAATAAGTAAAAACAAAATTATCTAAAATTTTATTTGGATTATACCTACTTTTAAATGTTCAATTTATGGATAAAAGTAAATTAAAATAAATTCAGTAAAGTGCGACTCTGACTCGCGCACGAAGGGTTCCGTACGAACACTAGATATGTAATTTAATACAAACTTCATCCTATATAATATATACTTTTGGCATTTTTTTCGTTTTTGGGGTCTTTTCGGTTTTTTTTTTTTGTTTTGGCGTTTTTTGCGTTTTTGTTCGGTTTTGGCAATTTTTTTAAGTTTTGGCTCCTTTTTTAGTTTTGACACTTTATTTTCTCGTTTTGGCGATTTTTTCGGTTTTTGGCGTTTTTTCATTTTGGCGATTTTTTTTATTTTTGGCGATTTTTTTTATATAAATTTTTTTAGTTTTGGTGACATTTTCGCGTTTTGGCGATTTTTCCGATTTTTGGCTTTTTTTCATTTTGGCAACTTTTTTCATTTTGGCGATTTTTTCGAATTTGGCGATTTATTTTAGTGTTAGAATTTTTTTTCATTTTGGCGATTTTTTTTTCGTTTTGGCGATTTTTTTTTAATTTTTGGCGATTTTTTTGTTTGGTTTGGCGATTTTATAATTTTCGGTTTTTTTAGTTTTACCGTTTTTGAAAATTTCAAGTGTTTGCCTCTTACGGTTTCCAAGATATAGCAAATTGTCAAAATTACATAGTCAAAATTGCATTAACTGATGGACCACCCTTTAATTTAAATTTTTTTTAAATTTTAGTGTTAATTATTGTAGTCTGTATAAAAAAACACTAATTTTACTAATTTCAAGTTTCAATATACATACATATGTTCATACATGGGATTTTAACATTTTTCGTTGCTCGTTTTGGGACACCCTTTAATTTTTAATTCTCATGTCTTTGTTGTTGTAGCGGCCAAGGTTCTACATACTCTGTCCAAATTTCAGGTCCTTAGCTCTTACGGTTCCTGAGAAAATACCGTCTGACGGACAGACGGACAGCGTAGCGAAAAAAAAATAGGGTTCCTTTCACCTTTGGTGTAGGGAACCCTAGAAAACCACACCGTAGGTACTAGGTAATTAACGAATTTTTCGATTTAATGAATCGGACTCAAAATCAATCGTTTGTTAAATCATAATACCACTATATGTACTTATATGTATATTCATGTTTATGCTTACATGTGCATGTGTGAGGGCACGTGTTGGAATTGCTGGAAGCATAAAAATAAAAAAACCAACAATGTAATGGAAATTCTAAACAATGATAAAAATGTAAACAAATCATTGTTGTTGCTGTAGCAAAATGTGTAATTGGGTCACCCTTTAAACTTGGGTGTGTTAGAGAAAGACAAATAGCAGGGATTTCTTTGTATAATTTCCTCTATTTCCAACGCTTGACGTTGACCTACATATTTTTGATTTTGTTTTTTATTTCTTTTTGAGACACCATGATTTTATTTTATTTGAGTGCAAATGTTTTGGTTCTTCTTCTTTGTCAAGTTATGTTGTATGTTTTTGTATGTATCTATGTATGTATATGTATGTTTGTTATGTTTTTTTTGAGTTTTGTTGTTTTATAGAGTTTTATTCTCCAACAACTACAACTCTTATTCGTTGCTATTCTCTCTTTAATGCATGTGTGTATTAATGTATGTATGTACATAAATAAATATGTATATTTTATGTATGTGCGTACTTCCGTATTTTCTTTGTGATAATGTTTAAACTGCGTAGTAAAATTATGACATCAAAAGCTAAGAATTTATCATTGAAATACATAATTACATAAATTTGTATGCATGCATGTATGTATGTACATACATACATATGTATGTACATATGCGTGCATATCATTCCTGTAGTAAATAAAATAATCAGTTGACAAAAAACACTAGTTTATAAATTAATTATTTTGCAAGTGACTACAAATTGGTTTAAATCTCATGCAGGTATCAACCAAACATATTGAATAAAAGCACACATAAGAAATAAATAAAAGCAAAATAAGTAAATGTAAAGGAAATAAAAAAAAACAAAAGAAGCATGTCATGAAATCAAATGTGAAATGTTGAAAAAAAACTAATATTTTTCAGTACTTACGGTCTAATTCATAAAAAATATTTTAGGTTTATTACAGGTTTATTTGAAAAATTTCCCATAGAAATATGTCAAATAAGCGCTTAATAAACCTGAAATATTTTTTATGAATAAGGCAGTTAATATGTATAATATTTTCTATGAGAGGTTCGTATGTATGGATGTATGTATGTAGTACGTATTTTTTATTTTTAGTGAATATAAAAATAAATATTTATATATGTATATGTATGTATGTACATTGTACATATATTTACATATATGTATATGATATATATATATATATACATACATACATATATCTGTATAGTATATAATATATGTATATCATATAAATATACATATGTATGTAGGTATATCTTTTTTTGCTATAATATTAATTAACTACAAATTGGTTGGAAAATAAGTAGTTAGTAGTCAATTAAAAAGTCATGCAGAGATGGCCAATTGACTACCGCCTATGACATGCCTATATTAAAATAGTGAGTCGGTTACAAGGAAAAAAGTCACTGAACCAACCAGATGTGGTTATTAAAAAACCAGTTTGAAGTTACTTACAAATGGGTTTGAGTTCCTATAGGGATATGTGTGTATGTACCCAGTTAGCCTTTTCAATTGCAGCAGAGTCTATTAATCTTAATCTTATCTCCATTGGGAGAGTTGTAAAAGAATCATTCTAGACTTGGGTCGAACTCGTTTTGATCAGTGGTTTGTGGCAAAAATGAACTAGTGAACGAGTTCGACCCAAGTCTAAATCATTCGATAATGATTTGGGGAATCGTATGCTTTTTATAGATGAAACCATTCTCAATACATAGAAAACTACTGACTACTACCTATGTATGTTGAATTTTGCTTTTTTAATCGTCTATCGCTTCTACATACAGTTAAGGAATTAACTCTACACACAACCATCATTTTTGGGGTTTGAGGAAATTTGGGAAGAAATTAAAAAAATTAATTATGCCAATATTTAGGGTGCTATTAAATATGTTTATACAAAAAATAAAAAATAAAAATATAATTGTAATAACAACAATTAAAGTAAAAATATTCAAAATCCATAGAAAAAAAGTCTACATACAGGCATAATATACATGAAAAAATACGTGCAAAATGTTCAAAGTCGTGAACTTGTTTGAAAATTCTGTGATTTCCGGTACCAAGCCGTTAACAATGGAGGTACGTACCTCCAATAATTTAATAAATATTTGATGTAAAATACCAAACACATTAAATTAAAATATACTTCGCTTTAATATATCTTTAAATATTATAAAAAATAAAAACACACTTGAAACCACCGAGATTCTTATTCAGATGTTACAAATTCATTTAGTGCGTCAAACCCTTTTGCCCATCTTATAGCCGCCATTTTTTTAAGTCTGCCCCCTGTAAGATTCAATTCTGGTAACGAAGGAGAAGTTTCCATTACTTTTTGGCAATTATAAATTTGGTACTTCCACCATGTTTTCATAATTCCATTTACAAAATGTATTTTAACAACTCCAGACGCTAACATACACGCCCATGTAATAAGGGCATCACCACTGCCCTTTAGGTTTGCGCCAAGAGAATAATTTTCCATCTGGCTCAAAAATCTGCATTTATATTTTATCTGTAAAAGGAATCTGAATTTACATATGATCTGCAAAAAGAACCCGTTTTGAACAAGATGGAAAAAGATTCTCTTAGTACTCAATTGTTACCGACAACAAGTAGAGAAGTGTAAAATTTATTGTGTCGACATATAGACAGTTATAATATATGAGTAGAATAAGAGGGAATGAATTTTTCAAAATTATCAAATTTCGAAGTGTTATTTTTTTCCCAAAGAACATATACATATGCACATCCCTGCAAATAATATTGGAGTACGTGGTCCAATCTAGATGAAACAGACTAGTTACATCATGGTCCCACGTAATGCAGTCATGGATCATGTCATTCAATGCTGCACGATAAGTGTTCGTGTTTAAACTAATGTGATCGTTCTTCTTCGGCACTCACAAATTATATGCGAGTAGTCTATAACTATTCCATATGGTGTAGTTTTGGGGTTAGTCCAATGTAATGCAAAGTTGGACCATGTGGTCCAACCCTAGGACATCGCAATGTTAAATCGACCACATTTTTTCATATACATATTTGGAGAAGTTTTGGAGTACTGCAACTCCTCTTTGGACTAGTCCTTGCATGCATGTATGGACTAGTCGCATTATCTGCAGGGATACTTCTTTTTATTTTCAAAATAATTCTTTGTTGTATTTTGTAGCATCCTTGATGAAAATAACCGTAAGAAATAGAGATGTGCAAATGTCGTGATTTTATCGTGTCACGCGTGAGTCACGTCATTCGTGATCAAATATTATAACTAATCACGCGTGAGTGCGTGAGCGTGATTGAAAAAAATTTACTCGTGCGTGATCGTGCGTGATCTTTTTTTTATTAATCACGCACGAATTCTCACGCTCTCACGAGATAACATTCCTGCATAGGTACATATGTAACTGTATTCAGTCATTTGAAATTAATTATTTTATAATAATAAATGCGCAGGTATATGTATATGTATAGTAATATGTATGGTAGTATGAGCTTATAAACATAATGAATACCCCCAAACTAAATGTTGCGACTTTTTTTGAAGTCAGACTTGTCGTACCGAATTCGTTAAGACATTTCGGTAGTTTCTCTGAACAATTTTTTTTAAACATTAAAACCAGGGTGACCGATGACATTTTTCAAAAAGTGGCACCAAATAGGGGATTTATCAAAATAAAGGGGCAAAATTAAAAAAAAAATCGAGAAAACTTCACTAAACTCTTTATTTTTAATGTATTTTCAAATAACTCGCACTAAAAAACGGGGGACAAAAAGTGGCAAGGCAGTCGAAAAAGTGGAAAGGCAGTCGCAAAAGTGGCAATTTGCCACTTTAGTCGGTAAAACGGTCACGCTGATTAAAACTTTGATTTTTGAGTACATAAGTAAAAGTCTGTGATAATTTTTTTTTAAATAAATATGTATATGTATGTATGTATATCTAACAAAAAAAGGATTGTAACAATATTAAAAAAACGTGAGTATGTGCAAATTATTTCGACAATAGCAGCAACATAACGGTGAAGCGGTACTCTGCTATAAAAGCAAAAAGAAATCGTACTTACATGTCGTTACGAATTCGTACCGACTTCTCGTAACGAATTCGTATCGACATATCGTTACGAAGTCGTATCGACATATCGTTACGAAGTCGTGTCAACCATTTCATACAAAAATTGTTACGATTTCGGTAATATTTGGGTGCCGAAATCGGAAGATTTTGTCGACCAATCGTTACGAATTCTTTACGAATTCGAAGCACCTTTATTTCTTAGATACCCTGTAGGAAGTATCAATTGAGAAACACTACTGATTCAACAGTGCTTTTGTCAACAATACTACTGACGAATTGTACCGCAGAAAATGTTTTTTGCTTTAGGGGCCGTCCATATATTACGTAACGCTGTAGGGGGGAGGGGTGGGGTTCGAGTTTTGCTATGATTTGTTATGATGGGATGGGGAGAGTCTTTGAAAATGTTACGTAACAGAAAAATTTTAGTAAATTGTATGTTTTTTCATTTAATATGCATTTCTCATTTATTTGATTATCATTTATTTAATTGATCATACGTCTTACCTTCACATTTATATTATGTATGTATACATACATACATGTGCGGAATGTCAATTTTTGATATACGAGAATTCGAATTCGAATATGTAAAATGATATCCGCGAATACGAATATTTAAAACGATATTAAATTAACTTTGCTTTATTTTAATTTACATTGTAAATTTTACAAAAACACGAGCATACATATATACATAGATATGTACATACATATGTATATGTAAGAACCTATTTTTCAACCCAAAAAACATGCAAATTATATTATACATATACTTTTTCGTGAGCGTGCGTGATCGTGACAAGTTGTAAAGCACTCGTGCGTGATTAAAAATATTTTATTCGTGAGCATGCGTGATCATGAAAATGCTAAAAATCATTCGTGCGTGAAAGTGCGTGAGTAAAATATTTTTCTGCGTGAGCGTGCGTGTCGTGAGTCAGAAAACACTCACGTGCACATCTCTAGTAAGAAATTAATTAATTTATTTTGCTCTGTTGTTGTTAATTTATAAGCAATTTGTCACGAGTAGTGATTAAATTGTTAAAAGTACACGTATAAAATTGAATGGTCCCATTATTAAACGAATTTAACGAAAATTTTAGTATATAAAAAGTTTTTTATATAAAACTGTCACTCATGTTGCTCTGCTTTACAGTCTAAAGCTTAGACATGCACACTTACATAACAATCCAAAATTCTGCTCATTTGGACATGGCAATTAATTGGGGAATACTGTACTTACATACATACACACATGCACAAACACATACAATATGTACATATGTATGTATGTGTTGTATAAATATGAGTATACGAGTACCCTATCGGAAATTTGGCTAACTTTAAACTAACTTTAAGCTAACTATTTCGCAACTAGTACTGACTACACTTGGATTACTTTGCAATGTAATCAACTGACTATTTTAACATTGCGATGTCCTAGGCGGTAGTCAATTGTCTCACTAGGCACTACTTTAAGCTAACTTAAAGTTGACTTTTTTAAATCACCTGGTAGTCAGTAAATTAAAAAAAAAATTTCTGTGGCTCGAACATATAACATCACACGTTGTGTACTCAACGCGCTACCACTCGGCAAAGCTGCCATTTAAAATAATAACAGCAAAATGTTAATATAAAACTGAAATGAGTTTCAAAGTAGCTGAGAATAAATTTGTTGGTTCTCATCAAATTCGATTACGTACTCAACTTAAGAATTAATTTTGTGTTTGTTCTGGATGACTTTGCAGTTAGCTTTTAGTCAGTCTAAGAATAGTTAACTATGTATAAGTTAACTATTTTTGTAGTCAACCACACATTCTCCGACAGGGCACTTACAAAATTTTTTTTTATGTCTTCAATAGCGCTTCAATGATCTACATATGTATGTACATATGTATTTATTTTATCAAAATCCTTGGCCTAAAACGAAATAAAACTGACATAGCAAAAGGACCTTCAAAAGAATTCTTAAAAAGTAGGTTAAAATGTACAAAGCATAAATTCCTTGAGAATTTTATGCAGTACATAAAATGTACATATTTACATAAAGGGTAGGCAAATTTGAGGTTAGGAAGTAAATTGGCTGTCAAACGATGATATGTCAAGAATTGAGTTGTCATCCTTTTAAAGTTATTTAGTAAAAAGTTGGAAAGTTTTAATTTTAATTGTGAAATTTGTGAATTTTAATTTGAAAGACCAAGTTTACGTGAACAAACCAGAAACAACTGGCGCTCTGAAAGATGAAATTCGGCGATGCATTGACGAGATAAGTGAAAAGAGTTTTTAAGCCAATTTACTTCCTAACCTTCACATATCGATACCCTAATATAGAAGTGCCCTAACTCATTATTTTTATGAAATCGAAATTTTTGCATTTTTCGATACATAAGACGTTCTTATATCGAAATATACAAAAATCTCGATTTCAAAAAAATAATGATTTAGAGCTTTTCTGTATTAAGGTAGCGATATGTATGTATGTGTATAACTTACCCCCTTTTTTAATCAAAACACTTTCATACATCATTAACCAGCTGGGATTGTGGGGTAACTGAATGAACTGCCTTCACATCAGGGATGGAAAATCTGGTACAATTGTACTTTTTTCAGTACCATTTGAAAGTCAAAACTACCATAGCACCCCAATGATCAATTTAGCAATATTGAATTTTTATTGAATTGAATTTTTCCTATTATGCAACATGAAGAATAAATATTGAGTCCATAAATAACCAGTTTCGAGAGCTGGTTGATCTAGAAATTATTACGCCTCAAAAAAAAAACAACATTCGTAGCTTTTGTTCGAAGGTATTAGAAATGAAAAATTAATTAAATGTTCCGATGTTTTTCCACAAATGCTAGAGGAATATTAAATATTATACACTCGTCTGCAAGTGTGCAAAAGGGTATTTTCGTACCAAAATATAATAAAAACCAAAGAAATAAAGACTATTTCCAATATAATCAAGTTCCATCCTAAATGTTACTTTTAAGTTCAGATCTCAACAATAATCTTTTGTATACCTTCTGAAACAAATGAATTTTACGTTAGAATTTGGTACAATCGTACTGCAAAAAGTTAAATTTTTTTTAAAAGTTAGCATCTGATTTCGCGTCCTGCTTCACATAGCCACTCGCTTATGCTACAAACATTTCACCGTTTGGAATAATGACAACCAGGGCTGCCAGAAGATTTTGATGAAAAATCTGCACTTTTTCGAAAAATTATCGGCATTTTCGGCACATTATTTTCGGAAATCGGCAAGAAAATCGGAATAAATAAAACTGAAGACCTTTAAGTTCTTCATTAATTTTTATTAATGAGAAAAAGAGCAAACATCTGTAATTTTATGTATTTGATAACATAATAATACATAGGCGGTATTCTGTGTTTGATGCAAATTGTCTTGCGTCATAGTAAATGCAAAATATCGTAGTTTTTCTTTAAAATCCAACAACAAACTACACACACAATCAAAAGAAATGCTTCGATATTTTGCATTTGCACTTGCGTAAGACCTTTTTGCATCAAACATCGAATAACGCCATAACTATTAGAAGCATAAACTATATATTTTTATAAATATAAACACAAAATGTTTGTATATGTAGATTTTAATATCATTTAACCGGATTTTACAAGCTAAAGTACATATTTCATATTAGTTATATTGTTAATTTCAGATTTGCTTAGCTTAGATTTTAATCTTAAATCTGTGACATAAAACGCCAAATATATTTTATCAAACTCCAAAAAGTTAATTTTGTCTATGAAATCTATCAAACTAATTTCACTATTTTTTATAATATCTTTTTTTTATAAAGTTATAGAATATTGTTTTAAACACTCTTTCCATCTATTCATATAAATCATGTATTTTATGTGTTTGAACACGGAGTTATCGTGTTTTCAGTTGTATTGATTTAAATCGGCATTTTTTGACCTAAAATCGGCAAATCGGCATTTGTTGGTTTTTTAATGGAAAAATCGGCAAAATGCCGAAAAATCGGCACTTTTGGCAGCCCTGATGAGAACAGAAAACAGCTGTTAAAATCTACAGCAAAGCAAGAATGTATTTTTTCACCCCAAAAACTGAGCGATTCTGTTATCACCAGCGTTACCATTGGTGTTACTACAGTTTAACATCAGCATTTTTATCTTTAATTGCATTATACGCAAAACTTATTTTTAATTAGCCTGTTTTGAAGCTTACTACACCTTAAAGGTGGAAGTACATACCACGCGTTACGCGGCAACGCTTTTCTGGCTTTTTAAACGTTTAACGCTATACAAATGGAAAGTTACACAACACGCTTTTGAGGTTTTTTTAGTTGTAAAATTTAAAGCCTATGCCGGTTATTTTTTCGTCTTGCATTTACGTTTTATATTTCTTTAAATATTTAATGCATTGTTTATCCATCGTTTAATAAAAAAATTAATTTCTAATCATATTTGTGTATGTTAGCTTATGAATCTGGCAACACTAGCTGTAATTTTGTATACAACGCGTGAAAGTTGAAGAATTTTCAACTTTTTGCGAGGTACGCGCGTCGCAAACTTCACTGTGTAACTTACCTTATGAAAACACACCATTTCAACTTTTTTGACAGACGCGTGTATCGCATTAGCGCATTGAATGCGAGTTATGTACTTCCACCTTAAATAAATCCATATGGCCAATTCACAAGGTTTTCTGTTATGTCGTATTTTCAGTATGCTTTAAATTATTTCAATATATATTTTTTTGTTTCCAACAAACAAAAATTTTAGTACCTTATAACATTATGACACATTATTAAAATTTATGAATTGGCCAATAGTATCCCTACAAGAAATGAATGACTGAAACTAACACAAACAACAATTTTTTACTAACACACATGCAAAAATTTTGCATTCAATTCAACAGCGATTATAGTTGCTCTACTCTAACATATATGCTAGAGTGAAACGGCTAATGTACATACATGTGTCAGAATTTTTAAAATATTGAATTTTACTGAAAATAATTTATAGTTCGTTCTGTTTGTAAAATTAAAATGTATAAAAGTGGTAAAAAAAATTATGGTGTTTGTGAAAAAGTAAGATAAAAACAATAAAGAAAAAAAGAAATTTTATTCAGTTTATTTAAAATGTATGTATGTATTCGTTTCTTTTTCAATTTTTAGATATTTGGAAAGATCAAGATGCGTTGGGGTTGAAGAAGGCGTTAACACAATTAATTTTGTCTGGGAAAAGATTATAAAAGTGTTAAAACAGATAAGTAAAATAGTGTATAAAATAAATTCACAAAGTTTAATTTAATATGTACATATATTTATTTTCAAAATTTTAGATATTTGTAAACAGCAAGCTACTTTGGTGATGAAAAGGTGTTATACTGCTTAAGTTATTTGGTACTTTTGGTAATATGTGTTTTTTGCTTTAAATATGTTATTTACATGTGTATTTTAAAGTTTTTTTTCTAATAAAAAAGCAAATAACATAAAAAGTATATTTGCTGTCAGTACATCAATCAAGTGTGATTTCTCAGTTGTGGGGGATATATTATTCAATTATGAACATTCCAACTTGAGTAATATTTATGCTATCATTGATTAGTAAAAAAGCAGTGGAGTGAGCAGTTCAACTATATGTTACATGCATTGGTTAGAGAGAGATGCAACATCACACGTACATAAAAGTTTCCATCACAATTTTCATTTTGCCTTTAACAATGTGATAGAAACTTTGTTCTACGCATTGATGAATATATCCTGCATGACTTCCGATCAAATGAGCAGTCAATTGACTGGTAGTGATCTTTTAGGGATGTTAAATAAATCTTGAGTTAAATTCTTAAAAAAATAAAGAACAAACAAAAAATAAATGAAGAAAAAATAAACATAAATAAATAACACAAAATTATAACTTTAACATAGCATTTACACATGAAACTAGTTGCAAGAAAGTCGCAATATGATCACATTTTTTCACTAGCAAACTCACATTTATGTTAATTTCTAATCAGCTTTCAACGATATTTTCAAGCAATTACATTTTTTAAAGAAGTAAAATGAGAAACTTTTTAACATTGCTACCCACTTTCAAAATTTATACAAATATGCCTGATTATGGCAAATAATGATTATAAATTGTGCTTATTTTGTAAAAATATTTAAAGAACTATAATATCTTGCATATCTTCAAATATACATGAGAACATAACTCATGCCGTTTTAAAACAATAATATTATTAAAATACTAGCAATAATATTTATTCCCAACTTATTGCCCTATAAATTTATATATATGTGAACAAACAAATCAAATTTTAGCAATTATTTTCACTTTCCTATGAAAACGAACAAGCAAATTTCATGAAATTCATTTATTTCATTAAAATTTTTATTCATAATATGTAAATAGAAATTTCAAGAAAGTACTGTAATGTGTAAATGTAGCGTAAGCAACTCCAGTATCTGTTAGACAAATGAACTTAAAGTATTTTTATAGTACATGAAGTTATATTGCAACTAAAGGCATATCAAATACATAGGTACTCTTATAAGCGAGATAACTCATCAGCTGATTTATTATATGCACGCTTATAACGAAGAATTTATTTGATGCAATACAATTGTTTGTCAATTTTTTAATGAAATTTCGTGAAAAGCGCAGAGGTGCATCTAATACGAGCTAGCACCTGTATTTAATGTGCCTTGATTACAACTGCTTAAACAGCCTACGTCAACAGTGAGAATTCCGCCTCGGTTGCCATTTACTTCTATGAAATTTTACAGCGGTAACGCTGGTTATCTCCAAACTAAAAAACAGAGTATGAGAGTAAGACATTTTTATTTTGATTTTGTTTTTGATTTTAAGTATAGGTGTGTGAGTATTTAGATTTGTTTTTACTGCCATTTAATGGTGTGTGAGTATTTTTTCCTTTTTCTTTTACACCGGCCGGTGTTTATGGGTTTGTTTACATTTCTGGCAAATGTTGATAACATCATCATATATGCAGCAAGTGTGTATGGGTGCGAGAAATTGTATAGGTACGAAAAACAGCTGTTAAGACATTTTTAATAATCTCAATTACGTTATGGGAATGATTGTAAAGACTGTATGTATGTGTATCTGATGTAACATCTACGTGTATACACATATGTATGTACGCACATATGTATGTATATGAATGTTTATATATAAATAAGTATGTATGCATCCTATGTATGTATATCGTTAATTTAAATGAAAAAACCGTCTAAGTTTTATTTTAACTTTACAATGAGAACAAAAACTGTATGAAAATATTCAAGTGGGGGTGTTTTTGATAGTAGTACTTTGATATTTTTTTATAATGAAGCTGTTTTTTAAAATCCATGTTTAAAGCATGGGTGAATGATAAATTTGTTGTTAAGTACATTGTACATACATATGTATGTATGGTCTTTCTTTTAAGCATGTATTAACATATGAAATAAGTACACACATATGTACATGGATACTTCCAAGCTTATTTATTGGATAAACAGTAAACACGGATGCGTATGTGTATGTGCATATGTATATATGTATGTACATATACATATATATTTTATATACAAACATATATACATGCTTATATTTTTCTTAATTTGTTTTGTTTCTCTATTTTTCTTATCAGTTTTTCCTTGTTTGTTTGCGTACGTTACGTTTGTTCTTTTGATTGTCTTCAAGTTTTATTTCGTAAGCAGCACGCAAGTTTCATACGAACTACATATGTATGTATGTATGTTTGTGTGCGAAAATATTAACAAATAACAAAAAGATTTCTTGCCTTGCAGTCAGTGATGTCAACTTATTTCTTTTGTAACAGTTCTAGAGATTTTTTGTAATATGTACTTTTGATACTCTTGTTTTTCCTAGAGTTGTGCTTATAAGGACGTTTAACCCTACGTTTCGACTAGCAATAAATATGTTGACTTAGGTTTATTGCAGCAGTTGTCAAAATTATGTTATTGCTAGTGGAGACAGCTCATTTCAGGTCCTTGCACTATATGTTGCAGTAAAGGCCGCGGCACAATGAATCCGTCATACGTTATACTTCGCCTTTTTCAGCTGACATTATCGCAACGACGGAGAAGGTTGGCCCAATGAGTACTTTATTGACGGAAGCATTTGAACAGCTTCAATAGGTCAATTCTCCATTTTATTTACTAAATTCAATTTTTTTTATTTATTTCGTTTATTTCTTCTGCTTAATCTTATTTTTGCTGCCACAAAACACAAAACCTAATTCAGAACATACCAAAAAAACCAACCAATATCTGTCAAACTACTCAACGTACGCAAAAAGTTAAAAGTTGACCAGTTTTTGCACTTTGCGTTGACAGACACGTACTGAATGTAACAGCCCTCATAAGAAACCATGTATTTCAACTTAGCTGTCAGTTGAAAAAGGCGAAGTTTAACGTATGACGGATTCACTGTGCCCCGGCCTTAATAGTCAATGCATTTGCGTTAACAAGTATTGCAAATATGAAACGTCAAACGCGGTGTTAATTTATGTTCGACTTTTCTGTATTGCATTTGACATTTACATAATATTAGTGAAATTAGGAAGATAAGATGGAAAAAAGTAAAATAGTTTATTGAAAACGTGTGTAGTAAAATAATTTGTATAGTAATAAGTTTATATGAATAAAAATTTGTTCGATTAACCAGATATTTGCAAGTGAATTATGTTTTTTCTATGAACCTTTCCCGTTGGCTTTTCACATATATTCTTATAGCTCATAGGGTGTAAGTGATATTTCTTGTCAGATTTGTAAACGTAATCAAACAAAACAAAATCATTCAAAACAATTTGAATGTACAACAGTTTTTAATCAATATACTTATGTAACTTGGTGTGGTCATAAATATTATATGTACATACATACCTATTACATTATCAAAAACAAAGCTAATTAATAATTCATATGTAGCTGATAGAGCAACAAATAAAAATAGTTACAAAAGCAATTTTCGTTACTGTAATTTATTTAATATTCTGGCTTAAAATTGTATTAGTGTTCACACCTAAAATTTTTGTTGCTGCAATTTAAAAAAATCCTGTTTTGAAAATAGATAAGTATTGAAGTTGAATAATGAGAGCAAAAGGTAATTGTAGATGACACTATATTTTATAATAATTTAGAGCTTAGTACGTTCACACATACATAAATAGTACATATTTATGCATGTACATATTTACCTACGTAAATAAATTTTTATTCAGGGCAATCACGAGAAATTTCTACCTTTTCAATTAGACTATTTTTTCTCTATTGCTATTGTCTGAAATTGTTCACTGGGCAAAATTTCTTGCGGAATTTTTTTTATGATTGCCCTCCTTATTTGTTTTGGGGACTCAGAGCATAGTCTAAAGTTTTTTATTCCCATTAGTTATGTTTCAAACTATTTTAATATTATTGTTTTTGCTTTTGCTTTTTCTTTCGAACAAAAATTTTAAATCATTATGACACTTAATACTACCGTTTGCATCCCTTACCTACATATCGGCAATTCCACAGAACATCAAGTGCCAATCAATTAAGTTTGTATTTCAGAGATTTAATTAATTTAAGTTGTTCTTTATATACTTTTGAGTAGCGTAAGTAGCTATAGCTTTGTTAAAAGATAAGGAAAAATCTATTCTTAATTGATTAGTCATCGTTCGGGACATAAGCATATTCTTCGTGCGCATTTATTAGAATGAACTGTGAGGAATTTTCGGATCCATTAACTCTGAAAATTGTATACATATATACCTATATGGAAAGTAACTAAATTTTAATACAATTTATTAAATTTGAATATAGTTTTTAAACTCGATTCGCCATTAACATCGAACTTAAACGATTTATTGCTATTTTTTAATCACAGTTTAACAACACTTTTGGATGTTAGATGTCATCATTTCAGTAATGACAAATTTTTTAGGATTTCGGAAATCGTTAAAAATGAATTCACTTAATTTAATGATTAAGAAGGCATGAAAAGGACGAGCTCTTTGAACTACTTCATATTTTTTTTTGCTGGATACAAATGTATATAGTTATTACTCTATTTTAATAAGTGAACTACTGAAAACCGTTAACAAAGTCAACAATTACACTAATTGCTCAACTACAGGCGGACAGCGTAGCGAAAACAATAGGGTTCTTTCTCACCTTTGGTGTACGGAACCCTAATAAAAAACAGTACAACTGTTTTGCACAACTGCTTGTAAAAGCGTTATTTTTTAAATTATTGCAATAAATTTTTGTATTGTATTAAATATATGTATTGGAATCACTGAAAACTCAATGTCTTGAAAATCCAAGTTAGCGCTTTCTACTTGTGACCATCGATAAGAACCCTTAACTACAATCAAAAATTCATAGGTTATTTCTCTACTAACCACCAAAACGAAACATTTCAAACAGAGCGGGAAATCACCAAATTGGCCACAATCAGTGTGCACACTTCTACCGATATTCGGTAGATTCTACCGAATATGTTTGTGAATTTAACAATCTACCAATTCTACCGAACAAGGCCTGAAATCTACCGAATATTGTTATTTAGTAATTTAAGTCGATATATGTATGTGTAAATTGCCTATTTTGTCACAGAGCAGTGCGGCCGCAGAGCGGTCATTTTCTGTCATGAAAATCATTAAAACAGAACAAAGAAATCGGTTAAAAACTGAAACTATATGTAACCTAATATAAGCCAAAGAATTGTGACTTGGGGATGAAATATTTATTCCTACCAAGGACTTAATAATTTTTGCAGAAAAGTTTAAATTCATAAATGGATCTTACATACATAAAATCTTTTTAGTTACAAATGTTTGTCAAATAAAAGTTATTTTAGTAGCTTTATAAAACCTATATACAAAAACTTAATTCCTGTTATTTATGCATATTATTTTATGTATGCATAGCACATCTACATATATAAAGGGTAAGGTCAAATAACTGGGGATGACACTTTTTTTATTGGAAATGCTTCACTGTTTATGGCAGTTTAATTTCCAATCACATCTGAAGTTTTAAATGCGCTTTTGTAACATGTTTAGTTTGATACTCCTTGCACTTACCCTTTATATATAAGCACATATATTTTGGGCCTGACCCACGATATCGACAACGTTCGACTTGTCGCACACTTACATTTGAAACAACAACAAAATGTTAAAATTTGTTTTTGTTTTGAATGTAAGTGTGCGACAAGTCGAACGTTGTCGACATCGTGGGTTTGGCCCTTTTGTTATTTTTTATGTTTCTTTGAATTGTTATTTTTTATGTTTCTCTGAATAAAAATAATTTTCTACCGAATTTCATTCAAATCTACCGATTTTTTTTGTCGAATCTACCGAATTTGAAAAAAATTAAGTGCGCACACTGGCCACAATGCAATAAAAAAATTTATTATATTCACATACACACATTCATACACACATCTATACACATATTTCTTTCTTCTGTTATTTTTTTATTTGAACCAGAAACTTAAAAGAACATTAAGCGTTCAATTATATTTACTACCTATATACAACATAATACAACGTGCATGCATACATACATACATATGTACACATATTTTAATCGAATCCAATCACCGCTCTTACGTAGTAACAAGTAGTCAGTCAGCCAGCGCCACACAAAAAGCAAAACAATCACAAACAAACCCATGCAAACCCACAAAACAAATTCAGTGTACAACACAAAACAAATAAGTGACTTTACTTAAAATCAGTCGTTGATAGCAAACTCTCCTGCACAGACGATAAGCGCTTTTTTGTTGGAGAAGAAAGAGACAAACACACATACAAAAACAAAACATCAAAAATAATCACCCCCACAAACAAATGAAATAACAATAAACGGGCCTTTTTACGTGAATTTACAGAAAAAAAAACAATCAATACGTATGTATGTTCATATGTAAAAGCGTATCTTACGCCTTTTACAACAACAACCAAACATTTACGGAATAAAACGAACTACGTTAAACCAATAAGATTAAGAAGCCCGCATTAAAATTCATTTGATTTCTTTCTGTGTTGTTCAAGTTCATTCAATTAGTGTTTTATGTAATTTGTGAAATTTTCGAAAACAAATAAGAAAGTAAACTAACTAAATTTGTGAAAAATAACTCGAAATTTTGTCAGTGTTAAAATTATTGTGTTCAGCAAAAAATAAACGATCGAACAAAAATACCGGTAAACCCGGCAGCAAACAATATTTCTATTTTAATAATAGAGAATATAAATAAATAAATACTGAGACATACTTAACATTCAATCGTTAAAATTGTAATAATTGGATTATGCATAGTTTTCATATAAAACGCCAAAACAGATTATCAATCCGTGTTAGACGTTATGTAGCTGATGTATTTCAGCATTCCAGAAACTATTACCTGCAAAAAAAGCAGCAACAACAACGAGATCATTATAAAAGTTATGACCAGAAGAAATCATTGTGGCGTCTAAATCGCATGTTACAGTTTAATCAAATATTCAATCAACCTATCACCTTCACTTTGGATTTTTATCATAAGAATATCTTGAAAAAGTTCCATCAAAAGTTTTACAAAATACTTAAACGGCCATAGGTATCAATTCATCATTTCATGAAAATCTCATAGGCAAAGAAGCTGGCTGATAAAGTGATAAGTGAAAGAGAAAAAAAAGTAAGGAAATATATTTACTTAAAAATATCTATATATGGTATGTATACTCATTTTACGTAAATTTCAAAATTTACCAATAAAGAAAGTTTCTTAACCCATTACCCGCCGTAATTCATATATGCTAAAACCGTTGAAACTTTAAACATTACCAAATAGTATGCCATATTTTCTTCTTATTTTAACAAAAGTTTTCAAAATATACAATGCAGTTATTAATAAAATAATCTCTTTTTAAAATACGTCCTAAAAATAGGACAATGGCGGGTATTGGATTAAGTGAAATTTCTAGGTTAGATTAGGCGGCAAAAGCTACCAGATCAAACAGAATTGTGTCACGTGTGTCGTATATTACGGGTAGACCCCTGCACCAGACCACTTACAAGAACTTTTATGACATTAGGAGTTTTTCAAAGGCTTTACAACAGCGAAATCTTCCAAAACAAACGCTAAACAACACTGTTGGCAAGACATTTGTTTCAGTTATTGCAGGTATAGGAGTAAAGAAGTAAATACTTCGTGAAGAGTTTGTGATGCTTGCTTCTTGGGCCCGTATACAAACGCCATGCATGTACATACGCACACACGATCTTTTATTTTTCTGCGCACATACAAACGCACACATGCATTGACAATAGTTGTGTGCGCTTGCTTTAAAAAAAAACTCCCTTAAACACATAATAGCTTACCATCTACATCTTACACACACACACACACTCAAACGTAAACTATGCAAAATAACAAGCATACACGCATCAACACTACTTTTTTGAGTATTTGTTATGAACAAGAAGTCTTCACGACATCGCTTGTAAACACTCATAAACATCCATCGTGCTTCGCTTATTAAAATACATCATTTATTATTGGTTTAGTATAATATATGCTACGACAATACATTTAAAAAAAGACGTATTTACATTTCAAGACTTTTTATGCAGCCCTATATCGCACATACATACTAGTGTAATGCAGAAGACCTTTCAAGACATGAGAGATTTTTTCAAATGCTTTACTATAGCAAATAGAAATATTCTAAAAGAATCGCTAAGCAACACTGTTGGCAAGACATTTTTTCGGTTGTTTGTCTTGCCAGCAGTGTTGTTTAGTGGTTCTTTTCGAATATTTCGCTGTAGTAAAGCATTTGAAAAAATCTCTCATGGCTTGAAAGGTCTTATAAATAGTCTTGTGCAGGACACTAATACATACATACATATACCCGATATTCTGTTAATTGATCCATTAATGCAATTAAAAACCCCATTTAATTAATCATTGAGATCAATAATGCGACAACATTTTAAACAGAGCCTGCAATGATTATGTCCACAAGTATGTATGTATGTATGTATGTGCGCATGCGCATATGCAATGAAGAAAGTAAATAATGCCATGTTCACACTTATGTATGTTCTTAAACGTGTTTAAGGCAAGTGTTTTAAAAATCTAAACACAACCGTTCACATTGCATTTGAGAAGGTTAAGGTTGACGTTTTGTCAATAAATTATTGTATTTGTAAAAAATTACGAACAATTATGCTTTTTTATTGGTTTATTATTTTCAAACAACAAATGTTCTTGTAAATATTTGAGTATTTTTTAACTAATTACTTGTTTACCAAATAATTTTTGAAGTGACGCCATTTAATAACAACACAAAGTTGCCAGAGTTACCAAAAAACGGACTGAATATACTCCATTTATGTGTTGAAATATTAAACACTTCTTTTGACATGTTTATTTAACAAAACAATTCAATGTATGGTAAAACATCTCAAAATCGTGGTGTTTAAGCTCTTAAACACGAAAGAGGAGTTAAGCACGTTTAAAAACATAAGTGGGAACATAGTATAAAAACATATGATTTTAGTAGTTACCAGATCCTTTAGTTTTACTGATTGTGAAAGTTTTCAAGCAAAAATTTACCGACACTTTTGTTCGGGATTTAATTTTAGAGTCCAATTGTAACACAATCAGATGGAACTCACTTAAATTGGGATTTTTTGATGTGTTGCCATATATGACATGTTCTTTAGTCTAGTACAAAGCCGATCACAATATACGACACTCGTAATTAGGCCCATCTATTTCAATTCAATTACAATTTTTCAGCGTAGTTTAATATTATTTGTAATAAAAGAGCACAAAAACCTATAGCGTCTGAATATTTTAACAGAAAAACGGAAAATGTTCTCATCTGCCTTTAAATTTGTACACAGAATTGGAAAGAAAATTTGAAAGCAAATTCGCAGCAAATTTTCAAAGTATAAATGCATTAGTAAAAGAGTGTAAGGGTATTGAAATATGAAAGGCAAAACTTGAACATGTAAGGCTCCATTAAATTAAAGTTTGCTCGCATAATGCAGAGCAATGATGGATGCATTTCCTTACAGGGCCACTGTTTAACTTCTGCTTGCCAGATAAAAAATTGTTTTCAATTTAATAAAACAGGAAAAGTTACACTTACCTATTGCGTTAATCGGGCAATTGAAATAATCGGTGGTTGATTCATTGTTTAGGCTTTTAGCTTAAATTAGACATGCCATAGGCATAATGCCACAGCCATAACGAAACCAAAATTCAATTGGTTTCTATGGCAATGGCTATGGCATTATGGCGAGTCACCTATAATCAAATACAATGTTGCCCATAAGTTTGGTTAGAACCGCTGTTTTGTATGGTTATAGTTATGTCACGTCTAATTTAAGCTTAAATTAGTCTGTAAGTCCCAATTTACGCTATGCAAGTCTTATTGCAAATCTGATTAGTTTGTTAGGCTAGAGAGACGGGGGGAAAATAAACGTTGCTGTTCCCCTCGTCTCTCTCTCCCTGAAACGAATCAGCTTAGCAATAAGACTTGCATAGTGTGATTTGGGACTAGTATGTAACGTGTTTGCGCAACACGTTTATATTACATATTGCATATTTTGATGCAGACTATGCAACCTACAATGCAACCGCCAATGCAACCCATAAACATCAAAACATTTTGATATTTTCGAAACTTCGAATGCAACTTCGAACGCAACCATAAACAAGACTACAGACTTTGCGACCGACAATGCAACCTGCCTGGTTGCATAAACACGTTGCTAAGTATAGTTGTTTTAGTAAAATAGGTAGTTCCAGTAAAGAATTCAAGCCTAGCCTTAAATTTTACTTTAACTGAAATGTAAAAAGAAAGTATGTACATAGTAATAAAATAATATGTGTGTATTTCTTTTTCGTTTCAGTGTACCTATATATATATATGTATAAATAAAATGTGCAAACTTCTTGAATAAAAAATTGGCTAAATACCCACTTGTTTGGTATCAATCCACATATAAAAAATTTACAACTCAACTAAATTATTGACAAATAATCTACAGTGAAAAATTAAAATTTATTATAATTACAAAACATCGACTAATATACCTACTTATGTGCACAACTATGAAAAAATAATACCTATGTATTACAGAAAAAGAATTTAAACATACAAAAATTGGAAGTGAAAAAATAAAGTAAAATATGAAAATCCTAGAGCAAGATTCTTCTAATCCATAATGAATTTCCCTTAAACAGTTTCAGAGGGCATGTATCTATCTATGTTTATAGAAAGTCATATATGCATACGTACGTATGTATGAACATATCTCCTAAAATATTATGCCGGAAAAATAAGTTTGTGTTATTAAATAAATAAAATGGCAAATTTTAAGCCATAAAAGCAAAAAAATATCCAAATCTTTTTAAATTTTGATCAAATAATAAATAGTAAACAATATTCCTAAAGAAAACAGCTGTTGCTGAAACAGTTATGTATACCACAGCAATAACAAAACTTAATACTGAAAATAAAAACAAAAGCGCTGTTAAAAGTACTGTCTGTGTGTGTGTGTATGTAATAAAATGTAAGGCAAAACCAAAGGCAAAATAAACTTGCTCCTATGATCAGCTAAAATAACAGAAGCCAGCCGACAACTTTAGTATAAAATGTTACGTGAAGAGCAATAAGCGACAAGTAGCCGCAAGTAAAAAGTGTAACAATCTAATTAAATCTAATGCGAAATGTCAAGTGTTCATGTACCTTAATAAATATATTTACAATGTTGAAAGAAAATTTTTGTGAAAAAATGTGTTCATTTTCTTAATTGGAAAATAAAAATAAACAAAGTTTTAAGATTTTAAAATTTAAATTGTAAGGAAATACCTGTGTGTGTGTACCTACTTATGTACAAATTTTTAAAAACTAAATTTTTCAAGATAAGTAAAGCCAATTCATTATCGTGCTAAAATATCATTTAATCAATCGTTTTTTAAAGTAAGTTCAAGGCAACTACAATAATAATTACGTACATTGTATTTACATTTATATGTATGTGTTTATAACAGTTTATTTATCTAAAAATAAGGAAATATGTACATACATATGTATGTACTAAAATATGAAGTAATTTACATAAAAATTACACTGGCATAAAAAAGTGTATTTAAAATTAATACCTATGTATTAAAATTTTTGACAAAAGCAAAATAAAATCCCTCATTAAACTATAAAAAACACAACTACGTAAGAAAAGCAAAAAACTAACATTAAAAAGGAAAAGCAAAATAAAACTTACATGAAAAATCTAAACCAAAAGAAAAAAAACAAAGCAAAATCAAAACATAATCACATACATAGATGCATAAGTATGTGCTCTCTACTCTCATTTTACTTAACAGAGATCAACAAACAATTTCAGAGTACTGTTAAGTTAACAGCAATAAGCAGCAAGCAACAGTTTAGGTCAAAAGTGTGGTATACGCATAAGGAAAAGTACTAAGTGTAAATATAAAATCATTATAAAAACTTAAAATTATCGAAAAATTGTGTTCACTAAGATTAATAAATAAATAAACGAAACCGAAACTACTGAAAAATTGTGTTCATTACCTTAAAAAATAAGTAAAAAAAAAATTAACAGCAATTAAAAAAGTGCAATAACTATTTTATTTAAAAAAAAACTAACTTACCTATATGAAATAAAATAAAAAAGTTGCTGCTAATAAAATTTTCGTTGAAAAAGTGCTAAATTGAGCAAGAAATATGCCTCTAAAAATGTTTGCCACTAAAAAAATTAAATTAAAAAAATAACAAATAACAATAACAAACTAATTTTCAAATTATGAAAATAATGAAAATACCTGCAAATTAACGTAAAAAAGTTTCGGTTCTTTAATTTTTACGTTAAAAAATAAATACTTATATAAATACCCATCTTAAATATTTACCTCCCAGTCCGAGGCGTACAATTTTAATAACCTAAACTCTGCCACTGAAAATGTCTACTGGTCGCCGTTTAGCTAAACGTTCTATAATCGGCACTAAAGTTTGCGCTCCGGGCCCCGATGGCCTTTGGTATTCGGGTGTTATACAAGACGTTAAAACACCACCTTCAGCTACCGTAACTACAGCTGGAACTACGGACAATACATCTACCCAAGCTAAATATATAGTACGTTTCGATTTCAAAACGCAAGACAGTGTTATGGAGCCGCGTCGTGCTGTCAGTGTGCATATAAGCCCAGCTCAATCGTTACGTCGTAATGCTATGATTAAAGAATTTGTTGAATCGGATTTAATAGGACCGGGTTTTCGTTCGATAATGGGTATTCAACTGCAGCCGGGTCAACGAGTCTTTTTGACTCACAATGGCCGTGAAATCTCCGGAGATGTGTTGATGCATGTCAGCGAAAAGGATGAAGTTCTGGTGAAAATAACCACCATTGGAAATGAGGTAAGTGAGAAATTCTTTTTCCCCAAAAAGTATCTTAATGTTTTAATTTTTTTAAGAAAATGGATAAATTTGTTTAACTTCAAAGCGAAATCCTTCATTAAGCGGTCCATTCAGTACATAATATTATTGCCCGATTTTCCTGACAGTGAAAAAGTAAACAACATTGAACACCGTTGCCACGATATTACACAATTGTCTTGATTGTACAATAAAAATCAAGTCTTTTTATATTTTCCAATATATTGTGCCACCTTCTAATATGGCACATAATACGAAAATTGCACAATTATATTGCAAGTGAGTAAGGCCGCTAGGAATTATATTTAGTATTTATAACAAAATGTGGGTGGTTGTTGGCCTTTGTAGTCACAGCTGTAATGCCAGTCTGTCTCTGCAAGCATTTTGCTGTCAATCTATGATGCACTCGTTTTTCTTTTAACACACTGTACTCGTACTCGTTTTCTTATTCGTGGTGTACCTAATTCTTATTGCTGTAGTCGATTATTAAACAATTTGTTAACAAAAGCCATGGCATTTGCAAAAAAAAAAAAAAATAAAAAAAAGGACCTTGGCAAATAAAGGGTGTCCCAACAAGAATACAAGATTTAAATTTTAAATAAAACACAGATATTTAAAAAAAAATCTTGAAACTTTATTATATCGTAAAGTAGACAAAATGAGGTTATGTGTTTAACAACAAATCGGGCAGATGGCCGCCGCGGCTTTGCTGTCACACACTCGATCTTTTAATGAAATTTTCAATGGCCGTTTTGCATAAATGCTGCGGTATTTCATTAATGCAGCGTCCAATTTCCTCTTTTAAAGCTTGAGTCGTCGTCGGCTTATTCGCGTAAACCACCGACTTCAAAAAACCCCAAAGAAAAAAGTCTAATGGTGTTAAATCGCACGATCTAGGCGGCCAATTCTGGTCTCCAAAACGCGAAATAACACGACCGGAAAATGACTGATGTAGCAATTGAATTGTTTATCTGGCTGTATGACATGTGGCGCCGTCTTGTTGAAACCACATGCCCTCCACATTCATTTCTTCAATTCTAGGCACGAAAAAACTGGTTATCATTTCACGATACCGAACACCATTGACTGTTTGCGCTTGACCTGCGTTTGAGCGACATCATCACGTACAGCTGCGACATTTTCGTTCAATCGACCTGGTCGAAGGCGCGTTGTTGTCTTTACATCACTAACAGATCCAGTTTCGGCAAATTTATCCATTAATCTCTTTACAGTTGACTCTTTTGGAGTATTATTGTGACCCCAAATTGATCGCAAATTTGCGAACTGTAGCCGCAAAACTTTCACCATTTTGGTAAAACAATTTCACAATGAGAATGCGTTGTTCATTCGTGTAGCGCTCCATTTTTACTAACATCGTACCTTCTACTAGCAAACAATAACAATTGTTCAAATGTCAAACAAAGACACTTCGAATGTCGCCAAATTTAAATCTTGCGTTCTTGTTGGGACACCCTTTATATTGGTATCTATGTCAAGGCTAAATTGCTTCGCAAAGGTTTGCAAAAAAAAAAAAGAAAGAAACTACAAATAAAAGTTGCATAGCATACGAGTGTAAAAATAGTAAAAAAAAGTGTTAAGTTTGAATGCAGTATTTCTTTTTTCGGACATTTCTATTGTTTTGTAAATATGTAGGTACATATCTAGCCATAACCGCTAAAATAGCTTAAGCGACACATTTTTTGGACTTCGTTGTTTTGACGAAACTCGACTATTTACGATAGCAACTGATCGTTTTTGGTCAAAAATTGAAGTTTGAAAATTGTGTCGCTTAAGCTATTTTTGCGGTTGTGGCACAATATCGAGCCATAACCGCTAAAATAGCTTAAGCGACACATTTTTCAGACTTCGTTTTTTTTTTGACGAAAATCGACTATTTACGATCGCAAATAACCAATTTTGGTCAAAAATTGAACTACGAAAATTATGTCGCTTAAGCTATTTTGGCGGTTATATCGCGTTATGTGCTTTGCATTATTATTTTAGTAAAGTTTCAATGTAACCATTTGAGCAGGATTGTTTTTAGTTCAAACTAAATGTAATAAGAAGTTGATACATATCGTTATCTAAAATGCAAAATCAGGTAACTACACATTTTTAAATTTTATAAAATTTAAATTATATAAAATTTTATAAAATACAAAATCTCATAACTACACTTTTTTAAATTTTATAAGAGAGAAAAAAACTAAAGAAAACCGGCAACAATTATATTTTATTGACAATCTCTTACTAATCTCTAAAGGCAGAATTAGTTTGTACGTGCTGTTCTGTTCTGAATCAGCTGTTTTGTTTCTGTTGAGTTGAAAATCCGTATGTGTGGTTGGGTTTTTAAATGAATGGAGGATGTTAATATTAGTGAATTGTTGTCGGCAAAAAGTAGACAAGTGACAAAATTTACTGCCGTCTTGATGTGACGTCGACGTCTCCATTCATAATAAGGAGGATTTTGTATGTATACATATTGTACTTTAAAACAAAAGTGGAAATAAAAATGTCTCGTATGTTTTCATAAAAAATTCATTATATTAATTTGAGTCTTTATTCACGGTAAAAATAATCAAATTGTTAATCTAACCACAAACAGTTTTTGATCTCTACTGAAAATTTTAAAATTTTGAGTTAATACCCTCTTATTGATTAAGTGCCCTATCGGAAATTTGGATAACTTTAAACTAACTTTAAGCTAACTATTTCGCAACTAGTACTGGGGCCTAATTCCCATATTCGATTGCGAGCGAGTTATTACTCGAATGTGCGAGTTTTTTAACTTTTGGGATTTTCGCATTCGGTTTCGAGTAACACATATCGAAATTTCTAATGACAGCATTCGATAACGTGCATACATTCGAATGCAACCGTTCGTGTTTTTACTCGCAAGCAAAAAGGCATTCGAAATCATGTTTAACATAGAAAAAGCGAAGAAACAGAAAATTCATGTTCAATATTTGAATTATTTATTTATAAATGAATGAATGCACAAATGTACATACTTATAAAAAAATACAAATTAAAGAATTTCTTATTGACTTTAAATATGTATAACAAAACACACTGACTTGGCAAATAATGTTTTGCCTAAGAGTTGTTGGGGAAAGTAAAAAAAATCAACTAACTCTGGGAGCATCTAAATAACAAATTAACTGCTTCTAATCAACCAATAAGATAATTGAAAATGTGACTAGTGCTCTATTCTCTAGCTTTACACTAATTTATTATTATTAAGTTATTAATTAAATTAAAATGAAAATAACATTTATGTATATTCGTTTCTTTTTTCTGCATATAAGTGTGTATGTACTAGTGTCCTGCACAAGAGTATTTATAAGACTTTTCAAGACATGAGAGATTTTTTCCAATGTTTTACTACAGCGAAATATTCTAAAAGAATCGCTAAACAACACTGTTGGTAAGACAAACAACCGAAAAAATTACTTGCCAACAGTGTTGCTTAGCGATTCTTTTAGAATATTTCGCTGTAGTAAAGCATTTGAAAAAAATTTCTCATGTCTTGAAAGGTCTTATAAAGTCTTGTGCCGGACACTAGTATCTACGTACATACATATGTTTTTGCACACATACATATATACAAACATATGCTTTTGCTTACAACTTATTCAGTGTTGTGAAATGAATTTATATATAAATATATTTGCCTTTTTCCAACACTAAAACGAAAACTCGATTCGCATGGTAGCGAGTGACATCATCGGAAAATTTTTTGCCATCGAAATTAATTTCTATTCGAATGCAATTCCGATCACGAGTGCATGAATTAGGCCCCTGACTACACTTGGATTACTTTGCAATGTAATCAACTGACTCTTTTAACATTGCGATGTCCTAGGCTGTAGTCCATTGTCTCACTAGGCACTACTTTAAGCTAACTTAAAGTTGACTTTTTTAAATAACCTGGAAGTCAGTAAATTAAAAAAAAAAATTTTCTGTGGCTCGAACATGAAACATCACACGTTGTGTACCCAACGCGCTACCACTCGGCTAAGCTGCCATCTAAAATAATAACAGCAAAATGTTAATATAAAACTGAAATGAGTTTTAAAGTAGCTGAGAATAAATTTGTTGGCTCTCACCAAATTCGATTACGTACTCAACTTTAGAATTAATATTGGGTTTGTTCTGGATGACTTTGCAGCTAGCTTTTAAGGCTCAATCAGACGTGACATAACCATAGCCATAGAGAGCAGCCGTTCGAACCAAACTAATGGGCAACACTGTATTCGATTATACGTGACTCGCCATAACGCCATAATTCTCACCATAGAAACCAATTGAATTTTGGTTTGGTTATGGTTATGGCGTTATGGCTATGTCACGTCTAATTTAAGCTTTAGTCAGTCTAAGGGCTAATAAATTAGTGCAAGTTAATCTCTTTTTTTGGTTTAAAATGTGTTTAAGCCAGCAAAGCTATAAATCAGTGCAGTATTTAAACCATCTGTAAACGCATAAAATCGGGCGTTTAAACTATCAATATAAGCCATATGATTTTATTGCTTACAGACCATATGTTTTGCATTTAAAGAGCACTCAACTTTTTTTTCCAAGATTCTACTTTTTCTTCAGATCTTGTTCAGTTTCTTTTCTTACACTCTATTGTTCTTTTATACTATTCTATTCTGCCAATAATATATATAATTTCTTTCTCAGTAAAATTTGGCTATTTTTAATTAAATTTTATTAAATTTTTTGCCTTTTTGATTGTGCAAGGAACTGATAGCCTTCCGCAAAACAGCTGTTTTTTGATATTTATTCTAGTGCTGCCACAATATAATTTTTTAAACTGCAAATAAAGTATGGTTCACTGATTTACTCCTGTTGAGTTTAAACCATATATAAATTGAAGTTTAGTTCAACTAAACCAGCGTTTAAGCTTCAACTGATCTATTAGCCCTAAGAAAAGTTTACTATAAGTTAACTATTTTTGTAGTCAACCACACATTCTCCGACAGGGTGCGATAAGTATGTCGATGTGTATTTTAACATCTCGTTACCTTAATATAGAAAGGCCCTAACTTACGAATTTTTTGAAATCGAGTTTTTTTTTTGTATATTTCTATATTTCAAAAAAATAACAAGTTAGGTAATTTCTATATTTTAAGGTAACGATATGTATGTACGTATGTATGTAAATATGTATGTATGTTGTATTTCAATATAATTTTTATTGTTCATATTGGTGTCGTGCTCGTATGAAAAGTGTTTTTTTTCATTCGTTGCCGTATTTGTAAATATTTTATATGTCACTTTGCATGTCGTACAAAGTGTCAACAACAAATTACGTCAGAACAGAAGATGAAAAAAGAGCGATTAAAAAAAATAAAATTATGAATCTACATACATACATACTTACATACATACATACATACATACATACATAAATAGAGCAAGTAATATTTATTACATGACCGCAGGTCAATTTCGTATATTCCCCTCCAAGGTTTAATTAAGGCTGGTACCTACTAGTGTTGTTAATTATTCGTCTTTTATGTTTGTTCTAATGAAAGTTCATAATTTTTTTCTTGTTCGAACAGACGAATAATTATGAACTTTTATTCGAATATTCGAACGAACAAAGAATAAAAAAATATATTCGAATAATCTTAAAAAAGTTTGCAAAAAACGACACGTATTTGTATTAGATTAATTTTTTTATTAACAAACGAAAAATATTTCATTACACTAGAAAAAGAAATAATTTCAATAACAAATTTAGGAATATTAATAAAAAAAACTTTAAAATTTTAAGAACCTTTGCCGCAGTTGACCCTGTGGCATAGATAAGAACTCTATGTTCCACTTATACTATTGAAGTAACAGAATCGCAAAAAATAAAAGATTAAATTAAAAAAATTATGATAAATTCCAATCGACTAGACCGGTTTTCTTCAAGTATAAATTAGAAGATATACGATCATGTCACCATTCAAATGAAAACGAAGCAAAATTAAAATCGGTCAAGACGCTGGGGAGATACGGCGTCAAAGACACGCAGATCAACAGAATATATTTAAAAAATGTGATATATTCTAAACGCCTGGACAGATTTTCTTTAAACATATCTAAGAACACTCTCGAACAAGTCATTTTTTATTTTATTTTTAAAGAGAAGTAACAATCAGGCAATGATTGCCTACTACTATTATAAGGAAAGGGATAGTAACAGAAAAGATAGGTGGTGAAGGAATAGGTAGAGGAATGCTCCTTTCTTATAGCTCTGCTTTTTGCACGTTTTTTTTTTTTTATTAATGTAGTGCTGCAGCGCCTCTGGCGTTAGTGAGTGGTATTAATTTGTTTGAAGCTGTGTTAAGTAGCAGTTTAGTACTTATTTTACTTCGCCGATGATTCTGCTACACAACGAAGGGTGGTGCTCTGGTGTTACATTAGGATTAGTATCTCTTATTGAAGTCGGTATAGTTCAGTGACCAGTGACTATGCCTTCATCAATTGAACTTTTCTACAACAACTGATAGAAAGGGACAGTAATGCGCATCAGAAAAATGCGTGGTGTTGTTATTTAATGACTGTCTGATAGCGAGCTCGATTCTAAAACCTTCGTTTTGTAGTCAACGTGCTAACTTCTTCAGCCAATGCCACCCTCAAACAGGAAAACTGTTTGGTCTGTACGTCGACTCGTACATACAAATAGATACACAGACACAAACTACATACAAACTTATAACACCCCATTTTTGTCGAGAGTTAAAAACTGAAACGAAATTAGTTAAAAAGTATAGGTATTTACACACATTTACAAACATTTTTAATATGTTATTAATTTTTTGGAAAAAATCATTTAAAAACCGCAGATAACCCAAAAAATCTTTTTATACAAGTAGTTAAGGAAATTGTTCGAATATTCGAATGTTCGACAAAAATGATTCGAATAATTTTTTATTCTAAATTGAAAATTTTTGTTCGTTCGAACAAATATGATAAAAATTTGTTCGAATATTCGAATAATTTTTGTTCGAATGACAACACTAGTACCTACCCACTATTCTACACAATAGTGCGACTTTTGAGAAAATACAACCCTGGTATGATGGAGTCTATTAAAAAATAGACAATAAGAATTCATTAGTTCAGGGTTTAAGAAATTACAACTCTTATCTTCAAATACCTGAAGTCAGCGATGCCAACTTGGTGCTTTTGGCACTATTTTTAGTGCTTTTTGAATATATTTTAATATAATTTATTAAACAGAGAATAGTTTCGAAAATATTAAACACTCGTTTGGATCTTCACTACTTTTTCACGTTAGTGATTTTTACGCTTTTTGTGCTTTTTTTTTAAATTTTAATATGCTTTTAGAGCCAAAAAAAGTTGGCATTACTGCTTCAAGAGTCACTTGTACTTGGTTGGTGCGGCTCACGATAAAATGTTTGCGGGGTTAAAACATTTCGATTAATCATTTGTACCGCATTTTATATAGGTATTATACAGCCGGTTTCTTTAGACTAAACTAATAACAATAAAAATCAACAACTATTTCATGATGACGCTTTAGCTTTCAAGATCATTTTTTTCTCTTTGTTTTTGTTTCATATTTTTCGAACAAGTACGTAAATTATTAGAAAAAAAAACTTTTTATGGATAGAGAAAAAAATTTGGAAAACGAATTGAATGAGTTCTAAAAGCATAAAAGGGAAATTTTTCATATACATATGTATGGTAAATGTCGTTTTTAATTCGTATTAGTTAAATAAAATAAATGTTGTTAGTTGTTAATGAAGTAAAGTTGTTTTTTAAGCCTCATAGAACTCACGAAAGTTTTAACTGTCAAACGAACTGTCATACTAAGCTCACTTTTTGACATTAATGGTCACTATACCCCAACAAATCATCTTGAGGATTGATTGACGACTTAAAAATGTCCAGATTTAGTTATATGGCTCGATTATGGATGGCAACCGAACTTCAGTTGACGACTTAACTAGCAACGCAACTGAACTTAAAATTTGTATTATGTATGGCAACTTCCTCCAGTTGCCAAAAAGTTATCGAAAATACGATTATGACAGATTGGCAACTGAAAAAATATTTAAAATATAAGAAATACAAGTGCTAAAAAGAAAATTATTGAGTAAAAGTGCTTAAAAACATTACTGATCATACAAATTATTAGTTAAGTGGAATTAGTTATTAAGTTTATTGGTGAAGAGAAGGAAGTACAAAAGTTGAATCTATTAGACTAAAGAGTCGTCGAATTACCGCCTCTACTGTGAGTAAATGTTGTTGCCTAAAATAAATTTGAACAATCTCCGTTTTAGCTGTAAAGCATATTTTCTTTACATATCCATAGAAGAAATTCAAAAATAAAAATAATATTGCAATTACTGTTTAATTTTTCAATTTTTTGCTTTTAAACTATGCAGCAACACCAAATTTGTGGTTGCCAATATGGCAACTTAAATTGCCAGCTGTTAGTTGCCAGTTGCCACCCGTAATACCATTTCGGCAACTACCAACGCAACCCAAGTTCGAAAGCCATCCATAATCGAGCCAATAGTTATAAAAGAGTTCATGAGTTTTAAGGTTCCCAACGTACATCTGAGCAAGCCGTGCGCGGAACTGTTTGTTCAAGAGTGTAGCGTTCCATGGTTAAAATTTTCCAACTTTTTACTAAATAAATGTCAAAGGATGTCATCCTCAATTCTTGACATTTCATCATCTGACAGCCAATTTACTTCCTAACCTCAAATTTGCCCACCCTATTTTTTAACTCGTCATATTTAGGGGAAACTGCAATTCACTTGCAGGAATTCCCGGGAATCTCTTAAATGCTCGTAGCACTATGTATCACTATTATATAAACATTATTTATATTCATTAAAAATTTTTTTTGAAATGCCCTGAATTTCAACATTCAACCAATGAATGCACTAAAACTTAATTTTAAATTAAAAAAATCTTTTACAATTATTGAGACAAAAGCAAAATCCATGTTGCCTAATGAATAAAAGATGTAGTGGACTTAACAAAAAAATTATATGAAAATTTGTCACAAAAGCAAAACAGCTGTCAAAAAATAATAAAACAAAAAATAAAAAAGTATTAAAAGTGTTGTGACACACACGAGCCAAGCCAATCAGTGATTTAGTCCCCCGGTGAATTAGTTTTCTTTGCAATAAAACACATTTGGTAACAGTTTTATGAACAAGAAAAAAAAAACAAATTTTTTTAAACTAAAATAATCGTGAATGAGTGACAGAGAGAGACTTAAAAAATGTGCAGTTGTTAATTGCAACCTCAGCGCATTTTCATTGTGAACAGACACTCCAATTTTAGCTTTTTCATGTTGTTCAATTTAAACTTTTTTTTTTTAAATTTATTTTTTATTTTTACAATTTCATGCCTGTTGTGCATGGTCAAGGTTTTTATTTTTATTTTATTTTTTTAAATATATTTAACCAAAAATGGTTCTAGCCAAATATTCTCGCATTCAATTAAACTTACGAATACATTTAGCATTTCATGAGAAAGGAAAATAAAAACTTGAAAGTTTTGAAAATTCAATAAGTCCATTTTTGATCATCACAAATTCATTGAACAAATTGCACGCACACACACACACACACACACACACACACACACACACACACGCACGGGGAATATTTAAAACAAAATTATCTTTATTGTAAATAACAAATTCGCAGGAGTTTTCCAATTCCTTTTTTCCCTGTTAAAAAAAAAAAAAGAAATACAGTTGAACTTCTATAAATTGAAGTTTCTATAAGTTGAAGCAAATCGCATGGCAACAGCGGCAAGCAGGTAAATTCATTTAGATTTTTTCCTATTATAGGGTGTTTTTTTGAGGGGTATAGAACTTCGAATTGAAATAAAACACAAGAAAATCGTTTTAATGTCCATCAATTTGGCTTTATTGGAAGGATAATTTTATGCCATTTATGTTTAAATATGATTTCGGGCATGTGGCCGCCGCGGCTGGCTCGAATAAAGCCAATTCTACAGGTCCAATTTTCAACCACTTTTTCGAGCATATGGGGCCGTATGTTGGCAATAACGCCACGAATGTTGGCTTCCAAGTCCCCTAACGTTTCTGGTTTGTTGACGTAGACGAGCGACTTTACATATCCCCAAAGAAAATAATCCAATGGTGTCAAATCACACGATCTTGGTGGCCAATTGACAGGTCCATTCCGCGAAATTATGCGCTCATCGAATGTTTCCTTCAATAAATCGATTGTGACGTGCGCTGTGTGGCATGTAGCGCCGTCTTGTTGGAACCACAACTCATCCACATTCATGCCATCCAATTCGGGAACAAAATAGTCGGTTAGTCGGCTCCAATTGCTGTGCACGGTGGCGAATCGATTCATTCGGGTCCTCTTCAACACTTTGCTCTACAGCGGCAATTGTTTCTTCGGTGCGCACTGTTCGACGTCTCTGCGGATGCGTATTATCACATAGAGTAAACGTAGTGCGAAAACGATCCATGGTTAACCGAATTAATTGCTCTGATGGACGATTATGTCGACCATAAAATGGACGGAGCTTGCGGTAAACTTCGCGAACTGAACCATTATTTTCGAAGTAAATTTGCACGATTTGCAAGCGTTGTTCTTTTGTCAACCTGTTCATGATAAAATGGCAAACCAAACTAAATATTAATCACTTGACAGCTGACAAAATGGCCGCCAGTTAAAAAAGTGATGCCAACTTAAAGTTCTATACCTCAATAAAAAACACCCTTTACTTGAACTTCCCTAACATGAATTTCTCTCTAACTTGAAGAAAAATAATGGTACAAAGTTTCTATAAATTAAATTTTTACCTGCAAATATGACATCAAAATTACAACCACTTGACCAGGGTGTTGTAACTCGATGCTTGAAAGCTTATTATCGAAATAGAATATTAAAAGAAGCTATAACGCGTATAGAAGAAAATAGTCCAGTCAAATTAGTCAAAATTAGGTATGTATCTCGGAATTTCAGATACCCAGCTATAAACTCGTTTAAACTTGTATTTTGACATCCTAAAAGTTGTCTCAAAACCTACATATGGTAGGGTGTACGCGACTATTAAAATCGGAGATCAAAAAAGGTCATGAAAATTTATATTTTTCATATTTTTTTTTCAAATATCTCGTTTCCTATGAGTTTTTCGCTATTTGTGTGTATTACCACTATTGTAGAGGATAAAATTCCCTACAACTTTTGTTTAAACAGTTCTTTTTTATACGTTGAACCGTTTTCGAGATAAGAAGGCGGAGAGGAGAGCGCACGCTTAGAGCATAATTTAAGGTCAACCGTTAGTCTAAGTCAAAAACATGCCATATAAATTTTATAAACTATTGATAAATATACATATATTTATTAATAATTTTCATTTATTATTAACTATCTATCACCTTATATTTAACAATTATTTTTCTTATTTTTTATTTTTTTTTTAATTAATGGCATTTTCTATTCCAGGAAAAAAATTTACATTTATTGCACTTTTCAATATAAATTCACAATAAAATGGTTTTTGGATATAAAAAATATATTATAAATTATTGTATTATCCCTTGCGAAATGTTGCACTTTTTCTCGAAAAGAAAACGGCATAAATATCAATTTATTTAATAACACTCACCTGCTCGTGAATTTATAGAATTGTTAAGGAAAATAATTAAATTTTATTTCAATTCTAATTTAATTTATTCTTAATTGATGTTTTTATTAAAAAATATACCATACATTTATGTTTGTGGAAATTACACTACAACTTATAATTTTAATCTTCATATTCTTCATCGTCGTCGTCCGACTGCAGTAGTATTACAAAGTCCTCTTCTTTATCGTCTTCAACGACATTTGTCTCCAGGTCTTCTATGATTTCGGAGTCAAAGGTTCTGTCTTCATTGATATCGCTTTGACATGGTGAAGCATTGAGACAAGCTTGTCCATTACACTGGCCACAATCTAAGGAACACTGTAACCCTGATTTCCACTCTTGAAATTACAGAATATTGTGTTGAGCAATTCCTATGGAGCAGGTGCTAAAATTGTCGTTATAGGTTCTAGTAACTCATTACGTATCGTCCAACGAAGTTTGGACTTGATAATAAACACGATTAAAATGTTGGTAAGCTGCTGCACTTGTAGGTGGAATATTTGATAACGACGCAGGTTTATTCAGTTTTGTAGACTTGACGTATTGAGCATAACGAAGATGATCGATACTTCCAACAGATTTTGGGGAATTATAGACCGCCAGCAAGATTTGAACTCCATTCTCAAATAATCTTTTGATAACAGTATCCTTAAACTCAAGAGTATTCACATTTTTATCTTGAGTCTATATTTTTCTTTATCTCGACGGCCTCATCAGCAACTTCACCACAAAATAAACATTGCTTCTTAAAATCAAACTCTTCACTTAGCCTTTTACGAAGTACAGATGAAGAAGCTGTAGTTTCTCCTTGTTCTAGTCGCCGTTTCGCTTAAAGTTTTTATATCGCGCACTACTTCAACTAATGATTCGCCTTTCGAATCTGACTTATTAAATAGAAAACACATATCAGCCATAGCTCTTGGAATTATACGCCCGTAGTTACCACAATAAGATTAAAAACTAACTAATAACCAAGGTAAGTATAAGGTGATTTCTTGAAAAATAAGAAGGCCACTATACAATACAATTGAATATCTGTCTCTACCGGTTGACCTTAAATGATGCTCTAAACGTGCAAAACTATCGATAGTACTATCGATAGTATCGATAGTTTTGTAGTAAATGAAATATCGATAGTTTTTTCCACTATCGATACTATCGGCAAAAAAAACAAGTAATTAAAAGAATAAAAATAATCGAAGTCAGTAAACAGTAGCCGGCAGCTTTGAAGCAAATTATCCGTAGTTGATTTAAGCTTTTTTACAGCGATGGAAAAGTTGGTACAATTGTATAATTTTAGCGCTATTTGAATGCCAAAAGTACCGTAGCACCGCAATGACCCATTTAGCACTACTGGAATCTCTTTATATTATATTACATGCCTAAAATAGCATTAAAATATATTAACCCCCTTATGCAAAAAATAATGCGTGCTTGAAGTGTACATTAAAAAAAATTTCCATAGAAAAACCGGTTTTAACGTTCACTTATTTTTTTGCACAAGGGAGTTAATCTTTAGCTCGAAGGTATTAGAAAATTAAGTAAATCAAACGATGTTTTCCGGTACTTAAAGAATTGCTGGAGGAATGTTATTTATTCCAAATTCATCTGCAAATGTGGAAATTTTATTTTCGTACCAAGGGGAGAAGCCGACTATTTGCATCGACTGTGAACAATCGAATAAAAAAAAAGGTTATAAACGTAGTATATCGTAAATGTTACTTTTATATTCAGATCCCAGCAACTAATATTCTTTATGCACCTTCTTTGGCGTTTTGTTAATTGATTTTTAGTTAATTAAAAAGTACAAGTATTAAAACAATATAAATAAAGAATTAGGTACAATTAATTGTACTGAAAAAAATAAATTTTTTTTTGAAAGTTAGTACAATTTGTAAATATGACATCGCATCCCTGCTTCTGTATACATAAGTACTTAAATACATATGTATGTATATGAATTTATTTATAAATCCAAGTGTTATTCGACAAATAGTAGTCACAAGTATCTTAATAAATTCAACATCGTCGACACAAAGATAAATTTTGGTGGTACTGATATCGCGACGGCCGCCAATCGTCTCTTACGATAAAACTTTACAGTTAGTGTCTTAAAAGTTATCAACAATTTTCGCATTTTGATAATTCTAAACCATGGGTAGGCCCATAAAATTTTAAGTTCAATAAAAAAGTATATTTTCGATAATATGCCCCGCTTACGATAAAATCGAAAAAAAGACTTGATATATTTTTATATACTAATGAAAATGTTGAGGACTCTGGATTTTTTTCGAGTCAAATGTAGTTTATGTGGCAACTTTTATAAAACTATTCGATACTATCGATAGTATCGAAAATTTTACATAAAACTATCGAAACTATCGAGTGGAGCGACTATCGATAGTTTTGCAGCGCTACTCTCCGCCTTCTTATCTCGAAAACGGTTCAACGTATAAAAAAGAACTGTTTAAACAAAAGTTGTAGGGAATTTTATCCTCTACAATAGTGGTAATACACACAAATAGCGAAAAACTCATAGGAAACGAGATATTTGAAAAAAAATATGAAAAATATAAATTTTCATGACCTTTGATCTCCGATTTTAATAGTCGCGTACACCCTACCATATGTAGGTTTTGAGACAACTTTTAGTATGTCAAAATACAACTTTATACGAGTTTATAGCTGGGTATCTCAAATTCCGAAGTGAACTTACTAAGATGACTGGACTAAAACAGCAAAAGCGATATTAACTTACTAGACTGCATACGCATAACAACAACCAGTTGTATGTACTCTTCAAGAATTAATTGAAGTCGATAATGATTATGGTTGTCGCAGATTTTCCAATGGATGAGGATATTGTTGATAATGCAGTATCGCACACTGGAATCCACAATAGATATAATAATAATATTTGGAAGAAACTGTTGCACATCCCTCCAGGGAAACTATGAAGGTTCGTTGAACAATTTGAATTTATAAGTCCAGCCAAAAATTACTCAGTACTTTAACATATAATAAATTAATTATATACACATTTTCAATTCTTTTATTACAAGTAAAAAGGGATAAGTTAATAAAAACTATTTATTACATACATACATACATACACAGAAAAAAATTATTTTCCATTTCAAACACAAAATTCTCTGAATCAAATATTAATTTTTTCAATTCAGGTACTACAAAGAAATTTTTAAATTTTTAAATTCAAATACAAAACTTTGTAATAATTTGTTTGAAAAAAAACCCAGATTTTTCCAATAAAAAAAATTGTCTGATTCAATACTTTTTATGAAAATAAAAAGCAAATAAAACAAATAACTATTTTGTACAGTATGCAATTTCTATAGTGGAACAGAAATCTTCTCTTAACAATTTTGTTACAAATGTTAATTTATACTAATTGTATGAACTAGAATTTTTCACTCCATACTGTTTTGCGTAGAACTAAATGTGTTTGGGATGAGTCGAACTTGCAATCTCTTGACTAATAAACTAACGTAATTACCAAGGCCTATTTATCAGGTCAACGCAATCGTCCTGATGATATTCTGTGTTTTCGTGTTTTAACTGTAAAAAGGTGTTTGCACCGTAGAGTTAAGTTCATGTTTGTGAGTGTTTCTGACAGCTGAAACACAAAGTTGTTTTTTGTGTTGCTGTGTTTTTGTAGAGTTGCATAGACCTAATAAATAGGCCTTGGTACTTACCACTCAGCTGAGCAAATCGTTTTTGGATACGCAAATAATGAGTACACGCAAAACATGATTTCTTTTGTTTCTTCTAATCTAAAAACAACTTAGTTGAGTAAAAAAAACAAGCCACGACGTTTTTCGGCTTCTTGTCCGAATGCACACGTATATAACACGAGCATTCAAAGAAAACAACAACATCGGCACATGACCACGTTGATTCAATCAACAAGCAAGGAAAACACCAACACAAACAAATGAAATTAAATCCAGGCTGCCCATAGAAGCGCCAGAGTGCCGAACATCAATCGGCTTTTTATACAAATGAATACACATACGCTCAAGGCACATTTAATACAGGTACATGCATTAGGCACAACCCTGTGGCAACTCTGTGCCTCTCACACAGTTTTACAAAGTAATTGGGTGCATTCATAAGACGTAGCTGTTGCGACACCGTTGAGCGTTTGTCTTAGAAACGCATAGTTGAGTAATTCCGCTCCACTCAACAGTTGAGTAATTTTCCATCATAAAATTTTTTCGCTACCTATAGTCAACGTGTTGTGCTCAGCCTAAACAGCTGCTCGAATAGAGTTATGCCTGTTATATGCTTTGTTAGGTGGAAGGAGCAAGTATTTGTTAAATTTTATATTACAAATGCGATGAAGTAACAAAATAAAGATATAAAATTAAATTATATCCATCAAGCCGTTTCTAAGACGTAACTGTTGGGGCCAACAGTTGCCAACAGTTTCACAACTGTTGTGCTCAACTGCTACGTCTTATGAATGCGCCCATTGTCAAAAAATTGTATGCATCAAACAAGGCACAAAAGTAATTGTCAAACGAATTCTTCCTTATAAATTTGTAAACAAAAATCAGCGGATGAGCAATATGCCTGATACGTGTACCTGTTTGATATGCCTTGCATACGCTTATATGTACATTACTCTCGTATTTCTCTCTGTGGGCAGCTATGAATTAAATGATACAGTTTTTTTTACATAAAACAAAATTGAAACAAATAATTTACTGAAACAGTAAAAATATTTACCGAAACTAAATTTTATTTCAAAACACACGTTTGTTTGAAATTTTTTTGCGAATAATTTTTTCTGTGTATATGCAAAACTTTCGATATTTACTCCATAACTTGAAGTCTCTCTAACTGGAAGTTTTTTGTTTGGATAATGGTGATTCAAATTATGGAAGTTCAACTGTATTTGCAAGATTTCAGGTAAAATAAAACAACCGGAAACAAAATAACTGACGGCGAAAATTCAAAATTCATCTTCAATTATTAATTTTAAATATTTTAATATTAGAAAAAAAAATTAATTCCCTGGGAATTATTTTCCCTCGAATATTTAGAATTGGGCTGCATATGTATGGTTTCAATCACTGTTTTTATGAGTGGCGCTGACGTTATAAGTCACTTCGACGGCTCAGTATCTGAATTTTCGCAACACAATACAACGGCCTTAATTAATGGCGGCGTTGGCTCAATGCAACAGCGGCTTCAATGTGACGTCTGCCGCCGCCAACGGCAGACTTGCATAATAAGAGGGAATTTAATTACATATGTATATTGAAATAACATAAAATTGTCAGAAAACTTTGACAAAATAACTAATTCAATCTTAAAGTGTTCCTTGCGATTTACCAAACATATACATATATACATATAACCGAATTTAGACACGACATCATTTGGAAGGGAAACATTTAGTTTGATAGCAATTTACGGGTGGGAAAGAGAGAATCATTTTTGTGTTCTTTAATCGGCGACACGCTGTAACGCAGTTTATTTTTCAGCTGGGGTATGATTCAGTCTGCCCAGGGTCTGATCAAAGGTCTGCTTCCTTTGGATAGTATGTAGATGTTGTTGTACTAACATAATCAGTTTTATATACGAACTCACGACTTCTAACGTCAACACTATTAAAAAGTGAAGAGTATGAAGTATATCCGAGAGGCGAGGTTAGGTTTGATTACTTTACGAAATACGATTAATACGAATATAAAGTAAATTCGGAAGACTTTATATTCGGCTAACGTGCCACTAACTACAACGAACACGAAGTAAATTCGGGAGACTTCGCGTTCGGCTAATTTACGAAATAATATTACTACGAAATATAAAGTAAATTCGGAAGACTTTATATTCGGCTAAAATACGGTTTATCTACTTGCTAACTACTTAGAACAGGAGTCGGTAAAGCTTTCGGACGACACTTTCAAGTGGCCTACTTATAATTGTCGTTCGTACGATCTCGGCACTTGATTACTTATGCCAACTAAAATATGACCTGAGTGAGAATCATACCTTGCGTTGGCATATTGTGGTTCGGTTTCAATCAGTGGTGGTGTCTGGCTGTATGTGTATGTCGTGCTTTGTACAGGTATACGGTAAAAGGTAGGTGCAATTTCACTACGGTATACGGTAAAAGGTGCGTGAATTTGCACTTTTTATTGAATAAGAATAAAAAAGTATATGCAATTGTAACGTCACGTTACAACGCTTTGTTTTCATATCCTTTGCTGCATATACACACATACATGTACAAATATGCTTGCTTTTATGCAGTAATATTCACCCTTATTCTATTTGGCGTCGGCAACATCGTCCTCAATTTTGAAACAACATCAATATAGCACAACATCAATGCTAACTTTGTATTCCTTAACAGTGTTACGACGACGTTGCCTGTTTATCGATAAATACAATACACATATCCAATATTTGAGTCAGCTGATTCATTTTGTGTACTATTTTTGGCAAAAGTGTTTTTTAATAAGTAAAAGCTTTGTAAATAAATTAAAATAATTTGTTTTTCTTTCCTTTTGGGACGATGAAAATAAAAAATTTAATAGTGAATATAAGATTTCTCAGACAAAAGTCATGCATTTGCCAGTTACCCAAGGAAAAGTAAGTGATAGATTCTGTCATGTTTTTGGAAAATAATACTCCTTATCGTGGTTGGCGTATTTCAAATACGATTACGACAGTTTGGTAATAGATTAAAGAAAACTTCAACAGTTTTTCTTTAATCTATTACCAAACCGTAGTAGTCGTATTTGAAATACGCCAACCACGATAAGGGGGAATGAGTAATGTTCATCCTTGTAATATTTTAAAGTTATTTTCGGCTGAACAAAACATCATTTAGGCATGTATTAGATACAATAGAGCCTAATTTTTTAAACAAAAGGGATCAGATCAACGTTTATTGGAGATTGGAGCTTTCTCCCAAGTGTACTTTCCCAAAACACTATTTACCTTACATTTTGCCATCCACCACTAGTTCTAATTGGTGGAACGAGGGACTTTAGTGCAATCGCAACACTTTCCCACTGTACCTTGAAATAATTAGGAACACTAACCCTACGGAATCCTCTAGCAAAAGGACTTTTTTCAACTCTTCCACAAGCTTTACAAATTGGTTGGGGTTGGTAATTTTAATTTTGTCCATATTATATTTTTCACTTTTTTTTAAAGAAATTTTTTCAAATAAATATGTACATTTTTATATCTACTTTGGTATTTCTTATAGTTCACTTTTTTACCATTCAAATTATTTTTCAAATTCGTTGAGGCATGTACACAACAGAACACGACATCAAAAACACTGACGACAAAATAAACGACAATATCAGCATCAATTTTTCTTATAGAATACCAAACATATGTTTACAGTCATCGATAAATGGCAATACTATCTACGGGAATACCGATTTGCCAAAAAACATTAAAAACGACGTCGTGTTATGTTGCCGACGCCAAATGGAATAAGGGTGATTGGAATGTCGCCGGCAACATTTTCGTCTGTGTGAACGCGAAGGAAACAACAAAAGAGAATTCCAGATGTTTTCCTTCCAAATGTTCGCCTGTCTAAACTAGAACTATGTCTGCTAGGAATTTTCCAATGAAAAACATAAAAATGTCTGCAATAATAATATTGATTTTAGTGAATAAAAAATATATGTATATAAATACAAACATAGAATTTGATTTTATGACTTGAGAACAACAAAAAGCTGCAATGTAATGGAAACATTAAAAAAACATAAATTATAACATATGTATGTAAATAATGACAAGATAAAAAGAAAGTGGGAAAATAAAACATCAGCGAAAACGAAATATTTCAAAGCGAAAAAATGTTGTCCACTTCTAGAAAAAAATTCTGCTTGTGCATAATTTGCAGATGGGGAAAGTGATGGTGATTAACTTTTTTACTCGTCATCACTCTAGTGTCACGTAATTGCAATCACAAAAAAGCTCACACTCTCGAAAGACTGAAGAAAAAATTTCATATGAATTAAATCGCTTCTTTAGTAAGATCTGCCGCCATAATAATTATGGACAATTTATATAGTATGAGAGGTTTCAAATTTTCACAGCTAGATAAATAAAAATCATTAAAGTTTTTCAAAAAACTGCTAAAAGAACCCTCGTAAATTAAAAATCTCTAGCATTTTTATTTATTATTTTTTGGCAGAAAACTTTAGCAGAAATTTCGGACCGATTTAGTACCATCATCATAATTTTCTGGCAACACTGTTCGAATGGTAAAGTAGATTTTACCGAAGAAATAAAATATGTATTCACGGCCGACAGAAGACGTTCGATCGAGAACTTGTAAAAAATAAGAAATTTGGTTTCTGTTTTCAAAATGAGAAATCGATTGAACGTTTTATGTCGACATCGTGGGACAGGCCACTAATGTTCTTAATACTTTGCTCGTGCTTTTAACATTTTTGTAGCCACATGAGCGCGGCCCATCTCATACTTCCCCTTTAGATCGAAACCAGCGTTGTCAACTTTGAAATTTCAAAAGGCACCAAAATGGAGAAAAAAAACTCGCCATTTACAAAAAAACGCACCAGCTTAGAATTTCTTTTTTTTAGTTTAAAATGTTTATTGAATTAATTTTACAAAAAAAATTATAATATTATTTTTTTGTGAAAAATTTAACACTTAAACAGGCTTTTACAGTTCAGGGTTAAAAAATAAGAACTTAACAAATTTGTTTATATTAATTTTTATTATAAATAAATTCTGTAAAAAACTTTTTAAAGAGATTAACGATTACTAGCAAGGATTCAAAACTAATAAAAGTACTAAACTTTTTTTATTCAAATATATAAAAAAAATTTATCAGAAGTTTAATACATTTACCCATATTAAAAATACAACAATAAAAACAAACAGCCTTTTACAATATATGTACAAAATTAAAAAAAAAAAAAAAAAAAAAAAAACAAATTCGTACATACATGGTACACATGTGTTCTTAATTATGAAAGTGGTCTAAGTCATACGCATTTTTGATTCGATATAGTAAAATAAATTTATATTAATCGAGACTAGTACAACTCTAAATTAAACTGTTGCATAATAAAAAATATTTTTGGATTTGTCCAAATGTAATTTACCAAATATCTCGACCAAAGAAATGTATAACTAAACTTTCATTATTAAGGGCACATACACATATTTGCAAGATAATACATTTTTGTACATTAATTTTATAAATTATGTTTAAAACTTTTTAAAAAGAGATCAAAAATCAATTATTTCAAATTAATAAAGCTAATATTTTCATTATTGTTGTTATCATCGGGACATTAGACAGATTTCCTTTCAAATTGTGATGTGTTATAAACACCAGTAAAAAAAGACACTCCAAAGAAGTCATGAAAATGTAGAGTTTGCAGTCTGGAAGTAGTTCAAATTTCGATCCGATCTAATGATTTTTACATAGGGTTGTCATTGCAAGAAGTTCTCTTTTTCGATGCCTAGTCACCGAATTAGAAGCGATTTTAAAAAAAATTTCCTTTTTTGTGTTCTATGGTAATATTTTCATCTAAGAAAAACTTTAAAAAGTTACATATTTTAACAATTCGTTTCTTTTTATACGAATTTAAACGCGAAACAGTGTTTTCATGTAAATTTAAGCAAATAACTTCTAAATTTTAGGCCAAAATTAGTTCAGAAATTTCTTTAAAAAAATCGATTTTTTGAACATTTTGGTGAGTATTTACTAAAACTATGGAAAAACTACAAGGTTTTGTGTGATTAAAATAAACTTTTACTTGGTTTTCTGCTAACTATCGGCAAATTAAAAATATCGATTTTTTGGAAGCAATGAAAATGTGGTTCCTTCAGAATGACTTCCATTTTTTTATGGTAGTTAACACTATCAGGAAGTTGGCAAGTTTCACAACAAGAAATTTCCGGTTTTAACCCATCAACTAAGGAATTTTTCGCACAAAAAATTTCAAAAGCACCCAAAATGGTGCGAAACGCACCAAGTTGACAACGCTGATCGAAACACTTAAGTTTAAGAAAAAAGTGCTTATTCCTTCTTTTTCTTCAACAATATTTTTTTATCATTAATTTGTGCGCCATAAACTTAAACATTTTCGGCCATATGTATAATCAAAAATTGGCATGAAGTTAGCATAAGTGACAAAATTGAACTAAGTGTTGACGAGTTCCGCTATACAATTTGACATTAAAAATCCCCGCATAATGTAGTTTTAACACAGGATTACATCCTAGCATGATTTTTAATGTAAAATTATATGGCAAAACACGTTAAGATCATGTTAAATTTTGCCACTTATGCTAACTTCATGCCAATTTTTGATTATACATATGGCCGTTTATGTTCTTTATATAGTTTTTTTTTCGATTTATTTACATTTGGTAAAATAGAATTTTAGTCTTCAAATTTTTAAAATTTTATTTAAAAATTTAAAACATAAATTTGCTAATTTTATTAGAAGTTTGTAAAAATCGAAAAAATAATTGCCATTATATTGTAAACTTTTTTTTATAATGTATAGTTCTGTCGGTCCCATTAAAATTGTGATTTCTAGCCCTTATAATATAATAAAATCTATATAAAATTTTACACAAGGTGTGTGTAAAATTAGTATCACCTGATTTAATGGAATAATTTCTTTTTATAGAATTTATGTACATATTTATGTATGAACATACTATATTTAATAACAGCGTTGTTATAAAATGTTCTTTTTATAAAGAACACTTTATAAAAGGTACTTTGTGAATTGAAACTTTTTAAAAAAAAGGTACTTTTTATAAAACGTACTTTTTATAAAAGGTACTTTTTGTAAATAGTTCTTTTTGTAAAAGGTACTTTTTGTGAAAGGTACTTTTCGCTAAAGGTACTTTTTATAAAAAAGTACTTTTTAGAAAATTTAATTTTAGTATAAGGTACTTTTTATAAAGGTATTTTTATAAAATATTTTTTATAAAAGGTACTTTTTACAAAAGATACATTTTACAAAAGGTACGTTTTATAAAAGCTACTTTTTGCAAGGCATTTATTGTAAAATGTACTTTTTATAGATTGCACTTTGTATAAAAGTTAAATTTTTAAAAGGTACTTTTTATAAAAGCTTTTATTCACAAAAGCCACTTTTTGTAAAAGATACTTTTTACAAAAGGTACTTATTATAAAAGGTATTTTTTATAAATGTTACTTTAAAAAAAAGGCACTTTTTACAAAAGGTACTTTGTAATAAAATGTACTTTTTAAAAAATGTACTTTTTACAAAAAGTACATAAATTTTACAAAAGGTACTTTTTATGAATTGTACTATTTACACAAGGTACTTTTTACAATTGGTACTTTTTACAAAAGATACATTTTACAAAAGGTACGTTTTACAAAAGCTACTTTTTGCTAGGCATTTATTGCAAAAGGTACTTTTTATAAATTGCACTTTGTATAAAAGGTAAATTTCCAAAAGGTACTTTTTATAAAAGCCTTTATTCACAAAAGCCACTTTTTGTAAAAGATACTTTTTACAAAAGGTACTTATTATAAAAGGTATTTTTTATAAAGGTTACTTTTAAAAAAAGGCACTTTTTACAAAAGGTACTTTTTACAAAAGGTACTTTTTACAAAAGGTACTTTGTAATAAAATGTACTTTTTAAAAAATGTACTTTTTACAAAAGGTACATACATTTTACAAAAGGTACTTTTTATGAATTGTACTATTTACACAAGGTACTTTTTACAATTGGTACTTTTTACTAAATGTACATTTTACAAAATGTTCTTTTTACAAAAGTTGCTTTTTACAAAAGGTACATACATTTTACAAAAAGTACTTTTTACGAATTGTACTTTTTACACAAGGTACTTTTTACAATTGGTACTTTTTACAAAATTACATTTTACAAAATGTACTTTTTATAAGAGTTACTTTTTACAAAAGGTAATTTTTATAAAATTTCCTTGTTACAAAAGGTAATTTTTATAAAATTTACTTGCTACAAAAGGTACTTTTTACAAAATTTACTTTTTACAAAAGGTACTTTTTGCAAATTTTACTTGTTACAAAAGGTACTTTTTGCAAAATTTATTACTTACACTCCTTTTACACACGGAAAGTTTACTTTGCAAAGTCTTAATTCAGCTGTGTGAAAGACAGACTGATAAATACTATCTCTTTCTGTCTTTCTCCCTGCTGAATTAAGACTTTGCAAAGTAAACTTTCCGTGTCTAAAAGGGCTATTATAAAAGGAACTTTTTACAAAATTTACTTCCTACAAAATGTACTTCTTATAAAAGTAGTTTTTACAAAAAAAGAAAATTAGAAATTGAAAAGAATCATCTGGCCTAGTAATAATTTTTGTCTCAATTCACTAGTAGTAGTGAATTGTTGTTCACAAACTTGTTTTCTATTCAATTTGTTAATGTAAAAAAAAACATTTATAAATTATTGTTAATAAAGAATCAATTTCATCAAAAGCCATTTATAAATATTAAAAACTAATTATAATTTATTAAATGACTTTCTAATTGCTTATTGTACCAGCATATTTTTTTTCACAACCAGAGAAGTTGTAGTTGGTCTACTCCGCTGTTCTAAAACACACCACTTTTAAATATATTCCACACACTCATTTATTTTAGTTGTAATGAAGTGTATTAATAGCCCAAAGGTGAAAAAAATTAAACTGATAAACAATATTTCTTTACTGCTGCAATCGCACTTGTTATGAAAATGTATTTGGTGCATTGGTGATTTTGTGGAATTTCTTAAAAGAAAAAATTTTTTATTTTTTATTTTTAAATAGTACAACTCTCAGTGCTAAAGTTGATCATACAGGGTATTTATTACCAGTGTGGCCATCTTAGCATTTTTGTAGTTAAAGCTTGCATAGTGTTAATTTTAGCATTCATTATTGTTTTTAGCATTTTTTTATTGTTTATGTAGCATTTGTATTATTATTATATTTAAAAAAGTTTTCATTTAAATCAACGTCATCGTAAATAATCGATTTTCGTAAAAAAATGAAGTTTCAAAAAATATCGTGCCATAACCGTCAAAAAAAGCTTAAGCGGCATAATTTTCGAAATTAATTTTTTGACTAAAATCGGTCTTTTTTTTTTATTTGGAAACAACAATAACTGCCAGTTTATAGAAGACAATAGAAAATTCTCGTGCTCTCTTTTTGTTTTCAAATAAATTAAATAGGAAGACGAGAATTTTTGGCAGTAATTTTTTTTAAAAAATTTAAATTTTCGAGCGAACAATTTCTTCGATATTTTGGGTCAGATCGTAAATAGTGTAAATTTAAAAGTCACTGCCTTAAAAAATTTATTTATTGTTGTTTAAGCTTATGTTGCTTGAGCATCAACAAAAAATATTTTAAATTCGTATTTTTTTTTTGTTTGACAAACGTTAAAGAAAAATAAATCATTAAAATAAGTTATCAAAAAAGGGAATATAAAAATTTTTGTTTGTAAATTTTTTTGTTTCATAATAATAAGACCTTTAAATTACAATTATGTAGATATACAAATTAAAAAACAATTTATAGAAAATTTATAAATGCTATTTCTTTCTGTTTAATTGTAAATTTTTTTACTTCATTGGACTTTGCTTTATTCGTTAAATGATGTAAAATGTATGGTGCTTGCAAATTATGAAAAATAAAAATTTAGTTAATTTGAAAGCATTAGCATTATTTTTTGCAGTGTTTTATTCTTTTTTTATTAATTTTAGCATATTTTAGCATTTCATTAGCATTATTGTCAAAGTTTATTTAGCTGCAAGTTTTTTTTTTATATCTGGCCACTCTGTTTATCGCAGAGGCGGCAAGAGATGTAGATAATAATTTAATTGAACACAAAAAGGCATGTGTTAAGACCAGCAACGAGGGAGAATCAAGAAGTTTTTAAAAACCACACAAGCATTGTGAATTGAGCATGGAAAATATAAGATTTCGTATGTGTTTGAGGAAAAAAATTAAAAAGAAATTTTTTGAGGAAAAAAATTACGAAGATTTTTAATTAGTTTTCTTGAATAATTTGAAATGTAATTTTCTAAGTATATGAAGGCATTCCAAAGAAGTCTAAAAGGTTAACAGTTTGTGATCCAGCCCCTGAATGAGCAAAAAATTTGTAAAATCCTATGAAAGACAGGATCGGTGAGAAAAAAAAAATACTATATAGTTTTTTTTTACGAATTGATCTGTGAAAAATTGGGTAACCAATAGGCCTAATTACGACTACGACTACGACGATTTTGTACTAGACTAAAGAACATTGCAACACTTTTTCTTTAGTCTAGTACAAAATCGTCGTAGTTAAGCATTAAACACATTCACCACAGCAGGCTACACGAACACACGACTTCAAATGCCGCTAGCAGCATTTGTCGCCTCGTAGCCGGCTACTTAATTATTTTGGGGACGGCAGCAGCACCATCTGCAGTGGATATTCAAGTACAAATACATAGTTCAGTATTGCCACTTTTATATGTTTTGCATTTATAAAAATTAATTACTATTTCAAAATGTACTTATTTCACGTAAAAGTACAAAAATTAATCAATTTATTCGTAACATCAATTTTTGGATATTATTTCTGTTAAATAATATGAAATAATTGTACAAAATCATTCATTTAACATTTTCGATTATACTGGAAATACTGAATTTTCTCACTGTAGCCAAAGAAATAGAAATTAGTTTAATTGGACTACAACGACAAAATCAGCATAGACAACAACCTGTCGCCCTGTTGCCTTGCTGTCTTCAAAACAATTATTCTCATATAAACATGTGTATTCTATGCTTGACATTTGGTAGTCGGTAGCTTGTTGTGGTGAATGTGTTTTATGCATTAAACCCAATAAAAGATTGAGCAGTTTTCCTCAATACGAGAATTTTTCATGGAGGTAAAGAAACTTTACACACCAACACATTGCAAAACCACTGCGAGCGAAACCGCATAGATGATCTATTTGGCTATGTCGGCTTCCTCTCATGAGTTGTGTTCTCAATCCTAGGAGTATACGGTGGCGAATGATGAATAAATATCCTGAGTATCATGCGTATGTTTTTTTTTGTCCGACTAAATATCCATACTCTGAGTATAAGCATACTCCGACTATAAGTATGATAGAGATTGTTGATACCCATGTGCATATTTATTTTTCGTTGAAGCTTATTTTAGTTTTTATTCCGCAAAAACGAAGTAGAGATGCTCTCTTGTATGTTGGAATCGGCCATCGTCATAGTTGCTTAAAAGAAAATATGTGAGCGTACGAATTGTTTGCGCTACAGTTATGATTATACGCAGTTACCAAAATTAAAAATATTTACTTATATATATTTTTTTGATTCTCATTATGGTATAAGTAAATTACTGCCTCAAAAAAATACGAGTATTTACTTTAGTATTTTATTTTTATTGCGACGTGTTGCTTAGCATTTATACGTGCTAAAACAGCAACTATTTTTTTTTTAATTAAAAAAAATCATCACAGAAAAAATATGTGTGTGTGTTTGTTATTTCAAAGACTTCTTGGCCTTCCCTTGTATCGATATCTTGTAATATATTTTATTATTTTTTTTTTTGACAAAAATCCTACAAACATTTTAGACAAATACGCTGTGTTTTCATGTTCAAAAACTTTATGGCTGTGGATGACTTCTTAAAATGTTGTTGTTTGAGTTGTTGATGTTGTTTGTATTTTCCCTCCGTCTGCCTGGGCAAGTGCTAACAGATGTTTTATTTTGTTTTTCTATTAATGTAAATGTTGTTGTTGCCTTTTTAAATATATATTTTTTTTTTGAAATGCCAGACCAAAAGCAGACTCCAATATCTTAAAAAAATTTCGTAACATTTATATCTGTGTCAGACAATGAAAGATATAGAACATGATTGGTTGGATGTTGTTGGTTGGTGCTGCTGCTGCTGCTGCTGTTAATGCAATAAATTTCAATTGAAGTCATGGCATGTAGTTACTGTGGGATGAATGCATTTTTCTTTTTACTTTTTAATTTTTTTTTTTTTTCTTAAAACGGAACTGCTTAAATGTTATTTTCATTATGAAAACATTTACATATCGCACACTAAGTCATAAAGAGTCATAACTCCAAAAATTTTAGATGCTGAGTAGTGGCAAACAACCGTTAATATTGTACAAATGAAGTGAGTATGTAACATATGTAAATACAAGCATAATGGGGTATTTTATATTTTTCAAGAATACTGTATTGCAAAAGAAATTGTTGCGGTCGTTAGAGATTTGTTCAATTTCATCTATATATATAAAAGAGGATGTGTGTATGTCACTGCTGGCTTTTTGTACAAATGAATGCACATACGCTTATACATTTCTCTCGGCTTTCTCTCTGTGGGCAGCATTGGTGTCTGTGTGTATGTATGTATGTATGTAACGTATGGACTCCAAAACGGCTGGGCCGATTTTGATGAAATTTTCGGGGAATCTTCAAAATATTCAGGCGAGTGACACTGTGAAGTCTGATTTTTTATTTTCGGTTTGGGGGCGGAGAGGGCGTGGCAAAATCCATTTTTCATATGTATATATTAATTTTTTTTGCTTCCTTATTTTTTTTAAAGCTGTTGTCATCTTTTTCAAAACGATATATCAAACTCTTAAATCGGTTATGTAGTTCCGAAGATATTTACAAAAAACCTATGTTAATAATGATCCAATATCAAAATTTTAAAACTTTCGAAATGTTGCATTAAAAAATCCGAGTTTTCGGTTTATTTACAAAATACTTACAACATTCGATAACACGATGGGGGTAGCGAAGCACACCGGCTGTAGATAGTATTTATAAATAAATTCAGTAAAGTGCGACTCTGACTCGCGCACGAAGGGTTCTGTACGAACACTAGATATGTAATTTAATACAAACTTCATCCTATATAATATATAGTTTTGGCATTTTTTTTTCGTTTTTGTATTTTGGGGTCTTTTCGGTTTTTTCGTTTGACGTTTTTTGCGTTTTTTCGGTTTTTAGATTTTTTTAAGTTTTGGCTCTTTTTTTAGTTTTGACACTTTATTTTCTTGTTTTGGCGATTTTTTTTCGGTTTTTGGCTTTTTTTCATTTTGGCGATTTTTTTATTTTTGGCGATTTTTTAATTTGTGCGATTTTTTTTAATTTAAATTTTTTTTTTAGTTTTGGCGACATTTTCGCGTTTTGGCGATTTTATTCGATTTTTGGCGTTTTTTTTTCATTTTGGCGTTTTTTTCATTTTGGCGATTTTCTCGAATTTGGCGATTTATTTTAGTGTTAGAATTTTTTTTTAATTTTGGCGATTTTTTTTTGTTTTGGCGACTTTTTTTAATTTTTGGCGATTTTTTTTTTGGTTTGGCGATTTTAAAATTTTCGGATTTTTTAGTTTTACCGTTTTTGAAAATTTCAAGTGTTTGCCTCTTACGGTTTCCAAGATATAGCAAATTGTCAAAATTACATATAATCAAAATTGCATTAACTGATGGACCAGCCTTTAATTAAAATTTTTTTAAATTTTAGTGTTAATTGTTGTAGTCTGTATAAAAAAACACTAATTTTACAAATTTCAAGTTTCAATATACATATGTTCATACATGGGATTTTAACATTTTTCGTTGCTCGTTTTGGAACACCCTTTAATTTTTAATTCTGATGTATTTGTTGTTGTAGCGCCCAAGGTTCTACATAATGTGTCCAAATTTCAGGTCCGTAGCTCTTACGGTTCCGGAGAAAATACCTGGTGACGGACAGACGGACAGCGTAGCGAAAACAATAGGGTTCCTTTTCACCTTTGGTGTACGGAACCCTAAAAAGCAGAACCATCTTGATCATATTGAGTTGTGACTGTTTATGATTTAGTGTGCGATATGTATGTATGTACATATGTGTAGCTACAGTTACAGCATACCAAACAACAGATGCATGTTATTCATAATTTAAACCCCATCAAATTAAATACGTTCACACTTTTTTCATTAAACTTTCGCGCTTTTATCTCGATTTTGGTGATTGGTAGTTTTATTTGTTAAATTTCACATGATTGGTGTAAAATTTTTAAACAAAATATTTTCATAACTTAAAGGTTGCTTTTAAAATGCAAAAAATTTATGATTATAACCAGGGCTCGGATTTCACTGACCTAAAAAATGCGAGAAACGCCTGCAAAAAATATTTTGTCATATTTTTTTAAAACACTTTTACGCCTTAAATTTAAAATTTGTTCATTTCATGTCAATGAAAAACACGAAATCATGCATCTAAAAAAATGGGCGAAGGACGCCCATTAAAATTTAATTTTATATTTCTTCTTAACCAACAGAATTTCCAAAAATGTTTTTGAAGCAGTTTACTTCCAGTTTGGTCCCATGCATTTTTTTTTTTCGAAAAAGTTCTATTACATCTTTGCATTGAAGTCGGTTTTTTTTTGTCACAATTACATTGGTTAACAGTACGACCACACGAGCAATTTGTTGTGTCTTAACACAAGCAATAACGTCGGCAGAATGATGACGTCAAATTTCTTGTATATTCAAATATATTTGAATTTTTATGCATATACTTACTACATACCTAAATTATCCTTTATTAGATCTTTTGCCAATTGTAAATTGAAATGATATTTATTTTATTTATTTCAAACATTTTTTCTTACTGTTTTGTTGAAAAAAAAAATTATTATTATTTCAATTTGACAGCATGTGTTAAGAGATTATCGCTTAGCAATGTGTTTTAACATTTGTTGCTGAATATATGTATATTCGAACACATATTCATACGGTATACACGCTAATATCTTGTGTCGGCAATCGAATTTGATGATTGCCATGGCAATAATTACCAAGATTATTGCTCGTGTGTACGACTAGTAAACAACGTTTATATATTTGTATGTATGGATTTCGTGTCTGTCAGTAGACTTTAACCTAGGGTTTACACGTGCAAGTGCAAGTTCGAAAAACTCAATACACTCAAACTTTTTTACTAACACATCTACACTTTCGGCACTTGCAGTCTACTTCCAACTCAACTGCCAAGGAATTTTACAAGACAGTGACTTGTTGAACTTGTAGCAAGTAAATGGAAAGTTAGCTAACAGTGTTGCCCTATTAATAGTTTAGCACAAATTAACTGGATTTCAGTGTAATGTTATATGACTTTTAACTCATTTTAAACACATTTAAAAGCAAATTTAATAATTTTTTCTTAAATATTCATAAATCGAGCAGTTTATTAATTTTTTAGACATAAATAACATTGAAACAATACGAATAAAGTTCAACACTATCTGGTTCCCTTAAAATTAAACTTTTTTATGTTATGGACAACTCTGCACTAAAAGGCAAACATGCAAGTTGCAAGACAGTCGGGCATTTGTGCGAAATTTTCGTTGATAATACGTACACAGAGCTTGCATGCAAGGCACTTGCATGTGTAAACGCAGGGTAAACCAAAACTATTGAATTGACATTAAAAACTTCACAATAGGCCTTGTCGGCAACAAGTGCCCAAGACTTAACTTCTCGTGAATTGTATGGAATAAAGTATAAATTTCATGTGAAAAACTGTCATTAAGGGGATTATTTTTTATTTTAATAAAAAATATGTACACACATTTCTCAAAAAATAACTAGCAATAAATTTTTTCCTCAGAAATACTTTTTGCTTAAAAAGCACTTTTTTTAAAGTGCTTTGTTTCAAAAATACAATAATTTTAAAAAAATCAGCTATGTACATTAAAGTCCTGCACAAGACCCCTTACAAAAACTTTTAAGACATGAGAGATTTTTCAAATGCTTTACTACAGCGAAATCTTCTAAAAGAAACACTAAACAACACTGTTGGCAAGATATTTGTTTCAGTTCTTGCAGGTATAGGAGTAAAGAAGAAAATACTTCGTGATGGAAGAGTTTGTGATGCTTGCTTCGTCCTACATGGACGCGTATACAAACCAGGGGCGGCATTGAGAATTTTAGAATTGTACCAACAACTTTCAAAAAGTGTACTTTTTTTACCTTAATTGTACTAAAAGATTTTTTAGGTAAAATTACATATTTTTATTTGTTTTTTATTAAAATAATGAATTTTGTTCTGTCTGTCGAATCATTTTTAATAATTCGATTGTATGTTGGGATGTTAAAGCAAATGGTTACACCTGTTTAAGTTGAAATTTAAAATATATAACTTAATATCATTTGGTCTAGCATCCGAATTTAGAAGTAAAATGATTTGGAAAAGGACTAGTGCACATTTTTTGATTTTCTCGTTGGATTCTGCTTTCACAAGACTGTTTTCAAGTGAGAAGAATATGAGTTTCATGGTTCAAAAGTGAAAATTTACATATGACATCGTTTGAAAAGAAATACGGAGTGAAACAGAGGAGATTCCTGTAGTGTAGTAAATTAGTCATTGTTGTACTTTCCGAGTTTCAATAGTACCAAAAAAGGTACAATTGTACCAACTTTGCCATCCCTGATACAAACGTCATGCACGTAAATACCTACACATACGTTGTGTGTATGCTCTTTGATTTTTCTGCGCACATACAAACGCACACATGCATTGACATTAGCAATGTGCGCTTGCTTTAAAAAACCACCCTTAAACACACAATAGCTTACCATCTACATCTTACACACACACTCTCAAACGTACAATATGCAAAATAACAAGCATCAACACTACTTCTTTTGAGTGTTTATTACAGACAAGAAGTCTTCGCAACATCGCTTGTAAACACTCATATACACGTACACCAATACATCAATAGTGCTTCGCACTATGTCGTACCAACAGACGACATGTTTTTCACATTGTATGTGCCAGAATTTACATATGTAAACGAAAACATGTCGTGTGTTACCTTTAAAACATTGCTTGTGTAAAAAACATGACAAAAAACATAAGACATTATTTGAAATAGAGCGTGGTCTATTTTCTTATGTTAAACATACAGCTCCAAATGTCTATGTCATGCGAACAAATTCGTCGGCGGTTGATTATGTGAACTATCATTAGCCGTCTGAATGAAGTATTTTGCAAGACAAATTAATTATATATATTTTTTTTAATTTAACGTTGTCGTTTTATTAAAATAAGTCCAAAAATGTATAGATTTTTAGATACAACCTCAACGTCTTGTTTAAAAAAGAAAAAATTAAAAAAGCAAATTTGCGTCGCCAGTACTACAGCGACGGAACCAAAAATATTTCGACGGCTGCAAGCCATTTATAAAACAAACTACGTGGATATTTATGTACTGAAAAAGAAGAAGTGATACTACATGTACGTTTGTGACCGAAAATTATAAACCTTATGTAAATTAACCAATATTGAAGAGCATAAAGAAAAACATACGAGTCGAAAACTTAAAAAACACATGTAAAAAACATGTCGTCTGTTGGTACCTTTATTAAACGACAGCATTTATTATTGGTTTAGTATTTATAATAAATGCCACGATAATACATTAAAAAAAAACAAGACGTATTTACATTTCAAGACTGTTTACGCAGGACTCTAATGTACATATCGACGGTCCCATTCAAAAACAAGCTGGGAATTCCATTTCTGAATTCATCGTATATTAACTTAGATTCTGTAAAATTTTGATAGTAATTGGACTATTCTATCAAAAGTTATGAGCCAATTTTAAAAAACATTAATTTTTAAATGTTTTAAGTACACTTAGCATAATTTAGTTCGGAATTAAGCAGTCAAAAAAAAAAAAAATCTCCAATATAAAACTTGCTAAGTGTACTCAAATGACCATTTTAGGTGAGAAAGAACCTTACTTAGAGGACTAGGTAGTAGATTTGTGATTTTAAGTCACCTTTAACTATGATCTATGACAAATTTATAAAGTTCAAATAAACTAAAAAAATTCTATTGCAATTATTATATGATTACAAAAAGTCTCAAGTTTCTATCTAATAACATACCCAAGATATCATCAATAAACTTTGAAAGCGTTTGGCTCAAAACTAGCTTTTTTGACTTAGCATATTTTAGAAGGGAGCGGTCGATATTTGAAAAAGTATATTGTTAGAAAAGTAACACGTTCAAAAAGTTGTACTATTTCAAAAACTATCTTTTAGGGAATATTTTATTATCGAAAAGTACTTTTTTTGAAAAAGTACTTTTACAGGTAACCTGTCAGTCATATTGGTCTATATAGGCTTGTAATAAAACGAGTATCAGCTTTTTTTTGCCAAAATATTTAAACAGAGTTTATGTAGAAATATTTTAAAATTTCGAGATCGATATGGAATGTCGTAATTTGCCCCCAGAATTCAACAGTGTTGAAATTGCAAAGACATGGAAAGAAAGTCGTATTACGTAGCAGAGATTCTGAATTTTTAATTAGAATTCAGTAGTCAGAGATCATGAATTTTTAATTAGAATTCACTGTTAAATTCTGGGGTCAAATTGCGCTATTCGTTATAGATTGAAATTTAAAAATATTGCTGTATTCTAAAAATTCATACATTCTCTGCTTCACTGCCACGAAACAGACACAATAAAAGCACAATAAAACTTGTTTATCCATAATTTTGGAAATTCAAAATGACACATACCCCATAAAAATTTATGAAAAGCAACAAAGCTCAACAATATGAAATTAAATGACAGTGGCCCTCTGCTATTGAAGGCTTATGGCTTGCGCAAAATATTATAATGTGCTCAACTTTTCAAATTTTTTTTTTTTTTAATTCTTTTCATTACAATTTTATGCTGCTTGTTGTTAATTGCAACTAAAAGAAAAGAAATAACTGTCTAACATGACACACATGAGTACCAGCCATAAAAATCCTAAACTAACAGACCAGGCCAGACCAGACCGTCTACATATTTAACAATTTACGACGCTAATACAGGGTGGGCCAAAAGAAACCAAGGGGTGTAAAAGTTTAATAACTTTTTTGTTTATTAATTTTTTTTTATTTTTTCTTTCAGATTATATAGACAACACTTGGAGAATTTATAATGGAGAGGTTCACAACTGAACAGAGAACCAGAACAATAGAATTTTATTATTTAAACCAGAGATCAATTATTTTAACGCAAAGAGCATATCGTCGACATTTTAACGTCAGAATTTCGCCCTCTGAAGCGATGATTCGTTGCTAAGTTAATCGTCATCACCAACATGGCAGCGTAAGAGATTTGCCTCGAACCGGTAGACCACGTTTAAGTCGCACTGCGGAAAATATTGAACGAGTACAGCAAAGTGTTAACGAAGCACCAGAAACATCTGGCAGAAGGCGTTCTGCTCAGCTAGAAATGTCTCGTACGTCACTACGGCGCATTTTAAAAAAAGATTTACAGTTATACTCATATAAGGTGCAATTGGTCCAAGAATTAAAACCCGCAGATCATCGGCAACGTCTAAATTTTGCAGTTAAATTTCAAGAGCGAATAATTTCTCGAAATTCGGAAATTATTTGGCCAGCGCGATCGCCAGATTTGACAGCACCCGACTATTTTCTTTGGGGTTTTTTGAAGGAGCGAGTGTATGTGAACAAGCCAGAGACAATCCTTGAACTCAAGGCAAACATTGTTGCAGAAATTCGAACGCTACAGCCACAAGTTTTGAAAGATGTTATGGAAAATGCTCTAAAAAGAGCCCATCAGTGCGAAGCTGAAAACGGTGGTCATTTAAGAGACATCATTTTTCATACTTAGTGTAAAAAAATTTCCATTTTGTATATTATATAATCTGAAAGAAAAAATAAAAAAAGTTAATAAACAAAAAAGTTATTAAACTTTTACACCCCTTGGTTTCTTTTGGCCCACCCTGTACAATAAAATTTAAAGTAAACAAAAAAATTTTTTTTTGGTAACAAGAAAAAAGGAGAAAACATAAAAAATAAAAGCAAAAATAAATAAATAAAAACTCTCACTTGACGTGCAACGGTTTCAATGTCATTATAATTAATTGTTTGGCGTTTGCTCACACTTGCTCTACAAAAGTGAATTTAAAGCCGCAAAAATTTTTTTTTTGAAATTCAAAGCAAAAAAAAAAAAAAATAAAAAAATAAATAAAAAAATTAAGGCATCAAATGTGTAAAATAGTTTAGATTTGTTTTGTTGTTAAATTAACTACATACATACATACATACATACATATTTTTTTATACAAAAAAAAAAAAAAAATAAAAAATAAAAAAAAAATATCTGCAGTATTATTTTGGCACTATCATAATGGACACAATTGGGTCTCCGAGTGGAGATTCCTAACCATTATATTGGCACTAATATACATATGTAATTCTCTGCCTGTTTAGATAGAATTTACACCAGGTATCTTCAAAACTGCGCATATGGGAATTTCCCTCCTAATTGTTCTCAATCAGTAACTAGCGGTCTCCACTAGCCATGAACTTGGCATGGGCATCATGTCGGACATCGCAAATGGCTAACATAGTGTCCACACGTGATGACTTTCTGTATATCATGATGAAAATTCGTATAGATCAATTTATTAATATTATGGCAGCGTTATGATATAATCATCAGAGCTCACAGCCTGATGAATTCATCTTGATATCAAATGTCATTTTATTTGTTATTGTGCATTTAACGTTTATTTATTAAACAATTTTCGTTTAAAAAATGCGGCACAACAATTATTTGTGACCAAAAAATTAAACAAGACGCAAATTATTTATTTTTGGCAAGTATTTTTCAAATATTTGTTTGATTCATCATAATATAAAATCATCAATGTCTACCCCTTTGTGTTAATATTAATGAAAAAATGGCATTTGCTCTGCAGGCGTCATATTACGAGGTCTGATATAAAATCATCAGATGTGGACACTATGTAGTGGAGACCGCTCATGTCTAACTTTCATCCATGCTCTGACAAGGATGCCCGAACATATGCATGTTTGTGCAAAAATGTTCGCCACCATTTGCAATAGAAAGAAAATAGACAAAACAAAATTGGTAAATATTCCATCTCTATTGCACTAAAGCAACATCACTTTGATATGCCTGAACATGGACATCGCACGTATTTACAACATCAAAGAAGTTGGTGAATTTTTCACATGTCATATCCAAGAGTTGATGGCTAGTGGAGACGTAGGGTAAAGGTCATGACTAACTATCTATCCTACACATTCGCACGACCTACTAAAAAATACAACCCTGGCGACAAATTACGGCACTCGTTATCGAACGAAATTACGAAATATTTCAATAGAGTTTAGATGGAAACATTTTAAACTTTCGAACCATATCGAATGCCGTAATTTGCCCCCTGATCTGATGAATTAATGTTAATGTTTTTGTAATAAGATTTTAAAAATATAATTTTTAAAATGTGTTTTATGCCAGCAAGTTTGTTGGAAATATTATTCTTTGAGAGAATGTACTTGCTGAAATTTGCCTTCCTTAATAAAGTATCTTTATTTAATATCAAAGCTGTAATAAGTGAATGGAATGAAAAATAAAAATATTTTTATTTCAGTTATAGTTTTTATTTTAAATTAAAAATAATAAAAATTCAAACAATTATTTGTTATGTGAAAATTCAATACAATTTAATTATTTTAAAACGATTGAAATTTGTTAAATTAATACATTGCTCAAATCAATTTTTTAGAGTATTAAATCAATTTACAATATTCGAAATACAATTTTGTTCATATTTTTAAAACAAAAGATAATTTATTGAATTTAAATATTCAAAATTTGAATAAAATATATTATTTGACTACAAAAAAATCAAATAGTTTTTCTCAGAATTTAATTTGAAAAAAAAAACAATAAATTAATTAAATCAGGCTATTATTTCTTGAATAAAAACTATTTCTGAAAAATAAAAAGAAATATTTATTCGAAATATTTATGATATATTTAGGTCAGAGAGTTCTATAGTTGAACTTTTTTTTTTTCAACGGACTCAGCAATGAAAAAGAGCACTTTTTGTGCGAAGGCGGTTTTCTTATATCTTTTCTTACTACTGAGCCTCTGGTAATCAATATATTTTTCACTATGAAATTTCCTTAGGTGTACAATAAAATTTGAATTTTATTTAGAGCTAGCACATAATTATTTCGCGCAAGCTTTGCAAAAACCCAATACCTTGTTATTTTTATTGAGCTAAATATTTTGTTATATGAAAATAACGTTAAAAGTAGACAAAACACGGATAATTGAGGCAATAGATAATTGAGGCAATAGGTGGATTCCTCTAGAGATCTTCGCAGGAAAAATCTTCATCACTAGAAATCATTTTCAATAATAAAAGAAATTTTTTTTATTTGTATACGTTTTTACAATTTGAAACTATTTGAAACTATTTTTTATGATTTTCAAATAATCAAAAAAGTTTTTGTTGAATAATATAAATTTGACTTATTAACATAAAATTATTTGAATTTCAAAAACTCAAATGAAATAAAATAAAATTTCATTCAAACTATAGAAATATAATTTAAAAACATTTCAGTCGCTGAATTCAAATAAAGCATTAATTTGTTATATTTTTATTTGAATTTCTGAAGGCGTGATTTGTTTTAAATTTTCTGACTAAAAACTAAATTTACATTTGAAAAATTTTATTTCAAATCAATAACAACAAATTTTAATTCATTTCATGAGAAATGTCAATGATTTTAATGAAATTCTATTTCTTAAACAGAAATAAAATTTAAGTTTAATTTAATTTTATGAAAAAATTCAAATAAAAAAAATCATATTGAACAGCTATGTTTAATATATACTCGTATATAGTTCTTCAAATTATATTTTTTATTACTCGTATATTATTATAACAGAAAGAAAAAATATTTTTGGGAACATAAATAAATCGTGTGAATTCATACTAGAGACCTGCGTAAACAGTCTTTAAATGTAAAACGTCATGATTTTTAAATGTATTCACGTCGCATGTATTATACTAAACCAATAATAAATGCTGTCGTACTGTAAGCGAAGCACGATGGATGTATTGGTGTACGTGTATATCAGTGTTAACAAGCGATGTCGCCAAGACAGCTTGTTTGTAACAAACACTCAAAAGAAATACTGTTGATTAGTATATGCTTGTTATTTTTCCTATTGTACGTTTGAGTGTGTGTGTAATATGTAGATGGTAAGCTATTATGTGGTTAACCGCATACAACTAATGTTAATGCATGTGTGTGCCTTTGCATGTGCGCAGAAAAATAAAAAAATCATACACACATACATGCATGACGTTTGTACACGCGCTTATGCGTAGAAATAAGCTAGTATCACAAATTCTTCCGTCACCAAGTATTTTCTTCTTTACTCCTATACCTACAATACTGAAACAAATTTCTTGCAAACAGTGTTGTTAACGTTTGTTTTAGAAGATTTCGCTGTAGTAAAACATTTGACAAATCCCTCATGTCTCAAAAGTTCTTATAAGATATCTTGTGCAGGACACTAATTCATACGATGTCATCTAATTTTGATATAAAATGCAGATCTGCAGAAAATACATGCATGTACTCGTATATTTGTTAATGTAAAATTTTGTGCTGTCAAAAAATTTTCGAACGTTTTGCTTGATTTGAGACCAGAGAAAAATTAACAGCTGATCGTCATTTCCTGAAATGAGATCATCTGGATTGAATTCGCCTTGGATGATAGTTTAGGAGTAAATTATTTTTATTTATTTGACTTGTTCTCCTCAATTCAGCTCAAGAAGATTCTAAAATTTTTAAAGTTTTTTTTTTATTGCGAAGGCTATACGGTTTTGCAAAAAAAAATAAAAATTAACTTTTAAAACTTTGTTTTCAGACTGACAAAAAAAAAATTATATAGGGTGTTTTTTTCAGAGGTATAGAACTTCGAATTGAAATAAAACAGAAGAAAATCGTTTTAATGTCCATCAATTTGGCTTTATTGGAAGGATAATTTTATGCCATTAATGTTTAAATATGATTTCGGGCATGTGGCCGCCGCGGCTGGCTCGAATAAAGCCAATTCTACAGGTCCAATTTTCAACCACTTTTTCGAGCATATGGGGCCGTATGTTGGCAATAACGCCACGAATGTTGGCTTCCAAGTCCCCTAACGTTTCTGGTTTGTTGGCGTAGACGAGCGACTTTACATATCCCCAAAGAAAATAATCCAATGGTGTCAAATCACACGATCTTGGTGGCCAATTGACAGGTCCATTATGCGCTCATCGAATGTTTCCTTCAATAAATCGATTGTGACGTGCGCTGTGTGGCATGTAGCGCCGTCTTGTTGGAACCACAACTCATCCACATTCATGCCATCCAATTCGGGAACAAAATAGTCGGTTAGTCGGCTCCAATTGCTGTGCACGGTGGCGAATCGATTCATTCGGGTCCTCTTCAACACTTTGCTCTACAGCGGCAATTGTTTCTTCGGTGCGCACTGTTCGACGTCTCTGCGGATGCGTATTATCACATAGAGTAAACGTAGTGCGAAAACGATCCATGGTTAACCGAATTAATTGCTCTGATGGACGATTATGTCGACCATAAAATGGACGGAGCTTGCGGTAAACTTCGCGAACTGAACCATTATTTTCGAAATAAATAAATAAATTTGCACGATTTGCAAGCGTTGTTCTTTTGTCAACCTGTTCATGATGAAATGGCAAACCAAACTAAATATTAATCACTTGACAGCTGACAAAATGGCCGCCAGTTAAAAAAGTGATGCCAACTTAAAGTTCTATACCTCAATAAAAAACACCCTTTATAAGCTGCAGCGCAGACATAAATTAATGATCTCAAAATCACAGCTGGATTTACAAAAAAAGCACAAGGAGTTTCTTTCATGTTTTTGTATATCTCTGGTGCCAAACAAAACAATCAGCAGCTGTGCCAGAACAGTGTTAAATTGGTAATCAACAACATTTCAACAACAACAATGACAAAAACAATACGGCAACAGTAGACTTGCAACACAAATAAAAAAAGAGCGATAAAGAAAAAATAAGCTGTCCGTCCGGTCTGGTCTGTACTGTTCTCTGGCTGTAAAGTAAAATGGCTTTAAGGTGCATTCAAATTTTTTCTGGTTGCTCCTGTTTTCTTGAGTGTGTGTGTGTGTTTTTTTTAAATTTTCTTTACTCCAAAAATGCGAATTTATAAATGTTGCATGTTTAAATGAATTAGTTAGTTGATGCTATTTGTGTTTCAGCTTCTTGTTGTTGCAACAACAATTGCCATTTTGTTTGATTAATATTTTCTTAAATACTACATTTACAAAAAAAAAAAAAAAAAAAAAAAGAAAGAAAGACATGAAAAAGGCATCTCCAGTTGCAAGTCTCGACTAGTTGAACTGTTGTTTCTTGGTGTTTAGATTTTCTGAGGACTTTGCAATATTTAAAATCTAATTTAAATATATATTAACTCTATAATTAATAATAATAATATTAACTCTCTGAATTAAACGAAGTTACGTACCTTAAAAATTGTGTGCTAAATGACTTCATTTTAAAATCTATGGCCACAATCGATAACAGCATAAGTCGAAAACCTTATAAGGTTTCGAGAACAACCAAGTTCAATGCATCGAAGATTTTTTCGAAAATTTTAAAATGCGCAGATTAAAATAATTTTAACGTAAAGTAAAGATTACGACGGTATTAACGAATGCACCCAAGATTTTATGAAAAATTTAGTTTTTAGTATAATTTGACGCTTATTACAAAATTTATTTATTTGTTCATATCTTTATAACACAGAGGATATACAGAGATGTCACTAGACGGGAAATAATTTGTGTTTTCGGAGGTCTCGCTCACTCTTTCCAAGGCGAATTGATATAAGGTGGTCTTGATTTGCAACTCTGCGTATTCGCCTTGTATATTTGTTAGTGTAAAATTTCCTGCTGTCAAAATATTTCTTAACGTTTTGGTTCATTTGACAGCAGGAAATTTATGTCAGCTGTCGAATTAAGATCACCTTATGTCAATTCGCCTTGATTCTATCACTGCGTCTTCCTTAAACCTTCTTTCGTGGTGGCATTTTTTATGGTATTTTCGTTTTATACTTTGTACCCTCATTCGCTGTGCGATTTTTCCAAATAAATGGAGAAAATTAACATTTTTGAATGAAGTGAAATCAACTGACTTCAGTACCTGGATTCTGTAACTTTTTGCGAACCGAAAATCGTAATATTTATCGACATATTTATTCGTTTGTGGTAACGATAATTTGATTCCGTAATTTATTTTTTACGATAGTCTCCAACATTATCTTAATCGCCATTTAGTTCAATATTATGTGGTATCTCTGTTTAGAAAATGTAAAAATAAGCGAAAGGTATAAAGAATGATAAAGAAAAACTAAATGAATTTAAGCTTGTGACTTTATTTTATTTTCCTCCAACCGACAGCGAATACCGTTAAAATATGTTGCTGATATATATTTATTATAGCGATACGATTATCGTAATAAAAGTGAGTGAATTCAGGTACTGTAATCATTTTAAACAATTTTTAATCACATTTTTAATAGTAATAAGCTTATTCGCACTATGGTTTTTAATACAACACTTCAAATTCTTTAATTAATTTTATAAAATTGTTTACATGTTCAAATGTGTTTTCATTTTATACTTTGTGGTCTCATTTATTATTATTCTTAACACCGTTGAGGTAGTCGCAAATGTGAAAAATTTCCAAACAAATGAAATTGAAAAATTTTTCACTTTTGCGGCTACCTAAGCGCTGCCTAAACGGTATTAAGAATCATTCCTAGAAAGTTCAAATGTTCTAGAAAGTTGTTTACTGAGATCTCAGGTACATTTTTGTAGTCGATTGTTTCCACAGGGAAACAGGGGAAAAAAGTAAAAAAAATCGAATTTTAAAAAAAATTTCGATTTGGATCTTGAATATGAAGTTTTTTTTATTTTATATGTTTGACAAGTTTTGCTCTTTATGACAAGAGCTATAACTTTGGCTCAGAGAGTAAATAAAAATTACGAATGGTTTGCAAGATATGAGCCTGAGAAAATGCTAAAATGACGCCGAGGCCTCAAATATTTGGGGGCCCATAAAAAAAAGTAGATGACTTGGGACAAAACTGGGAGACACGGGTCTTTTTTTCTGGCCTTTTATCACGAGGTGGTGTCCGTATATGGTTATATTTCCATGACTTAAAAAATTGCACACATTACCGATTATATCGTGGTAAGCCATTTGAGACGAATTTCGCCGTGTACTGCGTAATCCTTAATCATGTTCAATATTGATTGCCCCTCTTTCAACCTAATCTAATTTAATCATGTTCTTGCAGTCCAAAAGGATGCAAGACTTTACTCTTTTGGTTGTGATTGCCCTAATAGCTGTCAGCAAAGATGTTGACATCTGTGTCTCTTATATTTACACTGATAAATTTTAAAACCTCCGTGAAATGCACGAACTTCCTCCAAAAATACTGTACTATGGTCAGGTAAGCGGAAGTAAATTGCGATCTCCGGTTCTTCTATAAAGAAATCTTGGCCCTTTCGTAGATCCCTAGTTTCGATCCATCCGTGAGTTTGTACCAGGGTTCAATTGACTTAGAAGTGTCTTTCTGGTATCAATGTCTCACATTCAGTTCATGTGCCTTAATGTGGTAAGAAAAATGTTAATTAAACAAGTGCAAAAACAAGGCTGGAGAAAAATGTGCAAGCTTGAGAATTTTATATTTTCCAAGCTATTCGCGAGTATTTCTCGAACGTTAGGTAATTAAAATGGGGCAAAGTTACTCTACTTTGATACCACTAATGTTAACAGAATGCATTTGAAATAATGTTGAAGGTCGATTGGAGGAAATATTCCTCTTGCTATTGAGAATTTTGAGGGTCGCAAACTATTTTCGAATATTTTCCAAATATAAGAGATTTAAAACAACTAAGCAAATGAGACCAATCCATTTTAATTCTATTTTAATATCACTAATGTTGACAGAATGCATTTGCAAATATTTAAAAACTCAATTGGAGAAAACTTCCTCTTGCTATTGAGAATTTTTAGGGTCGCAAACTATTTTCGAATATTTTTTAAATATTAGAAATACAACTAAAATTATACCAATTTACTAAATTTTAATTAGCACAAACGGCTCAAGCTTACTGCAGTTTAATTTAATTCTTGTTAACTAGAGCTGTGTCGTTCATGAACGAACGAGTACAATTGAACGAATCAGTAAAATGAACGAAATGAGCCAGTCACTTTACTGTGCTGTTTTGGCTCAGAAGTACTGATAAAAAGTACAATTGAACGAAATGAACGAACGAACGCATTTGGGTGTTTTTGTTTTGTTTTTTGCTTTTTCTTTATTCATGTGAGATTTTTTTGTCACATTCTGGTTTTCATTTGCCTTTTTGTCTGCTTTTAGTAACAGTTTGACCATTATGAAATTAATAAAATTGCCATAAATTTTTTTTGTTTATTTTTTTTTTTAACAAATTTGATATATTTACATAGTGGATATTATAAAAAGTTTATTTTTATACTTTTTAAGTGGCTCTTTTGGCAGTATGAACCTTTTGATTTCTTATTCCTGAGAACATAAAATACTTAAATGCTTTAAAAGTTTTTACGTCATAATTTTTTTGTTTCTTATATTTTCTATTGTTTGTTTTGCTAAACAATTCATAACAAATTCACAGCATTTGTCCCTTTTTATTTGACGAATCAACTGTTTTTTTATTTTTTATTTCGTTCTATTACTTGAAAAGAGCGGATGAACGAAATGAACGAACTCGTTCTTTTTTAGAAAATGAGCGGTCACTTTAATGAACGATTTTGCACAGCTCTATTGTTAACACTGAAAATAAGTCATGCAACATTTACCCATTTTTCTGCTTGAAAGTACATGTTAGTAAACAATTTCAAACATGAGCGTGCATGCTAGTGACACGCAGATTTACTCACTATCCCATCTCTGCCTGATGTATATGTAATTTTTTGTTTGTTTGCAAACTTAACATAATTTTTATGTTATTTCCTTTCAAAATTTTCGTAATTTCAACTTAATCTTGTTTAAAACATGCTTTCACTTTTATTTTCTACCGAAAAAAAAAAATAAATACAATACTACTACTAAATACTTAATTTATTTCCAAGCACACTGGGGTGTAAGAAACACAAATGCAACATAAATTTAGTTGAAAGTATGCCACTGTGTTACAAATTGTTAACAGCAAATTATTTGCATAATCTTGTGCAACTTTTAATATAATTAATTCATATAAATTGTTTGTATCTGCTCTCTTTGAGAAGAAAAAAAAAAAAGGTAAAATAAATAACTTAATAACAATAGTTTGAATGTGGCTACGCCAACTATGATTAATAGAGGAATTTATGCCGCATATTTTATTTTATTAAAATTAAAGCTTATCAATTTCCCATATTAAAACCAAAAGTCGATTGGCTAAAATTTTAACGAATCATGGTTTCGCTTATACAGGGTGGGCCAAAAGAAACCAAGGGGTGTAAAAGTTTAATAACTTTTTTGTTTATTAACTTTTTTTTATTTTTTCTTTCAGATTATATAATATACAAAATGGAAATTTTTTTACACTAAGTATGAAAAATGATGTCTCTTAAATGACCACCGTTTTCAGCTTCGCACTGATGGGCTCTTTTTAGAGCATTTTCCATAACATCTTTCAAAACTTGTGGCTGTAGCGTTCGAATTTCTGCAACAATGTTTGCCTTGAGTTCAAGGATTGTCTCTGGCTTGTTCACATACACTCGCTCCTTCAAAAAACCCCAAAGAAAATAGTCGGGTGCTGTCAAATCTGGCGATCGCGCTGGCCAAATAATTTCCGAATTTCGAGAAATTATTCGCTCTTGAAATTTAACTGCAAAATTTAGACGTTGCCGATGATCTGCGGGTTTTAATTCTTGGACCAATTGCACCTTATATGGGTATAACTGTAAATCTTTTTTTAAAATGCGCCGTAGTGACGTACAAGACATTTCTAGCTGAGCAGAACGCCTTCTGCCAGATGTTTCTGGTGCTTCGTTAACACTTTGCTGTACTCGTTCAATATTTTCCGCAGTGCGACTTAAACGTGGTCTACCGGTTCGAGGCAAATCTCTTACGCTGCCATGTTGGTGATGACGATTAACTAAGCAACGAATCATCGCTTCAGAGGGCGAAATTCTGACGTCAAAATGTCGACGATATGCTCTTTGCGTTTAAATAATTGATCTCTGGTTTAAATAATAAAATTCTATTGTTCTGGTTCTCTGTTCAGTTGTGAACCTCTCCATTATAAATTCTCCAAGTGTTGTCTATATAATCTGAAAGAAAAAATAAAAAAAAAATTAATAAACAAAAAAGTTATTAAACTTTTACACCCCTTGGTTTCTTTTGGCCCACCCTGTATATGGACTGCTTACCGTTTTCTTTTCTTTTTTTTATTACACTGAGCAACGAAATTTAATGTTTTCAAAAATCATACGACGCACTGTGGTGTAAAGCAAACAAAAAGTGATACTGGGTATGGAACTTCTATTTTTAAAAACTTATAAATTATTCACTATTTAAAAAAATTATAGGCCACAAAAAGTTATTCAAGCGATTCCATTAAGTCCTATACTTATTAACACATTTTTATTATTTTACACCACTGTGCGGCACATTTTGAAGCGTGTGGAGGAATGCCAATCGGACAGAACACGCATTTTGATCAAACAACTTGATTAGTTGCACGTGTTATTGAACATTAAATTAAAAATGCTTTAATCACAGCCAAGTCGATAGATGTAGCATACAAAAATATCGCCGCTATAAAATATCAAAAATTGGAAGTCTCTATTCGCAGAGCCGTTATAAACTTTAATGAATTAAAAACAAAGCAATAAAAGAAATCAAAATCATACCATTCGCCGAGAAGAAAGTAAAAGTGAAACGTTTTTAAAATGACCCAAATACCAAAGCTTGAATATTGAAATTTGTGATGACAAGGCAACAACAATTTTTACATTTGTTATGAAAAAAAATAAAATAAAATAAATATTAAAAATGCGACTGTATTACCAGATATTTATGTTAATATTATGACCATATGAATACTTCCTTTTGTAAATCAAAACTATAACCCAAAATAAATTCTGATTTGAAAATATTAAATAATTCCATAATATCTGTTATCAAAAGCGATAGATAGCAGCATAAGTCGACTTAACACAAAATCGAGTTAGATAAAACACAATCAAAAACCACAGTATATCGCTGGTATAGTGAATTCAATCGCGGTCGTTCCGTCGCCGCTTCGAATTCCGTTAAGGTCGTCCAGAATCTGTTGTTGCGCCGCTAAACATCGATGCAGTGCGTGAACCAGAGTTGCCGTTGGGACACTAAAGTATCACTTTTGACCCTTTTTTGTGCCAATGACACTTTTTATGACACTTTTTTTAATTTATCCCTTTGTATCATTTTAACAAAATGTATGCCGTAGGGCAATCAAATAATGCTCAAAAATTGGACGAAGCACAGTCTAGCATATCAGGTATTGGAAAAAGTGCTGTTTGTCCAGTTGGCGATATTCGGTTCGATGGTATCCATCATTTAATTGTTTTGGTCGATACAAAAGCCAATAAATGGTGAAAATATTGCAAATAATTTGACACCCAAATCCCTGATTCCAAATGCAAATTATTTCTGGGAGTATCTCAATGAAAAATATGTATTTTAACTTACTTTCATCTTCAATCGCAATAAAACTTTTTATAAAACTTTTTTTTTAAACTTTTGCAAACTGGTAAGACCGTCTAGTGACGGTGTGGTCTTCACTATTCTTTACCTGGCGTTCGTTCCTGATGATTTTTTCATCTGTGAATTAAAACTTACGGTTCTTTTGACTATATCCACTTAAAAAAAAATATTACCTCCATCCGATCATTTTTACGATCTGGCCAGTTAGAATGTTAACCCTATTGTTTTATAATTAAATTATGTATGCTAATTAATCATTAATGTATTTAATTAATTGTTAACATTCTTGTTTATTTTCTTTAAATTGAAATAAATGTTATTTTTTTGTTCACAAAAAATTTGAACCTATTTTACCCTTTTTTTCTTCTTAAATACCCTTTTTATGACACTTTTTCAAAATTTTCAACGGCATCCCTGGCAAAACGCGAAAAAGGCGCCAAAACTAAAAAAATCGCCTAAATAAAAAAATCGCCAAAAGGAAAAAATCGCCAAAATGAAAAAACGCCAAAAACCGAAAAAATTGCAAAACGCGAAAAAGGCGCTAAAACTAAAAAATTGCCTAAATAAAAAAAAATCTCCAAAAATAAAAAAATCGCCAAAATGAAAAAAAATCGCCAAAATAAAAAAAAAACGCCAAAAACCGTAAAAATCGACAAAACGAGAAAAAAGTGCCAAAACTGAAAAAAGCGCATAAACTTGAAAAAATCGCCAAAATCCGAAAAACGCCAAAACTAAAAAACTCTGAAAACCGAAAGAACCCAAAAACGTAAAAAAGCCAAAACTATTACATATATAGGCTAAAGTTCGTATTGAATTACATGTCTAGTGTTCGTACGGAACCATTCGTGCGCTGGCCAAAGTCGCACTTCACTAAATTTATTTAATAATGCAGTCTTGAAGCACACAATACACAGAAGTGAAGAAAGTGACAGGTAAAAAAAACTCCAATCAGGTTTTTGTTAAAATTCGTGAAAAAAAGAGAAAAGCATAGTGTATTTGATACTGTAGTGTATTACTACTTACCAATTAACACAGCTAATAAAAATTTATTGCACTAGAAAGACGTAGCAAAACAAAAACGACGACAAAATTTGAGGGAAAACGAGACAAACAGAAAAATACCCGTATCTTCCGTCTCGTGACACTTCTGTATGTTTTGTTTCTTGAAGCGCCTCTGGTGTCGATGAGGCTTATTAAATAATTTTCGGAGCTGTGTTTAGTAGCCATTTTATTAGTTACTTTACTTCGCTGATGATTCTGCTACACAATATCGACGAAGGAGGGCGCTCTGATGTTATATTAGGATTATTATCCGCTGAAGGTGGCCAGTGTCTATGCATTCATCACTTGAACTTTACTACAACAGCTGATACAAAGCGATACTAAGCACATCAGAAAAATGAGCGGTGTTGTTATTTTTAATGACTGTCGGAACTGCCATTTGTTGCATTTGTCATCGCAGATGTTGACTTAATGCAAAAATGACTTATTTTTATGGTGTTCAAGCACCTTTTCGGATATGCCTGTGCTTAAAAAGACACATAAAATAAAAATTTTGTTGCACTCCAAATCTGCCTCTTGCCAAATCATAAAATCTTTTTTAAAATAAACGATTTAGAGAAGAGTACACTATACTCACATGTTAACTTATTTCTAAGTTTTATTTTTTGCTGTTCTTGACATTTACTCGTACACGTGTACGTATGTATATCAGAAAAAAGCTTTAGACCTTGAAGATTAACGCAAGAGTAGCGACCTTAATTATAATCATTAGCATTTATGTAAAATTTTATTTAGTTTACATATTTTACAAAAAAAAAACTTCACTCGTCGTCTGACAATAGAAAACTATAAAAAATCAATAAACAAATTAATATTCACACAGACTCGAACTTTTCAATATTCTAAGGTCTCTCTATATATTTTTTTTTCTCTTCTGAATAAATATTTGAACAATTTGTCTGAATAGACAGACTAAAATGAACCAGTGATATGTAACGTATCTGGTGTTTTTATTAAACGTAAAGGGTTTGCCCATAGAACTTCAGCAGTATTTTCAAATTCATGTTTTAGTCAAATGAACCTGCACAGACATGTTTGTGCTGCAAAACCCTTTCTTTACGTTTACAATAATACAATAAAATAAGATTGTGTGTAGAGTATTCTTGAATGTTCTTGATAATAAAAAGTCAACTCAATTACAAAACAAATTCATAACTATGTAATAAAGGGTGTTTTTTATTGAGGTATAGAACTTTAAGTTGGCATCACTTTTTTAACTGGCGGCCATTTTGTCAGCTGTCAAGTGATTAATATTTAGTTTGGTTTGCCATTTCATCACGAACAGGTTGACAAAAGAACAACGTTTGCAAATCGTGCAAATTTATTTCGAAAATAATGGTTCAGTTCGCGAAGTTTACCGCAAGCTCCGTCCATTTTATGGTCGACATAATCGTCCATCAGAGCAATTAATTCGGTTAACCATGGATCGTTTTCGCACTACGTTTACTCTATGTGATAATACGCATCCGCAGAGACGTCGAACAGTGCGCACCGAAGAAACAATTGCCGCTGTAGAGCAAAGTGTTGAAGAGGACCCGAATGAATCGATTCGCCACCGTGCACAGCAATTGGAGCTTTGTCCATCAACTTTATGGGAGATTTTGCGCAAAGATCTTGGCTTGCGACCTTACAAGATCCAGCTTGTGCAAGAATTAAAGCCGCGAGACCATGCAATGCGTCGTGATTTTGGTGTATGGACCGAAAATGAGATCTCGATGCTGATTTTCATCGCAAAATTTTGTTCAGTGGTGAGGCTCATTTTTGGTTGAATGGCTACGTCAACAAGCAAAATTGCCGCATTTGGAGTGAAGAGAATCCACATGAGACCCTTGAGACGCCATTACATCCACAAAAACTGACTGTTTGGTGTGCTCTATGGGCTGGTGGAGTCTTGGGCCATACTTCTTCCGAAATAATGCTGGAGAGTCAGTTACCGTTAATGGAGACCGGTATAGAGCCATGATAACCGACTATTTTGTTCCCGAATTGGATGGCATGAATGTGGATGAGTTGTGGTTCCAACAAGACGGCGCTACATGCCACACAGCGCACGTCACAATCGATTTATTGAAGGAAACATTCGATGAGCGCATAATTTCGCGGAATGGACCTGTCAATTGGCCACCAAGATCGTGTGATTTGACACCATTGGATTATTTTCTTTGGGGATATGTGAAGTCGCTCGTCTACGCCAACAAACCAGAAACGTTAGGGGACTTGGAAGCCAACATTCGTGGCGTTATTGCCAACATACGGCCCCATATGCTCGAAAAAGTGGTTGAAAATTGGACCTGTAGAATTGGCTTTATTCGAGCCAGCCGCGGCGGCCACATGCCCGAAATCATATTTAAACATTAATGACATAAAATTATCCTTCCAATAAAGCCAAATTGATGGACATTAAAACGATTTTCTTGTGTTTTATTTCAATTCGAAGTTCTATACCTCTAAAAAAACACTCTTTATATAACAGTAAAAAATCAAGGAGATTAGGTGATCGACCCGGTTTCCCAAACGCTTTATGTTGTTTTTTTTATTAGGGGAAATATTTTTTTTATTGCTCTAATGTCGAATAGAACGTGTATTTGCTTTATTTGTTTACTGTTAGAAGTACTATTAGGGAATTATATTGCGACCTTAAATACCAAACATAGCACTGAAGGCATTCACCCGTTTTGGTTTTAGCGGTGTGGATTCTTTGAACGAAATCGGCTGCCTTGAGCGATAGACAGTCTAGAATTATCAAGTAATATTAACGCCTTACAAATTAATTTTTTTTTATTAATATATTTTTCCTAAGCTATATTTTAAATTTGCAATACAGAATATTCCTGGTTCTTGCACTATTTTCATTTCAATGGCCATTATTTTTTTTATAAAAAAATAAACCTATAGGGTTCCGTAAACTAAAGGTGAAAAAAGCAATGAAGTCCGTTTGTCCCTCTGTCCACCACAGGCTATTTTTTAGAGAACCGTAAGAGCTATGGACCTTAAACTTTCACAGAATATGTTAAAAATTTGGCCGCTACAACAACAAAAATATAAGGCGGTTAAAAATTAAAGGGCTGTTCCAAAGCGAGCAACAACAAATGTTGAAATCCTAATATAATATAGAGACAATTATACATATGTATGTATATACACATTTGAAATTTTCAAAGTTAGCATTTAAAAAATTTATTATTCGACATATTGTCAGAAGTTTATTTTAATTTGAAAAATATCCGCCGGCGGTCCAGCGTTGTCTATATGCATTTCATTGTTGCTGATGATTTGTTACAGCAACAATGAAATGCATATAGACAACGCTGGACCGCCGCACAGTGAGGTGAATGATAGAGAAAGTGGCGATTAATCCATAGAAGTCGTAATTTTAAAGTGTTGTTATTTTTTATTGATGAATATTAATAAATACATAAAAAAGCAGCATTTAAAAAAATTTTTTTGAAAAAAATTTTTTAACCTTTCATGGGCTTCTTTTGTATTTTGGAGAAAATAGTCATATATGACTATTTCTGCTGTAACTTTGGATATGAAAAAAGATAAATTGTAAATTCGAGCATACTTTATGTGCCTTTAAAAAAAATATTTTTTTTGTTTAAATAAAAAAAAAATAAATATACATATAATATGTATTTTTCACATTGATTTTTAGCAACTAGAATTCTCTCACAAAAACCTTCATAACTCAAAAATCGCACAAATGCGCAAATTGGTATTCTGGGATTTATTAGCTAAAATCCTATATTTTGAGAGCATAAAAGCATATTTCCCTGCACTCATCCGCAAAGTTGTTGAAACTCAATGTATATATCAAAAATTTCACATGTTTAGAGCAATTTAATTTTTATTTTTTTTAATATTTCTAAAACATTTATCTAAACAAAAAATAATTTTTTAAATGCTCATATACCTGAAGTTGACGGTTTCATCATAAAACTTTTACTTATTTACTTAACAAAAACTATAATCACTTAAAAATAACAAAATTTTCTCTTTTAATCAATGCGCGCAAAAATAACTAAAATTATTGAACTTTGAATACACACTGCAAATAAAGTAAACTACCAAAAACTTTTATTTTCACATTTAGTGATATAGAATTTTATCTACTTTCATATGGTACCAATTACGGTTGTGAAAGTTCAAGTTCAACTTTTGAATTAATCGCCACTTGTGAAGGCTTTCACCCCACAGTGCGCTGGCGGATAAATTTCAAATTTTCAAAGTTAGTGTATTTTTATGCAACCAACCAACTAAAGCGGCCCATACACTACAACAGCATGCACGCACAATCAACATACCAGCAAGCTGGTACAATATTCATTTCTTAAATAATTGCGGGAAGGGTGGTATGTATAGTGACACAGTTTTTGTTGCAATTAATATTTGGTATGTTGTTAAAATTAGCAGCTATGTATAACTAAAGTGCTAAAATTCTGTTTTCCATTGAAACAAATTATGTTTCAACAAATTATATTTCTTAAATGCATGTTTACTCAATGACAACTTTGCTCAACTGAGCTAATTTTACCATATACCGCACCAGCAAGCTGGTACCATCAGTAAAATATCAAACTCTATATGACATCGCTACAGCAAATCTTACAATCGCACAAAACGCCCATACACGACCAAACCGCTGGCACAAACACTTGATTGCGCATGCATGCTGTTGTAGTGTATGGGCCCCTTAACACTGAAATTTAACAAAAATCAAAATTAAAGCGTATTCTATCGTTTAATGTAATTTTGCCAACTAGCTGTATTTTGGAAACCGTAAGAGGCAAACTCTTGAAACCCTTTCAAAGACTAAAAAATCTCAAATTAAAAAAAAATCGCCATAACGAAAAAATCGCCAAAAAGCCAAAAAAATTGCCGAATACCAAAAAAAATCGCCAAAAACCGAAAAAATAGTCAAAACGAAAAATAAAACGCTAAAACTAAAATAATTCGGAAAAAATCGCTCAAATGGACAAAAATCCTCAAAATTAAAAAAAAACGCCAAAAACCAAAAAAGTTAAAACTAAAAAACGCCAAAAATCTAAAAAATCTCAAAAACGAAAAAAAAATCCAAAACTATATATCGATGGCTTAATTTTTTTCGAAATCGTGTTTTTAATGTTTTCTGAGCGACAACGCATAATTGCTTCCTCCTTGCAGATTTTAGTACGTTACAGTTCAAAATCAAGGACTTATGGCAACTTAAAAAACTATTTCTGCATGTAAATGCCTTATTTGTTCTTCAGTTTTTTGCTTCTCCTGTAAAATATCGAAAATTCGAGTTAGGCCTTTTTTATATTAAGCCATCGATATGTATGTACGTCTATGTGAGTTCGGATGTTAACAGAAACACATGCTACACATAACCGAAACTTATAATATCTGCACAGAGAAGTAAATTTTGAACAGTTTTCTTTAAAAAAAATTACTTAGTCGCTATTCACACTATGCCTTTTTAGCCTGCCTTGTATTGACAATTTTCTTTTGAAACCCCTACTAAAAGTCACTCACATTTACATTAAGCCTTTTTTATACATGCCTTTTTGGCATTTATATACACGTTTAATGCTGAGAATACGAAAGAGGCAAAGAGAAATGTCATAAATCCCCTCGAATTTTCATTTCGTGCCTTTTGTTCTACACCGCAAGCTTCTCACCCCCTCTCACCAATAAACTAAGAAAGCCTGCCTGCACAGGCAAGCAGAAAAGGCATAGTGTAAATTGCGTCTTAGTAACACACAAAAAAAAAATCGTGCTAATGGGCCGCGTAGCGAACAAAATTAAAAAGAAGTCGAGAAAACCCGACTTTTGGGTTAAAATCGATTTTAGCGACATCTAAACCTCTTCCGAAAAATCTGAAACAAATCACAAAAATACTGTACCCCATAAGCTTTAAAAAGATCCTGGGACAAGACTAATGGCATTTTCTTTTCTGGAAAAAAATGTTACACTTGTTACACTTTTTATTGAAAATTCGCAATAAAATGATTTTCTGAAATATACATTTTATTAGAAATTATTGTATCAATCCTTGCGAGCTTAAATTTTTTCTTTCAACGAACGCTAAGTTGTATTTTTTTTTAATAAAAAGTAAAAAAATGTTACACTTTTTTCAGAAAAGAAAACGCCATAATATATATATATATATATATATATTAGTTTTTTCATATGGGATTTCCCGGGATCCCGCACATTTTCTGGGAAAGAAATCCCGGGAAATTTGTGCGGCAATTCCCGGGTTTTTTTTATTTTTATTTTATTACGTGCAACTTTAGTTTGTATGTTCACATTCTTTGATGAGTGTCGTCATTCAATTTATGAATGCGATGGTGCAATAAAAAGTTGATGGCACTAGCACAAAAGCTAAAACTTTATAACAATTAAGGCCGAGTTTACATCTGTCACACATGAAAACAACAATAAATTTTCTAATGTTATTGTTGTTTGCAATACAAGTTGTCCATGGAACGATTTTTAATGATATCGTGGGATAGGCCCTTAAAGGCCTTTATTTGCCAAAATCGCAAGGCGACATTCAAAATTTAATTCTACAACAATTCATAAAAGCAAAAATAGAAATGCGCAAAGAAATAAAAGAAAAATTACAAAATAATTACAGATTCTCTTGGTAAAAAGTACGATTCTGTTATTGCTTATTCTGTACTAAAGTTTTATTTCCAAAGAAATATTTTGTAATATTTTTTTAATAATATGTACTCGTATAATTTGTTTTTTATAATACATATTGGCATTTATGTATTAATATTATATAAAGAACGGAAACGATATTATTTTCTTTTTTGGCTAATGCGTTTATAAAACGTTATTATTTAATCGATCTCATGAATTATAATTTGTTTTTTTTTTTTTGTTGAAATAAATTAAATTAAAATATATTTTGTATTGTTTTGCATTGGGCGGAAATTACCGGGAAACCGAAAAGTCGTTCCCGCTTTCCCGGGAAATGAAAAAGTCCGGGAAAAGAAAAACTCTAATGTACATATATATATATATATATATATATATATATATATATATATATATATATATATATATATATATATATATATCCCCATATTTATTAAATTTAAAATGATTAATATGAATGAATAAAATTTATTTAAATTTTTTTTTGTACACAATTTTTTTAAAACGGATTTTAAATATGTACATTTTATTTATTTTTTTTTATGAATATGATTAGATTTTATTATAATTTTTATTTATTTTATTTTTATTTATTATTGTAACTAAATTACATTTCAAACTCATATTAATTTTTATGAATTTGTATGATTTTTCATAAAAATTGTATTTAAATTTTTTTTACTACAAAAAAAAAAATATATAAAATGTTCATTCATATTTGTTTTTTTAAATTTCATTTTATTTTTTTACTCTAAAATTTTTTTTAGAAAAATTTTATATTAATCTTACTATAAAAAAAATTAAATAAAATTTTTGTAAAAAATCATAAATGAACATTTCTCCCTATAAGCCTGGTACTCCTTCACAATTTCATGCGAAATGCTGTCAAACTAAATGTAAAAGTATTTGGCATGAAATATTTGCTAAAGAAATTCTCAAAAGTAGTATTCCTTCCGATCTTATTGCGAAAAACACGAAAAATCTATCTGCAGCACGTTTTTCCATGCAAAATGACTCTGGCACCATTTTAGTTTCACCTGAGAAACAACATGACCAGGGGTCTACTCTGTAATTCGAAACGAAAGCAAATGCTTTCGAAATACAATGTTAATAACATGAAAATTCGAAAGCATTTTCTTTCGTTTCGAAATACAGAGTAGACCACCAGTGCTTTTTTCGCACGCAATTTTAACAATGTTGCATACTTTCAAGCAATAAAAGCGAGAAATTCATAACAAAAAAAAAAAAAAAAAACGTACACTTAGTACATGTCAAATTTTTCATGCGAAATAATCAATGTTGCTAAAAAAATTTCACAACTTTGAACAGAGTACCATATTATATTTATAAAATTTAATATGAGTTTGAAATGTATTTTAGATAAAATTTTTTATGAAAAAATTTCTTAAATTTTTAATGAATAGTAATTATAATGCCCATTTTTGCAGTTGGTAATCAAACCGTAATTATTTTTAAGTTGAAATTAAATACGAAATTGTGTTTTGAGTGCTTATTTAAATAATAATTAAATGCCCAACCTTGCGAAATTAAACACTACTTAAGTTTTATGATTGTACCATATGTTTTTATGCGTGTGTGTGTTTACTGAAAACATGCACATGAGCATCATGCGGTCGTATTAAAAAGAATTTCGTTTAAATTTCATAAATATATAACATTTGCAGTACAAAGTTTCATATCATGGAATAAAGTAATATAAAAAGTCATTGTGATGTTCTTTTGGTCTCATAAAATGAGTTTTTATGCAATTTTATTTTCTACATGTTGATAACCTAACTTTTTTGTTTACATTAAACAGCTGCTGTTTGAAAAGCCTTCAATAATACTGGGAAATTTTGCAGTGCTAACGTACTTTCAACGTAATTTAATAAGAACTTTAAATAACCACTGAAAAAATGAAATCGTATTTAATTACAACTTAATTTTAAATAAAAATTAGCTAATTACGTACTTAATTTTTAAGTTAAAAACTGGGGGTAAGACTTTATATATAAAGATTTTTCTACAAAACTGCTCTATTAGATTTTTAAAATTTAGTATTAAAAAACAGGGGTTTTGACTCCAAATATATTGCAGTATAGCACTGTGTGTCATGTCACACAGCCCATTAGAAGAAAAAAATAACTTGAATCTACGTCGCTTAGCTCGGAAGAAAAATGAATTGCCACCTTGACCTTGAAAATGAATACTTAACACTGCGCAAGAATATTTAAAAAAAGAATTGTGTTTAAATACTTCCTGAAGTCCAAACCTTGGTTTTAACAGCCCACTCGCCAGGTACCATCAGTTTGTAAATTTTATTTCTTCTACTTTTTTGCCCCTCCCAACTTACATAACTTTCTCCCCTTTAAACTTACATGTTTATGCACATGTTTATATGTATATCCCAGGTTTCATTTGCTTTCCTTTTATGAAACCAAACGTAAATAAATAAAAAGTAAACAACTGAAAATTGGTGGTGGAAAATTTGTATAGATGGATACACACAAGTTTTGGGTGGGGGTTATAATATTATTTGTTGTCGTAGTAGCTTTTTTTCCATGTTTATTGTGTCACGTTTTTTCTTGACTTCGTTTGGTTGTTGGTATGCGACTTGTCTGTGACCTAAATTTGAAAAGAACTGCGAATGACCTAATTCCGGAAATATTGTAAGCATGTGCCTATTTCTGGGCATGAGCAAGTCTGCGTGAGCTTTTTTTTTGCGTATTACGTATTTAGAAAATTAATGTCTGTGCTGTAAAAAAAAAGAAGAAGAAAGGAAGTCTATTAAAGTGTACATACATATGTACAAATTTTGTGCTGCAGGCAAACCTCCCCCGCCAAAAAAAAAAAAACAACAGCTTGTAGAAATGATGTTTATAAAGCTACAATACAAAATTAAGGTGGTACTGCTGCATATCGTTTATATAAATGTGCCCTTAATTATGAAAGTGATCTAAGTCATATGCATTTTTACTTCGAAATATTAAATAAATCTTAGAAAAACTTCAATAAATATTTGAAAAATATTAAATAAATTTTTTATTAAAATGTTGCATAATATCAAAGAATATAAATTGTATAGAATGCGCATCTGAGATAAAAAATTACAAATTTTTTGCTTGCGCTTTAGTTGAAGGGGGGGGGGGGTGGGAGGGGAAAGTATAAAGCGCAAGCAAACAGCGATGTCAACTTGGTGCTTTTGGCACTATTTTTAGTGCTTTTTGAAGACTCAAAACGCCAAATTTCGAGCGTTAGTGCCACAATAAGAAAACGCACTAATTAGTACTTTTAAGAAATTTGTGTATTTCTTAAAATTATTTTAATAATTACTCGGCGTATTTATTTTTTCAGTGTAAAGCATACATTTTTCGTCTGATATATTTCATTAAATGGAGAATAGCTAAGAAAACCTTAAACATTATTAAACTTCACATTAATTCACGTTATGGATTTTCAGTCGTTTTTCACGAAAGTGCTTTTTACGCTATTTAGATATAAAAATTACGCTTTTAAGTGCTTTTTTTAAATGTTGATGTGCCTTTAGAGCCAAAAAAGTTGGCATCACTGCAAGCAAACACACACTGAGGGCATTATATTGTTTGCTCTTATCACCAGCGTTGCCGTTGTGCGACTTAAGTCGCATTTTGCTACTTTCTCAACAGCAAAACATGCGGCCAATTGCAAAAGCACTATGTAAAAATATACGAGTTTTACCAAAAAAAAAACCGATTTTCGGAGGAAAGTTGCTGTTGCTGTTGCTGAAATAAAGCTTGTTTAAAGGATGATAAGTTTCCAAATTCTGCAGTTGTACAGTCAGTGAATTACACCTTATTTCTTCATCTTTATAAAATATAATTTACAAAAAAAAAAAAAAAAACATAAAGTACAAACATAAATTAGCGTTACTAAACAAACAATTATCAAATAGACTTATAGTAGACACTTGTCAAATATTAGATTCCAAGTGAAGAACTTATTAAGAAATACAGGATGTTCAGTTAAAAGAAAATATGTATTTAAGAATTATGCATAATGCCTTGAAAGAATAGTATAACTATATTATCCTCTTCAGAATCGAATTTTAAAATTTTCTACAAAACTTTAAATGTTTTTTCCTCAAAGTAAATTTTTTGAGTTATGCTGGTTTTTAAGTAAATAAGTGAGATGAACCATGTCCAATATACATATGTATTTATGTTTTTACAGTCTCTAATTTTTTTTTTTATAAATCTTAAGTAATTGGGTAAATTACGGCACTCGATATCGAACGAAATATGCATTTAATTTCGATTGGAATTTCATTCGATATGAAATGCCGCAACTTTTTTGATGCAGATTTATTTCTATTTTGTACGCCGACGAACGACGAAAAAATAATTTGCTCTCTCTCTCTCTCTTTACATACACAATAACCAGCAGCGTGACCATTTTAGCATTTTTGCAGCTAAATTTAGCATTTTTTTTTGTTGATTTAGCTGCAAAATTTTCGATTTAGCAGTTAGCATTTTCGTTAGCATTTATCAATTTTTTATTTAGCATTTTCTAGCATTTTTTCATATTAATCTACATAACTTTTAACAATATCTCTTATACGTAAAAGAGGCTGACTTCCAAAACGTCAACTGCCTTCCAACAAAGTCTAGTGTTTCATAACACTGCAGAACAAAACATTGACAATGCATACCCTTTCAAAACGTCGTTGACAAGTATTTAGAATACCGCAAACAATCAATCAGCGCATCGGTTGCAAAGTTGGTGCTCATGGTTACAATGTTTCGCAACTTTGGATCTGTGCACGTTATAAATACCGTATCCTAAGACTGTACAAACTTTGTACTTTTTACGTAAAAATTGAATAGACGAAAGCTTTAGAATATTTTACAAAAACCAATTTTTAAACGTTGTTTATAAACGAAACGTAAGTGAGAAATGAATTCTTCACGAAGAACCGTCCGTGAATTAATATTTTTGGTTTGCTTTAAATTCTTTATGTATAGTGACAAACTAGTATTTACTTAGCATAACCCAGCAAAAATTATTGCTTTCCCGAAGCATATTTGTGAGGGATACAATGTTACAGAATCACTTGATGTTGCGCATGAATAAGGAATTTTTTTGTTCGAGATGAGCCAGCTAGAATCAACACATTTAGCTTACTAAAGTGCTTCAAAGAAGTAATACTCAGATGCAAAAATTACTGGCTTGCAAAATTTTTTGTGATAACTTTCTATTTTGCTAGAGAGTCCGCCTTACGTTAGTGCTTGTTGTTGTTATTGCTTCCAAATCACAATTTTTTCTGGGAAGTGACGAAATTTAAATAAGTTAAATTTTCTAGCAGTCTAGAAAACGTTTTTAAGCAGGGAAACTTTGCAAAGACAGAAATCTTTATTATGTTCCGCAGTTTCAGGAAATACCTTGGTGGAGAAAGTCCTTAACCCCGGCCAAAGGCCGGCAGTCTAAAAAACATTATTATTATACACGAGTTCCCCCATAAAACTTGTCATGTACTTTTTACCCACTATTAAATCCTAGCGTGATTTTTAATGTAATAATATGGGATAAAAATCGTTAAGCGCATGTTTCATTTTGCCACTAATGCTAACTTCATGCCAGTTTTTGATTATAAATAATGCAGTTTAGGTTCAAGAAATAATTTGTAATTAAAAAAAAATCTGTTTCATTCAAAGGAAGTACATTTTATTTAATATTAGTAAGGCGATGTAAGCAGAAATTACAAAAATGACAACTTTAAAAGAAACAATTGGATTAAAAAAGGTAAATATTAAGTTTTAGCAGTATGTTTTAGCACTTTAATAATTTTTTTTTAGCATATTTTAGCTTTATTTTGAAGTCAATATAGCCGCAAAAATTGTTAGGATCTGGTCACACTGATAACCAGTGTGACCAGATTTTAAAATAAAATTAAGCTAAATCTCGTATGTCTTTAATACATTTTTAGAGAATACGCAATTCGGATTAAAAAAGCCTAAAAAAGCTTAATCAGTTTTAAAAAAAAGCTAAAAAATAAGCTAAGAGCTAAATAAAAAATTTAAATCTAAATCCAGAAGAAATGAGCTAAATTTAGCCCAAAATTAGATAATATGGTCACACTGACAATAACCAACTTTATAAATTATAAGAGCTGAGTTCGCTGAGTAAATTCGTCGTTATTGTGCTTCACACCAGGGCTGTCAGATGTGGCGATTTCTCCCCAAATGTGGCGACTTTAAAGCTAGTTTGGCGACCTAATTTTCGATTTGGCGACATGGCGATATTTATAAAGCCTTTTTATGTTTTATAAATAAGGCTGTAAAAATTAAAGAAAAAATTTAAAAGGCATTAACAAAAGTAAGCATTTGTTTACCTTTATAGGTTATGTCATATGTACATAACATACCAATGTGTGAACACAAAAATTATAAACCGTGTGTAAAACGCAGATTTTGACATACACAGAAAATATCGTGTGTATAAAAAAGTGACATTTCATAAGGCAAATACATATAATGTGAACACAGCTTAATACGTCACTTACAGAGAAGCATGTCGATCGGCTCGAAGCCGCCGCCGCCGCCGGTTGTTTTTTATTTATTGCATCGGCTCAAAATCAGCTGAAAACTTATGTGCTCAAAAAGACAAAATCGTACAATTTCGTAGAAAAAATTATGAAAATAGATTTTCAATTTTAAATGTTCTCATTTTTAAGTTATCGAATGCTTATTTGAGCTGCCGATAATTTTGCCTCGACTTGTTTCTCTGGTGGCTTAACGTTGAATCCTAACTTTCTAGAGTTTTTTCCGCAACAGAACAGAACGCAAAAGGAAAAACAAATCACACATTGAGATTTTCAATTGAACAGAAACAAAATATCTGATTCTGAACAGAACAGCACGTACAAACTAATTCTGGCTTTGGGGTTGCCAGATAGGATATTTTTGGAGCCGTTAGATGGCGCTGTTGCCAAGATCAATTGATTTAATTTACAAGGTTTTGCTTTAAAATATTTTTCATGGACGATACTTGTAGAATTGACAGGTGGCGGTGCTGTCAAAATTTTATTTTTTTTTGGCATTTTTTCTTTCTATTTTTCTTGTAGTTGTGTGAAAGGTAGAATATTTTTTTTTTTTGCATAGAATCCTGCAAGTGTGTTTGCACAAGGTATTTTGGAGAGTTAAAGAAATTAAAATAACACGTAAATAAATCCTGCAAATTACTATGAATTTCGCTCTATTCGATAGATAATTCTCAGTCATTTTTAATTGAATATAATATCCGGCATATGGCAACCTTGGCTGGCTCGAAGGGTGTCCATTGGGAATATAAAATATTCCAGCATTTGTCTTCAACAATGCCAATGTCATATGCTAATGATAATATGCGAACCGTTAATCGCACGGAATACCAGAGTTGAAGAAAATGACTTATGATGAAAGCCTAAATCAGCTGATTTGTGAACTGTTAAAGAGGCACAAATGCAGTGGGATTATTGTTATTAAATTTTTACCACAATACAAACAACAGAAAAGGTATACTTTCCGAAATGAACAAGCGAACATTTTTACAAAATTAAATGGAAAGATTTGTGTTGAATAAAAAAAAAGCAGTTTGTGGAAAAGATTACACTGTACAACAAAATTTAATTGTTTTTCAAAATAAAAATTTTCTGACAACTGATTTTTGGTGAGGAGGGACTAAACAAGATATATGCACCTGTATCGGCGCTTTAAAAATTTACCACTGAAACTCATTTTACGGCCTATTTAAAGTTGTACCCTCGTGTAGTAAAAAAAATGCCGAAAATGGTGTTATACTTTAGGTACGGTCACACTTGTCAAACATTTGACCAAAAAAGCGTAACCAACTAACACTAATGCAAATAGTTTTGATCCAGACACTTGTTTATCGTCTTAAACAGTTCCGAACACAACTAATGGGCAAAGTCATAGAATCCAACAATATTGGCTACTCTTTAACTTGACAAACTTTTGTTGTCTGAATTGAAAGATTTTTCATTAGCATTTAATGGTTATGCTTTTTGGGCAGTGTGACCGTACCTTTAGGTTTAAAGTATACAGTGTCTTCAGAACATTAAAAGCAAAATTTTTCTTGGTATACATTAACCCTCTAACTCTGCTGGAAATGGGGTTTTTTTTTGAATGTTAAAAAAAAGTAAAAATCGCCTTTAAAAAGGTAATGTTTGCAGTTGAAATATTCTGCGAAAATTTTTGTCATGAAATTCTCAGGATACACTTAAGTCGAAATTTTAACATTAATAACAGAAATAAGCAAAAATGAACAAATAATTACATAATTGTTCGAATTCTTTGGTTTTTAGTATTGCCAACACTTTTTAAACCGCTTTTTAAATTTTTGGTTATTTCTGATATTAAATTTAATTTTCGACTTTTAAGTGTGTCCTGACACCTGATGTCAAAGGTCCACCCTAATAAAAAAACGAATTTTGCTTTGTGTTTTTTTTTGTAATTTTTTAACTACCGAAATAACCCAATTTTTGTTGTGGTGCGCAGTGCCAAGAAACCCAAAAATATATATTTCAATACATAAAAAAAAGTAAACAAAGCTTTGAATTGTGACTGGCAGCCAGCCTGCCTCATGAAGTTTTTTTTTTTTGTTTTGGAAAGCAACAAAGAATAAATAGACTCCAACAATAATAATAGAAAAGGGCGAGCTGAAGCAAAAAATAAATAAATAAATAAATATCAAAGACTTCCTTAGACAACATAAAATTAAGTAAATAGAAATTTCGTTTGTTTTGCTTTCTTTAATATTTCTTATGCATGAATACCTTCTTTTTTTTCTTTGAATAATGCTACTGTGATGCGTGATTTCCACCCTTGGTGGGTTACTATTTTTCATGTTAGTATGTTTCTAATCAATACAGCAATTTTTTCTTATTTATTATTATTACTATTATTATTCGTTTTCTCATAAGGTATACCCAGCAGTTTTACTCTGGATTGGCCTTAACATATTTTTTTTTATATGGCTCATTTACTTCAACAATGTCATAACTCTTAAAAACGAGTTTTACAGGAAACAACCCATATTCTCCAGATTTAGCCCCGACTGCCTATTTCACGTTCCCAAACTTAAAGAAAAAACTCAGCGGAAAGAGATTTCACCCCAATGACGAATAATTTCACAAACAAATGTCTCTTTTAATGACCTCGAAAAATCATATTTTTTCCGAAGGTATAAAAAAATTGGCGGAACATTGGACTAAGTGTATAGAACTCAAAGGAAACTACGTTGATGCATAAAATAACTTTTTTATAAAAACCCCGTGTGTTTCTTCAAAAATCACCGACTTAATGACACACCCTCGTACATAAGCTTATCTGCAGAAATAACCAGACCTTATGTCGACCCTCCAATCTACTAAACTAATACATTGGCAAGAGGCAACTCTCTCTCAGTAACTATTTCTAATTAGTTGTTGTTAGCAGAAAACTGTTTTTTTTAATGAAATAACAAAAATTTAATTTAAAAATTAAATGACAAACACAAATTTATTGAAGTTAATTAATTGAAATGTTAACAACAATCTCTGTTAACTGTAAACTTGACAGCTGTTATTGGTTAGATTAACCTACGACATACTTTTCTGTGTAAACACATAAACCGTGTAAAAGAACATAATTAGACCTTCTTAAACTGCTGGCGCTGTTCAAAATTTATTCAGCAACTATATACTAGATAGACATCGTCTACTTTCTTATGAAAAAAGTACGCTAACTCTAGATTCTCCTACCCGTCAGGATTATGCCAATTTAATATTAAATCTTCGCTGATCTAAAATAACGAAATTTCCTCAAAATCTCCATTAATCAGAAGATTATCAGGACAATTGTGAATAAAACTCCGCGAGAAATTTCTCCCTTTTCCAATTAGAATTTTTTGTTTTCCCTATTACTTGCTATTAGTTGGAATTAGAGTTGAGCGATATTTGGAAACCTGTTACTTTTTCACAGCGATTGAAAAATCACGGGGTGCCCCTGTGGCTGAGTGGTAGCGATGCTAGCCTCTCAGTCCGGAGGTCGTAGGTTCGATTCCCACCACAGACCCTGGGTGTTTTTCGCAGACAAGCTAATCGCTTTGCGAATTGTGTTTGTGTTTTCTTTAAAAAAAAAAAAACATATCACAACTGTGACTGAATTTATCAAGTAACAGGTTTTGGAAATATAGTTCATTCATACAAACTGTGATTGTTCTTGTATGCTTACTTTACAGTAAATGAAGCTACCACATTAATTTTTTTTTTTGTCAAGAAAAAATCGTCAAATCGTGTCAAATCGTCTTTTCTGGCAACTATGTTCAGCTCACATTTCAATATTTGCAATTTTATTGTCTCTCTGCCTGTTATACGACAATTCTCAATGTATAGATGGGGTTGATTGCTAATTGTTTATTCATGTCACTCTTCTTATTAGTATTTATCAAGATACCAATACTAATAAATACTTTTAAAGCAGAAGAGCTGAAATGTGTTAAACCGTGATCACAGTCACTGTTTAATTTCACTGCTGTTCTTCTTATTAGATTTTCTCAAAATAACAGAACTGCTACAAACAAAATATTGCTAAACTGTGATCACAGTCACAGTTTAAAAGAACAGCGATTTAGAAATCACGTTCACAAGGAGCAACATTATTAAAAAATCACGTTATCGCTCATCACTAGTTGGAATTGCAACCAGGGAAAAATTTCTCGCGGAAGTAAATTCAGTAAAGTGCGACTGTGACTCGCAAACGATGGGTTCGGTACGGTTACTATTTGAGGAGTCGCAGAACAAAACGTGCCTTTTCGATTATTTCAAAATGTTGGAAAATCAAAGATTATTTTTTTCATCCGATTATTTCATAGTATAAACCCAGAATATCTAACAAGTTTCTTCCTTATTATAAAATGCATCATACCACAATAAGTCGCAACAATAAATGTTGCCAATGTACGAAATTAATGAACTTTTAATATGCAAATAGCACGTTTTGTTAAAATAAAATGCAAAAAGAACGTTTTGGTATGCATATTTTCGATATGGAAATATCGTATATTCGAAATATATGTATTTACACATTTAAAACAAAATCTTTAATAATAACTTGATATACATACATATTTACCACTGTTAAGATTTTTTAATTTATACTTCTTTCGTGTTCCAATATTTATCTTCCATCTTTAAACTATATTTTTTAGGCTCTTATGTTATATCTAATAACTTTCGAATACCAGATAATAATCAAACTATTGATTATTATTATTATTATTATTTATATGAAATAAAAAGTCATTCCTTGAAAATTACTGTTAGAGATGTGCGCGCGAGTTGTCACGCACGCTCGCTCAAGCGACAATCATGCGTGATTTGAGAAAATCACGACATTTTCTCTTCTCTAGTTATAAAGACACAAACATAAATAAATTGTTATAAAAAACTACGTTTTGTTAAAATAAAAGAAAAATAACACGTTTTGTTTCGCAGCAATTGTTTAAAGACCAAATTTTTCTATGAGAAGGGAAGAAATATTATGCAAATAAGATTTTTATAATGGAACTTAACCAAATTAATGCAAATACATCAAAAAAACATTTTCTAAAAAAAAATGATAAAAACACGTTTTGTTCTGCGACTCCTCACTTATGTAATATGTATTATACGAACTTCAGCCTATATAATCAAATGTCTTACCTGCCCCCGTATTCTGTAACTTGCTAAAGCTAAAGCTTAATTCCATCGCTCAAATGCAGAACAAATAGAAAATTAAAAATTTTTGGTGATGACATAAAATACTAAAATTTCGATGGATTAAATTTTTGACCAAACGCCTGAAAACGCTAAACGTTTGAAAATTAAATTCGTAGGGGAAAATCGTTAAATCGACTTTAAAGATTCTTAGCGATAGATATTTAGCTTTAGCGAGTTACAGAATACGGGAGCTGATGTAGACATTTAAAAAAAAATTAAGTACCCGGTAACAGTTTTTTCGGCGATTATTCTAGTTTTGGCGGTTTTTCTTATTTTTGGTACTTTTGTTCGCTTTTAGGATTTTTTCGGTTTTCGGCGTTTTTTTTTTTTTGTTTTGGCGATTTTTATTAATTTTGACGATTTATTTTAGTTTTAGAGATTTTTTTTAGTTGGGCGCTTTTTTCATTTGGCGACTTTTTCCGTTTTTGGGGTTTTTTTATTTTTTTGTTTTGACGATTTTCTTTTTAATTTTGGCGATTTTTTCGATTTATTTTAGCTTTGGAGATTTTTTTTTTAGTTATGATGTTTTTTGTTTGTTTTAACGCTTTTTTCGGTTTTTGGCGATTTTCTTCGGTTTTGCATTTTTAAATTTTGGAATTTTTTAGTTTTAACGTTTTTAAAAATTTCTAGAGTTTGCCTCTTACGGTTTCCAAGATACAGCAAGTTGTTAAAATTAAATTAACTGACAGAACACCCTTTAATTTTGATTTGTATAAATTTTACTGTTAATTGTTTTAGTCTGTTTAAAAATACACTAACTTTGCAAATTTCAAGTGTCTATGTACATATATATATATATATATATAATTGTTTGTATATTACATGGAAGTTTAAAATTTTTCATTGCTCGTTTTGGTACACGCTTTAATGTTTTAACTGTCATATATTTGTTGTTGTAATGGGTGTTTTTTATTGTGGTATAGAACTTTAAGTTGGTATCACTTTTTTAACTGGCGGCCATTTTGTCAGCTGTCAAGTGATTAATATTTAGTTTGGTTTGCCATTTCATCATGAACAGGTTGACAAAAGAACAACGCTTGCAAATCGTGCAAATTTATTTCGAAAATAATGGTTCAGTTCGCGAAGTTTACCGCAAGCTCCGTCCATTTTATGGTCGACATAATCGTCCATCAGAGCAATTAATTCGGTTAACCATGGATCGTTTTCGCACTACGTTTACTCTATGTGATAATACGCATCCGCATAGACGTCGAACAGTGCGCACCGAAGAAACAATTGCCGCTGTAGAGCAAAGTGTTGAAGAGGACCCGAATGAATCGATTCGCCACCGTGCACAGCAATTGGAGCTTTGTCCATCAACTTTATGGAAGATTTTGCGCTTGCGACCTTACAAGATCCAGCTTGTGCAAGAATTAAAGCCGCGAGACCATGCAATGCGTCGTGATTTTGGTGTATGGGCCGAAAATGAGATTGATCTCGATGCTGATTTTCATCGCAAAATTTTGTTCAGTGATGAGGCTCATTTTTGGTTGAATGGCTACGTCAACAAGCAAAATTGCCGCATTTGGAGTGAAGAGAATCCACATGAGACCCTTGAGACGCCATTACATCCACAAAAACTGACTGTTTGGTGTGCTCTATGGGCTGGTGGAGTCATTGGGCCATACTTCTTCCGAAATAATGCTGGAGAGTCAGTTACCGTTAATGGAGACCGGTATAGAGCCATGATAACCGACTATTTTGTTCCCGAATTGGATGGCATGAATGTGGATGAGTTGTGGTTCCAACAAGACTGCGCTACATGCCACACAGCGCACGTCACAATCGATTTATTGAAGGAAACATTCGATGAGCGCATAATTTCGCGGAATGGACCTGTCAATTGGCCACCAAGATCGTGTGATTTGACACCATTGGATTATTTTCTTTGGGGATATATGAAGTAGCTCGTCTACGCCAACAAACCAGAAACGTTAGACGACTTGGAAGCCAACATTCGTGGCGTTATTGCCAACATACGGCCCCATATGCTCGAAAAAGTGGTTGAAAATTGGACCTGTAGAATTGGCTTTATTCGAGCCAGCCGCGGCGGCCACATGCCCGAAATTATATTTAAACATTAATGGCATAAAATTATCCTTCCAATAAAGCCAAATTGATGGACATTAAAACGATTTTCTTGTGTTTTATTTCAATTCGAAGTTCTATACCTCCAAAAAAACACCCGTTAGAAGCCAAATTTCTGCATATTCTGTGAAAATTTCACGTTCGTAGTCCTTACGGTTCTCGAGAAAACAAGCTGTGACTTACAGCGTAGAGTGAAACGAAAACAATTATAAATTAAACGAATAAATATTGTTCTTAATGTTTAGTTTTGGCTAATTTATTTTAACAACTACACATAAGCGAAAATGAGATACGAGCAGTAAGACTTAAGAGTCAAGGTTTCGACCTTGCCCAGAGCCCCTCTGGACGTATACACACACATTCATTCATTATGTTTTCATTAGTTATATCTATTATACATTTTTTTTTAGCTAAGCTTACACATTTATTTTTATGACTGCTACCATTAGGTTTCATTCAAAGTGCTGAAACGTAAAAAAACAACAAAATGTTGAAGATGATGATTTGTATCAATTTTTATTATTTTTTTTTTTTTGCTTTCAATTTGTTAGTTTTTTGTTGGCCGTCTAAGGCAACTTAAAAGTGCGTGTGAATATTTTGCCTACTGGCACATATTTGGGTTTATTGTTGTTGTTTGTGTCTATTTATTTATTATTTCTTTCCTTTATACATACATATGTATATGTGTATATATGTATGTATGTATGTATGTTCAGCATATAAATTAATACCTTTAGCTTTCAGCAAGCATTACATAAAAGCATTTTTTATACTATTCTTTTTCTTTTTACGCATTTAATTTTTTTTTGGGTTGGGCGTTGTTTAGCAGGTGGAGAGTTTTTTTTAAGTGGGGAAGTGGGGAAGTGGGTCGTTGGTTTTTTTCTTTTTTATTTGAATTTATATGCAAATTTTAAAAGTTTTTATAATGCTGGTTGTCAACGGCGAATGTGGGTTAAATTATGCTTATTTGAAGTATCTATGCAAAAGCCCAGGCTTACACGCCATATACATACATACCTTCAGCTCAGTGTTTAATAGAGATTTTTTTTAAATATGTATAAATTTATAAGCTGTCGCTTAATTTTTATTTATCTAAAGAAAAAAAAAACTGCTTCATTTCATTTTGATTCCAAAGGCTTTACCAGTTTACCCTTAAGCAGCACAAGATTTGTACGTATGTACATCCACCTTCGTCAGCTTACACGTTATCTGGGGATGGAGGATTATTTAATGTGTCAAACTTATAGTTCAAAGTCAAATTCCTATTTTACTCTTCTCTCCTTCCAAAAGCTTTTTTGTTTCCACAAAGCAAAATCTTAAAGCTTTTGAAACGAAACATAAAATCAAGGGCAAAAGTAGGACAAGTATGACATTGAAAATATACAAATGGTGGGGAGTTTGGTGGGGGGAAATAATAAATATGGCAAAAATTATTTATGCTCGCTGAAAAGTTGAGTGGGTTGGGTTACACATAGAGAAAATTGAGTTAAATCATCAAATTGCTTCAACCAATCAAAAAAAAAAAAAAAAAAAAAAATTTAACAATTTTGTTAAAAAAAAAAATAAACTTATCAAACTTGTTTTAATTTTAATAAATCTACATATGTGACGCGTAAAATAGCAAGGGACCTAAGGGTAAAAACCGGTTTTGTTCAGGAGAGCCATTTTAAAGATTTAAATACGTGTATCTTTGGTGTACCATCACATCATAAAACGCGCATACATATCTCTGGGAGGGATCACTTTTGGGGCATGGGATCGGTCTCATTCGGTGCTCAGATGTCCACATCAAAAAAAAAAAAAAAAAAAAAAAAAAAAAGGGAAAATTGATTTTTTTTACCCTTTCCCTTTTTCTATGCACTGTCACATATTTAGTTATTCAAATGTGTTTGAACCGTCTTACTTTTTTTTACCTGGCTGCGCGACGCAAAGCAGGGTATTGCGTTTAACAGCCTATGTATGTGTGTCCCTTTGCGACAGTATATAAACTAAACGAGTTGATGATTCTTACATCAATAGATTTGTCCTAATCCTGGCGGCAGTGTCACTAAATATATGAAAGTAGTCACAATTCAATATGGCTGCCAGCAGACGCATCATTCGACAGGTATTTTAAAACAATCTTTAGGTTTCTCTTACGATTTTTCATTTCGAATGACAATTTAGGATATTTAACGGTTCAAAGTTGAATTTTTTTTAATTACTACTTGTTATATTTTACTTATTTTAGTTTAAATATGTTTCAACAAATCCTCTTTATATTCTAACAACCTGTTTCTACAATCCGGACGGTCTGCTTGAGTAAAAAATTTATATGAAAAGCATTCATTTTGTTTGAGTGATTTTCATAAAAATTTGTCAGATAACTAAGCTGAGATTAGTGTTTTTTTTATAAATAATAAATTTTGAGTAGCATTTCCATCCCTGTTTCTTCATTCTCTTATTAAATGAAAAAAAAGGATTTATTCTTAACCCATATCTTAATTATTAACCGCAATCACAGACAAATTTCATATTGACATCTTAACTTAACAAGATTAATTTATCATTTTTCGGTAATGATTTTGCCATATATGTGTTTCATGTTAATTCAACATGATTTACAGTACCTTCAAAAAAAAGAAAGAAAAAGAAAAATCTCACACAAATGAGCACAACATCGCCAACAGTGCAATGTATGTATCTATGAACAAACACCCTTAAGAAACATATTTCTAACAAATTTAACACGATTTCCAATCAAAATTTTTGCATGGTAATTTTACATTGATATTTTTTTCTTTGTGTATATACCCATAGTCTCAAGATCTCTTTTGTCTTTTCGCTATTTGAGTTTACCTAGAGAATTTGTAATACTAGAGTTCTGCCCATCTCTGACGTAGCCTTATTGTTTTCGCTACGCTGTTCGTCTGTCCGTCTATCTATCTGTCCATCACAGGCTATTTTCTCGAGAACCGTAAGAGCTGCGAACCTGAAATTTGAACAGGGTATGGCCGTTACAACAACAAATACATGAAATTTAAACATTAAAGGGTGTTGCAAAACAATCAACAAAAAAATTTCAAATTCCATGTAATATACATACAGACAATTGAAATTTGTAAAGGTAGTGAGTGCATTTTTATACCGACTACAACAATTAACACTAAAAATAAAAAAATTTAAATTTAAGGGTGTTCTATCAGTTAATGTAATTTTGACAACTTGCTGTATCTTGAAAACCGAAGGGGGCAAACCGTAGAAATTTTCAAAAACGCCAAAACTAAAAAATTTCAAAACTTAAAAAATCTCCAAACCGAAAAAAACTCTAAACCTAAAATAACTAAAATAAAATTCAAAACCCGAAAAAATCACCAAAATGAAAAAAAATTGCCAAAAAAAAAAAATCCGCAAAATGAAAAAAAATCAAAAAATCGCCAAAACCGCGAAAAAGAAAAAAACGTCAAAACTAAAAAGAAACGTCAAAACTAAGCAAACGCTAAAAACCGAAAAATCCCCTAAAACGAAAAAATTCCAAAATGTATATTATGAGGCTAAATTAGAGTGGCCGTTAATTGTATGGAGACTTTTTTTGATTTCTTCTACTCTCACTCCCCAAATCAGTTCAGTTTTATTAAAAAAAAAAAAAATACAAAAAAATGTCATACCGATAAGTTGCGTTTTAGGGGGTGCGTCCGGCCCTCAAAGTAGGCCTTCAAGCCCACTTTCAATGTAATTTTTTGCATATCTTTTTAAAAAATCATTTTACAAGAATATGACATATGGCAATATTTCAGTTCTTCAAGTCAACAAAATTAGTCTCAAAGTGTTTTGCTAAAATTAATATTTTAGAAAATAATGAGAAAAATAACCAACAAAATACCAATAATTTTATGTAACAAAATTATATTTGTATGGAAATTTTTTATTTTAAGCATGTGCAGTAAGAACTTATATATATTAAATTATTTCATACATATTAGTGTCCTGCACAAGAGTATTTATAAGACTTTTCAAGACATGAGAGATTTTTTCCAATGCTTTACTACAGCGAAATATTCTAAAAGAATCGCTAAACAACACTGTTGGCAAGACAAACCACCGAAAAAAATTACTTGCCAACAGTGTTGCTTAGCGATTCTTTTAGAATATTTCGCTGTAGTAAAGCATTTGAAAAAATCTCTCATGTCTTGAAAGGTCTTATAAATAGTCTTGTGCAGGACACTAATACATATACATACATACATATAGTCAAAATAAAACTAAAAAAATTTTTTTTAAAATATTGCATTAAATATATGGGCTTGGTGGCCGGACGCACCCCCTAAAACACAACTTATCGGTATGAAATTTTTTTATTTTTTTTTTTGGGGGGGGGGAGGGAGTGAGAGTAGAAGAAATAAAATATAAAAAAATAACGGCCACCCTAATGTACATATATGCATGATAATGGCATGAAGTTAGCATAAGTGGCAAAATTTAACATGATCTTAAAGAGTTTTGCCATGAAATTTCACATTAAAAATCACGCTAGGACTTAATAGTGGTTAAAACTACATATTGCGACCATTTTTAATGTTAAATGGTATAGAGGAACACCTAATTCAATTTCGTCACTTATGCTAACTTCATGCCAATTTTCGCTTATACATAAGGCCGCTAGTGTCCGTACGGAACCCTCCGTTTTGCGGAGGCAATGTCGCACTTTAATGAATTTATTTAATTTTAAAAAACATTTGGCGTTTTCAACTGATGACGACATTGTTCGGTTCTTGGATGGATTCCTTGTTATCTCAATATTTCTCTAATGCGTGTCTGAGCGTATATCATTCTTTCTTTGCAGGACGTTTCCAGATGGAAATTTTTTTTGTTTATTAAGGTTTGCACAACTGCTTTTAACAGTTTGAAACTCGTATTTCTTAATCCATTTTGCCATACGCATTTGCTTATTTATAAAACCAGGAAGTGGTTTCACATTTTTAACTTTTAAAACAAAAGATAGCGTAAAAAACGCATTATTAAAAATATTTTTTGTGAATTTTTTTTGCTTAAATTTTTTAAAATTGTATTTTGTGATGCTTCTTCCTGTCTTTTATATTTGTTATGTTTTTTCTTTCTCTTTGGTGTGACCTTAACAAATAAATTTATTCGTATCTTTATGAATTTTGTGATTTAGTTTTGTATGATATTTTTGTTTTTTTTTGCATAATTTGATTTGTTAGAAGAGTTTTTATGTTTAAATATGCCATATTTTTTCAAATTTTAATAATTCATGATGTACATATGTATGTTGTTTGAAAATGAAAAAAAAAATATGCTCACATACAGACATATAACGCTCCATTAAGTAAAACAACGTCATAACTCAACAAAAAAAAAATAGTTTGCCCGAAAACTTGTCTACAGTTTTCAAATGGAAAACGAAATTTAAATTATTTCTTTCAAGAGTTGAGTAAATAAGATTTCTGTATGAAATTTTTACGTAATGCGAATAAAAATATGAGGCTTAATTCCTTTTCATTAACTCGAAAATTAAATTTTTTTGGATTTAGCACATTGTTTTAGTAAATGAGCGATATGAATAATATGTGTAGGTGTCATTTATGCGCTGCTAGTTATACAAACATACTTACATACAAAGTCTATGTATATGATCTTTGATTGCAACTAAAAGTTAAATTCTTAGAAATATGTATGTACATTGATACGACAAAAATGCGTACGTACGTACGTACATTTAATTCAAACATATATGAGTGAGTCTGGGTGCGTATTTATCAAATGACAGCCCTGGTGTAAACATATATTACTTATACAAATTTATGTACTAGTATGTTTAAATTGTTTAAATTTTCACCCTACGCATCACATTATATGAAACACCACAAACCAGAGTTTTAAAATAGTGATTTCTTTCATTAACGAACATACCCTGAAAGGCTTCATTTATACTATGGGTCTTATGCAAAAAAAACTTAATAAAGCTTTGCCAAGCAATGTTAAGTAAAGTTATATTCTAAAAAAATTATTGTATAAAAATTCTAAAGTAGGCACCCACGTTTGTTAAGACTACTTTAAGTTGATATTTCCAAAATGTGTATTTTGTACCTCAAATATTTTTACTAATATAGCACATACTGTTTCATGTTACATCTGAAAATGAAGCTAGAAGTGCCTGCTCTTATCTTAAATTTATTATTTCTGTCATGCAATGGGAAACATCGCCAAATTATCCAACTGATTCGAAATACATAGCAAAATCCATAAAAAAATATTAAAATAAATACAATTATACAAAAATGTTTTAGTGATGTACATACAATTAAAACAAATCGAAAAAAGCTGAATATTCAAATACTCGTTTCATTCGAATAAAACAAATTGTGATAATTTTTCACTTTTTTTTACTTTTACTTCATGGTTGTGTTTATCTGTTTTCCTATTAAGTCAGAAGCTCATTTTTCTTAAATTAGGTTGCTTTACTTCAAGATAATAAAAATTTATTTAATAAAATAAAAAAAAAATATTTGAATACCCGAATGAAATTGTATTCAATTTTGTACATCATAAGCTGTGAAGTGGTTGTTGAACACGGTGGTGTTACCAGTATTTATTATTAAATCACAAAATATTTAAAGTTGTCTTTTGCATATGATTTTTTAATAAAGCTATGTTAGCCTTAAAGTGCTTATCAACTACTATGAACTTTAAAGCTAAAGTAAAATATTTTTTTGCATAAGGGGGTATGTATCTAGGCGCACGGCAGTGCGCCAGGCCAAGTTCTGGCCAATGCACGCAGTGTGTATATTTACACGAAGCCATTCGAGCTGATTTTACCCCCCTCATAACTTTGTTCCCCGCGACCGGAAACTTAAATCATAATTAGAATAAATTCATATAACCTCACATGCTCACAAGTTTGAAAGTTTTACAATGAAAGCTTCCGGAGATATAGAGGTGCAGAAAGTGCATATTTTAAGACATACTCACTGACTCACTGATCACTCATCAAATTGATGAAGCACTTCCGCTATAGCTAGAGAGCTAAAATTTGGTACACGAGAAGATCTAGGTGAGCAATGAACCAGAAAAATCTGAAAACCCTAAAATTATAACCAGGAGGGCGGGGCTACTCCCATAAAAATTAAAACTTGTGCTATTGAGCTGAAATTCGATACTGAACAAGGTCTAGGTGAGCACTAAAATAAAAAAATCTTAAAACCCGGAAATTTTAGCCAGGAGGGCGGGGCTTCGTCCATAAAGGTCAGAATTAAAAATGCTAATCTAAGGCGCTTCATGGAAGCTATTTTATTGAAATTCGGCATTTATACTGCGGTAATGCAAGGCTATAAATTTTTAATTAAAAAAGTGGGCGTTTCCACGCCCATACAATTTAAACCTCATTTTAATATGCCCTGCGGCTCAGCATATTTAGATATACTATTTATCTAGCTATTATTATCAGTTTGTAATGAAACTAGACACGAATAATAAGCACTGACCCAAAAAAATGTTGACTTTGGAAAGGTGGGCGGCGTTACGCCCATAAAAATTTAAAACTAAAAGTTGCGCTAAGTAGCTGAAATTTGATATACAAGTAGGTCTAGGTGAGAAACCAACTAGAAAAATCTAAAAACCCTGAAAATTTTAGTTAGAGCGGTGGGGCTGCGCCCATAAAACTCAAAAATTAAAAATTGCGCTAAGGAGCTGAAATTTGATATACAAGTAGGTCTAAGTGTAAAACAAACTAGAAAAATTCTAAACCCAAAAAATTTTACCAGAATGGGCGGGGCCACGCTAATATTGTTTTGAACTAAATACTTAATATACAGCTTTTAATTCAAGCCAATTTAGTGAAATCTTGCATCACCTTAAAAATTGGGCGTGATCACTCCCATAAAATGTTAGCCTTGTGTTTAATCTACATCGGTCTAGCATATTTTAGAAGAAAATTAGCATGAATCATAAGCGCTGCTCGCAACAAAATTTTGAGTTAGGAATAGTGAGGAGAGGTAATGCTGATAAAATCTAAAGATATAATTTGCGCTAGAGAGCTGCCATTTTATACACTAGTAAGTGTAGCTGCGTAAGCCAACTGGAAAATCTTAAAACCAAAAAGTTTTACTCGGTATGCGGGGCCACGACGTTAAAACTCCAATTAGCACTAGCGATCTTAAAGTTGATACACAAATAAATCTAGATAAGAGATCACTAAGAAAAATCTGAAAACCCAGAAGTTGCTATCAGAAGGCGGAAACAAGCACTTCAAATTCAAAATTAACATACATTTTATTAAAACTTTTCATACACATTGCACTTATCCAAAAAAAAATTCCCTATTTTGAAAATTAGCCGTGACTTCACCCATAAATCTTAGCTTTTTTTTTCAGGTACTTCTGCTCATGAAAATTTTACGTAATATTATACTATATGTACGCAATTAGTAATTGATTTACTCAATCGGAAAATCCACAAATCAAAAGCACCAGCTTCCCTATTGAAACTTTGCATACACATTGGGCATATCCTTTTTATTTATGTACTTTTGCTAAGCAGACTTTAATATGTAAATATATTTGAAAAAAGACGGGATCACGTCCACTAAAACGTACACTGTATTTTAGATGTTTCTTCCAGTCGCCTCTTAGCAAATTGCATACACACTGGCGACCCGTTGTAATGACACAATAGTGCATTCTTAAGGTCAACAATTCAACACCCATCACACTCTTACCCATTATTTTATGTAACTCTGGCATTTTCAACTGGCGCAGTGATCATGACTACAAAAAAAAATACACTAGAAATTTTAAGATTAAAAAGTGTTATTATAGAAATCTTTTCAAAAAGTAATCAGATCTTCACAAAAACATAAATGTGAAAAACGGCCAAGTTCCTATCTAAAATTGCGGCCATTAAAAGTTGTGAGATATAAATTTTGACCAAGTTCTTCTTTGCCGCAATACCTAACACAGAAATATATTATGTCTGATATAAATTTGTAATCGTAATGGTGTCATATAATTTCTAGATAATCTGTTAACTTGGCAATATTCTGTTAACTTGGCAAAATATCCGAGTTCAAATCTTGGCCTGAGAACTCAATTAGGCCAAGATTTGAACTCGGAACTCATCGCTTGGTAGTCAACGCTCTTAAAGCTGCAGCCATAACAACCTTAAATGTTCTTTAGACACATACCAAATATATGCCATCATGATTTAAACTTTAATTCAACATGATTTAATATGACTTCAAATCAAAATTTTTGCATGATGATTTTACATTGGAGAGATACTTTTATGTTACATGCGTCCTTCTTAGTTTTTGCATCTTACTAATTGCTATTCATCACCTGAGTCAATATCCCAATTAAGTATTCGCCGTTGAGCAAAGTTGGGACGGGACGTTCTTTAATGTCAAGCTTAATCTTTTTACGTTTTTACCCGACTGCGCAACGCAAAGAAGGGTATTGTGTTTATCAGTGTATTTATGTATGTTTGAATGTATGTATGTATGTGTGATCCTTGCGGCTCTGTAAAGCTGATAATGTTTCTTATGTCAATCGATTTGTCATAATCCCGGAAGTGTCACTAAAAATTAATGAATGAATGAATAAAGTTAACGGGAAACACAAGACACTGCGACCAAAGTAGTCTGTTGTATTCCTTGTTAGGTGCTCTAGCAGCTCATCTAGATCTAATCTCCTGATAAATCTCAATACTGTCAGTGGATCTGGTGTTGCCAGTTCCCAATCCTCCAATAGGTGCTTGCCCAATTGGATATATCTTCTGTGGCATAACGCTTCACAGTCCTTCAGAATATGCTGTGGAGTTTCATCGTCTTAATCACAGAATCTGCACAGAAGATATGACAGTAGTCAAAAGTCAATATGGCGGCCAACAAACGCCATTTTCTGAATACTAAAAAAAAAATAATAAGTCGGCAAACTTTAAAATTCAACAGGTTTCTCTTTTGATTTTTAAGTTCGAAGGACCATTTGGAATCTTTAACGGTTTGAAGTTGCTCGCAGTCAGACATTTTTATTTTTTTAATTCTTACAAATATTAGGGGCTCCCCTCCCACACTAGCTCTCAATATCTTAGCTGCAATAGATACTCATTACATTCCTTTATGCCCTGAATTTTACAACACAATTTAGTTGTTATTATTATTTTTTTTGTTATTTTCTACTCTAATGTTGCCATTTTGTTATTATTATTTTTTATTTGTTTTATTAAAATGATTCATGTTGTTTTCATAAATTATGCTACTTTGTTTGTTTAAAAATATGTCGGGGGAGACTAAAATAATTTAATTTTAGACTGTAATTTGCGTGTCTAGAATTGTATTATAATGTTTGATAACGGAAAAAGTAAGAGCAAAGTCTTATTTAGGCAAAAGAAAAGTGTGTTTTTTTTCTCTTCTATGTACATAAATTATTTGTAAAAGGAGTGACAGAGTGTGAGTTACAACTAAATTATGAATAGAAATCAGGGATGGAAAAGTTGCTACAATTGTACCATTTTTAGCACTATTTGAATGCTAAAAGTACCGAAGCACCCCAATGACCAACTGAGCACTATTGAATTTTTTTTCTATTAAATGCATATATTATATGCCAAAAATAGCATTAAAAATATTGAATCTATTATTAACCAGTTTCGAGCGCTAATTGATGTAGAAGTTATTAAGTTCTTAAGAGACGACAACATATTATGTATACATGTATCTTTTGCTCAAAGGTATTAGAAATTAAAAATTAAGTAAATGAACCGATGTTTTCCGATATTTCAAGAATTGTTAGAGGAATGCTCTATACTCCAAATACTCCAAAAAGACTATTTCGATCGACTGTCTCCAGTTGAATCAAAACAAAGGATGGAAAAGTATATCCTAAATGTTACTTTCATGTTCAGATCTCAGGAACTAACCTTTTGACATAGTGTTAATTAATATTATATTAAAAAAACATGTATAATAATATAATATAAAAATATATAATAAAAAAGTATCAAAAAATTAAAAATAAAGAATTTGGTACAATTGTACTCAAAAAAGTACAATTTTTCTTGAAAATTAGTACAATTTGCAAATCTGATTTCGCATCCCTGATAGAAATGTTTTATTGTATTATTCTCTCTCTCTCTTTCTTACAATTCATTTTGTTTAATTGAAATGATATTATTGTAACAAATTATTTGAAATGATGTCATCTATGTTTGCGAACATAATTTAGGGAATTTGGTTTTGAGTAAAAAAAAATTTACAACAGATATGTATGTATGTTTGTGTATAAAGGGTCTTTTATTAAGCACTTCCTATCTGTAAATTTAATTGAAACAACGTGTGTGCAGGGCTGCCAGAAGATTTGCGAAGAAAATCATCATTTGTCGGAAAGAAAATCATATTTTGAAGAAAAAAATCATCATCATCATCAATTTTCAAATAAAAAAAGGAACAATTGACATAATTATAAAAAAATCAAATTTCTTATTGTACGAGTAGTAATCATCGAGTACATGTCAGAAAGAATAATGAATGCAGTTTTGTGTATGTAAGACACAGAGTACACAATAGGCAAAATAAATTTTTATACGACATTTCTCCAATTTTTCCACAAATGAGGAATAATTAATTCAGAGAACAAAATATGTTTTTCTTTTTGACCCCTGACTAAAAAGAGGGGTGTTATAAGTTTTTTATTGTGTAGCATTAAACACATTCACCACAGCAAGCTACCGACTACCAAATGTCAAGGATAGAATACACATGTTTATATGAGAATAATTCTTTTGAAGACAGCAAGGCAACATGGCGGCAGGTTGTTGTCTATGCTGATTTTGTCGTTGTAGTCCAATTAAACTAATTTCTATTTCTTTGGCTACAGTGAGAAAATTCAGTATTGCCAGTATAATAGAAAATGTTGAATGAATGATTTTGTACAATTATTTCATATTATTTAACAGAAACAATATCCAAAAATTGATGTAAAGAATAGATTGATTCATTTTTGTACTTTTGCGTGAAATAAGTACATTTTAAAAGAGTAATTAATTTTTATAAATGCAAAATATATAAAAGTGGCAATACTGAACAATGTATTTGTACTTGAATATCAGCTGCCGATGGTGCTGCAGCCGTCTCCAAAATAATTAAGTTGCCGGCTACGAGGCGACAAATGCTGCTAGCGGCATTTGAAGTCGTGTGTTCGTGTAGCCTGCTGTGGTGAATGTGTTTAATGCATGTGTCTGTGTAGCTGTGTGTCTGTACGAGTCCACATACAGACCAAACGGCTGGACCGATTTTGACTTAGTTTTTCCTGTTTGATAGGTTACTTGGTCGATAGTGTTCTTAGCTATGTTCGAAAAAAAATTTGTCCAGCCGCTTAGGAGATATCGCATCTTTCCTAGATACATATGTATGTTGGGGGTCTTAAAATTTTTAATTTTTGTTTTTGTATTCAGAATAAAAAATTGTTTGGGTTATTATTTTGTTCGGTGTGCCCCTGTGGCTGAGTGGCAGCGATGCTAGCCTCTCAGTCCAGAGGTCGTGGGTTCGATTCCCACCATAGACCCTGGGTGTTTTTTTGCAGACAAGCTAATCGCTTTGCGGGTTGTGTTTGTTATGTGTCGTTTAATGCAAATTGAATTTCGGTATAGTGGCAAATGATTAGTTAGTTGGAATAACACGTTACTTTCTAAGTTATATATAATTCAGTTGTATCTACCAATACTTTAAAATGGTTATTAGAAACGAACACAATCAATTATTACTAACAAAACTGTTGCAAGAACTCTATTTTTATTCGAATTATGGTTTTTTTTTATAAATATGAAAAAATTGTACATTTGATTGATAATTGATAGTAAAGATGGAACATTAGAATACATAAATAAATATTTGTTGCTCCAACAGATTTTTAACCAATCTATTCTCTCTGTGTAAAAAACTTACAGTGTGTGTAATTCTGAATGTCCTCTCCGATACTTCCTGACCAGATTCTGTTTCTTTCTTTATGTTTGCCAATCAATGATCTCAATACAGCATTTAATTTTAAAAAAATTTAAAATGGTTCTGCTGGAATTATTGAATACTTCCTTTACAAAAGTTTAATGATTTTTTTAGAAGATTTAATTTTCTGAAATTAGGGTGGTAGAAACTGAGAACTGTTGGGTATATACTGAGCGGGATATTTGAGGTCAATGACTATTGAAGCAAAACATTAGTCTCCTCGAGACAAACACTTCGATATAGCACACTTAGGCTCGGACTGTAAATGCCGAAGATATAACAAAAAAAAATATATTTGGCGACCCCAACAAAAAGTTGCATAAGTAAAGTAATTAAGGCAATATATTACAAGCTGATACAAAACTGTTTTCTTAGGGCATAATTTATAAAAAAATATTATGGTTTTATAGAAGGTTTATCAATCAAATTTCCATATAAAATTTGTGGTATTAACCTCTTATAAAACAAAAAGAGGTGTCTTAGGGCACCCGGTTATAGCAATTGCTGCTTAGCTGTATAATATGTACTATGTTCACACTTATGTGTTTAACATCCTATTCATCTTTAAGAGCGTAAACACAATAATTTTTAGATATTTCACCATACATTGACCTGTTTTGTTTAGCATCTCAAATAAAAAGTCTTAAAAATAAACTCATCGATTAACACGTAAATGTGGTATGTTCAGTGCGTTTTTGATAACTCTGGCAAATTTGTGTTGTTATTAAATGGCGGCACGTTAAAAAAATTATTTGAAACACAATAATTGTTTAAAAAATATTACATTATTTACAAAAACATTTTTTGTTTAAAAATAATAAAGCAAATAAAAAACATAATTGTTCGAAATTTCTTACAAACACAATTGCTTAATTCACGAAACCTCTTGTATCTCTGTATCGATTGTATTATCATATTAAATACAAGAGTGTAATATTTGTTGTATGAAATTTTCATATAAAAATGAAATCCACTATTACACTTTTATTTCATATGTTTTTAAAATGTTGTATTCAAAAAGAGGCTCTCTGAGAGTATTTGTATGTACAGGGTGGGCCAAAAGAAACCAAGGGGTGTAAAAGTTTAATAACTTTTTTGTTTATTATTTTTTTTTTATTTTTTCTTTCAGATTATATAGACAACACTAGGAGAATTTATAATGGAGAGGTTCACAACTGAACAGAGAACCAGAACAATACAATTTTATTATTTAAACCAGAGATCAATTATTTTAAGCTCATTTTCATTTGAATGGCTTTGTTAATAAGCAGAACTGTAGGTTCTGGGGTTCTCAAAATCCAAGAGCCATTCATCAACGCCAATTGCACCCCATCAGGTGTACAGTATGGTGTGGGATCACATCTGAAAATGTCATTGGGCCCTACTTCTTCGAGAATGAAGAAGGAAGTGCTGTAACCGTAAATGGAGAGCGGTATCGGTTTATGATAGAAAATTTTTTACGTCCAGCTCTTGAAAACAGACCTGGTATGTGGTTTCAGCAGGACGAAGCCACTGCCCATACTGCCCGAGACACAATGGCACTTTTAAGTCAAATTTTTGGAGAGCGAATAATTTCTCGAAATTCGGAAATTATTTGGCCAGCGCGATCACCAGATTTGACAGCACCCGACTATTTTCTTTGGGGTTTTTTGAAGGAGCGAGTGTATGTGAACAAGCCAGAGACAATCCTTGAACTCAAGGCAAACATTGTTGCAGAAATTCGAACGCTACAGCCACAAGTTTTGAAAGATGTTATGAAAAATGCTCTAAAAAGAGCCCATCAGTGCGAAGCTGAAAACGGTGGTCATTTAAGAGACATCATTTTTCATACTTAGTGTAAAAAAATTTCCATTTTGTATATTATATAATCTGAAAGAAAAAATAAAACAAAGTTAATAAACAAAAAAGTTATTAAACTTTTACACCCCTTGGTTTCTTTTGGCCCACCCTGTAGCTTGTTCTTCTTTTTTCATTAAAAATCCGAAATACATTAATACACAACACAGAGGGTGTTCACAATTAAAAAACCAAAAGTGTATTTGATACACAAATACACGATAAATATTGTTGTGAATTAAGCAAATAATTTATTGACAAAACGTCAACCTTAAACATCTCAAATATAATGTGAACGGTTGTGTTTAGTTCTTAGAAAACTCGTCTTAAACAATAAAATTATATTATATGATGATGTCAAATTCGCCGCAAATATTTCAAAACGTTTCCATTTATTTCCCATTAATCTTTTCTATCGGCACACGATTAAATTAATATATTGTTTGTTGCCGGTGGCGACTGTTAGCCGGCTTACAGCCGATCGGCTGTGTTCGCTGTTTTGTGCTAAAGCCTAGTACTCTGTTCACAATTTCGTGCGAAATGCTGTCAAACTACATATATGTAAAAGTATTTGGTATGAAATATTTGCGAAATAAATTCGCAAAAATAGTACTCTGTTCTTGTTGTGAAAAACACGTAAACTCATGTCTTTCCATGCAAAATTAGTCTGGCATCATTTTAGTTTAGCTGCGAAACAACATGAGCAGTGCTTTTTTCGCACGGAATTTTAACAATGTTGCATACTTTCAAGCAATAAAAGCGAGAAATTTATAAAAAAAAACGCGAGCTAGGCTACATTTAGTACATGTCAAATTTTTCACGCGAAATAATCAATGGTGCTGAAAAATTTTCACAACTTTGAACAGAGTACCAGGCTTAGTTAGGGCTAATAAATCAGTGCAAGTTAATCTCCATTTTTGGTTTAAAATGTGTTTAAACTAGCAAACCTATAAATCAATACAGTATTTAAACCATCTGTAAACGCATAAAATTGGGCGTTTAAACTACCAATACAGGCCATATGGTTTTGTTACTTACAGGCCACATGTTTTGCATTGAAAGAGGTTTCAACTTTTTTCCAAGCCTGCACTTTTTCTTCAGATCTTGTTCGACCTGTTTTCTAGTATTCTTTTATACTATTCTACTTCGCCAAGCATATACATAATTCCTTTCTTGGTACAATTTGGCGACATATAATTGAAATTTTCTTAACTTTATTGTATTTTTGATTGTGCAAAGAATTGATAGCCTGCTGCAAAACAGCTGTTTTTTGACATTTATTCTAGTGCTGCCACAATATTATTTTTTTAACTACACATAAAGTATGGTTCACTGATTTACTCCTGCTTAGTTTAAACTACAAATAAATTTGAGTTTAGTTTAACTAAACCAGCGTTTAAACTTTGACTGATTTATTAGGCCTTAATGGCAAAAACAATACAAAAACAAATTGAACAATCGTTTTCAATGCTTTTGGTTTGCTTTTGTTGTTACTCACATCAAAGAACGAAACAAAACAAAATCAAACAATTTGTTTCGTTTATTTTCTTATTCTGCTTTTAAGTACAAAGAAATCAAAACAAAAATAAATTTATAACTGTAATAGTATCGAATATTTTTGTTACGAAAATCATTTTCTAACTCCTCTATCGCGCCATAAATAGCAATAGCTATAATAACAAAAATATGTTGTTCATATTTTACAACTTGTTCATATTTTGGGAAGTTCATACATTAGGGTTTTCATATATTAGGGTGTTCATATTACCGCGAGTTCACTGTATTTCGAAACGACCTGGGAGCAAATTACGGCACTCGTTATCGAACGAAATTACCAAATATTTCCATAGAAACTCTATTGAAATATTTCGTAATTTCGTTCGAAAACGAGTGCCGTAATTTGCCCCCTGCTGCTGGTTCGTTCAATAACGAAATTTTTGAAAAAAAAAAAATTCTTTGTGACATTTTTTTGTGGCATTGTCTTTTAAATAAGTAAAAATATGGGCTTGGTATATTTGTAAATTTTTTTTGATGATATCAAAATAATTAACACAATTTTCTCTGCAAAAGTCACAGAAAAATCGATTTTTTTTTAGATTTTTGTTTTAAATTCATAATGAGTTTGTTTTTGCAAATCGGACAATAATTGACTTCTCAATTAGCAGAACCGTGTTTTTGCTCGAATATTTCCTAAAAGGTAAACGAGAGCCCATAAATTTAGAAGACTTTTTTTTAGCTCTTGGATAGAAAAATCTACTTGCAAAAAAATCGTTTTTTATTAGATCAAAAACATCAGCTTGGCATTGGTTCGAGCCGAGGTTGCCCACTTTGGGGGCTTTGTGTTGGTCCACCTCCTTTAAATATATATAGTCCAAATGCCACATTACTCTGTAACACCTCATCAAAAGCTGTATGAAATTTGATAACAATCAGACGACCCGTTTAGAAATTTCGGAATTATTTAAATTCCCCACTATGTATTGTCCCAAATTCGTAAATTTTCTTGGTTGGCGTATCCATTCAGCCTGAAACTATTTGCAAATACTGAACTCACGGTTTATACGTAGATAGAATACTTTGCTATCTGTGAATGATATTGCCACACATTGTTAAATTTGTATTACATTTTTTACAAAACAAAAATAATTGGCAACATTTTACACCTTATTTGCAAATAGTGCGTTATTTCCAAATAGTTTTCGTGAGTTATTAACTTACAATAAAAAAGTTATACGGCAACGCTTTCTAGTTTTATTTGCAAATAAGAAGTGCGTATAGACAACATTGCAATAAGTATGAGTGCGCATAACTACAAGAAATTTTAAATCATGCTCCAACTCTATTCACTTTTTCACTACTCATTGCTGTTCTCTGATACTTACATGCACATGAAACAGACAGTTGGTTCCTCTCCGTTTTATTTAGTTGGTCATGTCAAATTTGACAGTCAAAAAAGATGATTTGGCATGTTGCCCAACTCCATGAAAAAAAAAAAAAAAAATAAATAAAAATACAAAATGAGCAATGACAAATTTTTCTGTTATAGAAATATCATGGCCTTCGTTGCTAATTATAAAAAATTCGTTATTTTTGTGTTACAAAAAAAAAAAAAATGAACAGTTTTTCAATGTCAATGAAAAAAAAAGAGAAAATGTATACCAAAATAAAAATAAAATTCATTTATGTCACTTATGGGGCCCATTTAAATTTTTTTTCGGCTTGTACAACTTGCTGTGGCGTTGTAGTGCTAGTCGGTCAGAGCTGATGGGTCGGTCATCGAAAAATCAAAAAAATAAATGTTTTTATTGCTTTAAAAACAAAGATGATGTTCAGGGTAATTCAAGGCAATTATGAATAAAAAAAATTCCGCGAGAAATTTCTCCCTTTTCCAATTAGAATTTTTTGTTTTCCCTATTGCTTACTATTAGTTGGAATTGTTCCCCGGGAAAAATTTCTCGCGGAATTTTAATGATATTTCTTACTTTTCCAATTAGAATTTTTGTTTTTCAAATTAATTGTTATTGCTTGAAATTGATCGAAAGTTTTCTGGCGACATCGAAATCTCCAATTCATTGGAGATGATTCTAACTCGCGCTCCTTCGCAAAATCTGGATGTTAGTGAACATTTGTTAAATTTCGTGAGATATAGAGGTATAATGTAGATTGTGTGAGCTGTATCGAAAAATGATAGTGCTCTAGCTCTTAGATTAGTCAATGTAGAACTTAGGTTCATGTTATTCCGAAAATTTTTAGATGCACAAAAAAGGAAAACACAAAAAACAAAGCAATTTCTCCTCATTAATTATTCAACATAGATAAAAATAGACATGCGCGCTATGTTGATATTAAATGGAAACTAGTCTCCTGCACAATATATCTTATAAGAACTTTTAAGACATGAGGGATTTTTCAAATGCTTTGCTACAGCGAAATCTTATAAAACAAACGTTAACAACACTGTTTGCAAGAAATTTATTTGAGTATTGTAGGTATAAGAGTAAAGAAGAAAACACTTCGTGACGGAAGAATTTGTGATACTTGCTTTTTTCTACGCATGAGCGCGTGTACAAACGTCATGCATGTATGTGTGTATAATTTTTTTATTTTTCTGCGCACATGCAAAGGCACACACATGCGGTTAACCACATAATAGCTTACCATCTAAAGACATATTACACACACACTCAAACGTACAATATGAAAAATAACAAGCATACACTAATAAACAGTACTTCTTTTGAGTGTTTGTTACAGACAAGCTGTCTTGACGTCATCGCTTGTTAACACTGGTATACACATACACCAATACATCCATCGTGCTTCGCTTATAGTACGACAGCATTTATTATTGGTATAACACATGCGACGTGAATACATTTAAAAATCATGACGTTTTTACATTTCAAGACTGTTTACGCAGGCCTCTAATGGAAACCACAGGTCTAGGTGACTGAAGTTTATTTCACTCTCACCCTCTTTCTGGGGTAAAAGTATTCTTGTTATACTGGTATCCGTACAATGTATGGCATACATACTCGTACATGAGCACATTTATTGATGACGACTTGTTATGTTTGTTTGTATAGCATATAAAAGGTACACAAATAAATACGAAAAGTCTAAGCAAAACAAAGAACTGGAAAAAACATACACATTCATTCAAGCTCCCGTAAAAATAAAAAGAAAAAGATGACATCAAAACAAACTACAGAGCAAAATAAAATGCGTAAAAATGTCTACACAAGCGTTACATACATATGTAAATATTTAGCCTTGGATACATATTAACAGGTGTACGAGGCGAGTCGTTAAAGGACGCAACAGATAATACGTGAGATAAATATGTGTTTCCAAGTTGAAGCAAAAAAAAAAAAAAAAAAAAAAACGTTCCTAATATTAGAAATGTATAAAATACACAAATATTTTTATAGTACTAAAGCTTTTGTCGGGCTAAACGCGCGAAAAATTTTAAATTTAAAGTTTAGTATAGTAAAAATATTAAGTACACATATTGTTTGGCAAACCGTGAGATTCTCTTTGAAAATCGGGCCACTGCGCAGCGTGAGTGTTTTTTTAAACTGTCATTTACAGGAGAATATTCCACAATAATAAAATAGAGAGAAAAAATAATAAGCAATTTTAAGTTTTGTAGTAATTTTTTTTTTGAAAATGGAAATGCCTTTTTAAATAAGTGACATAGATATTTATTTAATTTTTCTGGGAGCAGTCAGTACTTGCCCCATCAACCGCTTTCGGCTTAGCGTTGATTTATAGGACACCCTGTGTATGTATGTGTAATATGTGTAGTTAAATTTTTGTAGGTTAATATTCGTATTTTGAAGAAGACAAATTATATGTATGTATATCGCACATAAATCATCTTAAACCGTCAGAACTCAAATTATCAAGTTATTAGAAATTTTCTAGCATGTTTGCATAGTGAGCCGCTTGTTACAAGATCCGATGTGTGTATGGCAATCACTCATCTCGACGTTCCATGTGTCGCAGGCACTCATAATTTATTAGGAGTATGGCGCACCAGGAAACACTCTGAAACTCACCACTAGGAACCTCTGATTGTCCGCGACTGTTTTAGAAGCTGCTACGGATTTCTACGCAACATGTGGACCCACCCGGTAACATTCAACGGTGGTTCTTTTCGGCCTGCTTCACTGGCATCGAAAGTACTAATTCGTTTATTCGCAACTCAGGGTAGTTTTGTGCTAAGTAGAATTTGTAGGCTTAATAAACCACTCATGCAATCTCTGCTCCTCCGCTTATTGCAAAGACATCTAACAGGTTCCTAGTAAACTGGTATAACATAACTTGTTGTTGTGTAGATCTGGCCGGTCTAAGCTTCATACAAATTACTAGCAGTTGAAGCAGAATCATCAGGGTGGTGTTGGCTGAAGTAGTTAGCACGTTGAATATAAAACCGAAGGTTCTGGGTTCGAGCCCAGTTTTCGACAGTCATTAAATAACAACAACACACATTTGCCTGATGTACATTAGTATCATTTCTTTTAATGTAACATTACAGCGCCCTCGTTCATAGGTATTGTGTAGCAGAATAATCGGCGAAGTGAAATAATTAATAAAATGGCTACTAAATACAGCTTCAAAAATTTAATACGCCTCATTGACACCAAAGGCGCTGCAACACTGCATTATTTGAAAAATAAAAAATAAAAAAAATTGCAAAAAGCAGAGTTGTAAAAGATTTAAGCTTTCCTGTAGCTCTTCCTTCATGCCTTCTTTCTCTTTCACTAAACCTTTCCTGAAAAAGGTAAGACCTAGCAATAATAGTAGTCATTCATTGCCTGAGTGTTCCTTCTCTTAAGCAAAAAAAATAAAATAAAAAATTGCAAGATTTTAAGAGATAGTTTTTCAAGACATAATTTCAAAATTCCCTTATTCTACCATCTCTCCACCATGGCATCAAATGCCTAAAGGTGTAATCGAACTAAACAAATGGGCAAAACTGGGGGTCTACTATGTAATTCGAAACGAAAGAAAATGCTTTCGAATTTAAATACTATTAACGTTGCATTTCGAAAGCATTTGCTTTCGTTTCGTATTACATAGTAATCACACTGTATTCGATTATAGGTTACTCGCCATAACGCCATACCCATTGCCATATTGAGTTTTGGTTTGGTTATGGCTATGGCATTATGGCTATGTCACGTCTAATTTAAGCTTAAAACTTCAAATAGGCATGCCTTAAACATAACCATACAAAACAGCTGTTCGAACCAAACTAATGCTAGTAAAATTTAGTTGAATTTGTTGTCGATGTTTGATATGGAGATTGAAGGTTGTGCAATAGAGATCGAGCATATAAAGGGTGTCCCAACAAGAACGCAAGATTTAAATTTGGCGCCATTCGAAGTGTCATTGTTTGACATTTGAACAATTGTTATTGTTTGCTAGTAGAAGGTACGATGTTAGTAAAAATGGAGCGCTACACGAATGAACAACGCATTCTCATTGTGAAATTTTTTTTACCAAAATGGTGAAAGTTTTGCGGCTACAGTTCGCAAATTTGCGATCAATTTGGGGTCACAATAATACTCCAAAAGAGTCAACTGTAAAGAGATTAATGGATAAATTTGCCGAAACTGGATCTGTTAGTGATGTAAAGACAACAACGCGCCTTCGACCAGGTCGATTGAACGAAAATGTCGCAGCTGTACGTGATGATGTCGCTCAAACGCAGGTCAAGCGCAAACAGTCAATGGTGTTCGGTATCGTGAAATGATAACCAGTTTTTTCGTGCCTAGAATTGAAGAAATGAGTGTGGAGGGCATGTGGTTTCAACAAGACGGCGCCACATGTCATACAGCCAGAGAAACAATTCAATTGCTACATCAGTCATTTCCCGGTCGTGTTATTTCGCGTTTTGGAGACCAGAATTGGCCGCCTAGATCGTGCGATTTAACACCATTAGACTTTTTTCTTTGGGGTTTTTTGAAGTCGGTGGTTTACGCGAATAAGCCGACGACGACTCAAGCTTTAAAAGAGGAAATTGGACGCTGCATTAATGAAATACCGCAGCATTTATGCAAAACGGCCATTGAAAATTTCATTAAAAGATCGCGTGTGTGCCAGCAAAGCCGCGGCGGCCATCTGCCCGATTTGTTGTTCCACACATAACCTCATTTTGTCTACTTTACGATATAATAAAGTTTTTTTAAATATCTGTGTTTTATTTAAAATTTAAATCTTTCGTTTTTGTTGGGACACCCTTTATATATGTATATTTTTTTTGTGTGCTGTCTCCTTGTCATTTTATGTTTTAACTGCGTTCTTAAAACATATTCCTTAACAATCATGTTATAAGCTTAAGCAAGCATTAACATGATGAGCAAAACCGAATCACATAGAATCCGTCATACGATAAACTTCGTCTCTTTCAACAGACAGCTAAGTTCAAATATCTGGTTTCTTATGAGCTTTAATTATATTCAATACGACTCCGTAAAAGCAAATTAAAAAAGTTGGACAAATTTTTAATTTTAGCGCACATTAGTTTGACTTTTTTTTTGGTATGTTTTTTTATTTAGGTTTTTGTTTTTTGCGGGAACAAGAATAAAATAAAACAAAAGAAATTAATAAAATAAATAAAAAAAAACTTAAGTTTAATTAACGAATTGGAGAAGAAACCTATTGCAGCTGATCAAATGTTTCTATTAACAAAGTATTCACTGTGTCAACTGCCTCCGTCGTAGCGTTAATTCTAGTTGAAAAAGGTGACGTATGAAGGATTCTTTGTGAGTCGACCTTTAGTAATTTTATGTTAGCGTTTCATTAATTTGTCTTAGAATATATTTTTCCGAAATAAACACGTCGAAAAACCTGTTCTCCCATTAACTACAAATTTTACGACCACCCTCGTATGTTCTTAAATTGAAGGCAGTGCGTGTTTGTATTCATAGAATGCTACTTAAGCCGCGTTCAGACTATTATACTTTGTATTTATACGTGTCAAACATTCAAATAATACGTGTAAGTGTGATAGTCTGAACGCAAAATGTCATCAAAGTGGCAAATAATACGATACAAATTTTGACATCCCATAAGACTTTTTCGTTTTTAGAAAATTTTCTAAACGATAATACTTTTCATTAGATCAGGGTTGCATTTTCACACAAACCAAATTTCCAAGTCGGCTGTTTCGCCGCCGATAGCGTGTCGTCATTGATGTAATATGTTTTGTCATATGTATATCGGCTCAAAATTTTGAATAAGTGAATCGTATGGAAGTATATTTCGTTGACGTAATTTTTTAACGTTTTTGTAATATCTTTTCTTAATTGTTTTCTTTTATTTACATAGAATATTTTTAACTGCTGAATTTTTTCAAGTGTCGGCACGACCCCGCCTGCATGAAACCGCTTTGCTGCCGCTAGTCAATGAATAGCACAGACATTTTCATTGAACAGCTGTTTTGTTTTCTGCTTGTATTACACATTTTATTTGAAGTGTGATGGTCTGAACGCAATATGTGATTTTACGTTAGATTTTTCGACAGTCGCAACGAATGTATGTAGATTTCTGTATCGTAAAATGTGATGAAAGTATTAATACTTGTATAATAGTCTGAACAGGGCTTTACTACGAGTATATTTTACGCATTACGTACTACATTTTTATTTTGTGGGTTTTCTTCAGGGGATTTTATCTAAATGTTTTGTTTGGGTCTGTCGTTTTTTTTTTTAATTTACATATTTTTTTTTGTATATTCTATTTGTTGTTGTATATAGATTATAGAAAATGATTCCACTTTTTTAAATTTGCTTTTGTTATACAAATTTTATTTTTTTAGAACTGACTACCTAAACATATTTTCTACGAACTTCACATAAAAAAAAATTTTTTTTTTTGTATGTTGTACTTGATGTTAATGAAAACTTATGGGCAAAATACCAAGGCCAGTTTATTTGTCGCATTAATTTTATTAATTCCAATAAAAATTGTGCTTAACTATGTACATATGTATGTATGTACTCGTATGTACATATCGCACATTTACTTCAATAGTGGCATAACTCAAAAAAAAAACAAGTTTTGCAGAAAACGCGTTAAAAAAATTCTTCTCTCAGGATGTGATGGTACAAGCTATTTATATGAAATTTTTACACAAGATAAAATACCAAATGCCGCATCTTTCTGCATTATTAACTCAAAAAACTCATTTTTTGCGTTATGCCACTATTGAAGTAAATATGCGATGTGTACATATTTTTTATTTTTCTATGTATGCATAAAAAAGAAAACAAATTTGTAAAAGTGTACACAATTATGGAGAAAATTGGGTCAATAATTCATTGAGCGTCAATGGTCAATAGAACCACAAAATTTATTTGTTTGAATAAGGCGCATAAATAGATCAAGTACAATATTAAATTAGTCCCGGGTCTGATAAGCGTCGTACATGTAGCTCAGGCAGCTCCAAAACATCTCAATCTCTCATACTGCTTCTCAATTTTTACACGCAAATTGTATATAAAATTGAGCGCTATTATTAGGATCAACTCACCATATGTGTATTATTTTGAAGATGCCTGCTACTGTATTCAGTAAATTTTATTACGATAATCGCATCGCTATAATAAAAAACTTTAACGAAAATTTATCGATTTTGCTACTCAGTAATATATTTTAACGATATTCGCTGTCGGTTGAAGTAAAAAAAGTAAAATCATAATCATAAATTCATTTAGTTGTCCCAAGGCGCATTTATTAGGTGGCAGCACTACACCAGGTGATTAATGTCATTAGGGGCTGTCCATATATTACGTAACGCTGTTTCCCCCGATTTTTGACCCCCCCCCCCCTCACCACTAGTAACAGATCGTAACAAAACTGTGAACCCCCCTCCCCCCAGGAATAACGTAACAATGAGATAAAAAATAAATTAAATAGTTAAAAGTTTTTATTAAAAAAAAATTAATTTAATTTATTGCTTTATTAAATTCATTTGTTAGAAAAAATTAAATAAGCTTACATATGAACGTACTCCATATATTGGCGAAACTATTTTTAAATTTCTTCCCAAGTATCCTCAAACTCCAAAAATTATGGCTCTCTATTAAGAGCTTATTCCTAAACTGTATGTATGCATTAGTGATGTGTATTGGAATTCCAAAACATTCGGCCGTTTCTAGATAAAGAAATTCATAAATCCAAAACGAAATTTAAATGAATGGTACACAAATATTAGTTTGGAAATTCTTTTTAAATTTTTTGCTATGCGTTGTTTGCCAAATAATCTGCTATAGTTTTCCGTATTGATGACTGAGCAGTATTTGAAACACCAAGAAGAGAATTGGCATTAGCCTTGCGGCCGCTTTCACTAGTTTATATAAGTGAAGTCGTCGTGTATTTCAGAGAGCTTAAAGATGACTCCGTTTGGCCATCTTCAAATCAATGTAAAATGTGCGCTAAACAAAAAAAAATATATCTTGAATCAATAAAGGTTGCCATGGTAAATTATATTTCATTTTCTAAAAGAGAACATTTTTAACCCGCTTTAAACATACAGATTGTTGGGATATCAAATGATTCAAAATTATGTCAATTACGAAAGATGTGCAATTTTTCTTTTCTTGATTTTTGTCCCTTCTACAACATTACATTTTCAATAGATATTTGCCCATTAAAAAAAATATACCTCAAAAATACCTTAAAATTAGGGGGCATAAAATCTAGTTCCTAAACGCATTTCAATGTTGTTTTCAAAATATTTTTTTGATGTGTAAACATCTATACGCTAGGGGGTAAAAATTTTCTTTGCTGAGATTTCCTTGCTGAGATGCACGCAGCGTTGTCAAATCGGTGTGAGCTATGTATGAGTGTATTAGTGTTTGAAAGAAGCAATACAAACTTATTTAAAATATTGTAAATACATAGGAATTTGCTGGTTTTTGTTTATTAGGGTCATTAGGTTTTTTGGTTCATTAGGGTACACCAAAGGTGAAAATGAACCCCATTGTTTTCGCTACGCTGTCGGTTCTTCTGTTACAGAGTATTTCCTCGAGAGCCGTAAGAGCTACGGACCTGAAATTCGGACACAGTGTGTAGACATTTGGCCGCTACAACAGCAAATATATGAGAGTTAAAAATTAAAGGGTGTTCCAAAAAGAGCAACGAAAAATGTTAAAATTCCATGTAATATACATACACTTGAATTTTGCAAAGTTAGTGTATTTTTATACAGACTACAACAATTAAGAGTAAATTTAAAAAATTTAAATTAAAGGGTGTTCCATCAGTTAATGCAATTTTGACTTTGTAACTTTGAAAACTTGCTGTATCTTGGAAACCGTAAGAGCAAAACTCTTAAAATTTTCAAAAACGGTAAAACTAAAAAATCAAAAAATTATAAAATCGCCAAATCTACAAAAAATCGCCAAAACCGAAAAAAGCACCAAATTAAAAAAAAAAATTGTAGGACTAAAATAAATCACGAAAAACCGGAAAAATCGTCAAAATGAAAAAAAAAAAACATCCAAAAACAGAAAAATAATCGCCAAAATGAAAAAATCGCCAAAATAAAAAAACCGCAAAAATTAAAAAAAAAATCCTTAAACAAAAAAATCGTCAAAATGAAAAAATCGCCTAAATAAAAAAAAACCCCAAAAAACAAAAAAAAAAAAAAATCGCCGAAATGGGAAAAACGCCAAAAGCCCAAAAAATCGACAAAATAGGGAAAAAGTGCCATAACTAAAAAAAGCGCCAAAAACCGAAAAAACGCAATAAACGAAAAAAAAAAGCCAAAACTATTTGTTATATAGGCTAAAGTGTCCGCACGAACCTTTCGTGCGCGGGTCAAAGTCGCACTTTACTGAATTTATTACTAATTGTCGTACATTAAGTTATCATATGCAAATAAAAACAAATAAATAAAATTAATACAAAAACATTTAAGTTAATTTTAATTATTATTCGATCTCCATTTGTTTCTATATTTGTGATTTGAACGGGCTAATGTTCGTATTGCTTTTTAAGCCAAATTACATGTGATAATTATTAATCAACAAATAACATTTAATTTTAATAACTTTTAAAAAGATTTTTTGCACTTTTAATAAGAAAAATAAGGAAAACAAAAACCTAAACTTGTCAAAGTAAAAGTCTTCATCTTCTTTGAGATTGTCATTCATACGGACAACAAGAAGTACAGAGAAACTTAACAGCTTCATATAAACAACACCATCTTGTGTGCAATAGTAGCTACTAATTTTCACTAACATATAATTGTGGTAGCGCTGTATAGTTCGAAAACCATTGCTGTAAATAACTAATTACATGCATTACATTTCATTAAACAGCAGTGTGCCCATTTACTAACCAAATAAGTTAACTAAAACAAACAAAAACCAGCAAATTCCTATGTATTTACAATATTGAAAGTTTTGATACTTTTAATTGATTAATTAAAAAATATTACTAAAAGCATAGTACTTCCAACTTAAGAACATTTTTCATTACTAGATGTTTACACATCTCCCCTGTGATCGGACTCACATTGCTTTCTTTTTGTAATTTACAAACCCATTCACTAAAATTTTTCGTATTATCAGAAAATAAATTAACTGAATCAATAACAATTCTTACCAATTTTTCTAAAAAAAATTAGTAAAAATTTTATTTGAAAAAAAAAATAACTGAATCAAATAAAAGGTTCAACTATTTTTTTACTTTCAAAAATTGGCTTTTTTATGGTTAAGCATTTCGTTCCCGCTTTTGGAACTCGTCAGTAGACTTCAACCCAAAAAATTTTTGAATTTAGCTAACAAACTCCGTATGTTTATAGTAAGACTCTTAATACTATATTGAGAATCACAATATACAAACATAATAAGTTTGAAAACAGCAAACAAAAATCTTTAAACAAAATAAAATATTTTTTATATCTATAAAATAATTTGTAGAAAAAACTAAAAAAATCAGACAAATTTTTTTACAGCATATAAAAATAAATTTACCTGAACATAACAAATTTAAATATAAAATAACAAAAATTAAAAATTTTAAAACCCCCCGACTTTTTTCAGAAAAGATGTTATATCTTCTAAACGGCTGGACCGATTTTTTTCAAACATAGCTAAGAACCCTCTCGATCAAGTCATATTGTGTGCATCTCAGCAAAGAAAATTTTTACCCCCGTATAGATGTTTACACATCAAAAATTTGCTTAATAATACAAAAAAAAAAATCTGCACAAATGATTTTCTGTTCCTATTAATAAATTTGAATGAAAATATTTTGAGTTTCAGTTAACTTTTTTCTCTAATGCCATAATAAGTTAACTAAAAATAAAATTTTTTTCCAGTTAAATTTTTACAAAATTGTTATCAGAATCTACAAATTTCTTTGTAGGTCCGCATTCATACACAATATTTACTGATTCAATGAATTTGGCTACTGAAAACGAAATTTAGTTGTTTCTGTGTTTGGTCCACTGTGTGTGGTGTCAGTTGATGTAGATTTCTGCTTCTTATACGCAACTTTTATTGCAAATAGAATATGTGAATTGTTTCAATGAATGAATGAATGAAATGAAAGCTCAATTTTACCATCTCTAAATTTTCAGCAATCTTGCCATTGTCGTTTGTTCGTTACTAATAATGCTCATGTTAGTTAATTTGATTACAGGCAAATCCCGGTATAACGAACGATATAATGTCAAGCCCATTCGTATTGTAGACATGATAATAATAATAATAATAATAATAATACAATAAAAATCATAAGGGCAATTTGTTTTCAAATAAGCTATCAAATTCAAACTAAAGGTATCGCACTTTTTTTTTTTTTTGAAATTACATTGCAACTGCAAATTTTGTTTAATATTTTTTTAAATTTTTAATTTTTTGATTTTTTCTTTACCATTCGTTATATCCAGTATAAAATTAATATAGTATTCGCTATATAAGGTTGTTAATGCAAAAAATTTCGACGTTCGTTATATCGGATTTTCGTTCAAAGGAGATTTGTTATACCGAGATTTGCCTGTATTTTTGTTCTACATTAGACAAACTTTTTTGGTTTTTTATATATTTCAATAGAATATAATCTTATAAATTGAAAAATGCAAGAATCTCGATTTAAAAAAACAAAATGATTCAGGGCCTTACCATATCAAGGTAACCATATATACATACGTAAATTTGCACGTAGTATATGTATGTATGTATGTATGCATAAATATTTTAATTTCCTGTTTTCCCCGAAAAACTTAATTAATTCTCCGCCCTTTGCCGCAAATAATTAACACTTGAATGCTTTAAAAGGGGGATGGGAATGGATTATTTGAAACTTTTTTTTTGAACTCCATTATTAACAATAATTACAAGTTCACTGGAATAAATGAAAACTTTTTTTCCACTTCTGAACAATTATGTATTTCAATTTCTTTTTTCTCTTTTAGCTGCTTTAATTCAGCCACATTCGTGACCATTTCCTTAGGGGTGGTTTGCTGTTTCCATTCCACTGAGTTGTATTTTATTTTTGATTTAGATTTTTTTTTATTTTGATTGTTCATATTGTTCCCGCCAAAACGGGAGAAGAAAAATAACTCATACTCAGTTATATGTATATTGCCAGACATTTTTGCTAAGAGAAAAGAGTGGTGGGTGGCATTGGGTAGAGAGTGCGTAAAGTAACGGTCTGTGTTACAAAATAAAAAGAAAATGTTAACCGTAATTTTAACTGTGTTGTGCTATATTTGAGCTGTTTCCAGCTTAAAGTATGGGTGTGTACACGTACATACATACATACATACCTAAAAAAAATTAAATTAGAAATGCCTACGTCATTTTGCAAAATTTAAATTAAACCATATGTATGAGTAATTTTTATGATTAATTTTTTGTTGTTTTTTTCTTCTTTCTATTACAGGTACGTACAAAAATGTCTTCTCACGTTTCTGATACGAATATTCCACAAAAATTGCTCAAAAATATGATAAGAATAAGAATATTTACTTACTATGCAGTGAACCATTAAACTTTAAGCTCTTCTAATCCAAGTAAGTACCAGTGTAGTATATCTCTTTTGCCCTGCAAAATTTTAAGCTAAAACCAAAAGCAATTTAGAAAGAAATTCATTCGTTTTCTATGAAAATCTTTCATTAACCCCCGACTAAAAAAGGGGTGTTATAAGTTTGTAGTGTGTGTCTGTGTATCTGTGTGTCTGTCCGTGTCCACGTACAGGCCAAACGGCTGGACCGATTTTCATTTAGTTTTTTCTGTTTGAAAGATGACTTGATCGAGAGGGTTTGAGGAAAATTGGTCCAGCCGTTTAGAAGTTATAACATCTTTTCTGAAAAAAGTCGGGGGGTTTTTAAAATTTTTAATTTTTGTTATTTTAATAAGAATTTAATTTTAGTGCTACATAAAATAATTCTATTTTCAACAATCACTACACCAATATGCTTCCAATGCATGCAAGTCTTCATCATTAAGATTCTCTTCGTCAACGCTAAACGAAAATTTTATTTAAAAGAATACTTTCTGCCAAAAAAAAACCCACTTCAATGCAAATATCTGATGACAGAAGATGAGAAGTACGTGAAATATAAAAATAAATTTTAATGGGCGTGCCTCCGCCCATTTGTTAAATACAAGATTTTGTGTTTTTCAGAGCTCATGGTGCGTGTTAAGTCTTGTAAAAAATCGGTAAAGTAGAACCACTTAAAATAAAATACTAAATTTTAATGGACGTAATTCCGCCCATTTTTTTAGATGGAGGTTTGTGTCCGTTTTAGAAATTTTTGAAAGTTTGTAATAAATTTTAATGGGCGTAAGTAACCCCCCCATTTTTTCAACTTTCAAATTATGCAAATTGCAAGAACCAAAGGTCTTTTATAGGTTAGAATATCATAAAATTAAATTTAAAAAATTGTGGACGTGGCCTCGTCCACTTTTTTACAATGGGACGGACCAATGGGAAGCTATAACCTCTCAGACAAAAAAAAAATTGTTACAATCGAGGTAAAATGTACCTAGTTATGAAGTAACAACGCCGAAAAAAAATAGAGATGAATTTTTAACCTCCTCCTTTTTTTTAAGTCGGTTAAAAAATACTTCGTAACCCTATTATTTTAAATAACTTAATTTAATAGAATATCGTAGAAATGAATATGTTACATTAAATTTGTACGTAATATTTTTTTAAAGATTCGCCGAGAATTTTCTTCACACATTGAACGTATCGTTAAAATATCTCGTGCTTGGGACTTTGCCAGGCTAGCAAACTATACCTCTAAAAATATGAGTTACATTTAATCAATACATTTACTCAATATTTCTTAAGACTTGGGAACTATGTATCTCTTAACAATATCAAACGCTTGATACCATTGTCTGCAATTGACAGCTAATTTTGTTTTGATTGATATTTTATTTGGTTTGGTAGCACTAAAATAAAAAAAGAATAAAAAATTAAAAAAAAATTATGCATGATTTGTAAGCCAAATTACATGTGATAGTTATTAATAAACAAATAACACTACAGTTAATTGCAAATATCCTGACAAACACCTAGTAGAACGGAACAATTAGCTGTTTTCGAAGAACAGTGCACCTTCATCATTCATCGTTCTTTGTGTATGGTCCACTGTGTGTGATGTAGATTTCTGCTTCATATAGTCCCAGTTCACACGTTTCAACTTTTGTTGCTCAACTCGTAATTCAGCTGTAAAAAGAAAAGAGATATTTGTACTTCCGTCTCCGTCTCTCTCATAGCTGAATTACGAGTTGAGCAACAAAAGTTGAAGTGTGTGAACCGGGACATAATCAGATTTTCAGTGCAAATAGAATATGTGAATTGTTTTGATTCATCGTATTACAATTTTGCTGAAATCTTTTTTGTAATGAAAGTTCGTCGGGTTCCGTATGGACACTAAATATGTAATATTATGGGAAACTTAGCCTATATAATCGAATATTTTACCTGATGAAGACATATTTTTATAAAATATTTAAGTACCCGGTTATTTTTTTTTTGGTTTTGGGTGATTTTTTTTAGTTTCGGCGCTTTTTCTTAGTTTTGGCGCTTTTTTTCGTTTTATAGCGCTTATTTCATTTTGGAGGTTTTTTCGATTTTAGCAATTCACCTTGGTTTTAGCGATATTTTATTTCGGTTGTTGCCAATTTTTTCATTTTGGCGTTTTTTTATTATCGGATTTTTTTGATTTTAACGGCTTTACAAATATCAAGAGTTTGCCTCTTACGGTTGCCAAGATGCAGCAAGTTGTTAAAATTACATTACCAAATAGAATACCCTTTAATTTAGATTTTTTTGTGTTAATTTTTGTAGTAAAAATACACTAACTTTGCTAATTTCAAGTGTCTTTATACATATGATTGTATGCATGTATATTACATGGGGTTTTTAACATATTTCGTTGCTCGTTTTGGAACACCCTTTAATTTTGTACTGTTGTTATAGCCGCCAAATTTCATATTGATATTCATATGGAACCCTAAAAAGGGGAGAGTGTTGAAAAATATTTAAAAAACTACCAAATAATTTTTGCTTAAACATATTTGGAATAAAATAAAAATATGAAGTCAACTGAGCATGCCCATGCATGCCTGGATTTTTTTTCCGGCGACTGAAGACGAAGCGATACATTTTTATCTTCTTCCACACTTTCGCTTGCAGCGGCGATATTCGCTTCAGTACGCTCATTCCTTCGGCGTGTGGGTGTTATGACATTATTGGGATAATATGAGGAATATGAAATCGATTCATAGTTCGGCGCATGGCTTGCTTGAAATCGTCTATAAATTGCGTGAATTCATGACCGATTTCCAAAGTTAATCTGAATAGCGTAAATCAAGCTTCAATCCATACTTGATGATTTGCCAGTTCGTTTGACCGTTAACTCTTTCATAAGTTCTATTGGGCTTAAGAAAACAACAGTCTTTGTATGAAAATAAAATTTTCTATAAGAAAAAAGTAAAAAACAAATCCAAAAAAATTTCACAATATTACGAAATGGCTCAATATTTGTTAAACTGGGCTAGGCCACTCTGTAAGCAAAAAAGATAACCCATTCCATTAGTTGTTTTGCACTTTATTGTTAATTTCAAATGTGTATGTAGAAATAAAATTCAAGGCTACTCATAATTTAATTCAAAAAAGTTCTTGTGAAATACTTTTTTGTATAAGTTTCCCTTTTCCCTAATTCTCCCTACAAACATAATTCCAAGTACATAATAGAAATGCTTGGGGGTGCTCTGCCACTATACGCATATTATCGTTTTTTTTTTTTTGCTGGAATCGGGTTGCGAAACAAAATCTATACATAAAATTTTTCCACTTAAAAAAATTTTCATTATACCTACATATACTTACATACATACATATGTACATATTTTTTTCTTTCATTCACCTAGATTTTTGGAAAATTTTCTATGAAATTTTCCTAAGGGTGAGTTGGTCACAAAAATTCCATTCCACTCAATTGTTTCTCTTATTGTATTGGAGTTATATGACATATGTATATTTATATAAATTTTTTTTTGGTTTTGGGTGTTGTCGTCTTTGGTTTTTTCTTTAGCTCCGGCCGAAATGGGAGAAAAAATAAAACTCACTCATACTCATACCTCTGCTACCAGACACCTGCTAAGAGAGTGTGGGATAGGAGAAGAGAATGAAACTGAAAAACCAACTGTAAAATTAACTGTGTTATGTTGTCGTTAAAAGACTTCTGTAATCGATGGCCTAAAATAAAACTGCGTATATAAAATATTTTGCCAAAAATTCCTTAAGGTAGTCATCCTCGTCTATTTCATTGTTATTGTATACCTGAGGACTACCTCTTCTTGGAGGAGATGTTGCATACATATTGCGGTGGCTATGAGGCGTTAATAACTTTAGCACTGGTCTTGGATTTAATATAATGCTTATACTAGCGCTAAAGCGGCCCCATCCATTATGATATATTATTGCATATGTTGTTGTACATATTATTTTCGTTTTCACCTATACTACGGCAATAAATGGCACAATATTTTCAAATAAAATATTGCCCAATTTTCCTGACAATAATAAAGTAACCAACCTTGAAGAATGTTGCCACCACATTACACAATTGTGTTGATTTGTAAAATAAAAATCAAAAGTCTTTTGTATTGTTGCACCTTCGAATATGATATATGTACACATTGGCGATATTATTGTGCAATACGATAAATTGCACAATTATATTGGAAGTGGATGGGCCGCTTAACAATTTATATCATATTCCGTCTTAACAAACAAATAACTTTAGCAGTTACTGCTGCTTCGCAGTGCTTTCTCCTCTTAGAGAGCAGCAACTCCTAAGCAAAATGTTTGTGCATTCCTTAGATAGCTAACATCAAGAATTTCAGAAGAAAATCATGTCGTAAAAACTGTTTTCTAATAACTACAAATGTTAGACACAGTGTTGCCATATTTATTTTTCAAAAATCTTCAAGTCGAGCAAAAAAAAATCTTTTTTAGTGATTTTTTATGGGAATTGTTAAAATTTAAGTTTAAAATTTTTTAAACGCACCAATAATCCCAAATTAATATTTTACTTATTAAGTAAAATATTTTTTTTAATTAAAAATACATTGAAATTGATTATTGAGAGGTTTAGCTGGATCCTATGCGCATTTCACTGTTGCTAATGCAGATCATCAGGGAACCTTTATCCAAAGTTTCTTAGAACAACTAGAGTTATTATGTTATAAACTTTCATTTAAACAAATGAGAAACTTAAAACAAATAACAAAGTTGAAACAAGAACTCAATAATCAACATGTTATTTATTTTCTTAACCATTACTACATTGGCTGTCTTTTTTTCAGCTTCAAATTGTAGTTGTAAAAGTGAGTAAAAAGAAAATAAATGTAAATAACAACAACAGCTATTTAAGAGTAGAGTGTTGCCACACAAGTATTTTTTGACCTGGTGCTGTCAATTCAATAATTAGTGATTTTTTATGGGAATTGTTAAAACTTAAGTTTAAAATTTTTTTTAAACGCACTAATAATCCCAAATTAATTTTTTTTTGTAATTCAAACCTATTTTATATTTCAGTTAGAATGAAATTAGTAGTAAGAATCAAAATAAATAAAAAAGACGCTTCCAGGGTTGGAAAATTGATTTTTTTTTTGTATATAACAGTAATATACTATAAATTAAGAAGCATATTTTATATTTATAGAAAAATATTTTGCTAAAAGAAATCTGAAAAAATGAAAACGATGATTCCAGGGTTGGAAAATTTATTTTTTATTTTTGTATACAAAAGTAACCAGTTCAATATAATTTTTTCTTTATCTTTAGATGTTAAAAATAATTAATGTTTTAGAGAGAGACGTTCGGTATACCACATATACCACATTGGAAAATTAAAAAGCACAGCTCCAGAGCTGAAAAACTTTTTTTGTTACATCAAAGTAACTAAATAAAACTAGTTTTTTTCTTTTTTAATTAAATACTTATTTTCTATATGAAAGAAAGAAAGACATTAGACATTAAAAATCAGAAACATTAAAAAATATATAGTTCCAGGGTTGGAAAATTAAATTTTTTTTTTGGTATGTAAAAGCAACAAAATATTGATTTTTCTTTTTAATTAAACACATTTATATATTAGAGAAGCAAAGGGCAAAGGGGGGCAATGCACTCCTAAAATGGCTTTTCTACGCCTATTACGCCTTGTGTTTATCTATGATAAAGTGGCAGAATTAATATTTGTTAAATGTATGTATTTAAATATTTACATACATTAGAAAAATTATTGCATTATATCTCGCTTTTAATGTAGAGAAATTAATTTAAATTCTTTATCATTGTTTAAAAAAAAAACAGTCATTATTATTATTTACAATATTGATTATCGAAACATACTGCCATTGACTATATTTGCATATAAAAGCCATTTTCTTCAGAGATAGGCCACTAAAAGCTGGCATCCATAGAAACTATGTTAGGTTAGCGCACGTAAACAATATTTAGGTCAACACAAAAGCTTGTAAGAAGAAGAAGAAGACGAAGAAAAAAACCATTTACAAGAAATGGGCCTATAGAAAAAGATAAAAATGATTACAACATACATAAATACAACCAACAATCTCTCTCTTGTTATTTATTTATTTATTTATTTCTTCGTGGTAAACGAAAAACCTGGAAAATGTATTTAACGAGAAAACTAAAATAACTAAACATTACAAAAAGGAACAATAAAAAAAACAATCTCCTTACAATTCCAGCTATTCGAGTGTTAAACAAAAAGTGAAAATTAATAGATCAAATCAAAGAAATAAATTAAATATTCTGATGAATGTGAGCGTGGACGCTAAACCAAAACCAGTTGGACGGAAAAGAAAAATAACGAAAACTTTTCTCGAAAAGTAGCTTCATCAGTTTTACAAATCTAACTTTTACTCCTAAGCACGCCACGCACCCATTACATTAAACAACAAAATCCCAAACACCTTTGTTAAGGTGTCTTTGACCCTGCAAGATGTTTTTTTCCGTTGATGATGATTAAAATGTTGACGTTCCACGAACTGTGTTCTTCGTTCTAGCTGTGTTTGTGAGGCTTTGTAAAAGAAAATATCATAAGTATAATATTTCCATATAACTACATATACACCTACATAATCTTACATATCGTTAGCTTAATATAGAAAGGTCGTAATCGATTTTTTTTTTGTAATCTAGTTTTTTTTATATTTCTATAGAATATCTAATATGTATATAGAAAAATGTAAAAATCTCGATAATAAAAAGAAATAATGAGTTAGAGTCTTTCTATATTAAGGTAACGATATGTATGTACATATGTATATACATATGTATACAAAATATATACGATAAAAAATATAAATTATTTTCTTCTCATATTTTAACGATGATGAATTTTACCTTTTTTATTGTGTCAGCCATTGGCCTTCAAGTATTTTCTGGATACAAAACAAGAACAACAGAAACTCGCGTCTAATATTTATTTAACATTATATCAGTTTAATTAAACAGTGGAACTATTCAATAAAAAAAATATGTAAATTGTTTAACTGTGACCTAAATATGTGGTGGAGGTGGTTTAACCAACGAAATTGATACGAAAAATCTTAAGTTAAACCACAGGCATTAGTTAAATATAGACCAGAGCTGTAAATGAATCACTCATTTTCTAATTAATTCACGAATCATTCATGCACTGAATTAGCAAATTTTTAATTAATTCTTTTTACACAAAAAATGAATTGAATTAAATTTGAATCAATTCAAATGAATTTGGTAAAAATGAATTGCAATTCGTTTTTAATTCAAATGAATTTGTCAAATGAATTGCAAGTCGTTTCTAATTCAAATGAGTTTGTCAAAGTGAATTGCAATTCAATTTTTCAATTCATTTGAATTGAATTGATTTTGAATTCGTTGAAATGAATTAGAAAAATGAATTGCAATTCAAATGAATGAAATCAAAAATGAGTTGCAATCAATCAAATTCAAGAGCAGATCTATTGGAATGAAAAATTGAAATTTCTGATCAAAGAAAAATGGTGTATGGAGTTTGTTTCTTCAAGAAGAACTGATTTTTATTTTTAAATACGCTGAACGACAAAACACATTTAATGTTCAAAAAGCAATTTTTTGGTAATATTTATTAAAAAAAAATAAAACTATTTTTCACAAAACAAAAATCAGGAAAAATTACAATGTATGTAATAGTGTCCTGCACAAGACTATTTATAAGACCTTTCAAGACATGAGAGATTTTTTTAAATACTTTACTACAGCGAAATATTCTAAAAGAATCGCTAAGCAACACTGTTGGCAAGTAATTTTTTTCGGTGGTTTGTCTTGCCAACAGTGTTGTTTAGCGATTCTTTTAGAATATTTTGCTGTAGTAAAGCATTGGAAAAAATCTCTCATGTCTTGAAACGTCTTATAAATAATACTCTTGTGCAGGACACTAGTATGTACTTCAAAACACAATTGTGTTTCATAAATACGCTAAGCGTATCGAGCCTGATTTTCAGTTTTATTGTAAGCGGGCTGTAAAATTTTATCGTAAGTGACAATTTACGTATGAAAAACAACTTAATTATAAAAAAAACCTTCTTTTGAAATATTTACGGCCTGGTACACGATGTCGACAATAAATTATCTGCCGCTTAGTTACATTGAAAACAAAAACAAAATAAGAAAATTTGTCGCTTACGATTAAATCGAAAATAACGCTCGATATACATATCGCTCATTTACTAAAAGAGTGTCATAACAAAAAAAAAACCAGATTATGCACAAACGCATTTAAAGTTTTCAACTGACAATTTACACTAAAAAAAAGGAATATAACGAGTAATTCCGCACAACTAACTCAAAAATTGTGTTTTTTGATTTATAACACTCTTTTAGTAAATGAGCAACATATAATAAGAATTAATTGCATCAACTAAAAAATTTATCAATAATTTTGGCATTTTGATAATTCTAAACTATGGGTAGGCCCTAGAGTTATTTTTGTACAAATCCTGGGAAATTTTCAACGGGAATTTTCGGGAATCTAATATTTACGTTTTTTGAATTTGCTTATTTTACATTGCTGTTCGTTGTTTTAATTACAATTTTATAACGATGCATAATATAAGCATGTGGAACTAGATGTAATAGAATTTTCCGAGGTGACTCCAACAACTTCAAGAGTTACGAAATATTTTCAACCAAAACACTCTTTATAGGGAATAGTATCTAGATTGGCAGATGTAGATAGAATTTTCATCCATGCTATAACTCACAGCATATAAATGTATTTACGAGTGTTATTGTTTTTGAAATATTGTTGTTCTTGAAATGAACGAATGAAGTTATTTTGTTTTTAATTTAAATGTATTTGAATTGAAATTTATTTGCTAGTGGTTAAGCATTGTCTATATATATTTCATTGATGCTTAACCACATCATCAGCAGACTTCAACCACATATTTTGAACAGTCACAACCCTCTTATGCTATGGAGGCATTTTCACGAAGTGTTTGAGAATTCACAAACAATAATATTTATGAAAATCAAAGACACCAGCTAATTTATGACAATATGTCAAATAATAAATTTCTTAAATGTTGTATGTTTTTTTTTTCATAAAATTATCTTTTTTAATTGTTTTTGAAATTCCCGGGAATCCATGTTTTTTTTCTCGATTCACGGTAATTGGAAAAGTCCGGAAAACTAGAAACCCTAGTAGGCCCATTAAAATTAAATTTCAATAAAATAGTCTATTTTCGATAACATGTCGCTTACAATAAAACTGAAAATCAGGCTCGATATGCTTAGCGTATTTATGAAACACAATTGTGTTTTGAAGTACATACATTGTAATTTTTCCTGATTTTTGTTTTGTGAAAAATAGTTTTATTTTTTTTTAATAAATATTACCAAAAAATTGCTTTTTGAACATTAAATGTGTTTTGTCGTTCAGCGTATTTAAAAATAAAAATCAGTTCTTCTTGAAGAAACAAACTCCATACACCATTTTTCTTTGATCAGAAATTTCAATTTTTCATTCCAATAGATCTGCTCTTGAATTTGATTGATTGCAACTCATTTTTGATTTCATTCATTTGAATTGCAATTCATTTTTCTAATTCATTTCAACGAATTCAAAATCAATTCAATTCAAATGAATTGAAAAATTGAATTGCAATTCACTTTGACAAACTCATTTGAATTAGAAACGAATTGCAATTCATTTGACAAATTCATTTGAATTAAAAACGAATTGCAATTCATTTTTACCAAATTCATTTGAATTGACTGAAATTTATTTCAATTCATTTTTTGTGTGAAAAGAATTAATTCCAAATTTGCTAATTCATAACGAATTAAAATCAAAAAATAATGATTCATTTACAGCTCTGATATAGACTGTGAATTTGGACCTAAAATGTCAGTGGAATAATATTTTATGATTTTCTTAAAAAAATATGTAATTATACATATCTTTGGTCACAAGTAGATAGGCCCTAACTCGAAACAATTTTAACCTTACAGGAGAAGATAAAAACATAATAGAAACAGTACAAATGCTTCTACAAACTGCTTTGTGCAACTACTTGTAAAAGCGTAATTTTTTTAGTCTATTGCAATTCAATTCATTTGACGAGGTGTTTTTGTGTAAAGTGTATTGAAATCACTGAAAAACTAAATTTCGTAAAAAATACGCGTTAGGGCCTTTCTATTTGAGACCATCGATATTTTTTTTTTTTTTTAAATTAAATCAAATAAAATCAAATCAGCTAATTAAAGAAACCATATTATATGTATAAATATAATTTTACAGGAGAAGCAAAAAAAAAAAAAATAAACCAACTTGTAATTAAGTGCATTTGTTTTTTGTTAAGTAAAGCGTAATTTTTGATGACAGAAGTGTAAAATTCATGTAGTTTAATAGTATTCATAATAATCAATCAGAATCTCGATTTTGAATTTTTTTTTAGTTACAGCTTTTTGCATTTTAGCTAACGATATTTACTCATGTACATATCGAGCCATAACCGCTAAAATAGCTTAAGCGACACATATTTTGGACTTCGTTTTTTTTTTTTTTTTGGACGAAAATCGACTATTTACGATCGCAAATAAACGATTTTGGTAAAAAATTGAGGTTCGAAAATTATGTCGCTTAAGCTATTTTGGCGGTTATGGCACGATATGTATGCATGTATATGTATGTTTATACATATGTAGCTGTATGTACACATGTATGATATATATATGACAGCAACATTTTTGAGTCGAGCTTATACCTTTAAAAAATTTAAATGAATTTCGAACTCAAGTTCGAATTTAAGATCCTACCGAAAACACACAAATTTAATTTTTCTGTCTTAAATAATAAATTTTTATGAAATTTAAAATTTTAGAAAATTTAGACTAAAAATTTGCCCATATTTAAAAATCGAAATTAATTTCGAATTTTCGAAAATCTTTCGAAATAATTTTTTTCTGCTCTCCAACTTAAATTGTACTATATATCTAAAAAAATGACGTTCTTCATTAGTTTTCTTCCATTTATTTAAAATTGGATATAAGATGCACATGAAAAAAAAAAAATTAAAATGCATACTCACGGACAAACATATCGTTACCTTAATATAGAAAGACCTTAACTAAATATTTTTCTGTTGGATATTTCAATGGAAGAAAATCTAATGTATCGCAAAATGCAAAAATCTCGATTTCGAAAAAATAATGGGTTAGGGCCTTTCTATATTAAGGTAGCGATATGTATGTATGTACAAATGTATATGCTCGCAGTTATTATACAATGATGTTATTGGTATAACAATAATGGAATCATTAGCAAGTGGAAATATAATATCTCATGATTATAATATTCAACGCATTTGTATTACTTTTACCAAAATTTTCCAATCGAATACGAATGCCATGTGTTATATATAGGGTAATTGTTTGCAATTTTGGTCTGTACTTAAATTCTGTGTAAACTGTGTCATTTGTTTAAAATTTCGAATCAAAGTTTGAAATTTCAATATTTTGCAAACTTCGAAAACTTAAGCATTGTGCACAAAGTCTTAACTTCGAATATGTGTTGAAAACAAATATACAGCAGCCTGTAGTATATGTTTAAGTGTTATTCGAAATGTATGTAATATGCTTTAAACATGAGAATTATAAAATTATATCGAACATAATTTTCGAAGGCCTAGCCAGCTTTTTTTTAATACGTCAATTTTTTTGTAAACTTCGAAATAAAATTCTAAACACCGAAAAGTTAATGTATTATTTAAAAGTTAGTGTTAAAACCAAACATTCACCTGTCGAGTCGGTGGTAGATAAATACTATTCGAAGTTCCGAATATGCTTTAAAATAAATATTCATCCATATATAAAAATAAAATTAAGCAGAGGTGTGACTCTGAGTGTTTAAATCATTTGTTCCGCTTGTAAAATTAATTCCATGAAAAAAAGTTTTCTATGGAATACGAATACGGTGATTGTTCCCCACTTTTTGTTTATACCAAAACTCTGTCATTGAGTCCCAAATATTATTGGTGGCAAATTTTGAAATAAAGTTTGCAAGTTCTTCGAAAATATTAGTATATAAATAACCAAATATTCGCTCCTTACTAGTAGCTAAGAGTTATTGGAAATTTCGAATATTAGAAACTAAAACTGAGATGAAAACGAAAATGATCGGAAATATTTTTTGATAGACTATGAATACTAAAATTCTATCTTGGCATATAAACCATAAAATTCTCTTTTTGCTTATTTCGAAATTAAGTTCGAATACAAATTTTTTCTACTTTGGCTTAACTTTAAAATTTAGAATATGCTTCAAAATGGCTCAATGAATTATGAATTAATACATAAAAATATGTATGTATTTATATTCGAAATTCGAAATCAAATTCGAAGTAAAACTTAAATATGTATGTATGTATGTGCGTATATGTGTAAAGCAAAATTTTCATCGCCATGATTTTTGGTATTGTGCTAAATTTCTTGAAAAAGAGTTTTAATGTTATTTCCAAATTTTTATTTTTATTTTGCTCTCTAGAGCCCCAGTGTGCAGTAATATTTCATTTATTATTTTTATACGATGCTTCAAATTCTTTTAGGCCAACCTTTGTTGTTGTTATTGTTGTTGTATTGTTAACGTCGTATAAATCTGGGAGGTTTTAGTTGTAAATTTAGGGTGCCTTTACAAATTTTGTTTTCTTCTTCTCTCTTTTCACAAACCTGTAAGTAAGTGGTCAATAAACTTTGAGTTTAATGTTGATATAGATAAGCAGGCTTTTTTTGAGAAAAAAAATATATGTGTAATTAAGTTTTTTCCCGTTTTACTTTATGCCCCATACACAGTACTTAAAAAGCGTTAAATTGTAGAATGTGATGGCTGCAAGAAGAAATCTTTTCAAAATATCTTTATTACCAGAGATTGTTTACATAATAAACTTTGGCAATGAATATACATACATACACGCAGTATTATCGTCCTAGAAAAATACCCGAAGTATTTCAGGAGATCCACGCTGTGATTTGAAACGAAATAAATTTCTTTCCAAATACTTCTGTGCAAAAGAAAGCTGACATAGATTTATTTGTTTAGCTTTCTGCATTAACGCAATGAATAAGTGAGGCATGCGGCGTGACGCCAATCTTAAGCGTGCCCCGACAAAAATGGTGTTTCGTTGACTGTAGCGGCTTCAACATTCCGGAATATTAGAGCATTGCACCACTTAAATGATGTGCCAAGTATGCCTTTTATTCCAAAATGTACACTCAACGAATTTTTTTTCATAAGTTCTATGAATTTCGACATTAATCCAATGAAAATCTATATATAAATAGGCAAGTGAAAAATGTTAAGAACCATTTTAACTGACTTAAACTCAACGTATTCGCTTGATTTTTTTTTTTGGTTGATAGATTGTGCAGAATGTATTTTTCCTTCTACATTTTTGTGTCTAAGGGCCAATTTCACCAACTTATTTAAATATCAATTCATATTTAAAAATAATTTTTCCATACAAAAATTAATCAAAATCGACATTTAAATATGAATTGATATTTAAATAGAGTTGGTGAAATTGGCCCTAAGATAGTTAAAAACAGTAAGAATATTAGCCAATCATAAAGCCATGATCTCTCTTTCTCTCTTAATTTGCTAAAAAATTACAACAAAAAACTCAAAATTAACTAAATTAAATTTGGCTTGGCAACTCCGTAAACACTCAGAAGCAGTGATGGGAAATGAGATTTGCATTTCGGTATCAAAAACAATTTTTTGAGTACTTTTTTTTAACAAAAAATTATATAAAATTAATTTACAAAGAAATAAAAATGAAACACAAAGCATATGGATAGGATGATTCTAAAAAAATCGTTCGTTTTTCTCAGCACCAGGTTTCAAACTTTTGTTAGGTAAAAAATAGGCCTGTTGAAATATCAGCTCATAATATTAATGGTGAGATGGTCCGTTCGATTTCCCATACGATTTACATGGTATAAATTGATTTTATTTATTCTGATTGTCATAAGTAAAGAACGGAATGTCCTCCAATAAACTTCTTGGTACGCTTTTGTAGAAAATTGAATTGCTAAAGTTATAACAAGAAGTGTTTTAAGATTTCAATAAATCTTAGGCCTGGATAAGACTTGATACTGTTGGAAAATAAAGTATGTTCCTTTGTTTTGTTTTCATGACATTTTGTAAGAGAAAATCCTTTCGACATTTACAGAGGAGTGAGGTATAGACAAAATTCGGTAAGCTACTGTCGATTTACCTGGAAACATGTATTCATCTAATGCGTTTTTAGTTTTAGCATCGGTGGGCCAAAAACTGCGTATACAGGCCTGTTCTGCAAATCATGATATGTCAAATCACGGTGATTTCAAAAAATTAATAAAAGCTAAATTATTGGTTTTGTAAATTTCACGATTTATGGTTTGTACATGAATATAACTTAAAATACAATAAATACCCACGAACAAGTCAGCTATTAGTAGTTTGTTTTTAACACCACCGTGATTTAAGCCCGATATTTTCTGTTGTTAATAGTTTTAATTCTTCCAAATCAGCCAATGCTCTATATTGATTGCTAATATTTTCAAAATTTTGCTTTTCGCTGGGAAACATTTTTATTCAAAGCGATATAATGCTATTGGTTTTAACAGATAAATCATTTTCAGGGGAAACTTACTAAGCTAAGTTAACATCTCATTGTCAAAGTCCACTTTTGCCCTTAGAACTTAACAGAATTTAATATAAACTTTTTACAATATTCTTTAAACTGATCTAAAACATAGATCAACTTCTGTACCACAGAAAGTATCATTGAAAGAAATATGGTTTTTATTTACATATATTTAAGTGTGAAGAGTTACAATTTTCTAAAATATCTTTACTAATAAAGTTTCGTGCCATTTGTCGAAAAAGAAATTATATTCTTGGCAAAAATATATGTGTACGCGTGTCTTCTGACTGTATTTCTGGGTTGGCCGAGAGAGTATCAAATGTATTGCGGCAGTACTACGGTACTTTTTCATGTCAAATAGTATCAAAAAAGGTACGATTGTACCAACTTTTCCATCACTGCTCAGAAGAAAATACTTATTTTATTTGTTCATTCTATTCTTATTTCCATTTTTGTATGTACTTAAACGATTATTGTTGGAACTAATAAAATTTGGATATTTAAATAACGAGTGAGTTAAATACATTACGGTACTGTATTATTTTTCTTTAGATGCTTAAAAATAATGGGCCATAAGCATAGACAAACATTAAAGTCGGTTCTTTTAGAGACAACTTAAATTTTAACATCTGTTGTTAGCTTTCTTTCAACTGTAGTCAAAATTAGAACCGGTTTTAAGTTGAATCAGCTTTAAGAGGGTGATGAGTAAAATCTTGAAAATTTTGCATGCAATTTGGTATGAGTAATAAGCAAGTGGCATCTCTGAACAGCTGACAGAATAAAAAAGACAAAAAGTTAAATGAAATAGAATCCATTTTGGAGAAAAAAAAGTTGAAAAACATAAACCGGAGAAAAAAAGGAACATCAAAACCGTTTCTATTATTTATTTGGAAAGCTCACATTAATAGATACAACTATTAAAGACTGGAGGAGTAAGTACGGTAATACATTTTATTAGAAATGAAGAAATATATGACATTTTATCTGAGCGTTTTGTATTATTGCAATAATGGTTGAATTTCAACCACTGGGCGAACACTAGTTTTCATTAAAATTCAACCAACGTCACGCTTCGTGGCATTAATGAAACCAGTTTCGTTAAAATTATTTTAATGAAAACTTCGTCAAATGTATTAAACAGTGTCAGTTTGATTAGGTTTTAATTTCATTAAAACCTCCAAATAGTTTCATTAGAACAACGAAATAATTTCATTAAAATAACGAAATAATTTCATTAAAATAATTAAATAACTTAATTGAAACAATAAAATAATTTCAGTTTAGCAATGAAATATTTCATTAAACCAAAGAAATTATTTAATGTATCAAAGATATAAGGATAACTTTTCATTAGTTTAATGAAACAGTTTCATAAGATCAATGAAACTTTTTAAAATTCAAGTCAAACGATTTCGTTTATTTAATGATATAAAAATATTTTATTAGTTAAATACATTTTTTTTTTTTAATTAAGGTATCAGACTTTTATGACTGCAATGAAATTTTCATTGGAACAACGAATACATTTCATAGCTTTAATGAAATTCTAAATTGCTGTATATTTTATTTATATTTTTTTAGTTTTAAAGAATTTAATCTATAACTTAATTGTCTTAAGGTTTGTACTTATATATGTTTATTTCAATGTTTTTTAAATAAAAAGGATTTCTTAATAATTAGAAAATATTATTGTCATAAATCCAATGAAATTTTGTTACAAAACTAGAATGCCAACGAAGCAATTACAATGAAATTCTTTCTCAATATTCGTGAAATTTTCATTAGATTTGTGAAATTATCATTAGATTTGTGAACAAAAAATCTAATGAAATTGTTTCGTTGAACTTATGAAGCAAAATTCTTTCGGTGTATCAAAAAGTTTAAAGAGACCGTAAGAACATTGGAAACACTAGAATCACCAAAGTCTTCAAAATAGAAATATATAGAAAATATGGAAAGGTTTTGACCTAAAGCTGCAAACCCTGCACAATTGAATTGGCGCAAAAATTAAAAAAAAAAAATTAAAATTATATCGAAAAAGGTCTAGCTTAATTTTACTTGATTCATTAAATAGGGCCTGTGCCAAACGGTAGCAAAGTACTAGTGTAAGTAAATTTTTGACACTTCTGAGGTGAATAAAATTTCACTAGCACTGGGGGCTAGTAGAAATTTTGACACAACAGGTAAATTTTTGACAAGATGCAATAAAAACCATGGTATTATTAAATTGAAATCCACCGCCGTCGCTTCGAGCCGTCGCCCAATACAAAGATTTTTACGTATTTTAAGTTTAATTAGACTGTGAAAAAATCATTGTTTATTTTAGTTTGCGAAAAATGTTGCATCATATATATGTATAATATTATATAATTTATTCCTACAAGAATCTTGTTTTATATAAAAATTTCCTCTTAAAACTTTGTTGGTAGCCGGCGGCTTGTAGTCGGGCGAAGCAAAACCGCCGCCGCAGCTTTTGTTTCATCATCTTCTTTCTATTCTCAAGCGAATTTGTCAAAATTTTACATTGTCAAAAAAGATATCATTAGGCACAGCAGAAAAATTAAATTTTTTCCCCACAGGCAAATATTTTTTTACCATAGTACTTTTCTACCGTTTGACACACGCCCATAAATGCAAAATCATAGAAAATATAACAGTTACAGATTCAAAGTTCAATTGTTCTTCCAAATCGCTTTTAAGACGCTTTAGTCCTCATTTATGGCAAAAAGCCGTCAAATTAAAAAAAAATCGTCAAAATTAACAAGAAACGTGAAAACTGGGAAATCCCGAGTGACTGGGTACTTTAAAATATAAAGCCTGAGTATATATTGTTTTGTAAAGTCAGAAATTGCCCCCCCCTCCCCATCTTGGTCCTTTATTTAAAAAGAATATAAAACGTGTGTGCCCTTTTTTTAGGAATTTTCTAAAAAAAATTTCAAATAGTTTCGGTGGAACAGAAATTGCCGCTTGATCCTTTATTGATCCTACTTTTTTTTAATGTATGTATAGCATATGTGTACTTTTAGACGCAGGTCTATCTATATTTTGAATTTCACAAAAATCTGTTATATAAATTTCGGAGGGACATAAATTACCCCTTGCTCCTATCTTTTTGAAATATATAGCTTTTGTGCTCTTCATATGTTGAATTTCATAAAAACCGGCTAGACAGTTTTGGAGAAGCAAAAATTTCCCCCAGGTCCCCTCTTGTCCCTACTTCTTAAAACTTAAACTATATTATGTGTTCTTTTCAATGCAGATGGACTTATGTTTTTCATTTTATAAAAGACGGTTGCATAATTTCGAAGAAGCAGAAATTGCCCACTTGTTCTCTGCCCCCTCTAAGTGTTAATTTGCCTTGACAGTTGCTTTGAATAACGCTGGCATTGCAAATATGTAACTAACAGCAAGAAAGTGACCTCATCTGCTCTAAATAGCGAAGCGGCCTAATACATTTCTATTACCTGTACTTATGCAAAAGTGGACGTGAGGCAGTGAGTGAAGGGCTTTTTTTAAATTCCAATTCTGCCCGTGAGAAAAATATTGTTATGAAGAAAATTTCTTAAAAATTAATATGAAACTGTGTCTGTGTGTTCTGGCTGTGTTTGATTTCAGTAGTAAAAAAAAATCTTGAACATCTTTCTTACGCATCTTATACGAGTATAAATATTATAAGCCTAACCGCTTTTACTCATATAATCTTGAAATTTGATATGGGCAATCTAAGATATTTTTTTTATTCTTAAGAAAACAACTTCAAAAATATGTAAATTATTAGTTATTTTAATGAAAAATTAACACCTGAAAATTAATGTTTGACCAACCAGAAAACCAACCTTACCACACACACAATAATTTTTATTTCCTTTGATCATACTAGAGAATAAATATGTAAGTGTGTAAGTTAGACCCCTGCAAAAGACCATTTAAAAGTACTTTCAAGACATGAGGGATTTTTCAAATGCCTTACTACAGCGAAATCTTCTAGAACAAACGCTAAACAACACTGTTTGAAAGGCATTTGTTTCAGTTATTGCAGGTAGAGATGTAAAGAAGAGAATACTTCGTGACGAAAGAATTTGTGATGCATGCATTTACATTTCAAGACTGTTTACGCAGACCTCTAGTGAAAGTAATTGGGCGCCTATTAAAAATATAAATTATAATAAAATTGAAAAAAAAAACCCAAAAGAAATAAAAATGCTATTGCAACACATTGAAAAATAATTATTTTTTTTATCTAACTATTGGCTGTTTGTTGTTTTTTATTTTGTTTTCGTATTTATTTTATGCCGCAAATGACTTTATGAGATGTAGAAAAAGGGTCGTCTTTATTTTCTTTTTTTGTTAAAACTTACGACAACCTCAATTAGTTGAACAGAACAGCAAAGAACAGAAGGTGTTGACAGTAAAATTGTTGCACAACAGTTGCTTAAAATTTTTTAAATTTATATTTGTATTTGTTTTTTTACATGGTCATTGCTCCCTGTATATGCCTTGAAAGATTACTCCCCTACAAGACTCATATGGCTCATGTGAATGTTTGTTGTTCATATTTACAAATATACATACTTGTGTTTATATTCAAATGCACAAGTGCGATATGAATGAGTATTTCATTTATTTATTTTTTTTTTTTTTTAGAAAAAAGGGTCTTTTTCCATCTATTAACGCACTGCTATAAACACTCGCACTTCTGTGGAAAATCATATGCAACTAGCAACCCAGCAAACAGGTTAATGGGAAAGTGTTAGGAAGAGGAATTTTTTTTTTTTTTTAGAAATGTGTTATAAGCAGGGTTCGGATTTGTGCTGCTGTTTTTAAGCATGCTTGCGTATGATTTTCTGTGTAAAAATTCAAAGTTTTAAAGGTTTTATTTGGTATATATTTCCCCCAACTGCTAAAAAAAAGGTGAATCGACATAATTTTTTTTTTTTTTTTTGCAAAAAATATGTTAAAAAATTATGTCGCTTAAGCTTTTTTTTAGCGGTCATGGCACGACATTGTCGTCAATTTGGTTGAATTTTTTAACTTCCCGCTGTAGAAAGGAAGTTACAGGGGGTCTACTCTGTAATTCCAAATGAAAGAAATTATTTTCGAATTTGTATCTTTATAACATGTAAATTCGAAGGTCTTTTCTTTCTTTTCGAATAACAGAGAAGACACCCTGATTTTACCCAAGTTTTCGAAAATCTAGTTTTCATTATATTTCGACGCTTTGAGTTTTTGGGAATCGATTCTGGGGCTATTTCCGCTATGATTCCAGAATGAATGTATGTACATTTAGTGGTTTTGGAAACCACTAAATGGATAAATCTGGTCTGGCAAGGCTGTCAGCTGTTAATTATCTGTCATTTGAAGTGTCATTTATTTAGTGAACGATTAGCCATTTACGAATATGGATCATTTAATCATCGAACGACGCGTAAAAATAGTTAAAACTCACCATAAACGTGCTGGCTTCTTTTCGAGCGTTTTGGGCTAATTATGGTCGTCACACTCGACCTACTGTGCAAGGAATTGGCAAAATTTTAAAGAAATTTGAAGAAACTGCAAGCGTTACAGGTGTGGTCCTCTGATGAATGATTGTAAACCTGTCCTTAAAATCATTGAAATTGAAACGCAAGCTCACAATTATTTCATATAATTCCCTTCTTTAAAAGTTCTCATGTCCGGTGGATGTGTTTGTTGGGTAATAATACTTTAAGAATTCTTAAATATATTGGCACATAAGAAAACTACAAAAAGAATTCTATCTCTGACATTTTAATTGCACATAAATTGATGTGTTGGAGTTTATGGTAAAGTGCACGAGTTTGTTAAATGAATGTCCCAGTGAGCAACTGATTGTAAAAAGATTATAAAAAAATTAAAATTGATGCAAAAGCGAACAAAGTTGCTTGTTTTGCAAAGAAATTTTGTTTTGAGGCCTGAAAACCTATTATGTTTGTTTATATGTGATTCTCAATAACATATTAAGAGTCTTACGATAAACATAGGAAGCTTTTTTAAGCTTGTTTTATTTAAAAGCTTTTGGATTGAAGTGTACTGATGAGTGCTATAAGCAGAAACGAAATGCATATAGATATTGCTTCATTATTAAAGAAATTATTTCCTTACTTTCCGTACACCAAAGGTGTCCTTCTGACTGTCTGTCGGTCTTTCTGTCCGTCACAGGCTATTTTCTCGACTATCGGAAGAGCTACTGACCTATCAAGTATGCAAAACCTTAGCCGCTACAACAATAAATATATGAAAGTTAATACTTAGGGAGTGTTTCAAAACGAGCAACGAAAATGTTAAAATCCCATGTAATATACATACAATTGTATGTATATAGACACTTGAAATCTGTTATACAAACTACAAGAATTAACACTAAAATTAAAAAAAAAATTTAATTAAAGGGTGTTCTATCAGTTAGTGCAATTTTGACTATGTAGTTTTGACTACTTGCTGTATCTTGGAAACTGTAAGAGGCAAACTCTTGAAATTTTCAAAAAGGTTAAAACTAAAAAAATCCCAAAATTATAAAATCCCCAAACAGAAAAAAACGCTGGAAACGGAAAAAATCAACAAAACTAAAAAAATCTCGAATATTAAAATAACTCGCCAAAACCTTAAAAAATCGTCAAAATGTCGAAATGAAAAAAATCGTCAAAATGAAAACAAAAATCGTCCAAATGAAAAACGCAAAATTAAACGCTCAAAACCGAAAAAAATCCAAATCTATATTATATAGGATAAAGTCCGTGCGCGAGTTCAAGTCGCACTTTTTATTTAGATTGCATGGGCGATAGACAGTGGGCAGTGAGCATGGCTAATTTTTGTGCAATTCTGTTTTTTTTTTCTGAATTTAGTCGAGATGTTCATTATCAGGTTTTTTTTTTAGTTTATGCACAAAAATGTAAGAAGCCATCCCACTGTGCGCCGGCTTTCACTAACAAAATTGGCAAGATTTAAAAAGTTTTCACCTTTTAACAAAGATTTTTCTTTATTTTATATTTTCTAATGTGCATTTTATTTTTACAAAATAATTATAATTAATTTAAAAAAAACTCATTTTTTGTTGTTTAAAAGGGAGTCTAGATGCATGTGATTGCCGCTTATAATAATAAATAAATGAAATAATTTTTTTTTAAATTCGTATTAATTTTATTAAATACAACTTGTATTGAAAATATTAACTGCCTTATTCATAAAAAATATTTCATGAAAAAAAATGTTCATGGAAATTTGATTAATAAACCTTTTATAAAATTAAAATATTTTTTATGAATTAGACCCTTTGAAAATAAGATAATTTTGTTGATGATGAAGGTGCAGCGACCTTCGAAAACAGCTAGTTGTTCCGTTCTGCTAGTGTTTGTCAGAATATTTACAATTAACTTTGGCGTTATTTGTTCATTAATAATTATCACATGTAATTTGGCTTACAGAGCAATACGAACTTTAGCCTAATCAAATCATAGATGTAGAAAATTTGTTTTTAAATTTCAATATAAGTAAGCAAGCGTTCGATCGGTTTTCTGTCAGCATCGTGGGACGACAGGCTCTTCAAATAAATTTCATGTTTACATTTTCTTTTCACATTTTTCGTTTGTTTATTTTGACGTCAAAAAATTTTTAAGTTTCGGACCAAATTTAATTTGAAAATAAAGAATACAGCTCATCTCTGTAAGTGAATTAACCTTGATTTATGATACAACCCTAAATAAATAAACAAAAATATTTCCAATTTTTTTTTTCAAACTTAAGTATACTTAGAAAATTTTTCTCATTTTTAATTTAAAATTTTAAAATTTCATTGAGTCAAATTAAAATTTTATTTAACTATCTTACTGATTAATTAAAAAATTAATTATATATTTTATTTAATTGAATAAAACTTTTCTTTGAAAATTTAATTAATTAAAAAGTATAATTGCAGCAATTAAAATTTTAATTAAACATTTTTGTATTTTATTGGAATTAAAAGTATTCAGAGAAGAATTTCAAAAAATCCAGTGGATTATTGAGTTCTTGTTTCAACTTTGATATATGTGACAGCACATAGAGAAAGGGACCTAAGGGTAAAAAAAATCATTTTCACTTTTTTTTTTTTTTTTTTTGATGTGTACAACATCTGAGCATCGAATGAGACCGATCCCATGCCCCAAAAGTGTTCCCTCCCAGAGATATGGGCGCTTTATTCAGTGATGGTACACCAAAGACACACGTATTTAAATCTTTAAAATGGCTCTACTGAACAAAACAGGTTTTTACCCTTAGGTCCCTTTCTATTTTGCGCGTCACTTATGTTGAACTTCTCATTTGTTTAAACGAAAGTTTAACATAATAACTCTAGTTGATTTAAGAAATTTTTGGGTAAAGATTCCCTGATGATCTGCATTAGCAACAGTGAAATGCGCAATAATCAATTTCAATGTATTTTTAATAAAAAATATTATTATAATAATAATTAGGGAGTATCAGTGCGTTAACAAAGGTTAAATTTAAATTGTAACAATTCCTAAAAAAAAAATACTTATAAAAAGAATTATTTTTTGCTTATATATATTTTTGAATTTCCGTAACTCGAAAGCAAAATTATAAAATGTTTGCTTAATTTTATTTTATTTTATTTTTTGCTTTTGAAATTATAATTCAGTCTGAAAAAGAAAAAAGTTTTACTGCCTTATGCATAAAAAAAGCAATGTGAGTCCGATCACAGGGGAGATGTGTAAACATCTAGTAATGAAAAATGTTCTTAAGTTGGAAGTACTATGCTTTTAGTAATATTTTTTAATTAATCAATTAAAAGTATCAAAACTTTCAATATTGTAAATACATAGGAATTTGCTGGTTTTTGTTTGTTTTAGTTAACTTATTTGGTTAGTAAATGGGCGCACTGCTGTTTAATGAAATGCAATGCATGTAGTTATTTTACAGCAATGGTTTTCGAATTATACAGCGCTAGCACAATTATATGTTAGTGAAAATTAGTAGCTACTATTGCACACAAGATGGTGTTGTTTATATGAAGCTGTTAAGTTTCTCTGTACTTCTTGTTGTCCGTATGAATGACAATCTCAAAGAAGATGAAGACTTTTAGTTTGACAAGTTTAGGTTTTTGTTTTCCTTATTTTGCTTTGTTTTAGTAAATTTCTTATTAGAAGTGAAAAAAATCTTTTTAAGGGCAATTATTACAACTTAAAGTTAGTTAAAAGTAGCATTTTATTGGACGTATAAAAACTTTATGATTAGCAAAATTTTACTTTAACCTAAAGTGAGCGATAAATTACCCACCTGGTAAGTTAAATCCAATTTTCACTAATGGAAAGCTTTTTATACGTCCGATAAAATCCTACTTTTAACTAACTTTAAGTTGTAATAATTGCCCTAAAAGTTATTAAAATTAAATGTTTTTGTATTCATTTTATTTATTTGTTTTTGTTTGCATATGATAACTTAATGTACGACAATTAGTAATAAATTTAGTAAAGTGCGACTTTGACTCGCGCACGAAGGGTTCCGTACATTCGGTTTTGAGCATTGTTTTGATGTGGCTTTTTTACTTTTTAAGTTTTTCCAGTTTAAACGATTTTTTCAGCTTTGTCGCTTTTTTCTCTTTTTGGCGTTTTTTTTCTCTTTTTGGGTTCTTTTAATTTTCGAAATTTTTTTCATTTTTTCGATTTTTTCCATTTTGGTGACTTTTTTCTGTTTTTGGGGTTTTTTTCATTTTGGCGTTTTTTTGTTTTCGGGGTTTTTTTATTTAGGCGATTTTTTCATTTTGGCGATTTTTTTGTTTAAGGTTTTTTTAAATTTTTGCGATTTTTTTTTTATTTTGGCGATTTTTTTCATTTTGACGATTTTTCCGGTTTTTTGTGATTTATTTTAGTCCTGGAATTTTTTTAATATGTGCTTTTTCGGTTTTGGCGATTTTTTTTAGCGATTTTTTTAGATTTGGCGATTTTATAGTTTTTTGATTTTTTAGTTTTACCGTTTTTGAAAATTTTAAGAGTTTTGCTCTTACGGTTTCCAAGATACAGCAAGTTGTCAAAGTTACAAAGTCAAAATTGCATTAACTGATGGAACACCCTTTAATTTAAATTTTTTTAAATTTACTGTTAATTGTTGTAGTCTGTATAAAAATACACTAACTTTGCAAAATTCAAGTGTATGTATATTACATGGGATTTTAACATTTTTCGTTCCTCGTTTTGGAACACCCTTTAATTTTTAACTCTTATATATTTGCTGTTGTAGCGGCCAAATGTCTACACACTGTGTCCGAATTTCAGGTCCGTAGCTCTTACGGCTCTCGAGGAAATACCCTGTAACAGAGGAACCGACAGCGTAGCGAAAACAATAGGGTTCATTTTCACCTTTGGTGTACGGAACCCTAATAAAGCAATTATTATTTTCACCTTTGGTGTACGGCACCCTAATAAAGCAAAAAAGCTAACGACCCTAACAAGCAAAAACCAGAAAATTCCTATGTATTTACAATATTTTAAATAAGTTTGTATTGTTTCTTTCAAACACTAATACACTCATACATAGCTCACACCGATTTGACAACGCTGCGTGCATCTCAGCAAAGAAATCTCAGTGAAAAAGATGTTTACCCCCTAGCGTATAGATGTTTACACATCAAAAATATTACGGATTTTTAAAGGCTTAGTAAGAAAAATTTTGTATGGAAATCAGTTTTATAAATCATTTATTAAGCCGTAATAATTTTTTTTTTATTTTATACATTGTAAATATTTTTAAATATGAGCCAAAGTTTGCTCTTAAATAATTCAAATTAGTGTTGGAGTTCAAGCTCTATTGTTTGCTGGGTGATGAAATTTGCTTATAATGAGTATGCGTGATATTATGACTCTGATTTTTTCTTTTACTTTTTGTGAATTTCATTGGTATATGTTTCCTAGAATTCTGTTAAAAAGCAAAAGAATTGTCTTTTTTTTTTAAGTACAATATTCCTCCTTCGACTGACTACTGCAGCAAGCAATTGTCAATTGGAGTTTAATGACCCCCTCGTCGTCTGTTGTTTTTATATGCACGCAACTGTAGAAAATGTTCAGATTCATAAAATTTTTTTTTTTTAATTGGCTTTTAAAACATTTAAAAACTGGATAATTATTATTTTTATGTGACAATAAATAAATTGCCCTGTTCGACTGGGTGCAATACGTACATAATTACATACATATGTACATAGATACGTACGTTCTGGCTTGGAAATCAGGTCATTGGTCTCATTTTATTGTGTTAGTATTTATTGCATTGAAAGAAGGTTTACTTTATTTTACTTTAAGATACTAAAATTAATATTCTTTCACTCGCTGGTGTGATATCCGATTTATATTCTTCTTTGTCTTGATTTTGTTAAGCAGTGTAGGTATTGTCTTAAAAAAAGTAAAAGGTATAAACGAATTCGTAGCTGATGTGACTATTTAACTCACTTGTTATGGCAGAGTGCTTATTGTCTTTCATCTAAAAAAAAAAATAATGAATTGTATTTGATGACATTCACCACTTATAAAAAACAAGCTGATTGTCATTATAAAAAAAATCAAGTAGCACTTCTTCACAACAATTTCCTAGACTCCGCCACATCGTTTTCAATAGCTTTCAATAAATGTATTTGAATTTCAATTAAAATTTTCAAAAGCCTGTTTTGTTTTTGCACACAAACTAAGGTGAATATTATACAATACTTGTGACGAACGACTTCACAGATAAAAATAAAATATATCTAAATATAATGAACGCTACATACATATCATTGCCTTAATACAGAAAGGCCCTAAATTATTTTTTTTTTTTGAAATCGGGATTTTTGCATTTTCCGATACATTAGACGTTCTTCTATTCAAAAAACTCGATTTCAAAAAATAAGTTGTTAGGGCCTTTTTATATAAAGGTAAAGATATGTATGTACATATATACACAAATTACACAAAGCGTAATAAGTGATGACGTAACAAGCAGGCAATAGTTTATTTTTAAAATTTAATAAACGGAAGATAAACAAATACCAGATACCTATTTAGTTGGCGGTCATTAAATACTCGTAAATAGTAAAATAAAATGGCAAAAAACGACCTCGAAATGCTCTAAATGGTGGCAATAAATTTTTAGTTTAAATTCTTACATAAAGTTCTAACAAAAAAAAATTTCTTATAAAAAAAGGGCAAAAAATTAATAAATTACATTTTTATGAGAAACGAATAAGAACTCAAGAATTTATGGCCTTATAATTAATATATTAAATTACAGCCTTAAATGGGCGCTTCAGCTTAAAAATGGGAAAAAAATATTGCACCTTTTTTCTAAGAGAAAACATCGTCCTCATAAAGAAATGCTCTCTACATTTTGCTATCTTGGTTTATTATAGCTATGCTATTTATTGTGCGATACAGGAGTTCGGTCGTGATTTTCGGAACAAAAATAATCGACACTATTACAGTTATAAATTTATTTTTGTTTTGATTTCTTTGTACTTAAAAGCAGATTACGAAAATAAATGAAACAAATTGTTTTATTTTGTTTTGTTTGGTTCCTTGAAGTGAGTGAAACAAAAACAAAACATAAACAATGAGAAAGAATTCTCCATTTGTTTTTGTTTGGTTTTTGCACATGAGCACAAACCAGAGAACACAGCCGATTGGCTGTAAGCCGGCTACCAGCCGCCACCGGCCACAAACAATATATTAATGTAATCGTACGCCGCTAGAAAAGAAAATAATGTGAAATAAATGGAAACATTTTGAGAAATATTTGCAGAGAATTTGACATCATCATATAATATAATTTTATTTCATTGTTATTTTACACATGAAATTTGTTTTATATAACTAAGCAGCATAGCTATAACCGGGTGTCCTAAACGCCTCTCTACTATGTTTTATTTTTATTTTTTTAAATTTCTAGGGCGGTGGTCATGCCCAATTTTTTAAATAGTGTCCGTACCCTTTTCTAAATTCAATAAATAAATGATACTCGTATCTACATTTTGCTATATTGCTTTATTTTTATTTATTTTTTTTAATTTCTAATGCGGTGGTCATGCCCAATTTGGCAAATATTAGTATACGCCCCCTTTTCTAAATTCAACATTCCTCCCCTTTCAAAACTCAAATTGTGTGCCAAATTTCGAAAAAATCCGTCAGATAAAAGCACGTGAAATATAATGTTAATCTTTAATGGACATGGCGCTGCCCACTGCTTTAGACACAAAATTATGACATTGTAAGGTCGGGTTTCCATCTATGTGCCATGTGCCATGTGCCACACAAGCGTAAAAAAAGCGTAACCACTAATTACTAATGAAAAACAGTTTGATTCAGACATGTATTTATTAAGTTAAACAGTTTCATACATAACTAATAGACAATTTTATAGAATCCAACATGATTGGAAACTGTTTAAATCAATAAATATGTGTCTGAATCAAACTGTTTTTCATTAGTAATTAGTTGGTTACGCTTTTTGGGTAAATGACACACAAGAAATGCCAGACGTAAACTCAGCCTAAGAGATGAAACTCATTGCCGAGTTTCGCGGGAATCGAATAACTAGAAGTACATATAATTTAATATGTAGTAACCTCTCATGGGCACGGTCCCGCCCACTTTTCTGAACACAAGCTTAAGTAGTTTTCAGAGCTCAAATTGTGTGCCAAATTTCGTAATAATACGTAAAGTAGCTGCGTATGAAATATAACATTAAATTTTAATGGCCGTGGCTCTGCCCATTTTTTTAAATGCAAGTTTGTGTCTTTTTAAAAGTTCAAAGTGTGTGTTTGGTTTCGTAAAAACTGGTTAGGTACAACTATGTATAATATAATATTAGATTTTAAAGGGCGTGCCCGCTCCCATTTTTTTGAATGCACTACTTTTGAGATCTCAGAGAGTGTGACAAGTTTCGTAAAAATTATGTGTAGGTTAAGTAGAAGCTCGTGAAATGTAATATTAAATTTTAATGGGCGGGTCTCTGCCTACTTTTTTGAATACAAGATTGTGACTTTAAAAGCCCAAAGTGTGTGGAAGGTTTCGTAAAAATTGGTTAAGTACATGCACGTGAAATGTAATATTAAAATTTAATGGGCATGGTCCGCCCACTTTTTTAAATGCAAAATTGTGTCTTATTTTAAAGCTTAAGCTGCATGCCAAATTTAGTAAAAAATTGTTCTAATAGATGCACGTGAAATATAATATTAAAAAATTAAAGAGCGTGTCTCCGCCCACTTTTTTTTCAACTTCGACATAGTGTAGTCACGAGAGCCCAAGGTGTTTTTCAAGTTTCGTAGCAATGGCAAAAGTAGAGTATCATAAAATCAGAGAAGAAAAGAAAAATTAAAATTGCCAAAATTGTTGTAAAATACCCATTGTGCAAGAATGCGCTCGTTTTTCATTTGTTATTAATTTGCTTTGTTAACCAAAATTTTTCTGGCAAAACCAAGAAATATGCAGCTGTAGGGTAAAATTGAGCACATTAACGCATCTTAAAATGTGTTTCTTGCTTACTTAATTATATTCGAAATGAAATGTTAATGTAATTACTTATTTACTAATGAAACTGTCTGTATGTGAGCATTAGGCGACAAAATTAAAATTACACAATGTGACATGTGACTGCAGTGTTTTTTTGCAACCGGAAAATTGTTAGTTACAATTCGCCCTGCAATGTGCATGTTGTTGCGCTCTGTCTCTCTCTCTCTCTCTCTCTCTCTATGCTATGAGTTACTACGGAGATAATTGAAAGAATTATTTCTTTAAAGAAAACTTGTATTTTAAATACACAAAAGTGGTGTAACCCCTAACTATTTAATTGCTCCATTAGCCTACGTCTCCAGCAGCCATCGGATTCCACATGACATAGACATAACGCCGGCAGAGCAACTGTAAAAATTTCATCAAATTCTTTGTTGTGGTGAATACGTGCGATGTCCATGTTCAGGCATATCAAAGTGATTTGCGTTAGTGCAATATAGATGGAATATTTACCAATTTTGTTCTGTCTCTTTTCTTTCTTTATAATGCAAATGGTAGCGGACAGCGAATCTCATGGCGAACATTGTTGCTCAGGCATATGTTCAGGCATCCATGTCAGAGCATGGACGAAACATGGACATGAGCGTTCTCCATTAGCCATTTGCGATGTCCGACATGATGCCCATACCATAGTGGAGAGGACTAGTTACTTTGTTACATTATGTTCCGTGCCAAAATAATTTTTCCTATCCATCTTTTGAATATCAAAAGGTGGCTTACTCTACAGTTGTGTTGCTACATAATTGGTAATGTAAAGAATGTATGTAATACCAGAATAGCAACCAAAAAAAAAAAAAAAAAAAAAAATTGGTTTACACCACTTTTGCGCTGATGGACTCGAATATGAGTGAAATGATATGAGCATACATAGAAAATTTATTCACATAAAGTCCTCTCATTTGATATCCATATGATGTTGTTCATAATTACCATGATCAATTACTAAATAATCATACAAAAATTACACTCACTTACGCCAAGCTTTTATATTTAGGCTAATGGGCCTGAAGTAGAGATGGACGCGTGTCGTCTTTCTAAATTTGTATGCATGGATTTCCAGTAAAAAAAATTTATATTTTGAATCGTCAGATACACGCAATACCAGCAAATTTTGAATTAAAAAAAAAAATTTTTTTGCTCTTCAATTTGATCTCGTGCATTTTATGTCGTGTGTTCTGAAAATTTTTTTCTTGTGTCTTTTGTACGTGTTAGACGTCTTGGTATTCGTGTTCAGGCCGTGTCGTGTTGGAAAAATTCGACACGCGTCCATCTCTAGTCTGAAGGTACGGATTAGCCACATATAATGAATATGCATGATATTATATGATCGTGGTAAGGTTAACCACCTCTGATAAATCTTGTCACGCACTCGATGGGCCTTAACGTGGTTGGCGTATTTCGACTTCATCTACGACTAGTTTGTTCTAGATTCAATGCTGCCGTGTTCTTTAATCTGGGAACAAGTCGAAGAGGAAATAGTACAACAATCGCGGTAATATTTTAATATTTTATATAAAGATTTTTCTTATTCAATTTTTACAAACTTGCATAATAAACAAACATAAACACATATCCAACATACATACATGTGTATGTATGTAATGGGTGTTTTTTATTGAGGTATAGAACTTTAAGTTGGCATCACTTTTTTAACTGGCGGCCATTTTGTCAGCTGTCAAGTGATTAATATTTAGTTTGGTTTGCCATTTCATCATGAACAGGTTGACAAAAGAACAACGCTTGCAAATCGTGCAAATTTATTTCGAAAATAATGGTTCAGTTCGCGAAGTTTACCGCAAGCTCCGTCCATTTTATTCGGTTAACCATGGATCGTTTTCGCACTACGTTTACTCTATGTGATAATACGCATCCGCAGAGATGTCGAACAGTGCGCACCGAAGAAACAATTGCCGCTGTAGAGCAAAGTGTTGAAGAGGACCCGAATGAATCGATTCGCCACCGTGCACAGCAATTGGAGCTTTGTCCATCAACTTTATGGGAGATTTTGCGCAAAGATCTTGGCTTGCGACCTTACAAGATCCAGCTTGTGCAAGAATTAAAGCCGCGAGACCATGCAATGCGTCGTGATTTTGGTGTATGGGCCGAAAATGAGATTGATCTCGATGCTGATTTTCATCGCAAAATTTTGTTCAGTGATGAGGCTCATTTTTGGTTGAATGGCTACGTCAACAAGCAAAATTGCCGCATTTGGAGTGAAGAGAATCCACATGAGACCCTTGAGACGCCATTACATCCACAAAAACTGACTGTTTGGTGTGCTCTATGGGCTGGTGGAGTCATTGGGCCATACTTCTTCCGAAATAATGCTGGAGAGTCAGTTACCGTTAATGGAGACCGGTATAGAGCCATGATAACCGACTATTTTGTTCCCGAATTGGATGGCATGAATGTGGATGAGTTGTGGTTCCAACAAGACGGCGCTACATGCCACACAGCGCACGTCACAATCGATTTATTGAAGGAAACATTCGATGAGCGCATAATTTCGCGGAATGGACCTGTCAATTGGCCACCAAGATCGTGTGATTTGACACCATTGAAGTCGCTCGTCTACGCCAACAAACCAGAAACGTTAGGGGACTTGGAAGCCAACATTCGTGGCGTTATTGCCAACATACGGCCCCATATGCTCGAAAAAGTGGTTGAAAATTGGACCTGTAGAATTGGCTTTATTCGAGCCAGCCGCGGCGGCCACATGCCCGAAATCATATTTAAACATTAATGGCATAAAATTATCCTTCCAATAAAGCCAAATTGATGGACATTAAAACGATTTTCTTGTGTTTTGTTTCAATTCGAAGTTCTATACCTCTAAAAAAAACACCCTATATAAAAACACAACCAGAAAACAGAAATTTTTGCCTTGTTTTAATAAGAAAAGCTGATCCTTATGTATTTTTATCTTTTGATTACGATTCCGTCATTAGTTTTAATCTATAAAACAATTTCCTTTATTTCGATAGCTTTACATTGAGGAGCATAGTTTAGTCCATAAAACTTTATTATTATATTTTTTACTTAAATAACTAGTCGTTATGAATTTTTGTCCGCTAGTTACGAAAAAAGATTTCTTATATTCTTATACCCTCTAGTTTCAGAGATTTGTGCATTATATTTAAAAAATAATATCTCGAATTTTTCTTTTCTTACGCCATCAAAAAATATTATTTCTAATAATATGACTTCGCTGTTTTTGAATGTAGCCTCTATTTTTTGATAAGTTCTCATTACTTTAGTGAGCCTAATTACGAGTGTCGTATTTCGAATACGAAGAGTTTGTAAAGCAATATTCTTTGGTCTTGTACAAAATAGTCGTAGTAGATGTCGAAATACCACACTCGTGATTAGGCCCAATAATTTTGCATTAAAAATTAAAATTGTTCTTTAAAATTGTTTTTTTTTCTGGTAAAAGCTGCAAATTTCGATATAATAACTACAAATAAAACAAAAATTTTCTGGACTGGTCAATACAACATTTATTATACGTAATAATTGCATTCATTGATCAGATATGTGATACAAAAAACAAATTTTTTTGGAAGGCATGAGAGAGCAAAAATTTTAGTCTTTTTTTGTGAGACTAGAGGTGATAGATAAATAATAAAACTATATTCGTAATCAGCGGACAAAAATACATAAGAACCAGTTAATTTAATTTCAAAAATTTAAATAAAAAAAATTTAAGAACTAAACCAAAAAGACACGATTTTTAACATCCATGTAATAAGAGTACGATATCATGATATACTCAATGTTCATCTACTCAAATAGAATTTAATGAAATTTAATAATCCAGAAAGTATTTTTAAGTTTCGGGGACCATTCGTGATATACTAAGTGAATTATAAAAAAGTGGCATAAATTAAGCATATGCTAATTGTCACTATATCTTTAAAACTAAAGCCGCTGGGGAAAAACTAATGATGTCATCGTAATCAGCAGATAAAAATACATAAGGATCGGCTATTTTAAATGAAGCAATAAAACCACTGTTCCGCTGTGTAATTAATTAAAAAATATAATTGATAAACAAATTATTTTTCAAAATTTAAGAAATAATTTTTAACTGGATAAATTCTATGTTAGCTGGTAACTGGATAAGGCTCTAAAAAACTGGAAAATCCAGGCCATTCCAGGCCGTCTGGCAACCCTATGCATGTATGTGTGTATGATCTTTTATTTTTCTGCGCACATAGAAAGGCACACACATGCATTAACATTAGTTGTATGCGGTTAATCACATAATAGCTTGCCATCTACATATTACACACACACTCAAACGTACAATATGAATAATAACAAGCATACACTAATCAACAGTACTTCTTTTGAGTGTTTGTTACAAACAAGCTGTCTTGACGACATCGCTTGTTAACACTGATATACACGTACACCAATACATCCATCGTGCTTCGCTTACAGTACGACAGCATTTATTATTGGTTTAGTATAATACATGCGACGTGAATACATTTAAAAATCATGACGTTTTTACATTTCAAGACTGTTTACGCAGCTCTCTCTCCATGTTCAGGCATATCAAAGTGATTTGCGTTAGTGCAATATAGATGGAATATTTACCAATTTTGTTCTGTCTCTTTTCTTTCTTTATAATGCAAATGGTAGCGGACGGCGAATCTCATGGCGAACATTGTTGCTCAGGCATATGTTCAGGCATCCATGTCAGAGCATGGACGAAACATGGACATGAGCGTTCTCCATTAGCCATTTGCGATGTCCGACATGATGCCCATACCATAGTGGAGACCACTAGTTACTTTGTTACATTATGTTCCGTGCCAAAATAATTTTTCCTATCCATCTTTTGAATATCAAAAGGTGGCTTACTCTAAATTTGTGTTGATACATAATTGGTAATGTAAAGAATGTATGTAATACCAGAACAAGAACAAAAAAAAATTGGTTTACACCACTTTTGCGCTGATGGACTCGAATATGATTGAAATGATATGAGTATACATAGAAAATTTATTCACATAAAGTCCTCTCATTTGATATCCATGTGATGTTTTTCATGATCACCATGATCAATTACTAAATAATCATACAAAAATTACACTCACTTACGCCAAGCTTTTATATTTAGGCTAATGGGCCTGAAGTAGAGATGGACGCGTGTCGTCTTTCTAAATTTGTATGCATGGATTTCCAGTAAAAAAAAAATTATATTTTGAATCGTCAGATACACGCAATACCAGCAAATTTTGAATTAAAAAAAAAATTTTTTTTGCTCTTCAATTTGATCTCGTGCATTTTATGTCGTGTGTTCTGAAAATTTTTCTCTTGTGTCTTTTGTACGTGTTAGACGTCTTGGTATTCGTGTTCAGGACGTGTCGTGTCCTCTAGTCTGAAGGTACGGATTAGCCACATATAATGAATATGCATGATATTATATGATCGTCGTAAGGTTAACCACCTCTGATAAATCTTGTCACGCACTCGATGGGCCTTAACGTGGTTGGCGTATTTCGACTTCATCTAAGACTAGTTTGTTCTAGATTCAATGCTGCCGTGTTCTTTAATCTGGGAACAAGTCGAAGAGGAAATAGTACAACAATCGCGGTAATATTTTAATATTTTATATAAAGATTTTTCTTATTCAATTTTTAGAAACTTGCATAATAAACAAATATAAACACATATCTAACATACATGTGCATGTATGTACATATGTGCGTCCATACTTGCTTTCAATGCAAATAGAGCACATGCACTTGAGTAAAGTACAGTGTGACCAGATCGAAACAAAATTGTGTAGCCAAGTCGGCCTAGAAGCAATGCTAAAAATTCTAAAAGGAATAAAGAACTGCTAAAACTAATATTAAAATTTAACACATTTTTTTTTAATTAACAAAATGTTTTTTAATTGCTTGTTAATCCCACAAGTATTTTATTCAATACAATCGACTCCGCTTTACTGGAAATAAGCAAAACCCAATTTTTTTCAGTTATCCAATTTTTTCTCTAAAACGTAGTTTGGATTATTGAAATGTGTTACAGTTAAGCGTACTGCTTAAAATCAGAGTACAAATTCCTCGAAAATGTCTAGCCACTTGCATTGACAATATAATAGAAAAATACAATAAAGCACGTAAGAGCGAAAAGGACAAATATAATTATTTTGCCATATAATTTTTTAACAGACAAAACATGCACAATTTTTTCAGCCTTAAGTTATGCAATCGATTTCTAATAAATAAATTTGTTATTGTTTATTTTTTCACTAAATCGAAGTAAGTTTCATACAAACCGTAGTTGTGGGCTTGCTTATGATTTTCAGTAATACGATATTTTCAGTAAAGCGATGTTTCGCTAAAGCGAAGTGAATAAGACTAACTGCGTTTAAAATCAGTGCGGGGACTTGTATCGCTTTCAGTAATCCGATTTTTGCAGTAAAGCGTGTTGCGCTAAAGCGGATTCGACTTTATTTAATGAAGCTAAATTTGCAAAAAAAAAAAAACAAACAAAATATTCTTATGAAAACAAAATAAATAAAAAAGCTCTTGTAATCACACAGAAAACAAATATTACCTTAAATTTTGCTATAAAAAAATAAATAAAATTGTTTGAAAACTATAACCCTGTGTTTTCATAACACGGAGGTCCGACTTGAGTGTACAACAATTCTGCCAAAAAAAAAACGACTTCAATGCAAAGATCTAATAGATCTTTACTTCCAAACTGGAAGTAAACTCTTTCAAACAAAAACAGATTTGAATAATCTGACAGCTGATAAGAAGGAGGTGACATATAAAATTAAATTTTAATGGGCGTGCCACCGCCCACTTTTTAAAGGCAAGATTGTTTGTTTTTCAGAGCTCAGAGCGTGTATAATGTTTTGTCAAAAAAGTTAAAGTAGAACCACTTAAAACAAAATATTATATTTTAATGGGTGTGGCTCTGCCCATTTTTCTAAATAAATTTAGAATCGCTTACGTGAAATATAACAATATATTTTAATGGGCATAGCCCCGCCCATTGTTTGATTAAAATTGTGTTTGCTAGCTTTTGCAGCAATAAAGTGAGTAAAATTTCATAAAATCAAATAAAAAATATTTGGGCGTGTCCCCGCTACAATGGTATCAATTGGAACCAATATCCTCTCAGACAAAAAAAAAGATTTTGACAAACGGTCTAATACGTTCCGAGAAATGAAGTAAAATTTAAAAAAAAAAATACAGACGAATTGATAACCTCCTCGTTTTTTTTTTTGAAGTTGGTTAAAAAAATTATTGATTTTCATAAAAAATTTCTAGGTGATTCAGTCGCCTGCCTGATTTTTCTAATTGTCTATTTTTGTTATTAAATTAAGCCACCAATTAATGCCCTGATATCCTTAATTAGCTTTTGTTTGATTTCGAAATAATGATAAATTAAAATTAGCGAAATATGTTGTTATTTTTGTTAAAGAATTTAAGCTTACTAAGTTTAATATTTAGCAATTCTCAATAATATTTTAGGAGTTTTTATATGTATAAAAATATTAGGTGTGTAAACCTTTTCAACAATTTCATTGTAGACCTTTTTAATGAATTGCCATTAGCACTATTTTTATGCTGCATATAACCTAGTAGCTAAATCAAACAACTTGCGTCATTTATTCAATCAAATTTATGGTTTTTTGTTGAAAGGCAAAACAAAAGAAACGAACGAGTAAATAAGGAAATGTGTGAGCTTAGCAAAGTCCGTAAACATCCCCATTCTTCTTTCCCTTCTCTCCTATAAATTCAAGACTGCAAAGTAAGCGTTGCGTGTGCGAAAAGTTTCTAATATTTCAGTTATTGAACTTTTTAATTCAATCATTAGATTAATTGGTTTTCAATTTAATCCCAATTAATTTTTTGATTCACCCAATTAAACAATTTAATTGAAATAATATACATTTATGTATTTTTAAGTATTATTTTTAACCCCCGACTAAAAAAAGGGGTGTTATAAGTTTGTAGTGTGTGTCTGTGTGTCTGTGTATCTGTGTTTCTGCGTGTCTGTCTGTGTCCACGTACAGGCCAAACGGCTGGACCGATTTTCATTTAGTTTTTTGTGTTTAAAAGATGACTTGATCGAGAGGGTTCTTAGCTATGTTTGAAAAAAATCGGTCCAGTCGTTTAGAAGATATAACATCTTTTCTGAAAAAATCCGGGGTTTTTAAAATTTTTAATTTTTGTTATATCATAAAAATAATAATTTTTACTTTTTATATATGCAAAACCTAATTTTTATTCATGATGTTTTCAAAAATAAGCAAATCTGTTTTAATTTTTCTTGTTAATATTAAAAAAATCTATTTAATGCTTTTATTTGTTTAAAGTTTAATATATTTATCACACTTTTTCCAAAAATAAATATATAACTGTATAAGTTGTTTGATAAAAAATACACTGAGATTGATTATTGAGGATAACTAGGAACTATTTATAATCGATTTCAATGCATTTTTAAAAACAATTAATATTTTAGTTAACAAAAAATTCCATTAAGTGGATAAAATTACCTGTTTTAAATTTTCGCAATGTTGATGATTGACATCCTTCCTTCCTTAAGACAAATTGTCAATTTTTTCTGTGTACAGCTATTTAATTTTAAAAGTAAAGTTATTTAACTGCCAGTTTCTCGAAGACAATCAAAAATTTTCGTCTGCCTATTTGTATTTAAAGCAAAAAACAAAGCATTCAAACTTGTTTTTGTTTCCCATATAAATACACAGCCGATAATTTTTGATTGTCTTCGATAAACTGTCAGTAAATACGTAGTTTTCGTATTTCATTTGATTTCAGTTTTTACTATGTATAGGGTAACACAGAATGAGCTATATGTTTAAAATGGTTTATAACTTTTTTATTTATGTGATTATTATATATATTTTCTTATTTAAATAATACAGCCTATTTTTGAGGAATTTTTTGCAATTAGCTTTGAAAAATGGTATCCTGTAAGTGATAGCGAGAGAGAGAGAGAGAGAGTATACATCTCATATTTTCCATAACTTTTCGCAAAATTTTGGGTGTAATGGCCATGATTTCCAGTGATGGTATTTTGGTGCGTTTCGGGTATTTTTTGGTGCTTTTTGCCTCTTCATAAACGCGAAATTTTGGATAATACCCCTTTTTAAAAAACGGGTATTTACAGTGCTTTTAACAATTTCTTACAGTGCCTTTGGTGCGTTTTTTGTTAAATAAAAATATTTTTAATTTGCAAAACTAAAATACTTTTAAGCGCTAATATCAGCATCTTTTAACTGAGGCTTCTTAAATTGTTTTTAATGACAATAGCGGAAACTATGTTAAAAACAATGTAGAAAACTTTTCATAACTGGGATTAAAATAGTTATTTAATTTTTTTTGCAAAATAAAAAACGGAAGTAACTGGAAAGTACCACATAATTCTCTGCGTAATAATTGATTGAAAGTAGTATGCAATAAGCATTTGTTAAAGCTTACACAAATATTTAATCATAATATAGGGTGGTTAAATTTTAAGGGCCGATTTCGGAATTTTCATAAGGATGTTAATTTGTAAGTGCAAAGTAAATCAAAATTTTCACGTCTACAACAAAATTTAGGTAAATTTGTATTCAACGCACAAGAGTGGTTAAATTTTAAGGACTGATTTCGATTGAAAGCATGAGGTTATCAATAGCAGTCAGTTGTTTTAGACAACGAGTAGCCAAACTCCAATTTTTTCATATCATATTGACGTGCTGTCAATGTTGACAAATGAAATAAAGGCGAATATCGCAAAAACAAAAACTTTTAAGTTAAGAGTACTTAAGAAAAGAGTGATACTTTTAATGCATTCTTTACGTGTAAATGATTTTTCATTAACATACATATCTTAATCTAAGCCTAAGCTTCACCTACTATTGTATGTATGTACATATGAATGTGTGTATGTATATGTTAATATATTATTTGCCTCCTGTTTTTTTTTTATTATTTGTTTTTACATACTTATTTTTATTAAATTAATCAAGATTTTGTTTTAATTAATATGTTTATAAATTCTGTTATTACATCTCAAATACTTTGTTTGTTTTGAAGCAAAAATTTGAAATTATATTTTGACCTTTTACACTTTAAACTTTCCTTTTTAAAAGGCTTAGGCCCAATAACCGACTTCTCAATTAAGTGTCATTTAGCTAATAGCCACTTAATTTTAAGTTGCACTTAATTGCAGTTTAATTTTTTCAGTCGTAAAATTAAATGATCACTTAAATACTATGAAAGTGTGGTAGCACTGTGAAATATTGATAGTTCTAAAAGAAAACAGATGTTTAATGTAAATACGAAAGTTAGGTTATCAACATGTAGAAAATTAAAACTGCATAAAAAGACATTTTATGAAACCAAAAGAGCATCAGAACGCATTTTTCTATTTATTTATTACATGGTATGATACTATACATTGTATATGTTATATATTTATGAAAATTAAACGAAATTTTTTTTAAACACACACAAGCACAATAACATATGGTATGCTCAAGTGTGATTTAAATAGACAAGGTTGGGCATTTAAATGGCTCTCAACTTTATACTGAAAAAATGAATTCGGTACTTAAGAGACACTTAAAGATAAATGACACATAATTGAGAAGTCAATTATTGGGCCTTAATGTATTAAAATTAAAAAAAAAAAAATATTTTACTGCTTTTTACCCTCTTTTTCGTATTTTATTGCGCTTTTTACCCTTTTTACAACAGCTTAATGTGCTTTTGCTCTTCGTAGAAATGCCAACACTGATGATTTCATTTCGAATGTTGATTTTTAGTTGGAGTGTATGGTACCTGGTTTGTTAACGTACACTCCTTCTTTCAAATGTTCCCAAAAAAAAACTATGGGTGGAATGCGCACATTAAAATGGCGACGATATGCAAGCTGTGTCAACACAATAGACTGTTGGTTTGAAAAATAAAATTCGATTATTTTTCATAATTAATACCCCAAGTCTTCTTCACAAAATACTAATAAAAAACAAAGAAATAATAATAATAATAAAAGTTATAAAAAATTCAAACTATATAGCTCATTCTGCGCCACCCTGTATTTGAAAAAAATCTGTATTAAACAGTTTTGCTAACTTTCGTCTAAACCAGTTTTATTAACACTTTCTAAAACTACCTTGAATAATTAAAATTAATTATAATTAATATGGCCGGTATTATTTAATATGAGATAAAATAAATTTTTTTTCTTTTAAATATTTAATATTAATTAAGGCTAAGAAATTTTGAATAAATAGCTGAAAATACAAAAATTATATTGTAAAAAAAATTGGCCATAAAATTTAAGTAAAAAATGTTAAAATGGGCACACTAGTGAGTTGTATGTAAAGGGTCTTTCATTAAGCACATCTTATATATAAATTTAAATAAGACTAAATTGTTTGTTCTTAAGGGACTCCATTAGCCATGAAATTGATATGAGCATTATGTCAGACATGGCATATGGCTAATCTAGATCGCTTATGTCCATGTTTCGACCATCCTCTGACATCGATGTTATCACATACTTAGAATGAATGAATGAATTTTTCACAGTTTCTATGTCTCCATCATGCTCATGTCACGTTGAAGTCGATCGCTCGTGAAGACGTAGTGTTAGGTAGTATCATAGAAATTCTTTATTCGTTTGAAAGGGCAATATAACTTGTGTGTAAGTGTCCGCTGTGCCTTCGCTAGGTAATGCTCAAACAAAAGTTGCAATGTTCCTTAGGTCTGTTGCATAAATCTGGCTAAATTTATACCATGGGCCACTGAGATTCTGCCTTATAGACATGCGACTTAAGAAAACCCAAGAAGAACAAATCTAACGGGGTTCAAATGCCAGATCATGATGCCCAGCTCACTTCACCTTACCTGTGTGACACGTAACAACTTCCAGTTGAAATCATTCATCATTCAATTCTACCAAATAAAAATAAAAAATTTTAATTTTCCACTTAAAAAAACTTACTTACAGCAAGCAAAAGTCTAACACATGTTCGTTTAAATTGGCACCAGACAGCCGAACTTCAATCGGCTTCTTATACAAATGAATTAACACAAACACGAATACATATCTCTCGGTGGTCAGCAGTGGTGTAACAAGGCCAAATCGCACGAGCTTGTTGTCCAGTTGTGAATCTCCTATTTGGCTTTACCTGTGTGACACGCACCGCTGGTATCCACGGCATTGAATTCACCAGAAAAAATTTCCAATAATCGAATTATAGCGCTGTTGTTTTGTTTGTTTTCATAGAAATATGGACCAAAAGCTTCACCAAACAGTTACTTTTTCTGAATAATTTGGGCGCTCTTGGGTCTCATGTGGGTCCTGTGGCATTGTCCCAAATTCAACAATTTTGTTTGGTGACTTACCTTTACTTCAACCAGAAATGGGCCTCATAGCAGTTTCCAACTGATCCAGGGCTTATTTGTCTATGGTCCTTTGTCTCCAGCTGTTGGGTTTGTTGAATTTTATATGAGTACAGGCCCAACTCACGGCGCAACATTTTCCAAGTTGTGGTCTATGAAAGGCAGATTTCTTGATAGCAGAATTTGGCAGAACTTGGGTCTCTTCGACGCTGGTTGTTGCGTTGATTTTGATGTGTAAACATCTATACGCTAGGGGGTAAAAATCTTTTTCACTGAGATTTCTTTGCTGAGATGCACGCAGCGTTGTCAAATCGGTGTGAGCTATGTATGAGTGTATTAGTGTTTGAAAGAAGCAATACAAACTTATTTAAAATATTGTAAATACATAGGAATTTGCTGGTTTATGCTTGTAAGGGGCGTTAGCTTTTTTGCTTTATTAGGGTTCCGTACACCAAAGGTGAAAATAATAATTGCTTTATTAGGGTTCCGTACACCAAAGGTGAAAATGAACCCTATTGTTTTCGCTACGCTGACCGTTCCTCTGTTACAGGGTATTTCCTCGAGGACCTGAAATTCGGACACAGTGTGTAGACATTTCGCCGCTACAACAGCAAATATAAAGGGTGTTTTTTATTGAGGTATAGAACTTTAAGTTGGCATCACTTTTTTAACTGGCGGCCATTTTGTCAGCTGTCAAGTGATTAATATTTAGTTTGGTTTGCCATTTTATCATAAACAGGTTGACAAAAGAACAACGCTTGCAAATCGTGCAAATTTATTTCGAAAATAATGGTTCAGTTCGCGAAGTTTACCGCAAGCTCCGTCCATTTTATGGTCGACATAATCGTCCATCAGAGCAATTAATTCGGTTAACCATGGATCGTTTTCGCACTACGTTTACTCTATGTGATAATACGCATCCGCAGAGACGTCGAACAGTGCGCACCGAAGAAACAATTGCCGCTGTAGAGCAAAGTGTTGAAGAGGACCCGAATGAATCGATTCGCCACCGTGCACAGCAATTGGAGCCGACTAACCGACTATTTTGTTCCCGAATTGGATGGCATGAATGTGGATGAGTTGTGGTTCCAACAAGACGGCGCTACATGCCACACAGCGCACGTCACAATCGATTTATTGAAGGAAACATTCGATGAGCGCATAATTTCGCGGAATGGACCTGTCAATTGGCCACCAAGATCGTGTGATTTGACACCATTGGATTATTTTCTTTGGGGATATGTGAAGTCGCTCGTCTACGCCAACAAACCAGAAACGTTAGGGGACTTGGAAGCCAACATTCGTGGCGTTATTGCCAACATACGGCCCCATATGCTCGAAAAAGTGGTTGAAAATTGGACCTGTAGAATTAGCTTTATTCGAGCCAGCCGCGGCGGCCACATGCCCGAAATCATATTTAAACATTAATGGCATAAACTTATCCTTCCAATAAAGCCAAATTGATGGACATTAAAACGATTTTCTTGTGTTTTATTTCAATTCGAAGTTCTATACCCCTCAAAAAATTAAAGGGTGTTCCAAAACGAGCAACGAAAAATGTTAAAATCCCATGTAATATACATACACGTGAATTTTGCAAAGTTAGTGTATCTTTATACAGACTACAACAATTAACAGTAAATTTAAAAAAATTGAAATTAAAGGGTGTTCCATCAGTTAATGCAATTTTGACCTTGTAACTTTGACAACTTGCTGTATCTTGGAAACCGTAAGAGCAAAACTCTTAAAATTTTCAAAAACGGTAAAACTAAAAAAAACTATAAAATCGCCAAATCTAAAAAATCGCTAAAAAAATCGTGAAAAAAATCCAAAAACAGAAAAATAATCGCCAAAATGAAAAAAATCGACAAAATTAAAAAAAAACCCTTAAACAAAAAAATCGCCAAAATGAAAAAATCTCCTATATAAAAAAACCCCGAAAACAAAATAAAAACGCCAAAATGAAAAAAAAACCCCAAAAATAGAAAAAAGTCGCCAAAATGGAAAAAATCGCCAAAATGAAAAAAATTTCGAAAATTAAAAGAACCCAAAAAGAGAAAAAAAACGTCAAACAGAGAAAAAATCGACAAAGCTGAAGAAATCGTTTAAACTGGAAAAACTTAAAAAGGAAAAAAGCAACATCAAAAAAATGCTCAAAACCGAATGTACGGAACCCTTCGTGCGCGAGTCAAAGTCGCACTTTACTGAATTTATTTTAATTGCAATGCGTACGCAACAACAAGAATAGCAACAACTAAACGATGAACAAGAGGAATTAAAAAGTAAAAAGTAAAAGTAAAGGCATTTGCCATAGATGAGCACTGCAGTACCACTAATTTTTCAGTAAAAATAATATAAAAAAAAGCGCCAAAAACAGAAAAAACGCAATAAACAGAAAAAAAGCCAAAACTCTTTGTTATATAGGCTAAAGTGTCCGCACGGAACCCTTCGTGCGCGGGTCAAAGTTGCACTTTACTGAATTTATTACTAATTGTCGTACATTAAGTTATCATATGCAAATAAAAATAAATAAATAAAATGAATACAAAAACATTTAATTTTAACAACTTTTAGGGCCATTATTACAACTTAAAGTTAGTTAAAAGTAGGATTTTATCGGACGTATAAAAAGCTTTCCATTAGTGAAAATTGGATTTAACTTATCAGGTGGGATAAACTTGCCTGTAATTTATCGCTCACTTTAGGTTAAAGTAAAATTTTGCTAATCATAAAGTTTTTATACGTCCAATAAAATCCTACTTTTAACTAACTTTAAGTTGTAATAATTGCCCTTAAAAAGATTTTTTGCACTTTTAATAAGAAATTTACTAAAACAAAGCAAAATAAGGAAAACAAAAACCTAAACTTGTCAAACTAAAAGTCTTCATCGTTTGTCTAGTTTACACTATGCAAGTCTTATTGCTGAGCTGATTAGTTTGTTAGGAGAGAGAGAGACGAGGGGAAAAGAAACGTTACTGTCCCTTTCATCTCTCTCTCTCTCCCACAAACTAATCAGCTTGCAATAAGACTTACATAGTGTAAATTAGGACTTTTTGAGATTGTCATTCATACGGACAACAAGAAGTACAGAGAAACTTAACAGCTTCATATAAACAACACCATCTTGTGTGCAATAGTAGCTACTAATTTTCACTAACATATAATTGTGCTAGCGCTGTATAGCTCGAAAACCATTGCTGTAAAATAACTACATGCATTACATTTCATTAAACAGCAGTGTGCCCATTTACTAACCAAATAAGTTAAATAAAACAAACAAAAACCAGCAAATTCCTATGTATTTACAATATTGAAAGTTTTCATACTTTTAATTGATAAATTAAAAAATATTACTAAAAGCATAGTAAATACTTCCAACTTAAGAACATTTTTCATTACTAGATGTTTACACATCTCCCCTGTGATCGGACTCACATTGCTTTTTTTTTACTATAACAACCGACTTAAATACGAATATTCCTCTCTATATGACAATTATGGCGACCGTAAAATGGGCGAAGCGCTCGGAATGCTGCCCGAACAGAACACCCATTTTGATCAAATAATTTAAACGGTTGCACGTGTTTCGTGCCATAATCGACGAAAAAGCTTAAGTTACATAATTGTTGAACTTCATTTTTTCACCAAAATCGATTATTTTCGATCATAAATAGTCGATTTTCATCAAAAAAAAAAAAAAAAAAAAAAAAAAAAAAAAAAAAAAAAACGAAGTCTAAAAAATGTGTCGCTTAAGCTATTATAGCTGTTATGGCTCGGTTTGGTAAGGTCTATGTTCATGGCAAAACTTACTGTATAAATGACAGCAGCCAATTCCACAGCTGTAGGCTTCAACCATATGATCGCTATCAATTGTCAAAGTTTTAAAGACCCTATTGGAAAACCCGTTATTCGAATTAATTTTTTTTTATATATATTATAATTTTTGTTCTTTTTCTTTTTGAAGTGTCAATCTTATTTTTTTATTGTTGTTTTCCTACTCTGATATTTCATTACGCATTTAACGAACAACCGGCCGGCCCAGGAGTGTATGTGTGTGTGTGTGTGTGTATGTATGTATGCATGTGTGTGAGTGTGTGTGTGATGTGTTTTATAGCGACAATGCGTTTGGATGGGTGTTGTTTAGCACTCGCTCTGCCTTTTAAAAATTGTTTTGATTGTTGATCACCACAAAAGCACACACGGCAACTTCCACAAAACAAATAAAAACAACAAAACACTCATGCAACTGGGTGCACTTTTGAACAGTCGCCTGTAGAATTGTGTGCACACACTTCCATGAACGAGTACATATGTATGTATATGTATGGATGTGTGCTTAAATGTGTGGCAGTGTAAGTATTTTTTTTCTGTGTGTAAATAAAGTATAAAAGTGGGTTAATGGGTCATGAGTAAGTTCAGTCCATTTGTTGTACATGCATATTTACTTATTGCATTTGTTGTTGTATTTTTTTTTATATACAATGCACACAGTAGGTTTACATGTGTGCAGTTGGATGTTTTTGTTGTTGTTATAAATTCATGTGTTTGTATTGCAATTAGAGATTATACTGCAGTAGCTGTTGTTGCAGTATTTGATATTCTTTGGTTTGATTATAACGCACGAATATGTATGTATGTACATAAATTTATCTGGTTTCGTTTTTAGTTTTGTGATTTTTTCCATCTCCAAAATTGCTTTTTTTTTAATTAAATTAATAAAATATTGCTATAATTTTGTAATATTTGCTGCTTTGAGGTGACAAGTGCGTATTATGTGTGCCGAATTAGGGTGGATCAAAATATGTCAGAGTTAGTGAGTATAATAGTTATTGTCTATTAAAAAAATATTTTGACCTTTTACAAAAACATATATGTATGTATTTAGTAGTGTTCTGCACAAGACTATTTAGAAGACATTTCAAGACATGGGAGACTTTTTCAAATGCTTTACTACAGCGAAATATTCTAAAAGAATCGCTAAGCAACACTGTTGGCAAGTAATTTTTTTCGGTGGTTTGTCTTGCCAACAGTGTTGTTTAGCGATTCTTTTAGAATATTTCGCTGTAGTAAAGCATTGGAAAAAATCTCTCATGTCTTGAAAAGTCTTATAAATACTCTTGTGCAGGACACTAGTATGTAGTATATCTAATGGATGCAATATTATTTATTGCCTTTAAATAATAATATATCTGTGGCCATAAGAAAAAAGTGCTTCAGTAATTTTTTACTGTTTTGCTGGAGAGCACTTTTAAGCTTTCAAGTCGATTTTTGGAAGTTTATATATCTTACAGTTAAATTGCGAAATTCTCTGTTTAACTTTATTTTTTTTAAGCAAACATCGTTCTACACACTATAAGTAATACATATAAGTTGAAATATACCAAACTATAAGCTCATTTAAGCTACACAGAGAAAACAGTGCCTAATAATTACCTCATAAAATAGAACAAAATTAATAAAAAATCTCAATGGTTTTTTTTTCAAAATGGAAATCTTATTAATTTCATAGAGAAAACCTTTTTGAAAAAATCAAGAAGAAATCTTGTAGTTTTTATGAGGTTATCTTATTGATTTTTTTAATAAGGTTTTCTTCTTAATTTTATGAGGCGACCTCATAAAAAAAAATGATGTCTTTCTTTATTCTTTGTGTTTTGCTTATATATTTTCATTTAAATTCTATACCATATACTTTGAAAGGAGACAAGTATTGAACCAGCGAACTTCTGACTGATAGACAAACACTCTAACCAATATGCTAACAAGCGGTCTAAATAATCATTGAAATAATTTTGCAAACATGCTTATACAAAAACGAAAAAGATCATGAAAAAAATTGTCTGTGTCTATTTATAGATATGAAATAAAAAGACACCTCATAAAATCAAGAAGATTTCCTTATTAAAAAAATCAATAAGATGCTTTACACATAATCATATAGGAACCTAATAAAATCAAGAAGAAACCCTTTTTAAAAAAATCAATAAGGCAACCTAATAAAATCAATAAGAAATCCATATAGTTTACAATTTATAAGAAAACCTAATAGAATCAAGAAGTTTTTCTATATGGATTGTTTTTTTTTTGGTGCCAAAAATAACGGAAATTGAGTAAAAAAAGTTGGGAATAATAAGATTTCTTCTTGAGTTTATGTGGTTTCCTTCTTGATAAAATTAATAAGATTTACCACATAAAAACAATAAGGAATCTCTATGAAAAAATCTTCGCTTCTTTCTGCTGGGATACCCCTTAGCCTAAAAACGTTTCATAGAGATTATTCTATTCTTATTCTTATTGATTCTATGAGGCAGTTTTTTCTCTGTGTATTATTCCAAATGAGATTAGAAGTCTAGGAATGATAAGTCGAGAGTCCTAGTGCTATAGCTTGCTGAAAAATTACACAAATTAATTGAGATTTTGACTGGGGGTACTCTCGAATATGCAGATTACGGACGCACCATTAACTCAAAATCAGGTTATCTCGACTTAAGCACTTTTTCCTTTTTGTCACAGACATAAAGACATGTGAATACTTTCATTACCAATAATCAATCCTCGCAAAGACTTACCCCGTTAAGCAAAACAATAATAATTTGAGTTTGAAGTGTACGTTAAAATAAAATTTCCATAAACATTTTGACTAAAGCACACTTTAAGTACAAACTAATTTACTTGTGTAGAGATTTCAATAAATATTCTGTACAGACTAAATTATTAAAAACCTTTCCATACACACAAAGAAATTCCATAATAAAATCTACACGAAAACAAGTTTACTTTAAAATTTTTCGGGTAGTGATCTTGCTTCAGATATGTAAATCATGTTAATCCAACATGATTTACAATAACTTTCAAAGAAATTTGTTCCTTTTTAAATAGCTTAATTTCATGTTGATTTAATAATCCAGTACCCAGTAAAACAAATTAGAAGTAAGTATTCAGGAACTACTTTTTGTCTACTTCCAAAACATTAATATACATATGTATGTGTTTTTTTTTTTTTTTTTTTTTTTTGATATTAAAGAATGAATTATTATTATGCAAAATCGAAGATCGTTAGATTTTTTATGAAGATGAAATTAATGTCATGAAATATTAGATTTTTATATATAAATATATACATATGTATATGTGACAAAAGGGACCTAGTGTGTGAAAATGAAGTTTAGAGAAAAACGCATTCAAAGTTTCATAACGCATTATCACTTTGAACACACCTTCAGTTGGGAGATGCGATTTGGTGTGGTTAGTTATGATTATCAGAAATCTAACTCATTTCATCTTATTCTACAGCCTTTTAAATTTCAGAATCCACTCTTAAGTCCAAACCCGTTTTTTGACACACTAGATACCTTTTCTCGGATTTAAAAGAAATTTATGAAAAAAAAGAACATACGAAAAATTAGATTTACTCAATGTCATGAATATGATTTTAGATTCACTGCATATGGATCTAAAAAGAGAACAGTTTTCAAAGACAATGTAAAAATCATTAGAAATTATCTATTATTATATTTACACTACTTCTGAATCACAAGTTCAGCATCTTATTGACTTCCTTGGAAGCTCCTTTTTTTTACTGGTTAATGGGTCCTGTTTTGTAAACTGAATCCGAGTAAATTTCTCGTTTTCAAAGAATTAATAATGGTCCTGCAAACGTACTTAAAATCATACACAATAATTTTCTTTGAGATAGAATATCTGGGAATCTATACAATAAAAAAAATTTCAAAAAAAAATCTAAAAAAATATTTCTATTGTCTGAGTTAGTTTTCTAAAATCGGCGGCTTACAAAACAGGGCCGAATGTTAAATTAAAATGAAGAGTCTAGTTTATTTTAAAGTTGAAACAACGTTAAATTAATACTGATATAACATGTTGAATCAAAGTTATTTCAAGTATAAACAGCATGAAAATTAATTTAATTTCATTTTATTAATTATTTCACTTACATCTGGAAAATGTGTGTGTGTGCGTGCGTGTGTGTGTGTGTGTTGTATGTGTATTTGTTTTTTAATTTCGAAAATTATGTCGTTAAATTTTTTTTTGGCGGTTATGGCACGATATAACCTAGATTATTATTATTTTTTAACAAACATCTCGCCAAGCAAGTATTTTGTCTGCTGAAAACATGTAGAACTCCTTGGCAGGAATCGAACCAATGACCTCTGTACTTTGGACTTCTCTGCTATTAAAAAAAAAAAAAAGTCAGAAAGAGATTAAAAACGACTTATGGGAGCTTCTGCTGTAGGTTCTGCTTGCCCAAAATGTTCAAAAGATCAGGGCCTTTTATGTGTAAATTGATATCAGGGCCATATCGAATGAATCATTGATTATTAAATTTATTTTGCTTCCTAACGATTTACTTACGAGTACTCTTGACTGTTAAACATTTGGTTTTATTTTATATTTTGTGGTAAATATATACATATGTACATACATATGTAAATAAATATATATTACATATTTATAGTTATTTTAGTGCGAACAATTTTTCCTACAATTAACGATATTGTATTACTTGTTGTTGTTGTGTTTATTTGTTTTTTTTTTCCATGGTTCAAAACCAATGTTCATGATCATCATTATCATGTTAGTTTAAACTACAATAGACTTCATACATTACAGAGCCAGCAGCCGTTGTTATAATTTTACAGGCAAAAAAAAAAAAAAACATTAGCGTCATTCGCACAATATGTGTATTCTGAATTTATTAATTCAATTTGATTTTATTATTTCGAAATCTATTGTATCTTACAACATTCATTTGAAAAGAGGAGAATACCATAAAATCAAATGTTGAATGATTTGTTGACACTTCCAGAAACTATACATATGTATAGCAGTGTTTCCATCGTCGTGGTTTACTTTTTTAGTGATAAAAATGTTGGGTCTAAAATTACAACTGTGAAGTTTCTAGTTGAATAACATTGTCGTTCACGATAATTTTCCATGAAATCGAATAAATTATTCCGCAGTTTTGAGCATAGCAATTCATGTCTTATTGATGTACACTGAAAGAAAAAAGACTGAAAAATCCACAACGCCTGTGGTCAATATAACAATCTACCTTGTCACTTTTTTTTTATGAACTGATAACGGTACGGTTATTGATAACGCTGATTGTCAACTTGTATACATTCGCTAATTCAATACTACGTTATAAAATTAACTACGGTGTTTGAAATTTTAACACAAACATTGTTGATACACTTTTGACAACCAATTTGATCAGTTTGAGCACGTGTGGTATCATTTTTTATTTGCGTGTATATTTTGTATCTGTTTACTCCACAAATGTCAAAGAGACATTGAAATTTACCTCTTGATAGGCTTGCAAGAATTGGCACAACTATAGATGTTCCACTGTTTATGGAATTCGAACTTATTCTCGTGCGGTTATGGACTCACCTCAATAAGAAAAATTCAGTTTAATGCGGATCTACTCTGTAATTCGATTCGAAAGAAAATGCTTTCAAATTTACATGTTACAAAAATACATATTCGAAAGCTTTTTCATTCGTTTCGAATTACACAGTAGACCCCCTGGATTTCTCAAGTTTAGTGTCCGTATTAAACGCACAGTGTCTCAAAGGCAGGTATGCACAAAGGTTAAAATTTGAAGCCAATGAGTGTTGCCGCAGCTGCCAAGATATTCACGAAGTACATTTTCTGTGCCATTGGCCTGCATTAAGAAGATAGAGAACGTTCTTGAGTTTAGGGAAGTAAGGACCAGCATTTGGGAAACTGGCACTCCAGATGTCTGTGGGATGTGCGGGGATGAAGAGGAGCCAGAAACCATTGAACATATTATCTTTCATTACCCGAAGCTACAATGCCATAGGCTTAGATGGCTGAGCAGAGGTTTCCATGAGAGCATTAGTGATATTGCAAAGTAAACTGGAGGCTATCAGGGGCTTCATCATGGGAGTTTAGTGGCTTAATTGTGGGTACAAATGGCGATTAAATATTACTATTAACGAGTGTCATTCGAAGGCAATCACAATGTACCCAAATTGGTCTCCAAGTGGAGGTGTGTCATAGCACTACCCTTCCTAAGCTAATATAACCTTAGGGAACTTTTTGCCATTGTCTGGATTGAACTAAAACGTGTTGGTAGCTTTATATAGAGCTGTGATTGGTTCGACTGTGGTGACTCCGCTTAAGCAAAGTCTCCTTGGTATCACAATTGATTAGAAGGGTTCAACTGAGTCTGGGATACTGATTGACACTCTTACCTAACCTAAACTAGATAAACAATCTACCAGAATGGCACAAATTTTTGTTTTTATTGGCTGTTAATTTTGATGTTTATGTTATGGAAGAGGGGAAAGATCTGGTCCAAAGACTGACACTGCTACATTTGATAGATTTTTTTGTGCCATAGATCTGTAAATTAAATTAAGCTCTGTATGACTCCTTAGGAAAGTCAGGACAAGCCCGCCTAATATCATTTGAACCAGCGATCAGCAATGAGTAGTGAAAAAGTGAGTAGAGTTGAATCATGACTTATAATTTCTTGCACTTGTGCGCGCTCATACTTATTGCAATGTTGTCTATGAATCATATCCACTGGAACTACTTAGCAACATTTATGACATTGTTGATTTCGGCTCTCCTGAACTCAATGTCTATGGAGGATGCAAAATAAGTATGATTCGCAACGCGAACTTCGCATAAGAACATTAAAGTTCTCATTATGAGGTTATATGTTTGCTCTATTGCTTTTTTCTTCTTTCTTATTTATTGTTGTATTGTTTTTGTTGTATTGTATTAATTCAAAAACAACTCTTTTAAAAATAAATATGTATATGGATGAGGTGAGTGAGCTGAATCAATGTAAGTACATAGTGCTCGTATAAGCGAAGCAGAGCTGCCCACAGAGAGAAAACCGAAAGAAATGTATAACCGCATGTGTATTCATTTGTATAAAAAGTCGATTGATGTTCGGCACTCTGATGCTAGAACTGGAACTGAAGTGATTTATGAGTGTGAGTGTGGTATGAATATGAATGTCGACGTCGCTTTCATATTTATTGCAACTTATACTTATAAATCAATTTTATTGTGAGTGTGCGTAAATCAGAGTAGTTGAGTTTAAACGATGTCTACGCATTTATATATAAAAATTTCATGAGTCAGTATGAATAGCGAAAAAACTATTCATTGCATATCACTGATCTGAACACAGAAACTGAGAATGAAAAATATCCCTGCTACTATTACACAAGACGTATCGTCTCGCAAATAATCACACTTATCGGGAATAAAAGTCGAGCATTTTGATCACGTGAAATATTTCCCGAGATCAAGAAATGGCGAGCAAAATTAGACAATAGTATACTGGCACAATAACAACGCAAACATTGCCGATCACAATTCTTTGAACTTTGTGAATGCGTAGACTGAGTGGGGTCGGCTTCCAAATGGCTGACTTCACCGAAAATGGAACTTCAAGTGCACAGACAAAAAGAAAAAGAAAAACTAACTTTCAAATGTGTCGGAACAGAATGAAAAATTCAATATCTTATATTTTTTTGCTTCAAATTTACCATTTTATTTATAAGAAAAATCCAATCCAAGCTCGAAAACTACCAACTGATTTGTGCAAAACGAAGGCATCAAGTGCCGTAGTTATATTTTTTTTATATAAAAACCGAAGTCCTTATAAGGAAAAGGTAGAAGAGACAAATAGGGATTACTGCAGCAGCCTAGAAGTCCAATTCCTCTAGGTAAATTTGGCATCACACTATGGATCAGGGATGGGTACCACTTAGCTTAATTGATGTTTATGTTAAGTCCTAGTTTACAAGTCTTATTGCTAAGCTGATTAGTTTAAGGGAGAGAGATAGAGAGAGAGAGAGAGAGAGAGAGACGAGGGGAACAGAAACGTTTCTTTCTTACGTAGTGTATACTAGGACTTAGTATTTAATTGTAAACAGTCGGGTTCACTAAATTCAGATTGTTGAACAACGAAACAAACGATCTCTGACTTTAGTTTCCGCATACACGGAAGCGTTCCAATACTGGGATGGGGCTCTGGAAGGGATGCTTTCGAAATAAACCTAGTTTTCTTTTCTATGGGAAAGTACATTCCTGAGTCTGTCTGTGCATTCGTTCGCCTGTCTTAGTTTAAATCCCCCCAGGGGAGTCTATTATAGACTACGGGTGTGGCAAACCCGGGGCCCCAGCTGGGGTGATGTGGCTTTTTCCATTGACGTACCTTTGGTACATTACCCATAGAACTTATGTGTTACTACCCGATCTCTGAACACAAACAGATCAAAGGATGTGCACATATTTATAACAAAAGGAAGACAGGTCCTGTTGATGTCAATTAGGTGCAGCGTCACCTAGAACTGCCCCTGAGTTCAAAAGACGATAGAGGTGAAGCCCTTGTGGTGGAACTTCGAGGTCTAACCAGAGGCTACTTCTGGTGCCACGGGTGCCGGTGGCCCGACAGTCGAGCTGCTTAGAGTTGAGTGCATGTAGCGGTCGTCAGTTCCTTTGCTAAAATGCCGAGTTCGTCCTACCTCACGGGGTTAAAAGGATGATTTTGGTATGTGTGGAGTAGGCACTGGTTATTTGGCGACACAGGCATGGGTTCATCTCGGATGAGTGGTTGAGCTGTGCCGGCAATGGTTGATGAATTCTCATTGGGACCTCGCTATGGGTGTATACACAACACCTTGGCGTGGAAGCCGGAGAATTATCGTGGTGGCTGTGGTTGCTACCAAAATCGCTGGGAGAATAGTCTTGGCTTCCCAGTGTGAAATCAATGCTGGTGATTGGTCTGATGCCGTCAGCCAGACACTATTCTAGGTGCTGTTGCCATTCAACAGAAGCTGCTATGGGCACGGACATAGCAGCAGAGTTTAGATAGCTCAAATTACCTCAGCAAGGTAATTGAATATAGTACAGGGATAACTATATTCAAAGATTGCAACCTATGTGCCTTATAGAGTGGGCCATAGGTTCATTCTAATAGGGTGCATGGGGGCGTTGGTCTGGCGTCTAACCCACACCCAGTGCTTTGGCACACGTGAGATTAGGCCGTAATGGCAGGTACTCACGTAAAGCAATCGCACATCTGTCTTAGTTTAAATATATATTTTGAAATTCCCCCAGAATGTACATATAATATTGCTTAGAAAAATTTTCTTTGCATACATCTCTTCATTTACCTATTCGAATCGCACTTGGCAGTTTGTACAATCACAAATTTTCTAAATAAAAAAACAAGATTCTTATAAATGCATTTCGTTCGCTGCTTTTTCATTTCTATTTATATTTTTGTAGAAATTGTTGTGCGTTACATACATAGATGATTTATGTTTATTCTTATATGTGTGTTTATATAAAAAAAAAGACAAACAGCTAAAAATAATTGTGTCATTGTCACATTATTTGCAATTAAAAATCTACAAAATAGCATTTTATATTTAAGATGAATAAGTTTTTATTTTGTTTTGTTGCACATATAAATTCGGTGCGACATTGTCGCTTAACCAAATCATCAAGTATGAGTGCAACTAAATTTGTCAGATACATATACATATTTAAATATGCATGATAAGATAAATACGCACTAGATGTTAATACATACATATAAGACCCCTGCAAAAGACCACTTACAAGAACTTGTTTTAAGACATGAGGGATTTTTCAAATGCTTTACTACAGCGAAATCTTCTAGAACAAACGCTAAACAAATAATTGTTGGCAAGACAGTTGTTTCAGTAATTGCAGGTATAGGGTAAAGAAGAAAATACTTCGTGACGAAAGAATTTGTGATGCCTGCTTCTTCATACGCATGGGCGCGTATACAAACGTCATGCATGTACACCAGAGCTGCCCACAGAGAGGAAACCAAGAGAAATGTATAATCGTATGTGTATTCATTTGTATAAAAAGCCGATTTATGTTCGGCACTCAGGTGCCACTTTGAACAGCCTGAATGTACACACGCACACACGTTGTGTGTATGATCTTTTATATATCTGCGCACATATAAATGCACACATGCGTTGACATAACTTGTATGCGCTTGCTTTAAAAAAAACCTCCCTTAAACACATAATAGTTTTCCATCTACATCTTACACACACACACTCAAACGTACAATATGCAAAATAACAAGCATATACGCATCAACACTACTTCTGTTGAGTGTTTGTTACGAACAAGAAGTCTTCGCGACATCGCTTGTAAACAGTCATTTACGCGAACACCAATCAGTGATACCAACTTTTTTTGAAGTTTAATAATGTTTTCTAAGCTATTCTCTATTTCGGCAATATTATCAACATTTTTAATGAAATATATCAGACGAAAAAGGTATGCTTTACACTAAACAACTAAATACACCAAGTTTTTATTAAAGTAATTTTAAGAAATACGCAAATTTCTTAAAAGCACTACTTAGTGCTTTTTCTTAGTTTGGCACTAAAGCTGAAAATTTGGCGTTTCATGTCTTCAAAAAGCACTAACAATAGTGCCAAAAGCACCAAGTTGGCATCGCTGACACCAATGTATCCATCGTGCTTCAATTACTAAACGACAGCATTTTTTTTTTTTTTTTTATAAAGAGAAGTAACACTCTCAGGCAATTAATGTCTACTACTATTACTATGTGTTACCTTCTTTCGGAAAGGGATAGTGATAGAAGAAAGGTGGTGAAGGAAGAGATAGAGGAAAGCTTCATTCTTTTACAATTCTGGTTTTTGCAGGCTTTTTTTTTAATGAAGTTTTTGCAGCGCCTTCTGGTGTCAAATGAGGCGTATTAAATTTTGAAGCTGTATTTAGTAGCCATTTTATTAATTATTTTACTTCGCCGATGATTCTGCTACTCAATATCTACGAAGGAGGGCGCTCTGATGTTATATTAGGATTAGCATCTGCTGAAGTCGGTATAGTTCAGTGACCAGTGAATATGCCTTCATCACATGAAGTTTCCTACAACAACTGATACAAAGGGACACTAATGCACATCAGAAAAATGTGTGGTGTTGTTATTTAATGACTGTCGGATACAGGGATTGAACCCAGGAGATCTTCGATTTTGTAGTCAACGTGCTAACTAAATACTTCAGCCAACGCCATATACTATTGGTTTAGTATAATACATGCGACGAGAATACATTTAAAAAACAAGACGTATATACATTTCAAGACTGTTTACGCAGGCCTCTTATACATACATATACACATACAAATTAGGGATGTAACGAATGTTCGCATTCGCTTTCGCATTCGCAAATTATTCGCTTACTTTTGCTATTTGCATTCGCTTTTGCATTCGCTAAAATGCATGCGAATATTTCAAGCGAATACTAAACCAAAATACAGCTTTGAAAAATACTTAAAACTAGCCTTTTCAAACTTTTGGAAAATGTTGAGCACCATTCATTACTTCGCACAGAAAATTTTAAATGCAAACAATTTTAACTAGCAGTTCTTTGTTGTAAATTTTATGCGAAACAAGTGCCACGCATATTATTTCGCATGAAAACTTAAAATATTGAAGATATATTTCATATGTTTTTCCCAAGATGAACAAAGTACTACTTCTCCAAAATGTTTTCATGAGTTCATGCCAATTTTTCTTAATATGTATTTTGGCAGCATTTCACATGAACTATTGAACAGAGTGCCAGGATTTAGGGCCAAAGTACGAATGGGTTAATTGCCTAACATTTTGTAAATTTATTTTTATTATCTATACTTATTTCAATATAATTTCATATATACATACATCTTTCTGTTTTAAGAATTTAATAAATTAATAAATATTTGCTCAATTCAAGATTCAATTTAAATAAATGCATTCGCATTCGCTTTCGCAAAAATTCAAATGCATTATTCGTTTTCGCATTCGCATTCGCTAAACTGGTATTCGTTACATCCCTAATACAAATATACGGTCATGAAGTTATTTAGTTTTACATATTTATTGCATTTTAGGTGCTTTTACTATGGCGTAGTGCAAAAGGTGACCATTGTACTCGTATTTTCCCTGCTAAAGAAAAATTCAAACATAATTAAAGGAGATGGGCCGCCGATCCCTCATCTCTAATACATACCTACAGTTTTTTTTATTGTGTTAGTGCAGCGAATGCAATAGAATCGAAGTAACTTATCGGTACAAGCAAGTCTGTAACCCTCTTATTTCCTCACTCACTCTCTCTTTTTCATAAACTCAGACTTGCTTTAAGAAAAAAGTATGTGTCTAAAACATGACTAAGAAAAATTAAGGAAAAACTGTAACTTTTAAAAATTCTGCACCATCAGGATCATCCCGGTCTTCAAACACTTCAGTGTTCAGTGAAGTCCATATGCGCTGAAGGTGTGGTATGTATGTTTTCCGATCCATTCCCCCATCATTTGTAGAAGTTTTGTAACAAGAGCCGCTTTTTATCTAATACGAATGTCTATAGGTTGGACATAAAGATTGGTATCCAATGCCCTGCTGGATGTAGTTCTCATAGAACTTGGTTTGTGTGATCTTTGTTGGGATTGAGTTTAACTGGAGGGCAGCAATTTAAATTGATAATAGAAAGAAAGTGCGAAATAAAGTGCTGAACTTAACAATTTTTATTGATTTACCTATAAACTTTATTTGTAGCAAAGTTAACGCAGAATTATAATATTTTTTTTTTAACTGCTTTACATTAGTTAGTTTAACCAAGTTTGTTGGTTGGTGCAATTTTAATCGTAAAAATTTGTTAAATTATTACTTAGTTTTTGTTTTATATTTCTCCTTTTACAACAACAATTCTGACTTAAATGATGACCTGAAACTTCCCTCTTTCGAAAAAAAAACTTAACAAGAAAGAAACAAATTCTGAAGTTTAATGCATTAAACACATTCACCACAGCAAGCTACCGACTACCAAATGTCAAGGATAGAATACACATGTTTATATGAGAATGATTCTTTTGAAGACCGCAAGGCAACAGGGCAACAGGTTGTTGTCTATGCTGATTCTGTCGTTGTAGTCCAATTAAACTAATTTCTATATCTTTGACTACAATGAGCAAATGCAGTGTTGCCAGTATAGTACAAAATGTTGAATATATGATACCGTACAATTATTTCATATTAATTAATAGAAACAATATCTAAAAATTGATGTAAAGCATAAATTTATTAATTTTTATACTTTCAGGTCATATAAGTAAATTTCGAAAGAGTAATTTAATTTTTATAAATGCGACATATTTGAAGGTGGTAATACATCTCTAGTATGAATACTATGTATTCATACTAGAGATGGGCCCGTGTCGAATTTTCCCAACACGACACGCACGAACACGAATACCATGATATTCAACACGTACGAAACACGCACGCCAAAAATTTTCCCAACACGAAACTGCACAACACTCACGAAATCAAATACAATAACAAAAAATCGTTTTTAATCAGTTTTTTTATGGGAATTGTTACAATTTAAGTTTAAAATTTTTAAACGCACTAATAATGCCAAATTAATATTTTACTTATTAACGTCCCTTTTCACAATGTATGGTTAAGAGTTAACGTGAACTTTAACTGCAAGTTCTTCATACAAAACTTGCCGTTAAAGTCCCTGTTATCTTTCAACCAGACATTGTGAAAAGATAAATAAGTAAAATATTATTTTTTATTAAAAATACATTGAAGTTGATTATTGAGGGGTTTAGCTGGGTCCTATGCGCATCTCTCTGTTGCTACGATTTTGTTTCGTGTTTTCCGTGTCAATGTTGCTGAACACGATACGAAATGAACACGCACGAAATCAGATTTTCTGACACGAACACTACGTGTTGAATTGTGCGTGTTCGTGTCACCAAAAAAAAAAAACACGACACGCGCCCATCTCTAATTCTCTCTCTCTCTCTCTGCTGACGTCTCCAAAATAAATAGCTGGCTACGAGGCGCAAATGCTGCTAGCGGCATTTGAAGTCTTGTGTTCGTGTAGGCTGCTGTGGTGAATGTGTTTAATGCAGTAACCCGCAAGCCATAGCACAATTGTGCGGATGAAAATCACATACATGCTTATGCTCTTTCATTTAGTCGTCACTGATAGAGCTGTGCCAAATCGTTCTTTTCAGTGACCGGTCATTTTCGTTCAATTAGCAAAAAATTCACCCGTTCGTTCAATCGTTCACTTTTGAACGACAGTATGAAACAATGCTATTTTGTAAGAATAATAAAATCGGTTGTATATACGAATATTTAAACAATGCTAATGAATTAATTGAAGAATTTATTAAAAAAAAAGTTGAATTATTTAATTAAAAAATTATATTTAAATTCATTTTATAAATAATTTCTTGTTCTTTTGACTAAAATATTGTACATTTTATTTTGGCTTAATATTTAGTTTAATATTAAGATTAAGAAAGGTACTTTTGTTTGGTTTTACTATTTTTATCTTCCGATAATTTATAAAAGCATTGTAACTCTTTTATCGTTATTTATATATCAAAAGCGCATCAATGTTTGAATGTTACTTCTCAAAGTTTAAGTTAAAATTTTGTCCTCAAAAATATTTAACCGGAAAAAAAATATCTCAAGCACCACAAATTCATTTTAGACTGAGGTAATGAAATGTATGTATAAATATATGTTAAGGTCTAACATCTTTACTTTGTAAAAAAATTTTATAAAAAACACTAGTAAAAATACTTCTTGTGAAAAGACTATTAAATCAAATTATAAAAAGAATGATGGCAGTGCCACAGCGATGCCAAATAGAATTTAGTATACACGTACCTAAACCTTTTAAAACACAAAAACTCAACTCAAACAAAACGACATAACATAAATAGCAAACATGAACGAAAGCAAATTTGACATAAAAGACTTGAAACACAAACTGAATGAACGAAAACATCGAGCGGTACACTACTGAGCCAAAAGCGTTCAGTAAAATCACCGGATCAGTTCGTTCAATTAAGTGATTCGTTCAATTTAACCCGTTCGTTCATGAGCTACACAGCTCTAGTCACTGAGCAAGCGACGAATTAAGTTGTGCACGCATGTATTAATTTTTTCCTGTTTTTGTGTTTAGTTTTTTTGAGCACACGGAAGGAAATGAAAGTTCAAATATAATAAATTTCTACAGACAAAAAATTGATAATATAATTACGGAAGCTGGGAAATAATTCGTGATTAAAAATGCTTTTGGCAATATGCAATGCATTTTATGTTTGCAATATTTAAAAATAATAGGGAATATAGCTTAAAAAGGCATTTTAATAGTATCAACAGAGCTGTGAATAAATTTAATTTTGAATTTATACACTAAATTGTTGAATGGTTATTAAATTTTTACTTTTTATTTAAGTTTTTAGTAAATTGTTTATTTACAAAACAAAATTCAAACAACTAATAACCACATCATGTAGTTTATATTAGAAAACTTTTCTTCAAGTGCAAGCTTATTTTGCTCTCATTTTTTTCACCAATACAAACATATAATAATTACTAAAAAAAAAACAAACATATTTTGTTTTGCGGGACACTGGTTTAATGCATGAGTCAAATCGATCTCTTTGATTTCACTGTGCAACAGTGAAAAAAATACAGGGTCTTGACCACAATTTTTTAATGCAATTTTTGTTCGAGGGCGCACTGAAATCTTTGGTGGCCCATAAAATAAAATTGGTCACCAAAATCGGCAAACTAAATATATAGAGTTTTACTGCCCTTTTAGAGTAATATCGAACCTTTATTGTCCAGTCCATGTACTTTTCCAAAAGTCTTCACTTGTTGCGTAGTGTTTTCAGCTTCTCAACTGTAATTTTAAACAAAATGTCTCAGGTTCGAAGACCATCTGTCATAGAGTTGACTGGCCACTCACTCTAAAATCTCACATTACTCATTAATGGAAGGCAATGAATAAACGAATTCTTCAATCGCGATGACATAAATTCTTTTAACTTAAAAAAAAAAATAAATATTTCAAATACGCACAGTAAAAGGCCATAATAATAATAGAGCAGGCAGCCTCAGGTAAGCCTACATATTTTATTTGCCATAATTTTTAGCTAAAAGCTAAAATAAAAAAAAATAAATTTAATTTAAATTTTGTATGAAGTTTGCGTTTCACTGTTGCCGTCCGTGAAAGTTTATTTTAATATGCAGATATTTTAAATGGCATCAAACAAAAACAAACTCAATTAAAGTTTCGTTCGGTATTGTTTTTATTGACAGTCAAAATAGTTTAAAACAATAACGCTAAATTGCTAATGGTTTTTAGTTTTATTATTATTATTTTTTTTTTATTAGAGAACATTTTATTTAAATTAGGTCGCATGTGTCACGTTTCTGTCAAAGTGAAATTAAATTTATTTTATAACAAGAATAACTCTAATTATGTATTTGTCGGTTGTATACATATGCCATTTTCTAGAAATTTGTGCGCTAATAAAAGCAAATGTTTTTTTTTCAAACATAAAATGTTAAAATTAAAATCATGCAACCTATTGCCAAGAAACAATTATTTAGTAAAAACACGGCAGAGTAAAAGTAAAATTGTAGTGCGCTTAAGAGCAAGAAAAAAAAAAACAACAAAAAATTATACATGCATATCAATTGCCTTAATATAGAAACGTCCTAATTCATTATTTTTTCTATAACGTGGTTTTTGCATAGTTCTGTTCTTCTACCGAAATACAAAAAAAAACATCGTTAAAAAAATAATGAGTTAGGGCCTTTCTATATTAAGGTAACCATATGTATGTATTAGTGTCCTGCATAAGACATCTTATCAAATGCTTTATTACAGCGAAATCTTATAAAACAAACGTTAACAACACTGTTTGCAAGAAATTTGTTTGAGATTTGTACGTATAAGAGTAAAGAAGAAAACACTTGGTGACGGAAGAATTTGTGATACTTGCTTCTTTCTACGAATGAGCGCGTATACAAACGTCATGCATGTATGTGTGTATGATCTTTTATTTTTGTGCGCACATGCAAAGGCACACGCATGCATTAACATTAGTTGTATGCGGTTAACCACATAATAGCCCTCTAGTCAGCCTAGAACCATATGTCTCTATGTCAATACTCTTTCTCCAGCGACAATGGCACTAGTTAAAACGTGGACAACTTTCCTTTTTTGCGCGAGTAGGGATACGTTAGAGACAACAGTTCTACTGCATTTCTGGTGATATTGTCAATGAACGCGTCAATAGTTTGTTTTTCTATTTTATTATGTTGTGCAATAATATTAAATAACTATGTATGTTGACGAGAGTCACTAAAATCTACCAGTGAAGCTTTGGTTCAAATATCTCCATATGTTCATAAAAGAACTACCTTCTCAATAGTGCTAAAGTCTACTGGTAGATTTTCAATGACAACTCTATGTTATATGTCAATAGGTGATTACATTGGCTGGGGTACACCTAGTCCGTAGCACTATTGACAATGTCACTAGAAAATCAATATAATTTTACTATTGACAACGAGCGAAGAAATATCGATATTGTAGACTATAGCCCCTAAAATTTACTAGTGAATCTTTGGTGTCAATGTCTCCATGTGGTCCCAAAAGAACTACTTAGTCAGCAGTGCTACAGTCAAGTGGTGGATTTTTAATGACAAACTAATGTTAAATGTCAATAGATGATTACATTGGCTGGGATACACCTGGTCAGTAGTACTATTGACAATGTCACAAGTAAATCACTACAATTTCACTGCATATTGTACTCAAACGTACAATATGAAAAATAACAAGTATATACTAATCAACAGTACTTATTTTGAGTGTTTGTTACAAACAAGCTGTCTTGGCGACATCGCTTGTTAACACTGATATACACGTACACCAATACATCCATCGTACTTCGCTTACAGTACGGCAGCATTTATTATTGGTTTAGTATAATACATGCGATGTGAATACATTTAAAAATCATGACGTATTTACATTTAAAGACTGTTTACGCAGGTCTCTAGTATGTATACATGTGCGGTATTAATTTTTAGTTCAATCCAACAAATTATTAATGTTTAGCAGACAATCATGCAAATAGTTCGTAATAATTTCATGAACCATTTTCATACTGCACTATTTTCTTGCCAGCCAGAAGAAAAAAACTTTCAAATATATTTTTTTATGCGGAAGTAGTATGGTATCACATCCTGTGATTTTTATGATTGCAAAACATTAAACAAATTTACGATAATGCTGTTTTCAGCAAAAGATAATAACCAATTTTTATTAAAAGTTTTTATAATTAAACGCTACATGTCATAAAATTGATATTTTTGGTCAGTGTATCAGCAGTGCCAGTCCGGCACTAATCGCCAACTAACTGTAAACTGTAAATAATTATAAAGTGTGATTTTTTTAGCAACTTTCTTTTTGGCAACACTGTTTTTGATAACTCAGCTGTTGAACATGTTCAGTTTGATCTATAATTTAACCATGAATCGACTAACGAACAACGCTTGCAGATTAGTGAATTTTACGAGGGCGGATCAATAAGTCTGTGACTTTTAGAATGAAACACGTTTTTTTTGTGCAAAACAAACATTTATTTTTCTTCATAATCTTTTAATTCGTTCAGTTTTTGTATCCCTTCCAAAAAAAAAAATAGGATTTTTCGAGGTCCTTAAAATAGGCAATAATTTCATCGTTGGAGTTAAATCTCTTTCCACCGAGCCAATTCTTTAGGTTTGGAAATAGAAAGTAGTCACTAGGGACTAAAGCCGGAGAACATGGCAGATGGGGTAGCAATTCGTAGCCCAATTCATAGAGTTTTGCCATTGAGACTGCACACGAGTGCACTCGTGCATTATCTTGATGAAAAAGAACTTTTTTCTTGGTCATAAGGGGACGTTTTCTTTTTAAATCCTCATCAAATCGGTCTAATAAGTTGGCATAATATTCGCTGTTTATTGTTTTTCTCTTTTGAATGTAATCGATGTGGATTATCCTGCGTGCATTTCAAAAAACTGTTGCCATCACCTTATTGGCCTTCTTCGGATCAGGTTCACCCTGCTGCTTGGTCTCCGGAGTACAGTAATAGATCCATGTTTCATCCACAGTTACAAAACGCCTCAAAAATTCATTCGGATTGCGGTTAAACAACTCCAAACAATCCTTTGAAGTTTTCACACGTTTACGTTTATGGTTAATTGAGAGCAAACGCACGCACCTTGCTGCAGACAATTTTCTTAAACCCAGCTGATCATTTAAAATCGAAACCACACTGCCATACGAAATGCCTATGGCATCAAAAATCTCACGCACTTTTACTCTTCGATGGGCCAACACCTATCGCTGATTTTTTTTTTCAAAATTTTCGGGTGCATAAACCTCAATTGGCCGTCCAGAACGTTCAGCATCATTTCTAGTTGTGCGACCACAACCACTTTTTTATCATTGAATTCGATGGTGCAGACTCCCCATAGTATTCGTATTTATCGAGATTTTCCTTGGTTTGATTGACGGGTTTTTTTTCGCAGAAAAATAATGTTTAATGAACACACGAAATTCACTTTTTTCCATTTTCTTCTAAAAAGTCGAGGTAGTCTGTTATCAACGGCTGCCAAGCACAAACTAAAAGACACAGCTTGTTCAAATTTAGACAGGAGTCAACTGACAGTTGCCTCTTGACAGGAGCAGTGTTGCCATTTCAATCACGAGATGGGAAATTCAAAAAGACACTGAATTAACGATTCACCCTCGTATTATCAAAATTCATGCCCGGTTAAGAAAGTGCATCCGTGCACCTCTCCGATTTTATGGTCATTTTAGGCGATCTTCTGAGGCAACTATTCGGAATCTTGTGACTAAATTTCGCACTAAAATTAAATTATTGATCATTAAACCAACAACACACATACGTAGACTGAGGTCAGGGGAAAATAACGCATCTGTATCCTGCAGTGTCGTTGATGACCTTGGATTATTGATTTGGCGCCGTTCACAGCAATTTGGCCTCTGTTACTTTTCTTTTTGCCCAAAATGTAAGAGCTGGACTTAGCTGACATGTGGTTTCAACAAGATGGTGTCATATGCCACACACGCGCGAAAGAATTACCCAATTGAGAGGCGAGTTCGGCGAAAAGTATATTTCACGCCGTAGTATATTGGCCGCCTAGATCGTGCGTTTTAACGCCTTTAGACTCTTTTTTGCTTGACTATGCTTAGGCTCATGTCAATAGGGACAAGCTCGCAATCGTGGACGCACTGCAAGTCAATATTGAAGAATTTAAACGTGAGATACCGGGCTATATATTTTAGTGATTTTACTGAGGTACTTTTCTATTCAATCACTTCTTTAGAAGTTGACAAAACGGGTCAGAGAACTAGAAGGAGCCTATGCAGCATGAGTTTAATGACAAGAAGAAAATTTTGGGATGATAAAATTAATTTAAAGTGTGCAATTACTTGGAGATATTGCATTATTCGCTTATTGTTCAAGAAGTGGACAATATGAGGAGGAGGACAAGCATAGTTTTAGATGAAATATCTCGAGAGAAATTATCACACACTGGCTATCAAAATTGTTTGCAATATATTGCTAATTACTTTCTCCATTGTGCTCCTATACTCTCTCAGAGAAGGACAGTTTTAGATGGAATATCTCTAGAGAAATGATCACAGACTTGCAGGTGGTAACTACAAAGCACTTTTACTTCCTTGAAAACGTTTGTGGATGGATTTGTTTCTCAAAAATTTACCAAAATTCCGATGAATATATTACTGAGCTCTATTGTTGCGCTCATCTCTCTGAGAGAAGCACAGTTGTAGATAGGGTAACCGATGACATTTTTCTGAAAGTGGCACCAAAAAAAAGGGCAACATTAAAAAAAACAAGACAACTCTACTAAACTTTTTATTTTTAATGTATTATTATTATATAATTCACTCTAAAAAAAGGGACAGAAAGTAGCAAGGCAGTCAAAAAAGTGACAATTTGCCTCTTTAGTCGGTCAAACGGTCACACTGCGGGTAGATGAAATATCGCGAGAGCAATTATTATAGACTTGTCGGTGGTAACCACGAAGCATCTTTATCTCCTTGAAAACGGTTCTGAATGAACTTATTCTTCATAAGTTACCAAAATTTTGAGATTTTGTATGTACAGTAGTTTTCCGATTTAACGAACATTCGATTTAGTGAACATCGCATTTAACGAACATCCAATTTTTTTCTACTGAGTACCTTATATAACGAACAAAAATTCTATTTTGTGCTCGGTATAACGAACGAATCTAAAATTAAATAAGAAACATAATTGCTAACAGAAAGTTACTAAAAAAAGAAAATAAATAAAAATGTACCGTTAGATTTCTTCTTTCGATGGTTTTGTTCGATAGCATTTGAGATTAAGTTGTGTGAAGTAATTTTTGTTACGAATATCAAAAGGGGTAAAAGAAATAGATTGTTTTTAACCCTAGACGCTCTTTCTTCGTCGAATCGACGAACATCGTTTACGATTTCTCATTTATTTTCTTTGTTACTCATTGCTGTGTGATCATTTTTCTTATAGCGCTAGTCAGGGTTACCGTTCATCCGACTAAAGTCGCAATTTGACCCTTTTTTAGCGGTCTGCGACTTTTTGTGAGACTTTTTTTATGACCGACTTTTGCGACTTTTTTTATTCTTGGTACTTTTTACCCTTTTTTGTAAAGATTCTCACAAAATACATTTAGTAAATTAAGATTTTCTTATCAAAAAATAGTTAAAATAACGGCGTCATAATTTAAAAGCCATTCACAGATTTACCTGATTTACATTAAAAATTTTTTTCATGAAATTAGTTGCATGCAAATTTTTTATTTATCAATAGGAGGCTTGGACGAGCAACTCATATCAAAAAAGTTGCCAAAAATGCATCAGAGATTTATTCTACGTCCTTTTTTATATAAAATTATCTTCTATAGAGCTGCAATTAGCAAATAGAAAAAGTTTCGTGCAACAAAATTCATGAAATTTGATGAAAAAATGCTCAATGTAAATTAGGTAATTATTGTTGATTTGGAAGCACTTGTATTATTTTCTATTATATTACTTTTTTGCAACCTTGATATGTGTACAATGAATGTATCTAAAAATTTTTTCCCAAATTTTCAGTAGAAATATTAAAGAATAATTTTAGCAAAAAAGCTTTTTAAAATAAAAATTGTCGTTTTGCAGTGCTTATTTTACAAAATTATTTTTAACTGCCGAGTCAATGAAAGAAAAAGTTGCGTAAAACATTTAGGTGTGTACCAACATGTGAACATTTTGAAATAAGCTTTGCTTAAAAATAAATTAAAAGTAAAAACATGTAACTCAATGCTGTCAGCTTTAAAATTAATAGACAAAGATATAGAAGACTGGATTCCAAAAGGTAATATTTGTGTACTCATATGGCACCAAAATCAAAGGAATAGAATTGAAGTAAAAAACTCCTAGGGTTTTGGTACGAAATGTTAGAATTTTGTAAAAAATATCTTCTGCCTTATTCATAAAAAATATTTCAGGTTTATTATGCGCTTATTTGACATATTTCTATGGGAAATTTGTTAAATAAACCTGTAAAAAACCAAAAATACTTTTTATGAATTAGATCGCTTATCTTTAAATTTTTTAGCTTGTTTTTTTAAGTCCTACTCCTTTGGTTTCACCAGTATAATTATTCAGTATACATACAAGAAAATATGTATTAAAGCACATACAATAATCCAACTGTATATTTTATAAAATACGCAATAAGCTTTTTGTTTTGATTCAATGCTTTTTTTTAATAAAAAAAAACGTTTAAAAAGACGTGCAACTTTTATTTTCCCACGCGACTTTTTTGTGCGACTTTATTTTTATAAAACGACCTTTTGTGCGACTTTTCAAAAATTCCCAGCGGTAACACTGGCGCTAGTCATTGCCAAGCTGCTGAAGTGTGCACATGTGCAATCTCGTTTAGACGTGTGTAAGTATGTTTTTTTTTAAGTTTGTGTTCGTCAAATCGACGATTGATCTCTGTGCCTCTTGAAAATTCCAACCAAACTAAGTTTATTTTTAAGTTTTAAGTGTCAGTTTTAAGATTTTAACAAATCCCTGAAATAATTTTTTATGTTAAATACCGCCTTTTGTGAATTTTTTTTTACTATTTAAAAAAAAGTATAAAAAAAAACTTAAAGTATTTTTTTTTGTTTATTAGTTTTAAGTTGCATTGAAATAAGCAAACTTTATGTTTAATAAGAATAAAAACTAAATTGTTTTTCCAATAAAGCCAAAATTTTATATATTTTTTTAATTGGGAGTGTTTGGGGCCAGATAAGAAAATGCTTATAGGTATAAAGAGCGTCTAGAGTTAAAGGATAAAGTTAAAATTATCGATGATCATCGAAATGGTCTGCGGGTTAGAGATTTATGTAAAAAATATGGGCTGCATAAATCCACGAATAGTACAATCCTAAAATCAAAGGAAAATTTTTTAAGGAATGTTGAAAACGGTCATTTTGGGTATCGCAATAGAAGTGCTGTAAAGCAAGGTGAGTTCCCGAGAATCAGAAACAAACTTTTTCAATGGTTCCTCGTGCAACGCAGTTGCCATTTTGTAATTCAAAGCCAAAAAAACTCACAACAAAAGTTATGGGGGATAGTTTAATGCAAGCCATGGTTGGCTGATCAGATTAAAAAAATATTAATTTAAATTTGAATAGATGGATAGATAATAGCCCTTTACCCGATGAACAAAACGAAAGTGAAGAAGAGTTGGATGGAACTGAAGATGTCATTAAGCATTTCGAAATTTGTATTCAATGGGCTCTACAAAACAAAATTAGTAACTCAAATTTAATGCTTTGGAGAGAGCTTTAAGAAGATGCAATTAAGAGAAAGATATCAATTCCAAAAAAACAACAGACTGTACTCAACCAGTTTTTCAAATAAATTATTTTTGTATTATACTTAGTGCTTTATGAAATTTTCTTTTACTGATATTTTAACTAAATATGTATTTAAATATTTTGTTTTAATAATATATTAAAAATACTACGAGCACATATGTATGCCTTGAGTTTTTAATAAAACAGAGAACACTTCCTTTTAAACTTAGTACTGGATATAACGAACAATTCACTTTAACGAACAGGCCTGACAACAACTAGTTTCGTTAAATCGGAAAACTACTGTATATTGCTTAGTACGTCCTCTATTGGCATCCTCTTATTTCTGATATAAGGACAGTTTTTTTTTGACATAGCAAAACTTTAAATAAATAAATAAACATAAAAACACTTTTTTATTCATATTTAGAAGGGCCTGTAGTGCGATTCACTAACTTTTTTTTAACGATAATCGTATCGTTACAATTCTTAGAACAGGAAGTTATCGAAATTTGTTATTCAGTAACATTTTTAACGATATTCGCTGTAGTTTAATGTCAGCTGTGTCGTTATTTATCGAAAATAATTTATGTGCCGTTTATTTTATCGACAAAAATGGACAGAAAATATCAGCTGCGTCCTATCGTTAAAAAGAACCAAGGTTGGCAAACGGTATCGTAAAAATACCGATACCGATTCAAATACCGCTAAAATTAGGTACCGGTATCAATACCGATACCGAAACTCATTTCGGTTAGAAAATACCGGTATCGACAATACCGTTTATGTCTATACCGGTACGTACCGGTATACCGATTTCCGTAAAGAAAAAATTACAAAACTTAATTTCAATTAACTTTTTTTGAAATTAATTACAGAAACAACATTTTCCCCTTTAGACGTTCTTATTCAGCTCTATTCTTACTACTTTTTATCGACAACAACCGGACTTTTTCATTTCCCGGGAAAGCGGGAACGACTTTTCGGCTTCCCGGGAAATTCCCGCCCAGTGCAAAACAATACAAAATATTTTTAATTTAATTATTTCATCAAAAAAAATTATAATTCATGAGATCGATTAAATAAAACGTTTTAGAAGCACATTAGTAAAAAATAATAATATCATTTGAGTTCTTTAAATAATAGTAATGCATATATACCAATATTATATGTAAATGCCAAAAAAAAAAAATTATTTATTTATTGATACATATTATACAAAGTAAATTTGCATAATATGGTGTTGAACAAGCATGGGTGGAGTAACTAGACCATATGCCCAGGATGTTGTCAACAGTATTTTAAAAAAGTTTTTTGACTGACTGTACACGTCGTATGCCTTCACATAGGAAGCAGCAACGTGGTTGTTAAAGAAATTCTTCAAAAAAACCGCAAGATTATACGGACGAAAAACTCTCGAAGGACAAACAATACACACAAGCCTGACCGCACTTAAAAAAAATATATTATTAAATAAATATTACAATATATTTCTTCGAAAATAGGACTTTAGTACAGAACAGTAATGTAACGAATGTCAATTTATAGACATTAAATTAGGGCTCTATTTACGCCTGCAATATGAAATATTAAAAAATTGTTATGAAAAAGAACTTCATACTCCTCTTGGCGCACTTTAAAGTTAATAAAATTACCCAAAAACTTCAATGATGATCGTCAGTAAATAATATTTCAAAATGACCAAAAATGTTCTATAAAAAATTTAATGGATTCGTACAAATTAATATTTTTATCCATTTATTTAAATTTGGTTTAGGATTTATGCATTTCTTTATTTAATTTTTTGCAAAAATATTCGTATTCGCCTGAATTTTACGAATACGAATGGGAATACGAATATATAAAAATGGCCGAATATTCGGCAATTCTAATACAAATATTCGTGCATCACTAGTACAGAATAACCATTAATAGAATCGTTCTTTTTACCAAGGATAATCTGAAATTATTTTGTTATTTTTCTTTTATTTCCTTGCAAATTTCTGTTGTTAATTTTATGAATTGTAGAATTAAATTTTAAACGTCGCGTTCTGCTTATTGCAAATAAAGGCCTCTTAGTCTCACAGCACATGTGTGCCAGATGTAAACTCCGCATTAATTGTTGTAAAGTTTTAGCTATTGTGCTAGTGACATGACCTTATTATTGCGCCATCGCATTCATAAAATGAATAACGACACTCATCAAGTTGCCATAATATCAAAAAATCCCGGGAATTTCCGCACATTTTCCGGGAAATCCCGTTTGAAAAGCAATAGTATAAACGTTTATAACTAGGCTGCCCAGAGAAGCGTAGAGTGCCGAAAATCAAACGGCTTTTTATAGAAATTAATACACATATGCATATACATTACTCTCGGTTTTCTCTCTGTGGGCAGCTCTGATCTAAACATACTTATGCATGTATGTATGTTTATACAAACATACAAGTTTACACTACACTTGTGTAAATAATCTGTGCAAGATATAAAACTTAGTTTTATTATGATACTGTTTACTAAAGACTTTATATAAAATTACTTACTTTTAACTTAATAAAAGGAGGTTTTTGCTATATACACTGTATGAATTAATAAACTTCACAGTAATAGCGGTATACCGGTATTTTAAACTCGATAAGGGCATGTACCGGTAATACCGATACCGAAATAAAAAAATACCGTTACCGTTACCGATACCGATATTTTTAAAACAATTGTACCGGTATATTGATACCGAATCGACAATCGATCCGACAATCGTAATTTTCGCCTATACATTTTGTCGTTTGCAATAACGATTGTGTGATTCTGTAAGTTCTTTTCAAGGTTGGAAACCGAAACAAATAACGGTATCGGTATTGACCGATTATTTGTTTCGGTTTCCAACCTTGAAAAGAACTTACAGAATCACACAATCGTTATTGCAAACGACAAAATGTATAGGCGAAAATTACGATTGTCGGATCGTTAAAAGTTGCTGAATCGCACTACTGGTTTGGTATTGCAACGATTTGAGGAGATGGTGTAGATACATTCCTCCTTGCTTAAATTCTACCACCTCCCAAATACAGCTCAAGTTAGCCTTATCTTAGTCCTGCTGATTGGCTGATAACTAGAAAATATCGTAGCATAACTGTCAAAAAAAAAAAAAAAAAAAAGCTTAAGCGACATAATTTTTGTACTTAATATTTTTACCAAAATCGATCATTTGCGATCGTAAATAATCGATTTTCGTCAAAAAAAAACGAGATCCAAAAAGTGTGTCGGTTAAGCTTTTTTTGGCGGTTATGGCTCTATATGTTGATATGTTTATTTGTTATTTTTAACCCGTAAAGAGTAAAAACACCATCTGCCTTAAGAAAAAATATTTATTCTGAGAAATTTTGTTTGGAGAGGCTTGTAGTAAGATATGTCACGTTTCTGATTAAGGAAATTTTGCAAACTGCCAAGAATATCATCTCTCTGTATTTGTTGGGTTTCTCGTATTTAGCAATTTATATGAGGAAGTTAAACTAAAACAAAATATTGTTTTTCATTTTTAATATTTCTAGATAAAACATAAATTTTAGCGTCACCACACCGCCACTTGTTTAAAGCATGTACGTGTGCATTACGGGCATAAAATAAAATAAAAAATTTTATATAGAAATAAATAAAAATCGTATCACGCTACAAGTGTATTTTTTGTTGTTGTTATCTCTTTAGCAATAAAAGCAAATACTTATGAACTTATGTTTATTTGTTTCTTTTTTATTTTTGTTTTTGTTGTTCTACGAACATTTTGCATAAATATGATAAATTGCCACGAATGTAAAAAAAGAAAACATTTATTAGATTCATGCTTACGGCCAGAGACAGACGTTATTGCATTATACAATCATATGGTTTGTCATTTACAGCTGTTTTACACACACACACACACACAAACACAACGGCATCTCTTTTAAAACAATCCGTTTGTGCAATACTTTTTTTACAGCAATTTTAGTTCCAGGTTGTGTAATTTCTGAAATATTTTATTTTATTATTTAAATGGCCTGTTGCCCTTTACATGTCTGAATGATAGTTGCATTTAACAGAAATAACTGACAGCTAATTTTTCTTTTGTTGTAGCAACTGTAACATGCACATTTTCAAGTGTTAACTAAGTACACTGAGAAAAAAGTAACTAAAGGAAAATAAAAATAAAAAAAAAAATTAAGTAATTAAAGCTACATTTTTTTTCTTTGATTAATGTTTAATTGATTTTTGATTGTTATCAAAATTATTATCCATTTAATATATCGTGCGGTAACCGCCAAAAAAAGCTTAAGCGAATAATATTCGGACTTGATTTTTATTTTTTTTTGACGAAAATTAATTATTTTGGAACCCGAATAATCGATTTTGGTTAAAAAAAATTAATACCTGATTTACATTAAGCGTTTTTTCATAAAATTTCATAAATTTTGTTGCACGCAACTTTTTCTATTTGCTAATTGCAGCGCTATAAAAGAGAATTTTATATAAAAAAGGGCGTAGATTGAATCTCTGATGCATTTTTGACAACTTTTTTGATACAAGTTGCTCCTCGAGGCCTCCTATTGACAAATAAAAAATTTTCATGCAACTAATTTCATGAAAAAAATGCTTAATGTAAATTAGGTATAAGTTGGAAAATTATGTTGCTGAATTTTTTTTAGCGATTGCCATAATCGCTATTAGGGGCCTTCAATAAGACGTTCCATTTTCAATCTTCCTCCATTTTAACAGTTGTTAGGAATCCTCATGCAACAACTTGATATATGTATATGTATGTAGATGCGCTTCAACAAGGCATGTAAATTATTGAAATTCACTAAAAAAACTGGTCAAAGTTATAAAGATAACATCTTCAAACAGTGATGCATCGCTATATGTATATACTCGTATGTATAAACAATATATAAGTAAATATTCTTAATTTTAGTAACTGCGTATGAAAATAATTGTAACGCATATAATGCATACGCTCACATATTTGCTCTCAAGCAATAATTACTCTAAAAGTGCACACGCATATCAAGCGTATTGACTCTCTCTCTCATACTTATAGTCGTAGTATGCTTATACTCAGGCTATGGATATTAAGTCGGACAAAAAAAGTATACGCATGATATTGGGGATATATAAATGCATTTGTGTGCATAAAATGTAATGGGAAATATGTGGGTGTGCGTGGCTGTCTGAAATCATGCTTCATGCGCGTGTAATAGACCCCTGTACAAGACCATTTACGAGAACTTTTAAGATATGAGGGATTTTTCAAATGCTTTACTACAGCGAAATCATCTAAAACAAACGCTAAGCAACACTGTTTGCAAGAAATTTGTTTCAGTTATTGCAGGTATAAAGCATTAAACACATTCACCACAGCAAGCTACCGACTACCAAATGTCAAGGATAGAATACACATGTTCATATGAGAATAATTCTTTTGAAGACATCAAGGCAACAGGGCGACAGGTTGTTGTCTATGCTGATTTTGTCGTTGTAGTCCAATTAAACTAATTTATATTTCTTTGGCTACAATGAGAAAATTCAGTGTTGCCAGTATAATACAAAATGTTGAATGAATGATTTTGTACAATTATTTCATATTATTTTACAGAAATAATATCCAAAAATTGATGTTAAAAATAAATTGATTAATTTTTGTACTTTTACGTAAAATAAGTACATTTTAAAAGAGTAATTAATTTTTATAAATGCAAAACATATAAAAGTGGCAATACTGAACAATGTATTTGTACTTGAATATCAACTGCAGATGGTGCAGCTGCCGTCTCCAAAATAATTAAGTAGCCGGCTACGAGGCGAAAAATGCTGCTAGCGGCATTTGAAGTCGTGCGTTCGTGTAGCCTGCTGTGGTGAATGTGTTTAATGCTTAACAGTAAAGAAGAAAATACTTCGTGACGAAAGAATTGGTGATGCTTGCTTCTTCATACGCATGGGAGCGTATGCAAACGTAATGCATATACATATGCACTAGAGAGCTGCGTAAACAGTCTTGAAATGTAAAAACGTCATGATTTTTAAATGTATTCACGTCGCATGTATTATACTAAACCAATAATAAATGCTGTCGTACTATAAGCGAAGCACGATGTATGTATTGGTGTACGTGTATATCAGTGTTAACAAGCGATGTCCCCAAGACAGCTTGTTTGTAACAAACACTCAAAAGAAGTACTGTTGATTAGTTTATGCTTGTTATTTTTCATATTGTACGTTTGAGTGTGTGTGTAATATGTAGATGGTACACGCGCTCATTTGTAGAAAGAAGCAAGTATCACAAATTCTTCCGTCACGAAGTGTTTTCTTCTTTACTTTTACACCTACAATACTCAAATAAATTTCTTGCAAACAGTGTTGTTATCGTTCGTTTTATAAGATTTCGCTGTAGTAAAACATTTGAAAAATCCCTCATGTCTTGAAAGTTCTTATAAGATGTCTTATGCAGGAGACTAATATGCACACACGTTGTGTTTATGATCTTTTATTTTTCTGCACACATACAAAGGCACAAACATGCATTAACATTAGTTGTTTGGGCTTGCTTTAAAAAACAACCCTTAAAAGCATAACAGCTTACCATCGACATCATACACACACACTCAAACGTACAATATGCAAAATAACAAGCATACACGCATCAAAACTACTTCTTTTAAGTGTTTGTTATGAATAAGAAGTCTTCGCGACATCGCTTATAAATACTCATATACATGTACATCAATGCATTCATAGTGTTTCGCTTATTACACGACATAATTTATCATTGGTTTAGTATAAGACATGCTACGACAATGCGTTTAAAAAACAAGACGTATATACATTTCAAGACTGTTTACGCAGCCCTCTAGCGTTTAATTAATTAACTTATAGCACTGTATATACGCATGTGTAGCCGATTAATAGTCAGAGTATTTTTATACTTATGTGTTCGATTGTAGCTATATATTTTAGTTATAGTTATTTGTGCTGCGTAATTTAAAAAAAAACATGTGTATAAATATAGTTTTTGGATGTTTATATCTATATGCATATGAGCATTTTTTAATTTTTAGCTGTACGCATTTATAGTTTAAAATTTTTAAACGCACTAATAATCCCAAATTAATATTTTACTTATTAATAAATTATTTTTTTTATTAAAAATACATTGAAATTGATTATTGAGGGGTTTAGCTGGATCCTATGCGCATTTCACTGTTGCTAATGCAGATCATCAGGGAACCTTTATCCAAAGTTTCTTAGAACAACTAGAGTTATTATGTTATAAACTTTCATTTAAACAAATGAGAAGCTTAAAACAAATAACAAAGTTGAAACAAGAACTCAATAATCAACATGTTTTTTATTTTCTTTGCCATTACTACATTACTGACTTTTTTCAGCTTCAAATTGTAGTTGTAATAGTATGTAAAAAGAAAATAAAAAAAAATTAAAAAAAAAATTTAACTTAAATTTCAACAATTCCCATAAAAAAATCACAAATTATTAAATTGACTGCACCAGGTCAAAAATACTTGTGTGGCAACACTCTATTCTTAAGTAGCTGTTGTTGTTTTTTACATTTAAGGCTCAGTTAGCCGACTGTAATGTAATGTAACTGTAACGTAGAAAACAGCTGATCGATATTTTTATATGAAAATTAGGTTACGTTACATTACATCTCTATAACCATTTTCATTACTTTTCACATAACAAAATCGATCAGCTTTTTCTTACTGTTGCAGTTACATTACATTACAGTCGGCTAACTGAGCCTTAATTTTCTTTTTACATACTGTTACATTTTTCATCTTTTAAATATTCTTAAAATGCAATCAGTATTTTTGACGTGTATTTAAAATTTTTCAAATGCTTTTTTTTTCTTATTACAAATTTTATTTATTTTCTCAACAAGCCTTCATGTTGTATAATCAACCGGGCTCTCAGAATTTGTTGCAAGCACAACAGTTGTTGTTGCATCTAAAAATCGAAAACACTTCACAGACACTTGCGCATAAATTTTCTTAAACTTTTTGACCCGTATTTATTGTACGAGTTTATATACAGAACAAGTACCTTTTAGCATTTTAACCCATTTTTTTTTGCTGCAAACAAATACATAGTTTTCTTTTTTTTAGCACACGAACAATTTCCGTCATTTTCACGATGACACAATGACCCATTTAAAACATTTTGAGATATTTTATTTTTGGCAAGTGTACTAGATTTTTGTTATGTTGGCAAAATAAATAAAACTTGACACGAGAGTACTTTCAGTTCACGTAATGGGAAAAAGAAATAAAAAAAAATTTAATACTCTTGTAAGTAAAGTGCAATTGCAGTAAATGTGTGTGCGTTCTAATATTCATAGAAGGCAGATTTTCTTTAACATATAAAGGATTTTAGAGCCTTTTGGAATCCTGGATAAATATCGACTACTAGGTTCAAGGAACGTTAGCTATATGGCTAGTTCATGCCAACAAGACAATCTTTTTAAACTTTAACTGCACTATTCATAAAAAATAATTACATATTTCTTACAATTATTTTCTGCATATCTACCTTCACTATTGTTTTCACGATTTTAGTCACCTTTTGTTAAAAAAAAAACACTTTTTTATTTATATTTGATATTTTTCACCAAAAATGTCAATTTTATTTTAAAAAAATTACTTCTTTGATAAGGTTTGAACATGTTGTATGCTGTTTGATTTTTTATTTCAAAATATTTTCAAACTTGAATATTACTTGAAAAAATGCTTGCTGCTTCAACTATGTTTCCAGTTAAATTTCAAGTGCTTTAATTTTAATTTTTTGAGTGCTTATTGGGGATTATTTGAAATAATAATTCATAAACATCAAGCATTTCGGTAGCTCATTGCTCAGGTGTGTTTCAAGAACTCCTTCAAACATGTTTTTCCTTTATTAATGAAAAAGATAAAAAAAATTGCTCAAGCCAGGAATAAATGCCACCACGTTTGTCATGCTGCTTATAAAAAAAAAATAATAATGCAAGGCCATAAATTAAAAATTAAGCTCAGAATTTATCTTTCCACATCATTAAAAGAAATGCCAGACAGAAGCACTCAGATTTTATATATATAAAAAAAAAAAAAAAAAAAAAAAAAAAAAAAAAAAAACCAAATGGCCGGTTCAGGACACATGCGCACACACCCCAACCAAACATTTTGCGTGAGGAAAAAGATGATAAATTGTTGAAGCAACAATTGGGAATAACTGATTTGTACAACAAAGAAAAAAAACAACAATATTATTATTCAGGTTGCATGTGCTGCATACAAGCAAAAGTTCTCGCAACAACGAAGCAAACAAGCATATGAGACCGTTATCATGTACAAAATGCTTGCGAAAATATGAAAACTACTTTAGTATGTGACACCACATCTTGTCACATCATAAATAAATTTTAAATGTGCAATTATGCGGCGCGAAATGTGTACGTATGTGCGTAATTAAACAAACTGCAGAAGCAGTCACACAAAGATATATAATTGGTTTTTTCCGTCGAATATTTAAAAAGGCCTCAATAGAACAGTTCAAATTATTAATTGCAGTTGAGTTTTTAAACACAAATGTTAAAATTGTGACGAGAGCAAAATTTTGTTAATACTTTTTGCAAAAAGGTACTTTTAATATAAAAGATACTTGTTACAAAAGGCACTTTTTGTTAAAGGTATTTTTAACCAAAGACATTTTTTTTTTTAAAGTTCTTGTTATATAAAGTACTTATTTTAAAGTACTATTCATAAAAGGATTTTTTTATAAAATATTCTTGCTGTATTAAAAAATTTTGGGGAAATTATTCACTTTTGCGGCTAACTAAGCGCTACGTAAACGGTGTTAAGAATCATTCATAGGTAGCGCATATGTTCCAGAAAGTTGTTGATTGAGATCTTAGGTACATTTTTCTAGTTGATTGTTTCCTTGAATTTTAAACGTTTTGCTACCTATGGACCTGATTAGGGGGAAAAAGCTAAAAAATCTAATAATTTTTTCATTTTTGGTGATTTTTATCTTGAAGATGGGGTTTTTTTGATTTGATATGTTTACAATTTTTTTTCTTTATGACAAGAGCTACAACTTTACCTCAAAGTGTAAATCAAAATTCCGAACAATTTGCAAGATATGAGTCTGAGAAAATGTATAAATGACACCGGGGGCCCAAATCTTTGGGGGCCCATAAAAAAAGTAGATGACTTGGGGCAAAACTGGAAGAAACTGGTCTTTTTTTTGGTCTTTTGTCACGTAGGGGTGTCCGTATCCAGTTTTATTTTTTCGTGTAGCACTGTGTAAGTACTTTTTATAAAAGGTCCTTTTTATAAAAGGTACTTTTTATAAAAGGTACTTTTTATAAAAGTTACTTTTTATAAAAGGTACTTTTTATAAGAGGAACTTTTTATAAAAGGTACTTTTTATAAAAGTTACTTTTTATAAAAGGTACTTTTTATAAAAGTTACTTTTTTTACAAGGTACTTTTTTACAAGGTACTTTTTTTAAAAGGTACTTTTTATAAAAGAGACTTTATCAATAGCAATTTTTATAAATGACACTTTTTATCTAAAATACTTTTTGTAAAAGGTACTTTTTTAAGGGCACTTTTTATGAAACAAAATTTTATAATAGAAACTCTTTATAAAATATACTTTTTATAAAAAACTTTTCATAAATGGTGCTTTTTATAAAAGGTCCTTTTTATGAAAAGTAATTTTTATAAAAGTCGCTTTTTATAAAAGGCACTTTTAAAACAGGCACTTTTTACATCCGGTACTTTTTATAAAAGAAACTTTATTAAAGGTACTTTTTATAAAATATGCTCTTTACAAATAGTCCTTTTATTAAAAGTACTTTTTATAAAAAATACTTTTTATAAAAGGTACTTTTCATAAAAGGTACTTTTTATAAAAGATACTTTTTTAAATTGTACTTTTTATTTAAGGTACTTTTTGTAAAAGGTACTTTTTATAAACGGTACTTTTTATATAACGTACTTCTTTTTAATGGTACTTTTTATTAAATGTACTTTTATAAAATGAGCTTTTTATAACAGGTAATTTTCCAAAAAAAAGAAAAAAAATTGTTACAAAAGGTCCTTCCTACAAAACTTACTTTTTTCAAAAGGAGCTTCTTATAAAATATTTTGTGTAGAAAATGTTATATTTTAAAAAGGTCCTTTTTAATCCCCGAGTAAAAAAAGGGGTGTTATAAGTTTGTAGTGTGTGTCTGTGTATCTGTGTGTCTGTACAAGTACACGTACAGACCAAACGGCTGGACCGATTTTGATTTAGTTTTTTCTGTTTTTAAGGTGACTTGATCGAGAAGGTTCTTAGCTATTTTTTAATAAAATCGGTCCAGCCGCTTAGAGGATATCACATCTTTTCTAGAAATATTCGGGGTTTTTAAAATTTTTAATATTTCTTATTAAATGAAGTAGTCTCTATAAAAAGTACTTTTATATAATTATTTTCTTGTAAAAGTTACCCCCTTTGGAAAGGTGCTTTTTATGAAAGCTGGTCTTTATAAAAAGTTCGTTTCTTAAATACGTTTTTCTACAAAAGGTCTTTTATAAAGGGATTTTTTTTATAAAGGATACTCTATGTAAAATATACTTTTTGTAAAGTGTACTTTTCATGAAAAGTATTTTTTATTATTTAGAGGTGGTACTAAATGTGCTATTGTATTGGTACTTACATAAGTAATTGTAAATGAACTTAACATGTTCCCAATTTTTATAAAGCTTTAATCGTCAAGCCAATATTTTTTTAAATATCTTTTTAAATATCTTATTTATGTCAAAATCAGAGGTAAAAGTAAATTTCTTTAATTTTTTTGTAGTTGTGCGTGGTATTTGTGGCTCGAAACTGTTTGATGAGTTTATTTCGGCGCCAAGTAACATGTTTATTTTTTATTTTTGTTTTACTTAAACATACATTTTTATTTTTATTTTATTCGAAAAATGTCTGCTTGTTTGTGTGTTTTTTTTTTTTTTTTTTTTTGAACACGAAGTTTTATTATTATTAATTAATGGTGGAATTTAATTTTAATAAACAATGACGCCATAAAATGAGTTACTTATTGCCTCTGAGCTTGGCGGAAAGAGGATTATTAAGTTGTAGTTTAAATGAGGCTTAAAATTATTTTAAGTACGAGTATTTTGCATATTTTTTTATATATTTCTTTTGCAATTTGTATAGTGGAGTTCGTTTAAGCACATTTTTGTTGGGGAAGTTTTTAAGAAAAAAAGTTATGGCGATGGTAATCGGTAATTTGTGGGTAATAAAAAAGGTTAATAAGCTTTAATTTAATGGATTGCAAAAATTAAATGGCAATTGTTTTCTATATTAATTCTATAACTATTGAGAGTGTCAATATAGACAGTTTACGATGGCTTGGAAAAAAAGAAATCTAAAGATATATCCATATACATATGTATGTACAGACATCATAAGTTTGCTCCAAGCAACAGAAAACAATATTCCTACAAATTTTTATAATGTCTTATTATATAATCTTTTAAATTGTTCTTATGTGTCAGTATGTGTCTACAATGTTTGTTGGTCATATGTATAACCAACTGCGTTTTTTTGTTCTTTACATTACGAGTATATGTACGAGTAGTTTGTTTCAGATTTTTTTTTTATAAGAAATTTCAAAAGCTGTCAAATCAAGTAGTTCTATTGTATCGCCGCCACAAGGTTATCTTAATATTATTTTCGAGGTCACTCTGTACACTCGAAAGATATAAAAAAAAAACAATTTTTGTTTTGGGCGGGGAGAAAGAAGGTGCTGATGTCTAAGATGCCTAACACTAATTTTGACGGTGGGTTTCTTTGAGTTTATTAAAATATATTTGAAGCACATGACTGACTGGTTGTTTCTGGATGGCCAAAGCAGCATTCGTTGAAATGGCTTAAGAATTAAAAAAAAAACAGTAGACTTTAAGATTTATTGAGGGTTCTATAAATGGATTGCTTACATAGTGCAGCAAAATAAAATTAAAATTTGTCCAAAATAACAAAAGTGACTAATTCTAGGGGAGAGGCGACCAAACAAGAATACACGTGCATTATTGTGACACCAGACTAAATTTTTTATATATTTTCATTAATAAATAGAAGTAACATTCAGGCTAGAGATGGGCGCGTGTCGTGTTTTTTTTCGTGACACGAACACGCACGATTCAACACACAGTGTTCGTGGCAGAAAATCTGATTTCGTGCGTGTTCGTTTCGTATCGTGTTCAGCAACATTGACACGAAAAATACGAAACGATTTTACGTGCAAAATATATATGCATGAATTTCCAGGGAAAAATTTAATGACTATTTTGTATCGTCAAACACGCAAGCACCAGCCATGGTATGCTTCGTATATAGTATCAGCTGTTGACAGTGCCAACTTGGCACCACTGTTTGAAAATTTACGCTTCAAAAAAGTAATTAATTCTTGGTAGCAAAATGAAAAATAAAATTCAAGAAGCTATTCATAGAAATGATGAAAAATATCAATTGGTAACGAACGACCAAGCCAGAAGCGATGTTTGGAGGAAGTTTTCTGGCATTGATTGCAATGGCAAACGTATAAATTACGTATGAAACAATAAAATAAAACAAAAACGACTCTTTTTTAATTTTTTAAATGCACTAATAATCCCAAATTAATATTTTTATTATTAAGTAAAATATTTTTTTTTAATTATAAATACATTGAAATTGATTATTGAGGGGTTTAGCTGGGTCCTATGCGCATTTCACTGATGCTAATGCGCATAGGATCCACCTAATAATTTGGGATTATTCCCAAAAAATTCCCATAAAAAAAACTAATTAAAAACGATTTTTTGTTATTGTATTTGTGCGGTTTCGTGTTGGGAAAATTTTTGGCGTGCGTGTTTCGTACGTACTGAATATCATGGTATTCGTGTTCGTGCGTGTCGTGTAGGAAAAATTCGACACGCGCCCATCTCTAATTCAGGCAATAAAGGCCTACTACTATTACTAGGTGTTACCTTCATTTAGCAAAGCGATAGTGATAGAGAAGACAGTTGGTGAAGGAAGAGATAGAGAAAAGCTTCATTCTCTTACAACTCTGCTTTTTTGCACGTTTTTTTTAAATAATGCAGCGTTGCAGCGCCTCTGGTGTCAATGAGGCGTATTAAATATTCAAAGCTGTGCGAAGAAACCATTTTATTATTAGTTCCCAGCAAAAAATTTCAAAAAAGGTAATAGAGTTTGGAATTAAGCATTTTTGGTGGCAGCAGTTCCCTACTGGATTACCAACTTAATGATTTTAACAAGGCGTGAGACTAAAATAATCGATTCTTGAGAAGTACTTACATTTTTTTTTATTTGTCAACATTTCACGTAATCTATTTCGTCTAAAAAAATCATTTTCTTCATTTAGCAACTTGCTCATTTCATTTTTTGCCGCTAAAGCCGGTGTAGTGACAAGTGCCTTATGCCTGCATCACTAGATTTTTTTCCACAACAACTGATACAAAGGACACTGATACACATCATGACGACTGTCGGACACCGGGCTCGAACCCAGGACCTTTGGTTTTGTAGTCAACGTGCTAACTACTTCTGCCAACGCCATCACATTGATGAATCTAGTATTATGTGTGGTGTTGGGTCTGGGAAGTTTTCTCCAGTGATCTGGACGTACAGCCTTGTATCGTCAGCATTTTAATCGACAGTCAGGTGTCACTAGCTTATTGCGCTAAGAACTCTTGATACCTCCTCACTTTTAGTTAATCAATGTAAGTAGGTGCTATTCAGACTTTGTCGTCAGACCGCCATCACTCTTATCTGGGTTACTGCACATAGCAAGTTCGTTAGCAATGGGGTGGCGGACTAACGATTGAAAGATGGCACACTCAGAAAAATTTCATATTAAAATCCAGCGATACCAACTTGGTGCATTTGGCATTATTTTTAGTGCTTTTTGAAGACTCAAAACGCCAAATTTTAATTGTTAGTACCAAACTAAGAAAAAGCACTAAGTAGTGCTTTTAAGAAATATTTGTATTTCTTAAAATTACTTTAATAAAAATTTGGTATATTTAGTGTAAAGCATACATTTTTCGTCTCATTTATTTCATTAAAGATGTTGATAATATTTCCGGATAGAGAATAGCTTATAAACCATTAATAAACTTTACTCATTTTTCACGTAAGTGCTTTTTACGCTTTTAAAATCTCAAAATTACGCTCTTTAGTGCCTTTTTAAAATTCGGATGTGCTTTTAGAGCCAAAAAAGTTGGCATCACTGTTAAAATCTACGAAAATGATTCTGCATCATATGTGTTTCATGTTAATTCAACATGATTTGCAGCTATCTTTAATCCCTTTGAAATAACTTTATTTTAAAAGGGGTTCTAACCTGCTAATCTCCGACTACAGGACTAGTACACTACCTACCCCAGCGGTTAATGCGAAGTTTGTCAGCTATTTGCATAACACGAACATCAAAATAAACAACAACAACACAAAAACAACTGTGCGTTATAGCTATTAGCAAACCAAATAAACACCAACACACTTAAACAACATATTATATCTAATAAATTTAATATGATTAGCAATCAAAATTTTTGTATGGTGATTTTATCCGCGGTTGTAAAATACCCTCACCAGAACCTTACAACGTTCTGGAATCATCTAATGGTGTATAGTGGTGCCATTTGTCCCTATTCCCTTTTGTTGGCCGGAACAAAAACTATCCAAATTCTTATCAGGATCATAAGCTTTATTCATCACATCAGAATGTTGCTTAAGTAGGGGTAGTTGTCTTGCCAAAGATAAAAGCAGCCATTGGATAATTAAACAGTTACTACCTGCACCTCTTCCCGTCATGTTGATGACTTTTTGCCTCATAGCAGCTTATAGTTCAAGGACAGGTTCTTATAGCTCCTGTCATACAGAGATATCATAGGTCGAGAGGACGAAGCCGTCCAAAGCCTAAACATTTTCTGTGCGACAAAATCTGTTAGCTAACTGTCGGCTAAAATAATGGCGGCATTCTGAGTTTGGTGCAAACGGTCTTGTGTAAGTGTAAATGCAAAATGTCGTAGCTTTTGTCTAAAATCCAACAACAAAATACACACACAATCTAAGGAAAAGCTATGATATTTTGTGTTTTCACTCACGCAAGACCTTTTGCATCTAACACTTAATACCATTAATGATATTGTTTTTCAACATTAAAACATGATAGCAAAAAAAAAAATAAATAAAAAATGCAAAATTGGGTTGGCGGCTAGCCAATCATAGCCACACTCTTCGTCGTCTGATAAGTACCCAGTAAAAAAAAATGGAAGTCATTCTGAAGGAACCACATTTTCATTGCTTCCAAAAAATCGATATTTTTAATATGCCGATAGTTAGCAGAAAACCAAGTAAAAGTTTATTTTAATCACACAAAACCTTGTAGTTTTTCCATAGTTTTAGTAAATACTCACCAAAGTGTTCAAAAAATCGATTTTTTGAAAGAAATTTATGAACTAATTTTGGCCTAAAATTTAGAAGTTATTTGCTTAAATTTACATGAAAACACTGTTTCGCGTTTAAATTCGTATAAAAAGAAACGAATTGTTAAAATATGTAACTTTTTAAAGTTTTTCCTAGATGAAAATATTACCATAGAACACAAAAAAGGAAATTTTTCTTAAAATCGCTTCTAATTCGGTGACTAGGCATCGAAACAGAGAACTTCTTGCAATGACAACCCTATGTAAAAATCATTAGATCGGATCGAAATTTGAACTACTTCCAGACTGCAAACTCTACATTTTCATGACTTCTTTGGAGTGTCTTTTGTTACTGGGGTAATTACGAAGATTGTCGGCGGCGGCTCAGAGCGGATCGGCTTCACCCTCTAGCTCTGTTAGACTGTTAAAATGTTCTACAAAAGTGTTTTTTGCAGCATTTTCTATGAAACTACTGCATAAACATTATTTTAAAAATTAAAGTTTACATAAGTACAAAATTAAACCTTAACCCTTCATCACTTCTTGTTACAGATATGTATATTACAAACCATTAAGGGTCATTCACAGTCTTTAGTTAACTAATGGAGGTGGTTCAATCAATGAAATTGATAAGAAAAATCGCTAGTTAAACTACAGGCGTGTTAGTTAACTACAGGCTGTGAATTTGGACCGAAATCTCTATAAAAATTATTAATTAAATGTAATTATTAAATTTATTTCAACTCAATAACTTTGTTACAATAGCTAGTTTCAGACTGTATAATTTATTCTTAATAAAAAGATGTATCTGCTACCGCAGAACAGATTTATGTACGTACGTTAAAAGATAACAGAGGCTTTAACGGCAAGTTTTATACGAAGATTTTGCAGTTAAAGTTCACGTTAACTCTTGACCATACATTGTGAAAAGAGACGTTAAAGTATCTCTAACGGTTTTGTTAAATCAATGTTGCCATAATGCAATTTTTTAGAAAAGTTTTACTTCATTAAATTTTGTAAATGTCCCAGTTAACTATTGTTTTTAGTTCTAAAATATTTTTTTAATTTAAAACTCTTTTGGCCAAAATATTTGACGTTCATCACATTTCCCTCATTTTCGCCACAAAAAATAAAATTTCAAAAAAATACTGGAAGAATTTTTGATGTGTAAACATCTATACGCTAGGGGGTAAAAATCTTTTGACTTTGATTTCTTTGCTGAGATTTCTTTGCTTTTTGCTTTTGCTTTGCATTGTCAAATCGGTGTGAGCTATGTATGAGTGTATTAGTGTTTGAAAGAAGCAATACCAAGCAGAGAAACAAGTCGACCGGCTCGAAGCCGACGGTGCGCCGCCGCCGGTTATTTTTCTGTATATTTCCGTACACCACAATATGGACACAATATGTAGACATTTGGCCACTACAACAACAAATACATGAGAGTTAAAAACTAAAGGGTGTCCCAAAACGAGCAACGAAAAATGTTAAAATCCCATGTAATATACATACAATTGTATGTACATATATACACTTGAAATTTGAAAAGTTACTGTATTTTTATACAGACTACAACAATAAAAAATTTAAATCAATGGGTGTTCCATCAGTTAATGCAATTTTGACTTTGTAATTTTGACAACTTGCTGTATCTTGGAAACCGTAAGAGTAAAACTCTTGAAATTTTCAAAAACGGTAAAACTAAAAAATCCAAAAAATATAAAATCGCCAAATATAAAAAAATCGCCAAAAAGAAAAAAGCACCAAATTAAAAAAAATCTCTATGACTAAAATAAATCGCGAAAAACCGCAAAAATCGCCAAAATTAAAAAAATCCTTAAACAAAAAAATCGCCAATATGAAAAAATCGCCTAATTAAAAAACCCCAAAAACAGAAAAAAATCGCCAAAATTAAAAAACCCAAAAAAACAGAAAAAAATCGCCAAAATGAAAAAATCGCCAAAATTAAAAAAAATTGCGAAAATTAAAAAAAACCCAAAAAGAGAAAAAATCGCCAAAACGAGAAAAAAGCGATAAAACTGAAAAAAATCGTTTAAACTGAAAAAACTTAAAAAATTAAGAAAGCTAAATAAAAAAAATGATCAAAACCGAGTAAAGTGCGCGAGTCAAAGTCGCACTTTACTGAATTTATTTTAATTGCAATGCGTACACAACAACAAGAACAGCAACAACTAAACGATGAGCAACAGGAATTAAAAATTAAAAAGTAAAAGTAAAGGCATTTACCATAGATGAGCAATGCAGTACCACTAAAGTTTCAGTAAAAACAATAAAAAGTCTTTAACAAGTAAATTGTTACTGATTACTAAAATTTTTTTCTACAATTTTTATAAATTGCCTAAATGATTTATTATATGATGAGGTAGATGCATTGAATTTTCAGTAATCAGTAATGCTTGTATTCATAATGAAATTCTACCAAGCGGCTAAATGTTTTTCATACAAAAGTTTCAAAATTTGAATGAAAAAACTTTGCCGCTTGCTACAATTTTATTATGATTACGGCCCTACGATTTTACTAGTAATGCAAATTAAATTTCATTAGCAGTAAAAATTTACTGAATTTTTTTAGTAATCAGTAAATTTACTGCTTACTGCAATTTTGAATGCAGTACATATAGTTACATATACTGCAGTGTGCCCATTTACTAACCAAATAAGTTTAATAAAACAAACAAAAACCAACAAATTCATATGTATTTACAATATTGAAAGTTTTGATACTTTTAATTAATTAATATTAAAAATTGGTTTTGCTTTTTTGCTTTTTTTTTGCATTGCTTTTTTTTACTTACGCTATCTAGCTCTTAAAATATTTTAAATAAAATTAGTTTCACAATGTTGAGTTATAAGTCCTCGTCCAGACTTGCAATTTTTGTTGCTGCAATTTCTTAAAATTCCTCTCTCAAATTGCAAAAGTGTCCACATTATGAAATTCTAATATAGCAATTATGCATTAAAAAATTATTACACCACAAATTTCCTTGAAAAATTAACAATTCTATTTGCTTTTTGTTATATTTTTTGTTTGTTTTTCATACAACTGAAGAAATAAAATTATAAAAAACGTCAAATACAACTAACAACTTGAAATTAACAATTACGAATTTTAATTCAAAAGAGAATTGCCGAGCACATTAAACTGTGTACCCCTCCACAATCTTCTCACCTCTCTCACCAATGAACTCCAGAATTGCTGCAACAAAAATTGCAAGTCTGGACAGCAACTAAAGGATTAAAAGCATTTAAAGTTTTTTTTTTTTTTTTTGTTACTTATATCTGGTGTTTCAGTTATATTTCGAAATTTGCTTTCTTTAGAGACTTTTAAATAGCAGCATTTTGTAATAAATCTTTTTGTAGAATATATTAAACCGTGTTATAATCCCGATTAAAGGTAGATTTTCGCATCTTTTTTAAAAGAGACAAAAAAGACACGAAGAACAGCTTGAGGGTTAAAATGTAGCACCAGCAAAAGTTGCTGGTACATAAAAGTATAAGAATTCTTTCATGCGCCGTTACTTTGGCTTCTCTAGAGACATCATCCAGAGCCTTTGGCAGGACTACTAAGCTAGTGAATCAATAGATAATCCTGTGATGAGACTTCGATTTACTATAGCAAATTAGTTGTGGTTCTTGATATATTTCTTACAAAAATTTTATTGCATTATTGCTGTAAATTTCAATAAATTAATAGCCAAATGTCTAATGCTAATTTCATGCGATGACATAATAACTTTATTGGCTTTTAATTTGAGCACAGAAATAAAAAATGGTTTTGGGAAAGGAAATTGTCTACTAATAGATAATAAACTACGTACATATATTGTGGCATAGTTATTTTTTTGTTATTACTTTAATAAAAAGCCATAAAAAGTATTTTTTTTAATACAAATTTTATGCGTTTTGTTGTTAATTTTTTTAAAATATTTTTTTTTATCCGCTGCACGTGATCTACGTGCTTTATATGTATAACTGAAAACTTTCAACATTTTATTTCTTTCCTTATTTGATTAAGAGCACAATTATTTTATGACTATTTGTGCTGGAGATAATAAAAAAGAAATTAAAATTCATAATGCGTATGTTTGTGGTTTAAAATTTTGGCTTTTGTTTTTTCTTCTTGCTTTATAGAAATTAAATTAAAGTTAATTTTTTTTTAAAGATTAGTGCTTTTGCTGCTTAAAAGTAAGACTTTAAGGGCCATTTTCACAACTTGCGTTTAGTTAAGGGTTTGCATTATTATAACTTGAATTGTTTTTAATTGTTATTGTTATCAATAATAATAATATTTAAAGAATAAAAAAATAATAAATGAAGGTTTTATAATGTAAAGCCATTTATAGGACAGATAAATTCCGCCTTTAGCTAAAGGCAAGTTGTGAAAATGGCCCTAATAAGATTATAGATTTTTTTTAATAAACAAATATATAAATCTTGCCTAGATGATATAAAAATATTAGAGACTATAATACTAAATTTATTGCCATAACAGCTCATTTCATATTTGAAAATTTCTGTACAAAACTGCACCAAAAATGGATGATGTACGAAAAATAGACGACGTAAATAGTTAATTTAATTTTTTGCGAACGAAAAATAGACGACGCACTGTGGGGTGAAAGCCTTCACAAATGGCGATTAATTCAAAAGATGAACTTTAACTTTCACAACCGTATTTGGTACCATAAGAAAGTAGATACAATTTTAGATCACTAAATGCAAAAATAAAAGTTCTTGGTAGTTTACTTTATTTGCAGTGTGTATTCAAAGTTCAATAATTTTAGTTATTTTTGTGCGCATTGATTAAAAGAGAAAATTTTGATATTTTAAGTGATTATAATTATGGTTAAGACTTCTATAAGTAAAAGTTTTATAATGAAACCGTCAACTTCAGGTATATGAGCATTTAAAAAACTCTCCCTTATTCCAGTTGTCGGCATCGACGTCACTTTAACACAATACCAAAAAATTGGGGCTTGTTTACTCGCTCTCGAGAATAATTTTGCACAACTGACAATCTATTTCCGTTCCTTAAGGTCTTGAAAATAAGATAAGCCTGCCAACAGGAGTCAGTTATTTTCGACAACGGGTACACAAGCCCCAATTTTTTGGTATTGTGTTTAAGCGACGTCGACGCCGACAACTGGAATAAGGGTGATTATTTTTTGCTCAGATAAATGTTTTCGAAATATTAAAAAAAAAAAATATTAAATTGCTATAAAAATGTGAAATTTTTGATATATACATTGAGTTTCAACAACTTTGCGGATGAGTGCAGGGAAAAATGCTTTTATGCTCTTAAAATATAAGATTTTAGCTAATAAATCCCAGAATACCTCTGCGCATTTGTGCGATTTTTGAGTTTTGAAGGTTTTTGTGAGAGAATTCCAGTTGCTAAAAAATCAATGTGAAAAATACATATTAAATATTTATTTTTTTTATTTAAACAAAAAAAAAATATTTTTTTAAAAAGCACATAAAGTATGCTCTAATTTACTAATTTATCTCCAAAATACAAAGAAGTCCATAAAAGGTTCAAAAATTTTTTTTAAATGCTGATTTTTTGTGATTTTATTAATATTCATCAATAAAAAATAACAACACTTTAAAATTACGACTTCTATGAATTAATCGCCACTTTCTCTACCATTCATCCCACTGTGCGACTTATGTAGTCCATTTAATTTTTTTGCGTACGAAATGAACAATTTATGGTCTATTAAATTTTTTCATAAAAAAAAAATTAAAAAATTAAAATTAAATTTTGTATGTGTAGTCCATTTAATTTTTTGCATGAAAAATAGACGAAGTATAGTCTTTTTAATTTTTTGCATACGAAATGGACAATTTATGGTCCATTTAATTTTTTCATTAAAAATTTTTTTTCACCAAAAATGGATGATGTCTAGTCCATTAAATTTTTTGTACGAAAAATAGACGTTGTATACAGTCCATTAAATTTGTTTTCGTATGAAATGGACAATTTTTGAAATTGAGTGGTAAATAAATTTTGGTTTTTGGCAACAAAAGACCCACTGTGCGTTATTACTGTTTGCTTGATACAAATTCAACGCTTGCTGGCCGCTCTTGTTTAAATTTATCTGTAACTCCTGCATTTCTTTTTCTTCATTATCAGCTGTTTCGCATATATTTTTAATGAAATGGAATATGAGAAATGGTTTTATACTAAACTTGAGTGTGATTAAGAAATTATGTTTTTTTTTGTGTTTTTGTTTTGATTAAAGACGTTAAATGTAATATTTTGCTTCCATTTTATTTATAGCTTGTTGAAAAAAAAAAAATGTTTAATGGTCAGAACACACAAAAGCGGCATTATTTTTATTGATAACAAATACTTTGAGCGATCACAGCTAAGTAATCATAAAAATTAATGAAAAATGTCAAGGTTACTATTTTGTATGTTGTAGATACACATTTTACCATGTAGATATAATAATGTACATATGTGCTTATCAGGGTGACCGATGACATTTTTCAAAAAGTGGCACCAAATAGGGGATTTATCAAAAAAAAGGGGCAACTTTAAAAAATAAACGAGAAAACTACACTAAAATTCTTATTTTTAATGTATTATTATATAATTCACTTTAAAAAAAAGGGGGACAAAAAGTGGCAAGGCAGTCGAAAAAGTGGCAATTTGCCACTTTAGTCGATCAAACGGTCACTCTGGTGCTTATTATTAAATTTGTTTACTCTAGATATATTGATTTGTTTTTTTCATACCTTTTTTTTTTGTTCTTTTTCATTACAGGTATGTAATTAAATGATCAAATATAATTGTACTGGCCGGCTTTGAAGTAAGATGATAATTATGTATTTTTGTTATTTGAAAAAAAAGGTATTAAATTATTTCCTTCAATTTTGTTTAGCCATGTAAGAAGAGAGGTGTAATGTAACACTGTCTGATTGCACTGGCTTTATTTTTATATTATTTTTTCTAAATTAAATCCATAAAAATATGTGCATGCAGTGCAAAACAAATATTTAATTGACACACAAAATATTGTAGTAAATCACATCGCCTCCACAAATATTTCTTTCTTTTTTGTATATTTGAACAGATATGTAAATATGTATGTATGTAATTGTTATCAATTGAATAAATAAAAGAAAACATTCATTGAAACAATTCAAATGTAAATAAAGCAAAAACACCTTCACCTACATTTTTTTTGCCTGCCTCATTACTGTTGCAGCGCTTAGACGTCGTATTAAAATGAATGGCCAAAGAAACGAACAAATAAACCATAAAATATAAAATTTAAAAGCAAAAAGGAAAAAAAAATGTAAGGAAACATTACATTTATTTAAATATTTATTTAGAGCCAATGATGCAGCAACAAGCCAATCAAGCAACAACAAAATGCAGCTCAGCAACACAGAGCCGGCAAATACTCAGTTACAACATCGATCTCAGCTCAAAATGCCGGCAATAAAATTTACTTTTTTTTATTTAAGCATGCATTTAATAACAAATAATCATATACATACATATAATAAAATTAATATGCTTAAATATTTTTTTAATGCACTATTGACTGAATGAATTTCGAAAGACAGGCAACCAACAACAAATTGTCATAACTACACGGTGCGGTGCGACTCAAGAAAAAAAAATCAGTAAAGTGCGACTTAAGACTCAGTTAGCCGACTGTAAAATAAAGTAACTGCAACTGTTATGTGAAAAGTATTGAAAATGGTTATAGAGATGTAATGTAACGTAACCTACTTTTCATATAAAAATATCGATCAGCTGTTTTCTACGTTACAGTTATATTACATTACAGTCGGTTAACTGAGCCTTAAGACTCGCGCACGAAGGATTCCGTACGGACACTAGATATGTAATACTATATGAAATTTAGCCTATGTAATATATAGTTTTGGAATTTTTTTGATTTTTAGGATTTTTTCGGTTTTGGGAGTTTTTTTTTAGTTTGTGCGTTTTTTTTTTTTGCTTATTTCGGTTTTGACTATTTTTTTCTCATTTTGGCAATTTTTTTCGGTTTTTTTTTTCATTTTGACGCTTTTTCTCTTTTTGGCGATTTTTTCGGTTTTTGGCATTTTTGTTAATTTTGGCGATTTTGTTCATTTTGTCGATTTCTTCGGTTTTTGGCTTTTCTTAGTTTTATAATTTTTTAATCTGGCGATTTTTTTTTTCGTTTCGGCGATTTTTTTCGGTATTGGCGATTTTTTTCGGTTTTTGGCGATTTTATAATTTTGCGATTTTGTAGTTTTACCGTTTCTGAAAATTTCAATAGTTTGCCTTTTACGGTATCCAAGATACAACAAGTTTTAAAAATTACATTAACTGATAAAACACCCTTTAATTTAAATTTGTAAATTTTAGTGTTAATTGTTGAAGTCTGTATAAAATTACACTAACTTTGCAAATTTCAAGCGTCTGTATATAATTGTATTTATATTACATGGGATTCTAAAATTTTTCGTTGCTCATTTTGGAACACTCTATAATTTTTAACTCTCATGTATTTGTTGTTGTAGCGGCCAAAGTTCTACATACTCTGTCCAAATTTCAGCGTAGCGAAAACAATAGGGTTCCTTTTCACCTTTGAAACCCTAAAAAAGCCGCTGCAATTACAAGGCAATGATATTTAGTACATATGTACTATACTCCATTCATTTACAAAGCCTTAGAGATTAGTAAGAGATTGTCAATAAGAGCCAAATGTTGCCGATCGATATTAGACAAGTGGCAGTATTTACTGTCGTCTTGATATGACAACGACGACGTCATTCACAATAAGGCGGATAATTTTTTCTCAAAGCAGATTTTTAGACCCAAAATTAAATACATTCCACACCTAAATGACGTTTTGAACTGCGGGAAAAGTGGAAAATGTTTAGGAATATGTTTTCCGCATCTAAGTTTTGCCTATAATATTAAATATTTTTTTTTTTAGTGCAAGAAAGTAATTTGTACCTAATTTTATCATTACAGTTTTCAAAGAAAATTTAGGAAAATATAAAATAGCATATTTTAAGCCATACTTATAATAAATACAAACCGATTTAGTATGAAAATAAAGCTTCGGTACTAAAGTGCAAAATATCTCAGATCGTGTTTAATGCAAGTCAGTTCTACATTTAGTACATATTCTTGGTACAAAACAAACATATCCTAAGCTGTATGAAGTACAAAAGTAAATTTACGTATTGAATTTCATAAATAGTGCAAAATATTTAAGAGTATAAAATAATAATTTTAGTACAAAAATTTTTATATTGTAAAAATATTTCAAGCTGCAATATTGGAATGAAATATAAGGCATTGTTGTAAATTGAAACTTTTTCAAAGCGGTTTCAAAATACAAATTCTCATTTAGTGCAAAATTATTTTCTCATATATAACTGTAGTTAGAGTGTCTAATGTATAATGATTTTTTTAGTATATATATTCCCCATCTTAATTCTGCATTTTGTAATTGATTAATGTTTTAGTACTAAATTAAAATTTTAGTACGAAATTAAAATTTTAGTACATAATTAAAATTTTAGTACACAAATTTCAGTACTAAATTAAAATTTTTAGTACAAAAATTTTAGTAGTAAAGTAAATTCTTTTGTAATAACGCGGACTTTTGGCACAAACAGAAAGTAAGAAAATCTCGCTCTAAATCAAAATAAAAGAGCAAAAATAAATAATCATTTTAGTACATAAAATATTTTCTTGAATTTTTTTTTTTTTTTTATTACAATATTGCTTGAAAATTTAATGAAAGGCTATTAATTGTGTATTTTTTCAAAGTAGACTGCAGTGAAAGTGTAAAATTTTAGAGTTTTATTATTCTTAAGGGGTTGTATAAAATCGAAATTTAATTTTAACAGATTTGTACTAAATTCTACATGTTAAATTAACATTTGAAAAAGCTTTCTAAATTTATTTGTATATATATTATTTATATTAAAAGGTAAACTTCTTATATAAATTTCCGCATTTTAGTACCAAAAATATTTACTTTTATAAACTTGTTAAATTGTTGTACTAAATTATTATTTTTTGTACTAAATTGTAATTTTAGTACAGTCTGCTGTGCATTGATTGAATTTTTAAATGACAATTTTGAAAAAATAAATAGCAAAACATTTTCCAAATTTATATTGCTCCTAAAGCAAACTTTTGTTAGCAAACAAAAGCGATTTAGTACCGAAACTAAATTTAGTTTTATCTAAACTGCATTAAAATTAAAAATGTTTTATGCATTTAAGATATTTATTTGTTGTCTATTGTTATTTTTGTTGTGTACAAAATTTTAAATTGTGATAGTTTGTACTAAACTGCAATTGCACTTTAAAGCTGGGGTCACACCATTGGCACAGAGTCATAAGTAATAAGCCAAAATGACATTATTACTTAATTAATTATTGAATAAGTCTATATGGCTTTATTACTAATACAGTGTGGTGCAGTTATGTAATTATATTTCAATTAGTTGAGAAATAAGGCAAATTTACTTTGTTAATTATGAATTTATTTCAGTGAGCCGACGAAAATTGGTACATTTTGCCAATCGTGTGACCCCAACGTAACACTCTTTAACACCCAATGCTAAAATTGCTGTGGTAAAACAAATTGTAAAGAAATGTTGAGAACTTAAAAAAAAGTGATTTAGTACCAAAATTAAGTATTGCACTAAACTGCAATAAATATGCGAATTGTCAAAAAAATAATTTTAGTTTTACTCTCAGTACTAAATTTAAAAATTTTTAGTACTAAATTATTATTTTTTGATATGTAAAATTACAGCTACAATTAAAAAAAATTTTGGTAATTTACAAAATTGTAATTTAAGTACTAAAATTCATTGTGTACTAAATTGTAAAATTACAACTACAATGCACAGACATTTGGTAACAAATGTGTGTTCTAGCATTTTTTTTAAGTTATTAGTAGTAGCAGCTTTTTACAACAAATATAGTTTTATTTGTTTTATTTTTTATAACCAAACTTTTTGAATAAACTTAATTTAGGGCTTGTGGAATTTGTAATTGTTTTGTTGGAAAGAACTTAAAGCTGGGAACAAAAGCGACTTGAAATAAGATGATGAAAATTTTTGTTTGTTTGTTTGTTTTTTTTTTTGACAAGGTAAAGGCCAATTTAAATATTTGTTCAAGGTCAGGCACGGGAAATGACTGGCAATAAAATAAATAATTGAGTGAATAGATAGTATTTAAGAAGCTAGCAGCTGTGACAGAGATGAACAGATAAACTGGGAAGAGTCACAGTAGTTTGAAATCAAAATAAGATGAAAAAAGAACACATTTTAGTTGTGGTCTACTGTAAAACAGACAACAATGAGGAAATAAATATAATAACAACAGCAATAGTTTATTGATTGCATATCCCAGCAAACATTTTCATTGTAAATATTTACAAACATATCACTTACATGTTTAGAGTGAATGTCTCAAAAACAAAATTTTTCTGTATTGTAAAGTTCTTTAAATTTTTTTTTTTGACTATCCCTTTAACACTATCGACTGCTGTTTTTTTCAGCTCATTGACGAATTTTTTCTGAGTTATGCAGCTTCTCGTTAAAAAAAGTGCTTTGAACATTAAAAGTTGTTGTGGATATTGTTAGTTATTTTTCCCCCCGCAAATAGAAAATTTTTCAATTTAAAACAATTTACTGGGAAACAGAACACATACTCACTCACTCACACACATAGAAAAATGACATGAAAAATTTTCAATGTAAATGGACTAGTGAGCAAATTGTTTGTTTAAAAGCTTCAAGTTACAACCCATTACAATGAAACTAAAAATACTTGAACATTTTCAAATAAATTATGTTTTATTAAAAATGCCCCCAACACAGATGTTATTTCTTTTTCTTTTTATTTAATTTTTATTAAAAACAATTTAAACAAATAATGAAAATGTATGTCAGTAATTTGTAATGCAAACATAAAATGCATGTGAAGGCATGAATTTTTCAATACATTCGTTATTAAGTAGGACCGACTGTCATTATGGTTGTCGTGATATGTCATCAATATTTAAACTTTTTTTTATGTGTTACATCTATTTATTGACAAATAATGTTCGTTATGTCTGACAACAGTGACAGTGATAAGAAGGATGACTTTATTTGCTGTTTGGAATCGTAGTAATGATGAAGATAGTTTTTTCTTTTGTCAAAAAAGTAAATTCAATTTACAACTATGGTTTTATGCGACATAACTCTCATTTACTTCAATGAAGTCGTAGGTCAAAATAAAAATGCTTTTGTGGAGTTAATAATGCTGAATATTTCGGCACATTAGATTTTGTTTTGTATAAAAAAAATTCATGCAAATGGTAGGGAGAAAAAAAATTTAATGCAGGCAAATCACGGTATAACGAACGATATAATGTCAGGCCCATTCGTTATGCCGAAAAATTCGTTAAATCGCAAAGATTTTTTTCAAGCGTTATTTTAATTATTTTTATTGAAAACATGATATAATACAATAAAAAGAATGAGGATTATTTATTTTAAAACAAGCTACCAAATACAAACTAACGGAATCACATTTTTTTTGCATTTACCTTGCTGCTGTAGATTTTGCTTAATATTTTTTGCCGGTCGTTATACAAAGCACAAATTTATCAAAATATTCGCTGTACGAAGTAGAACAAAATCTTAGAAATATGTTCCTAGCAAGTCTTTGTTTTTTATTTTGCGATTTTTTCGTCATAATTCGTTATATCCATTATAAAATTAGGCTAGTATTCGCTATATAAGGTTGCTAATGTAAAAAATTTGGACGTTTGTTATATCGGATTTTCGTTAAAGCGAGATTCGTTATACCGAGATTTACCTGTATTCGGAAAAACTAGGTTTTTTGAGCTATGTCGTTGTTGCAGCAGATGAATATAAATATTTTTAAAGAAGTTTTTATGAATAAATTATAATCAGAAACGACTTCTTAAAACAATAGCATATTTTTATAAATTCTTTTAATAAATTTTTCATAATTGCACAAAAATAGCGAATATGCACAAAATTTTTATAAGTTTGTTAATTTGCATAAAATGTATAACAAATAGCAAACTTTTTTTTAACATAAATATGTAGAGAATTTCTTTAAATTCTTTAGTAAATACAGAAAAGTTTTTTGTAAATAGCAAATTTAAATTTTTTTTCTTTTTTTTTTTTTGAAATACATAAACAATCTGAATGTAATAAATTAAATTATTGATAAAAAATTTTTAGGAAAAAGTAATATTAAAAAAATAGCAAATATGCTTAAATTTCTAAAATTTTCAACAAATACTAAATTTTCATAAGCATTTGAATAAATATTGAATTTCAATAAAATATTTCATAAGTAGTAATTTTTTTTAATATTTAATAAGTAGCAAAAATTCATGCTCATTTCAAAAATAGTAAACTTTCATAAATGCTTTAAGATTTTTTTGCATAATTTTACAAAAATAGCGAATGGTCATAAATTATTAATTAATTAGTTGATTTTCATAATATTTATAACAAATAGCAAATTTTTTTTATATACACATGAATAAATAGCAAAGTTTCCTAATTTCTTTAATAAATACCAAACTATTTAAAAAAAATAAATGAAAAACTAATATGATAGAAATAGCAGATAATGCTAATATTTGTAAATTTTCATAAAAAGTTTTAATAAATACAAAATTTTCCAAAAGATTAAAACAACTTCTGAATTTATATACAATAGTTCATAAATAGCAAATTTTGATAAAAACATCATATTTAGATAAAATTTTTTACAAATAGCAAATTTTTATAAAATTTTTATAGGCAGCAAATATTTATAGTCACTCCAACCAATAGTAAATTTTCATGAAAATATTAAATTTAGATAAAAATTAAAAAAATAGCAAATTTTCTTAAAATTTTTGTAAATGACAAATATTTAAAGTTACTCCAACAAATAGAAACATTTATATAAAATGGTGTGTCAAATATTTATAGTCATTCCAACAAATAGCAATTTATCATAAAAATATTAAATTTAGATAAAAAATTTTATAAATACCAAATTTTCATTAAATTTTTGTAAATAGCAAATATTATACTCCCTCATAACAATAGCAAATTTTCATAAAAATATTAAATTTACATAAAAATTTGTATAAATAGCAAAATTTCCTTAAAAATTTTGTGAATAGCAAATATATACATATATAGATCCTCATTTAAATAGCAATTTTTCATAACTATATTAAATGCAGATAAAAAATTTTATAAATAGCAAATTTTGATAAAATTTTTAAAAGTAGCAAATATTTATAGTCTCTAAAACAAATAACAAACTTTCATAAAAATATTATGTTTGGATAAATAGCAAATTTTCATAAAATATTTGTAAATAGCAAATATTTATAGTCCTTCATTTAAATAGGAGATTTTCATAGAAATATTAAATTTACATAAAAATTTGTATAAATAGCAAATTATCATAAAATATTTACAAGTAGCAAATATTTCTAGTCACTCCAACAAATAGCAAATTTTTATAAATTCCTTAAAAACATCATCATTATAATTTAAATAAAATAATGAGTATCCATAAAAATTTTTAAGTTTGTTAATTTTTTATAAAATTCAAAAAATGTGTATAGATTGTGCAGTTTTTGTTTTTATTGTTTAACTTGCTAGTTTCGAATTTAATAAAAATATTTTTGCTATTTACTTACATATGTGTTCCCCAAAAAGTCGCTATACACATATGTAAGTAAATAGCAAAAATCTTTTTATTAAATTCGAAACTAGCAAGTTAAACAATAAAAACAAAAACTGCACAATCTATACACATTTTTTGATAAAGAACAAACTTCACTCAATATACCAATAAATTACTTGAGGGCCTGTTCCACGATGTCGACAACGTTCGACTTGTCGCACACTTACATTTCAAACAAAAAAAAAAAAAAAAAAAAAATTATTTGGAAACATTTTTTTTCCAAATAATTAAAAAACTTTCCCAATAAGCCATCAAAAAATTAAAATTCAAGCACTTGAAATTGAACTGGAAACAAAGTTGAATTCAAGCGTTTTTTCAAGTAATTTTCAAGTTTGAAAATATTTTTTAAATAAAAATCAAACAACATAATATGTGTTCAAACCTTATCAAATACATAATTTATTTATTATTAAAACTGAAATTGTGATGAAAATATCAAAAATAAATAAATAAAAAAGTGAATTTGGAAAACAAAGGTGATTAAGATCGTGAATTATTAGAAAAACAAAGGAATTGCATTTTGCTTTCTATTTTAAAAGCCTTGTTTTTGCAGCTTGAAATACACTTGAATTCAATTGTAGTACAAGGTTGAATTACAGTATAATTCAAGGCTTGAATTGAACTGTAATACAATTGAAATGTTCGAATTGAATTCAAGTTCCCATTTCCCTGTAGAATGCTATTGAAATAAAGTGTAAATCAAGCATAATTCAACCCTTGACAATTGAATATGTGGCTTGAATAACAATTGTTTTACACTTGATTTCAAGTAAAATTGCTTATTGGGTTACCTTAATTTTTAATTTGTTTTTTCCAAATATTAAAAAATTTTCTATTTTTGTTACATATGTTACATATTTTATTTATCCATAATATTGACATTTACAATTTTAATTATTTTATTATTAATTTTACATTATTTAATTAAGTTTTATTTACAAAATTTGCGATTATTTTCTGTCCTGTCCCATGATGTCGACAACGTTCTACTTATCGCTCGTTCTACTTATTCGCGACTATTTGCTATTTTTATTGAATTAAAGTTTTTTAAAATTTTAGGGCTTGTCCCACTATGTCGTCAATGTTTGGTTTGTCGCAGGCCCTAAGAGTTTTCTAAAACTGTAATTTAATAAAAATAGCAAGTATTCATAAATTTTATAAAAATAGTAAATTTTATATTTTGAAGAATTTTTTTTTTTTTTTTGAAAATCATTCATGTAAAAATGGCCAAATTCCAGCGGATCCTTGACAAAAATTTTTTTTTTTTTTATTAATTAAAAACATATTTTCACTTTCATATTGCAAGTAAAATTCTGGGATTGACTATCCTACACAATCGTACGACTTTTGAGAAAATACAACTCTGGTTTGATGAAGTAATTATATGAAAATTTCCTAAATATAATAAAAATTCATTAAATTAGGGTTGTATTTAAAAAAAACAAAAAAAAACGCACCATTCCATAGAATAGTGAATCCTAGCATTTGAGAAAAATTTCTTTTATCCATAGACTGACCCATATCTCTTCTTTATTGCAACAGAGGCATAACTTTAAAAAGCTAGTTTTGCAGAGAATAACCCCCTGTTTGTATAAAACGTTTGAGTTAAAAATCTTGGCGTTTTTGTAATAGACTAAAGGAAACTTGTACAACTTTTCTTTAATCTATTACAGAAACGCCAAGATTTTCAACGCAAACGTTTTACACAAACAGGGGGTAATGAAGATAATTATATTGCAGTTTCTTCAGTTTCTTCAGCACTAATAATCATAATAAGCAAATTTAGTAATTTAATTTTACCTAAATTATATCCCAATAAGCAATTTTGCTTGAAATCAAGTGTAAAACAATTGTTATTCAAGCCACATAATCAATTGTCAAGGGTTGAATTATGTTTGATTTACACTTTAATTCAATAAAATTCTCCAGTGAAAAGGGAACTTGAATTCAATGCGAACAATTCAGTTGTAGTACAGTTTAATTCAAGCCTTGAATTATACTGTAATTCAAACTTGTATTAATATTGAATTCAAATATATTTCAAGCTGCAAAAACAAGGCTTTTAAAATGGAAAGCAAAATGCAATTCCTTTGTTTTATAATAATTATTTTCTGCACATCTGCCTTCGCTATTGTTTTCACGTTTTACTAATTCACTTTTATTTATTTGTTTTTGATATATTCACCACAAAATCAGTTTTAGCTATAAATAAATTACGTATTTGACAAGGTTTGAGCATATATGTATGTTTATTTAAAATTTAACATATAAATACATATTTATACATATTTATATAAAATTAAAATTAAAAAAAAAACTAACTTAAAAAACACAAAAGAATATAGTCTCACCACAAATTAAGTTAAGAACAGAAGTTATTCAATGCCTTGTGATATTCTTTGTTCGAAGCCGGAAGAAATCTTGGTAATTTGATCTATTGTACTTACAATTTAGTTGCTGTTCTATTTTTTGCTACACAAAGAACTAATTATGTTCAAATGAATAAGTTTTTTCAATGAAAAAGAAAAGTTGTAAAAAAAAAATTAAAAAAAAAGAAATTTAAGTAAACTAAACAAAACATTATAAAATGTCCGACTTTTCAACAGAGCATGGCGGAAGTTTGACATAAAAGTTTAATTGTTGAGCTGTCAAATGTTAGAGTTCAAAATTTTACGGATTAAAAGAAGTGGTTTTCCAGTATAGAGGCTTAAATACTTTTATGGGGGCAGTATCGTATACCAACGCCCATCTTCTGCATACATATCGCTAGATAAAATGCCAAAAGGCGTAACTAACAAAAAATTCAAAATCCAATTTTTGACTGATTATTAGCAGGGAAACCAAAAATATGCTCTGGAAAAAGTGTTTTATGCGCATTCAATATATTTTTAATTCAAAAATTCAAAAACATTTTCACATAAAATAAGAAAAAATAAAACAAAAAATTGTTTTAAACAAATTAACAAATAATGCCGCATTAAAGACAATAATTTGGGTTTGAAGTGCACGTTAAATCAAAATTGCCATACAAAATTTTGACTGAAGGAAATTTATACAAATTATTATTATTATTTTTTTTTTGATATTCGTAAAAATTTAACTTCAATTTCAAAAGAGATCAGGATATCAGAATTTAAATTTTCGAATTGTATTTTGGATAAATAAGACAAGATTTTTATTTAAAAAATTTGTATTGCAATAAACAACAAAGTATTGACCTAGCTTTTCAAATAAAAATCGTTGCCTGTCACATCTCAGTAAACTTTTATACATTGACAATGTCCCTTCAACGTCTACTTGGGGTACAGTCCGTCACAACTAGCAAACCGAATTTTTATTGAAACTAACGGCCATAATAACTGCGTAATGTAAATATAAGAAAAATGTACCGTGGAATCTCTCTTAAGCGGACACCGAAGGGACCATTGAAATGTTCCGCACAAGGGGACTGTCCGTCCGCTCAAGAGAAAGCAATGCTTTGCTTATGGAGCTGTCGAGACCTGTCAAAAGTGTCCGTCTAAAGGGAGTGTCCGCCTATAGGAAGTGTCCGTTAAGAGAGATTCCACTGTATATACAGATACCCCCAGGGGGGTCAATCCCGGGGCCCCAGCTAGGGTAATGTGGCTTTTTCCACTGACGGACCTTTGGCTCATTACCCGTAAAACTTATGTGTTACTACCCGATCTTTGAAAACGAACAGAGCAAAGGATGTGCATATATTTATAAAAGAAAAACAAATATTGTACGCCCGTTGTTGTCAGTTAGGTGCAGCGTCACCTAGAACTGCCCCTGAGTTCAAAAGACGATAGAGGTGAAGCCCTTGTTGTGGAACTTCGAGGTCTCACCAGAGGCTACTTCTGGTGCCACGCGTGCCGGTTTACCGACAGCTGAGCTGCTTAGAGATAAATGCATTGCGGTTATCAAAATTTCTGTGCTGAAATGGCTTTTCGTCCTGGATATGACCCCAGGACACTCTCACTTTTGTGTCACGTTGTAGTAGGCACAGGAATTTTGGTGGCGAGCTCGCGTTCTTCTCGGTGAGTGGTTCTTACTGCTCTGAAGTAGCGGTCGTCAGTTTCCTTTGCTAAAATGCCGAGTTCGTCCTACCCCACGGGGTTAAAAGGATGATTTTGGTATGTGTGGAGTAGGCACTGTTTATTTGGCGACACAGGCATGGGTTCATCTCGGATGAGTGGTTGAGCTGTGCCGGCATTGGTTGAGGAATTCTCATTGGGACCTCGCTATGGGTGTATACACAACACCTTGGCGTGGAAGCCGGAGAATTATCGTGGTGGCTGTGGTTGCTACCAAAATCGCTGGGAGAATAGTCTTGGCTTCCCAGTGTGAAATCAATGCTAGTGGTTGGTCTGACGCGGTCAGCCAGACACTATTCTAGGTGCTGTTGCCATTCAACAGAGCTGCTATGGGCACGGATATAGCAGCAGAGTTTAGATAGCTCAAAGTACCTCAGCATGGTACTTGAATATAGAACAGTGATAACTATATTCAAAGATTGCAACCTATGTGCCTTATGGAGTGGGCCATAGGTTCATTCTAAAAGGGTGCATGGGGGCGTTGGTCTGGCGTCTAACCCACACCCGGTGCTTTGGCCCACGTGAGATTAGGCCGTAATGGCAGGTACTCACGTAAAGCAATTGCACATCTGTATATACAGATAGAACATTGGAAATGAGATTTATATGGCAAAAAATAAAAATATAAAAATATTGACCAACACATATGCTTGAAAGCATATTAAAATAGAAAAATAATCTACAAAGTATCAAAATATGCCCTAAAAGCATAAATTATGCTCTAAAAATTAGAAAAATGCTAAAATTATGTTTGTAAGACTGATATATGCAAAAACATGCTTAAAAGGGTAAAATATGCGAAAATATGCACTAACAAATTGATGCCAAAATTAATAAAAAGTTCTGAAACGGATAAATATCTTGTCCCTGCATTGATACGTCAGACAAGAAAAAACATGCAAGTGGATATTGGCGGTTTGCTTGATTATTAGGATTCCGTACACCAAAGGTGCAAAGGAACCCTATTGTTTTTGCTACACTGTCCGTCCGTCTGTATGTCTTTTTCCTCACAGGCTATTTTCTCCAGAACCGTAAGAGCAACGGACCTGAAATTTGGACAGTTTATGTGTCCTACATACACAACAACAAGTATATATGAGGTAAAACTAAAAAATCCCATAATTATAAAATCGCCAAAGCGAACAAAGCGAAAAAAATCGCCAAAAAGAAGAAAAAACGCCAAATTATAAACGCAACTTCTAAAACTAAAATAAATCTCCAAAATAAAAAAAAATCGCCATAATGAAAAAAACAATCGCCAAAAACCGAAAAAAATCGCCAAAAAGAAGAAAAAAAAACGCAATTATAAACGCAATTTCTAAAAAAAAAAAAATACTGAACGAGCAATTGTTTGCAAATTGTAGTTATTTATAAATAATGCGACTAAGACTTGACCAGTATGTATTTATAAAAATATATCATTATTTTCTAGCAAATAATGAATTTCTTATTCAAAAAAATTCAAAGTTTAGTCTTTAATATTTCTAATTGGGCCTACACAAAAAAAAGCATACATGAAAACGTACGAGTATGTAAATTGTAAAATAAGTTTAAAAAACTAATAACGTTCCTTAACAAAGTGAAATTTCTTTTGATGTTAAAATGTTGTTGCAATATACATAGAATCAATGACAGGAGGTAATCTTAGATGAAAGTAATGGTTTGTTTCTCGTACCTTGGAAATTCGCTTTGAAATTTAATATTAAAAGCAGCAGCAAGTAGGCAGTAGAAAAATAATAAAAAAAAAATATATATATATGTATAAAGAAAGTTAAAAGAAAGTGGAGCTCAGTTGTAACGAATTGTATGTTAAATATAATCAGGGCTATCGTGAATAAAATTCCACGTGAAATTTTTCTGTGGAATTATTTCCAACTAATAGCAAGTAATACGGAAAACAAAAAATTCTAATTGGAAAGTGAAAAAATTTCACGTGGAATTTTATTCCCGATAGTCCTGAATGAGTTATCGCATATAAGAAAGAGTTGTTCAACTCTCAACAGTATTGTTTTAAGATTTCAGAAAAGTTAGTATACCCGGGTTTTGGCGAACTCTTTTAAGTTTTATAAATGAAAAGGTATTAAAATTTTATACATAGTGATTTATGCGTAGTACTTTAAAAAAGGCAATGTGGTAGCGCTATCAGCTGTTTTCTCTTAGCTCAAAAAAAATAAAATAAAATAAAATGTCAAAGACACGTAAAACTAGAAGAAATTATCTAAGCATTGCTTTATGAACATATTTAGTTAGCAATAAATTAATGGAACAACTTAAAAAAAAAATTAATAACTCTGATTAGAATTAACTTGGCTCATAAGTAGCAAAATTGAATGGTTCCTTGGAGTTCGTTATAATCGAACTTTACTGTATAAAGTTTAAATTGTGGTCAGCTTATACTTGTGTATGTACATACATACATATGTACTATATATACACCTGCAAAAGACCACTTACAAGAACTTTTAAGACATGAGAGATTTTTCAAATGCTATACTACAGCGAAATATTCTAAAACAAACGCTAAACAACACTGTTGGCAAGACATTTAGTTCAATTATTGCAGGTATAGGAGTAAAGCTTATATTAGACGTGACATAGCCATAACCAAACCAAAATTCAATTGGTTTCTATGGTGAGAGTTATGGTGTTATGGCTAGTCACCTATAATCAAATACAGTGTTGCCCATTAGTTTGGTTCGAACGACTGTTTTAAAGAAGAAAATACGTCGTAACGGAAAAATTTGTGATGCTTGCTTCTTTATATGCATGGGTGCATATACAAACGTCATGCATGTACATACAGACATAAGTTGTGTGTTTGCTTTTATAATTTTCTGCGCAAATGCAAACGCACACATTCATTGACATTATTTGTATGCGCTTGCTTTAAAAAATCACCCTTAAACAATTAATAGCTGACACATCTACATCCTACACACACACTCAAACGTACAATATGCAAATTAACAAGCATACACACACATCAACACTACTTCTTTTGAGTGTTTGTTACGAACAAAAATTCTTCGCGACATCGCTTGTAAACATTACTATACACGAACATCAATACATCCATCGTGCTGCGCTTATTAAACGACAACATTTATTATTGGCTTAGTACAATACATGCCACGAGAATACATTTAAAAAACAAGACGTATTTACATTTCAAGACTGTTTACGCAGGCCTCTAATATGTACATATATGCATGCATACATATGTAGATACATATGTATGTGCATATCGCTCATTTACTTCAATAGTATCATAACGCAAAAAATTAGTTTTTTGAGTTAATAATGCGACATTTCGTATTCTTTCTTGTGTAAAAATTTCAAAAAAATTACTTTCTTTTACTACCACCTTGTGAAAGAAGAATATTTTTTCATAGCTTCATTGAGTTGTACTATGTAAATTGAAAACTTTGAACGCGTTTTCTGCAAAACTAGTTTTTTTTTAGTTGTGACACTATGGAAGTAAATGAGAGTGATATGTTCTAAGTGAACTCAAATTCAAAATCGTGTATATCACTATATCCGGTTTTCACAGGTCGATCCCGCCTTGAATTTCTATCCCGCTTTAACACGATTTTTAAAGTTTTGAAAAATTCAATCTCTCGTTCGGTTTTTATTAAAATGTAACAAAAAGTCATTCCCAATATTTTTTTAGTGTAGTTATTGCTTAACTAGCCAAAACCTTCACAATTTTGTAGAATACAGTTCTCATTATGAACATAAATAGTCATGAAGAGTTTCAAAATTCTCAAATTTTTTAAGTAAACATATTCTATATTCTAATCCCTATTATTTTTTATCATCGGCAGAATCAGTGGAAGAATTTCAAGTTTGTGTTTGTAGCAGATACACATGTAATTATTAAAAAATTAATATTTAATTTACTTCGGATGTAACACACTTTTTGCTCCATTATTGGTTACTTTTCATGATACTATTCTCGTTATTGCCGATACTGCTTACAAAAAATATGACATTCAAAATTTTTACTGTTTTGGCTTCCAAGAAGATATCTTGAAGTAATAACCTCTTGTTCCTTCTAGACCATCAGTAATACTCTGTTAGCAAATCAGCAAGATTTGTTCGCTGATTATTTTTGAAGACAAAAAAAATTTGCACGAAATGTGAGGCGGCAGCACGCCTGCTTGTCAAATTTTGAAATTGTCCATAGACCATTCACAATATCAGCAGAGTTATCCACAATATTTCAAATATTTTTTCTTTATGGCAGGTTTCACACCCAACATGTAATTATAAGTAGAACTTTTTTTTTTTTTTTTTTTTTTGTAAGACAACGCACATTTATAAAAATCTTTACTTACACAAAATTTCACGTTTCTTGCTGAAAGATATTTCAAAATAAGAAAATTATATGGGAGGGTGCCACATTAAAAAAAATTAAAAAAATAGCGAAATCGGAGCAGCGCTTCTATTTTATGCGATTACCAACGCAACGACATTTGATTTTTATTTATGAGTATGTATATAGATAAATAACTTTTTTAATAAATACTTTTGTTTAGTTAAAAGCGTTTCTTTTGAGTAGAAAACTGTGTTTCCTAAGTACATACGAAACTCTGTGTGTGCATATAATACATTCTGCTTTCTAAAATATATTTATTTTGAAATTCCGCTTTTTGGCGGTATTTTCCCGCTTTTTGAAGAAACCATCTAGTCACATTTGCTAATAACAATATCTCTCCCCACTTAGATAGACATGGTTGTTGATGAAGTGCGTGGCTGCACAGAAAAATGCCCGTATTTCCCCCCCCCCCCAACTAAAAAGTCTAGTTTAATTTTTCTTCTCTTCTTTCGAAAATCACATTGATTAATGGAAATATTTCTTTCAATAAGAATTGAAAATGCTGAACTTAAGCCCAATTAAGAAATTATTCCGGATTAAAATTCATTCTAGTTCATTTAAATTTAAAATGTCTCATTTAATTTTAAATGTAATATAAGATATTGCCAGCCTTAGTAAATTTTTAATTTTGCAAGTCTTATTAACATTGATGGGAATAATAGAAATATGTTTTTTTTTTGCAATAAAATTTGTTGGAATTCATTAAAGAATTTTTATAGGTTTACTAGCTACACCCGGTGTGCTACCTCATCGCTACCCTCATCGTGTTATCGAAAGATGTAAATATTTTGTAAATAAACCGAAAACTCGGATTTTTAATGCAACATTTCGAAAGTTTTAACCGATTCAAGAGTTTGATATCTCGTTTTGAAAAACATGACAACAGCTTTCAAAAAAAAAAAAAAATACATAAATAAATAAAAAAATTAATATATTTGACGCGCAAAATAGAAAGGGACCTAAGGGTAAAAACCTGTTTTGTTCAGGAGAGCCATTTTAAAGATTTAAATACGTGTATCTTTGGTGTACCATCACTGAATAAAACGCGAATATCTCTGGGAGGGAACACTCGGTTTCATTCGATGCTCAGATCTTGTCCACATAAAAAAAAAAATTAAAATTGACTTTTTAGTTAATTTTAATTATTATTCGAACTCCATTTGTTTCTATATTTGTGATTTGAACGGGCTAAAGTTCGTATCGCTTTTTAAGCCAAATTACATGTGATAATTATTAATGAACAAATAACACCAAAATCTGTTGCAAATATTCTGACTAACAACACATAGTTGAACGGAACAGCCAGCCGTTTTCGAAGGCCACTAAACCTTCATCATCAGCGTTCTTTTGTGTTCGGTCCACTGTGTGTGGTGTCAGTTGATGTAGATTTCTGCTTTATATACTTAGCATTTTATTGCAAATGGAATATGTGAATTGTTTTGATTCATCGTATTTCAATTTGCTAAAAGCTTTTTTGTATTGTAAGCTCAATTTTACCATCACTATATTTACAACAGTCTTACCATTGTCGTTTTGTTCTTTTTACTAATTATACACATGTTACTTAATTTGCTTATTTATTGTTCTACTTAAGACAAACTTTTTTGGTTTGTTACTATTAAGTATATTTTTTATTTTAATTTTTGCCACAGGCCCATGGCTATTAATTTTTAGTTAATTTTAATTATTATTCGAACTCCATTTGTTTCTATATTTGTGATTTGAACGGGCTTTTTTTTAGCCTTAGGTCCCTTTCCAGCGTTACCGTTGAAAAATTTCAAAAAGGGTCACAAAAAGTGGATTTTCAAAAAAAAGTGGCACAAAAAGGGGATTTCTAAGAAAAAAAGGGGCAACTTTAAAATCCAGGAAAATTAAAGAAACAAACAAAAAAACCCAGCAAATAATTTATATTCGATTTGAATCTATTTTATTTTATTTTATTTTTATTTCGAATATAAATTATTTGCTAGGTTTTTTGTATTAGTTTCTAAGCCTACTACGATTATTTTCCTTTTGTGATTTTCAAAAATATTATTATATGTGAATTCTCAAATAGTTCTTGAAAGTCTGTGCATAAGATAAGAGGTGTATGACTATTCAAAATTTGTGATTGAAGTCTACTGATGATTTGTTACAGCAACATTGAAATGCATATAGACAACGCTGAACCACCAGCAAATATATGTCACTTTACCATTTTTTTTAATTTTCAGAGGTTGAACCCAAACAGAACTGAACGAAACAGAAAAACTAACGACTTGTATTAGATTTCTATAAACAAAAAAGAGTCAGCTGATTCGTAACAGAACAGAAAGTAAAAACTAATTCTGGCTTTAGGTTTTTTTTCTGTTCTGTTACGAATCAGCTGACTCTTTTTTGTTTATAGAAATCTAATACAAGTCGTTAGTTTTTCTGTTTCGTTCAGTTCTGTTTGGGTTCATCATCATCATAAATAAAATAAAAATTGTGATTATGCTTAAAAAAAAATAAAAAATTTAATTTTTATCAGAAAAACATTAAATTATATTCAAACATAAAAATGGACGAACTCATCATTTTAGAGGAAAACTGTGACCGTTCCGCTCAGAAAGAGGTGATAAGTTATAACATAAAATGTAACTATTAAAACTTAGAAACAGAACGGCACAGCACAGAACATCAACAGAAAGTAAAGAATAATGAAGCATTTACTAACTCACGTGAACAATTACTGATTACTGGGGATGAGATGTATGTTTACAGTAAAAGAAATTTTTAATTTTACAATTGTTTATTTGACGACTGTGAACATATTTCTTTAATGCTGGCTAGTTGGGAATTTGAAAATACAGTTTTTATTTACAAATAAGACGAGTATAAGTGTAGTAGAGATAGCTACTAAATATAAAAAAATCATAAAATCTATGATAATAATGAAACACTAGTCAAAATGTACCATTTGATATTGATCGAAATTACAATAGAAAATAAATGGAAATTTCGTTCGATATTGAATGACGTAATTGGCCCCAGTTCTTAAGATTTATAAAAAATTAAAAAATACATTAATAAATTTTTTGGCATCTTTTTGGGGCATATCACTTTTTTACTTAAAAACCAGTATAATTAAAAAAATTTACTTAACCATTTAATCATGCGATTTCAAATCGATCGGTTTACAGAAAGCCTTTCAAAAATACTTATGTATTTTAATTAAATTTGGCTTTCACAATAGATATAAAAAATACAGTTAGAATTATCAATTATGAGTGTGCAATTAATTGTATTGGTATATATGAAAACCTTGCACAAATGAAAAAATTCATACCAAGGTGTATGTTTTGATATTAAGTTTGACACATAGGAAATAAAATATTGTTGAATGTGGTAGAATTTGTACGAATCTGCGTACATTTATTGTCAAAATAAAAACTAAAGTTGACTTTGAACAAAAAGGGGCAAAAAGGGGCATAAAATAATGCAAATGATACTAAAAGGGGATTTAAAAGTAAGGGGCATAAAAAGTGGCAAGGTAGTTGAAAAAGGGGCAAAATGCGACTTTAGTCGCACAACGGTAACGCTGTCCCTTTCTCTATGCGCTGTCACATATACATACGAAAAATGGATTTTGCCACGCCCCTCCGCCCACAGACCGAAAATAAAAAATCAAACTTCACAGTTTCACCCGCCTATATTCTGAAGATTCCCTGAAAATTTCATCAAAATCGGCCCAGCCGTTTTGGAGTCCATACGTTACATACATACACACATCCTCTTTATATATGTCTATAGATTTATTTTTTTTTTGAATTTTTTTGAATTTATAAACTATTTTACTTAAGCCCTAATTCTGTTCGAACGAATAAAAAACCGCAGTTCTGATTCCTTAAAACAATTATTATTTATTCTCTATGCTTTAGACTTGGGTCGAACTCATTCAGTCGGTCGTTTTTGGCACAAACTAATGATCAAACCCATTGAAACTACATGGGTTTGATCATTGGTTTGTGTCAAAAACGACCGACTGAATGAGTTCGATTCAAGTATACTATGCTAGAAGGTTTGTATATTATGATATATGTACATATGTATATATGATTTGGTTCCAAATATTATATCCAACACATATTTGTTCATATATTTTTTAAACTATTGTATATTTTAATTAATTAATTTAATTTTTATGTTTTAAAAATATTGCAATAGTATTTTTATTTTTCATTATCAAAGACAAGAACCATTTTTGAAGATAATTCAAACACAAGAACTCAAACAAAAACTTCCTACATCTTCATACTGAATTAGGGCATTATTTTCCAAAAACCTTTCCCAACAAATTTATCAAATTTTATTGAATTTGTGTTTTTTTTATTAAAAAATACAACAATAATGTTGCAAGATTTAAATTTAATAAAATATTTTGGTTTAATTAACCCCCGACTAAAAAAGGGATGTTGTAAGTTTGTAGTGTGTGTCTGTGTATCTGTGTATCTGTGTGTCTGTTTGTGTTCAGGTACAGGCCAAACGGCTGTACCGATTTTCATTTGTTTGAAAGATAACTTGATGGAGAGGGTTCTTAGCTATTTTTGAAGAAAATCGGTCCAGCCGTTTAGCCGTGAGGGTGGCGTTGGCTGAAGTAGTTAGCACGTTGACTACAAAACTGAAGATCCTGGGTTCAATCCCTGTATCCGACAGTCATCAAAATAACAACACCACGCATTTTTCTGATGTGCATTAGTGTCCTTTGTATCAGTTATTGTGGGAAAAGTTCAAGTGATGAAGGCATAGTCACTGGTCACTGAACTATACCGGCTTCAGCAGATGCTAATCCTAATGTAACATCAGAGCAGAGCGCCCTCCTTCGTCGGTATTGTGTAGCAAAAATCATCGGCGAAGGAAAATAACAAATAAAATGGCTACTAAATACAGCTTCAAAATTAATACGCCTCAATTAACACCAGAAGGCGCTGCAATGCAACACTGCATTATTAAAAAGCGTGCAAAAAGCAGAGTTGTAAAAGAATGAAGCTTTCTTCTATGTCTTCCTTCACCACCTGTCTTCTATCACTATCCCTTTCCTAAAAGAAGGTAACACCTAGTAATAGTAGTAGGCATTAATTGCCTGAGTGTTACTTCTCTTATTAAAAAAAAAAGAAGATATAACATCTTTTCTGAAAAAGTTGGGGGTTTTTAAAATTTTTAATTTTTGTTATTATTATTTTTATAAATATCATAAAATTAAGTTAAAAATTTATATTCTTGTAAAACTGCTGGTGGTTTTTAATACTAAAATTTGTGCTAATATTTCAAAAAAAAAAAAAAAAAAAAAAAAATTTGGTGTGTCTTTTTAAACCAATCGAAGTCACAATATCATTAAACATTCATGGCTTCAGGTGATTTTATTAGCTCGTAACATGTAATTTTTTTTTTCGAAGATAATAATTGTATTTATGCCTACACTAAAATATTTAAATGTCATTTAAAATTAGCGGTTGAAATTGTTAATTTAAATTTTTTAATAAAAATGTTAAATTTTATTCGTAAACTTATTTATCTGCAAATTTATGCAAATGAAGAAAATTGTTGTGGTAAAGACAAAGGGGCCTGTCTGTCTGTCTGTCTGTCTGTCTGTGATTAAAAAATAATTTTTAATTCCTATTGTGTACTTTCAAATCTTATTTGATAAGGCAATAAATGATATAAAACCACAAAATATTCCCAGTTGGACGCAAAACTAAATTTATAATCATATTAAAATTTCCATTATTATTATTTACCACATGTAAATTAAAAATATTATAAGTGTACACTGGAAGTTCAAGGAATTAGCAAACTAATTAAAAAATAATAAAAATAAAAGTTATTATGGAAATTTTGCGGTTTTGCTAAAGCAATTAAGCTGCAGCCAGGAGCGAAATATAGAATCAGAGATAATAAAATTTTCAGGGTTCCGTACATAAAAGGTGAAAAGGCACCCTATTGTTTTTGCTACGATGTCCATTCGTTCGTGTGGCTGCGGTTATGCCGTTGGTGCACCATCCATAAGCTAAAGTTTTGGCATAATTTTTCCAGCATTTCGGCCGGTATCTCATCAATGGCAGCTTTATTGTTCCCCTTCGGGGCTGGAATTGTTGTTGGTTTGTCGCTGTACACAAGAGACTTCAGGTATCCCAAAAAAAATTTCTACTGGGGTCAAATCGCCTGGTATTGTCTTTTAATAGACTGTTGCACATTAAAGTCCTGCACAATACCCCTTACAAGAACTTTTAACACATGAGAGATTTTTCAAATGCTTTACTACAGCGAAATATTCTAAAACAAACGCTAAAAAACACTGTTGGCAAGACATTTGTCTCAGTTGTTGCAGGTATAGGAGTAAAGAACGAAATACGAGTACTTCGTGACGGAAAAATTTGTGATGATTGCTTCTTCATACGCTTGGGCGCTTATACAAACGTTATGCATTTACAAACGCACGCACGTTGTGTGTATGATCTTTTATTTTTCTGCGCACATACAAACGCACACATGCATTGACATTAGTTGTGTGCGCTTGCTTTAAAAAAACCACCGTTAAACGCATAATAGCTTACCATCTATATCTTACACACACACTCAAACGTACAATATGCAAAATAACAACCATACACACATCAACACTACTTCTTCTGAGTGTTTGTTACATACTAGAAGTCTTTGTGACATGGCTTGTTAACACTCATATACACGAACTTCAATACATCCAGCGTGCTTCGCTTATTATACGGCATCATTTATTATTGGTTTCGTATAATACATACTACAACCATACATTTAAAGAACAAGACGTATTTACATCTCAAGACTGTTTACGCAGGTCTCTATTGCGTACCGTGTGTGGCTTTTGGCATCGTCTTGTTGAAAACACATGTTAACCAAGTCAAATTCTACCATTTTGGATCTACAAACTGCACCAAAGAGTGCTTATTTCAGCTCTTGAATTAGCTCTGCCTGCTCTCCACTCAAAATTCGGCAAATTCCGTTTGTTGACGTACCGAATGAAAGATCGAAAAATGAGGTTCGTTGCTGAAGAAAAATTTTCGTTAGAAACGCAATTCTCAAACAGCCCAAATATTGTTAATAAAGCTCAATGATTTGCAAGGGTTATTCGTTTGACTCACGAATCATTCCCTACACTGAAAAAAAAATTTGCACTGAAATAAATAAATAGCAAAAAATTGTCAGATTTAATATTTTTTTTTTAAAGAGAAGTTACACTCAGGCAATGAATGCCTACTACTATTACTAGGTGTTACCTTCTTTTAGGAAAGGGATAGTGATAGAAGACAGGTGGTGAAGGAAGACATAGAAGAAAGCTTCATTCTTTTACAACTCTGCTTTTTTCACGTTTCTAATAATGCAGTGTTGCAGCGCCTTCTGGTGTTAATTGAGGCGTATTAATTTTGGAGCTGTGTTTAGTAGCCATTTTATTGGTTATTTTACTTCCTCGATGATTCTCCTACACAATACCGACGAAGTTGGGCGCTCTGATGTTACATTAGCATTAGTATTTGCTGAAGCCGGTGTATTTCGGGAACCAATAACTATGCCTTCAATACTTGCACTTTCCTACAGCAAGTGATACAAAGGGTCACTAATGCACGTCGGATTAATGTGGTCAACGTACTAAGTCCTAGTTTACATTGTGCAAGTCTTATTGCTAAGATGATTAGTTTGTTAGGAGAGACAGAGAGACGAAGGGAAAAGAAACGTTTCTGTTCCCCTCGTCTCTCTCTCTCTCTCTCTCCCTCTCTATCAAACTTGTCAGCTTAACAATAAGACTTGCATAGTGTAAACTAGGACTAACTACTTCAGCCAACGCCACATCTGCTAATCATATTTTGTTTTATCAGAATTTTTCTATTCAATTTAATTTCATTTTAGTTTCTTTTATGTAAACATTTGGCCTGTGCGAATAATTTTATAATTGAATTTTGATTTACTACAACAAAATATATTTATGACTTAAAATTCTTTATTTATATTCTAAATACTAGCTTAAGACATAAATTAATTTTAATAAAAAGAAAAGCCAAAAGGCTTTAGTTACATTTCACTAAAGTGTATTGAAGCAGATGAATGGGGAGCAGATAAGTCAACTTTTAGTCGATTAACTGGGAACAAATTATGAAGTAACAGGTTTGCTGCCAGCAATCATTAATTTAACATAAGTCTTTTTCAATGAGAGGCCAAATTAGGATGTGAGTACGAGTATGATTAAGATCCATGCAGTGTATTATGTCAAAAACAAAAAGAAAAAACGAACACTTGCCAAGAGCAATTATGCAAGCAACAGGAGCAAAATGCATTAGTTGCCGCAACATGAGGCGTTTATAAAAATATATTGATATGATACTGTTTTATGAGCTGCAAACTGTTACTCACATGACCATGTTAAGGCCGCAAATACATAATAATTAAGTAGTTTTATATGATTTGCTCATACATATTCCCCATATCGTGGTTGGTGTATTTCGACTTTGACTGCGATGTAAAAAAATACTTCAACAGTTTATTTTTAATCTAGAACCAAACTCTGATAGTCGAAGTCTCAATACGCCAATGGCAGATTGGTTTGTGTAATCCAGCGTTCCAGACTGGAACTTTTGATTGTGCATTGCCTTGAGTCATAGAAAAGAATAATTCAAAAGAAACCAGAGATTGACCATATTAGCCATTTAAGTAGTCAGTGATAATAATCTCATCTGTGTTTGGGCAAAAGCTGGAAATGAGAAGATGCTTTTAGTTTCTTCTAAAATAAATAGTTTCAGCTGCAAATTCGCTTTGATGTGTAATAAACCAACATGACCATCACATGACTAATACTTCGGCGATCATAAAGGAGATCTTGAAGAGTTCTGAGCTCTATTACTACAATATGGGTTTATTCGCAAATTTTGAGCATTCATTGTGAAACCTTGGTACAATATAAAATTATGCAAAGTATTGGCCATCTACACAAGAGGTGCAAAGACACTAGAACAGAAACCGTACATTCTAGCTGTCTTCCTGTATATGGAAAGTGCTTCCTCTTCCTCCAAGCCTTCAAAACTTTTGCTTGATGGAATATATTAGATGTTGGATAACAACTATGATACACACAAGGTTACTAAATGGTTAGGAAACAGCGAAGAGGAGTCAAAATGGGCAGGAAGAGGAACATTGCAAGATGAAATTATTACTCCCCAACTCTGGTGGCTTCTTGGGATTATTTCCCCGCAGCTCTGGTGGCTTCTCGTTGTTAGGTTAGGTTAGGTTAGGCTCATGCCCGGGGACATACACATAAACCAATATAGGCCTGTTGTGCGCTCTCATATAAATTAACAAACGAATCCCACCTTTAAAGGAACTCAGTATCAGTATCACAAAGTCCCTCAAACTTTTCCAGTCAGTACCTCTAAGGCGGGTAATGTCCGGTATGATATCATCCCCAAAATAACGGTATCTGGGCTGGGCAAAAGCTGGACAATGACAAAGTATGTGTTCCACTGTCTCCATGTCCTCCATGCATGCCCTGCATTCACTATCATTCATGGCTCCTGTCCGTTAGAAATGCCCTCGTAGATTAGAGTGTCCCGTTAAGATGCCAGTCAACTTTCCCAGCTCGGACTTGTTTAGTTTCAACAGTCCCCTTGGTTCAACAGAACCTTGGTGGGATTACCCATAGTATCACAATTCCATCGTGGCCTGTGGGACCACTTCGCCTAATTTTTTAACTCAATCTTGGTTGCCTTGAAAGGCTTCCTTCCTTCGCCTTTTTTCCATGTAATGCATAATCCTTTATCATATTTTAGAAATCTAAAACTGTCCTTAAGTTTGCTCTTTCGGTTACCCTAATTGCCGACTTCTGTCTAATATTCACACTGAACCATTTTAAAACCTCCGCGATCGCCCGAACCTCCGCTCCGCCTGTAAGACTGTATTATGGTCAGGCAAGCGGAAGTAAATCTTTGTCTCCGGTTCCTCTATGAAGAAACCTAGGTCAGTTTTTTCTTCTAGCTTTGATCCATCCGTGTAGCAGCAAACTCTCACGGGTGTTTGTTTTAGGTTTCGATTAGCCCAGGAGTGTCTTTCTGGTATCAATGTCTCGCATTCTGTTATAAACCTAGTCTCAAGTACCCGCTTGGACATTTTCAAAGTCTGGTCGTATCCGTTCAGTGACGTCCATATTGGGGAGATACCCCAATATCTCTTAAGTCAGGCAAGAAACATATCTGATATGTTTTCCAGATGGAAGATTTGTCTTCTAATATGATTGAATGCTAGATAATGCCATAATTAGGATTCGAGAGTTTTATCATCCCCCTCTTGGCAAGCTCTACATGTTGTAAAGTCAACAATACCCATCCGAGCCAGCTGACTTTTTAACTTTCTCATTCACGAGGTGTGGTCTTTTTAAACATACAATCTCTTTCATCTTTTCACTATATGGGTGTCCCAATCTCATTTGACACCAGAGGCGCTGCAACTCTGCATAATAGCAGAGTTGTAAAAGAATGAAGCTTTCCTCTATCTCTTCCTTCTTAACCTGTCCTCCCTATCACTATCCCTTTCCTATCACCCTCTTCTCTTCAACTCTAGACTTGTGCCATTTAGTTCATTTCAGTGACCGGTCATTTTAGTTTTTATTTGTAAATGAACTAGTTCGTTCATTTAGTTCAATCGCTCTTTTTAGTTCAATGAACTAGTTAGGTCTTTTTAGTTCAATGATTTTACATCTACAATTCTACATGCATATGTATGAGTGTTGTGGTCTTTGACAATATTAAAAAGACAGATTCTGTGATTAAAATGTTTTATGAAAAATAAAATTAATTAATTAATAAATAAATTTGCTCTATAAAGGATTTATAAATCAAATTTTTTAAAATCTCATAAATCCAAAATATATTTTGTGAATAGGGTAGTATAAGTGTTTACTTGTTTATTGCATTTGTGGTAGTAGCAAGCCATGAACAAGAACTAAATATACATACGTACATACATATGGATGACTATATAAGATAAGCACACAAACAGTGAAAAAGTAAAGCAAAACGTTGAAAACATTTAGTTCACAGCATCTGTGTTAGTTCATTTTGTGTCTTAGTTCTTAGTTCAAAAATTGAACTAGTTCAAAAATTGAACTAGTGAGCGTAAAACAATTGAACTAGTTCACTTAGTTCAAAGTACTGAATCGTTCATTTGAACTAGTTCGTTCATGAACTACACAAGACTATTCAACTCACAAGGTGGCACAAAGGGATGCTCCCAAGTGAGCTTGACTCTAAATTTCACCCTTCATTACCAGCAGCCTGCTAACCTAACCTAACCTGACCTATGATGACCTTCTTCTCCTTTTTCCTGCAAAATAATTTTACTTCTAATCAAACTAAAATAAAAATTAATTCATTTAACGTACAAATTATTGTCTTTGCCTTCACATTTTTTCAATACATTAAAAAATTATTTTTTTTTTAACTATTTCACATTCTTTTAGTAGCGCACTTGTTGTTATGTCACAATTGCTTATTGAAATTTTTTATCAAAATTGATTCACCTTGAGATGAGGTTTCACTTTTTTTTTTTTTGTACTTTTAGGAATGTGTGTAAAAGTATCTGACTTTGACGAATGTTGAGTTATTCGATAGGAAAACTTTGCATGTTTAATGTCGACTTAATTTAAAATTTTTGTCAAGTATTTACAAAAAAAAAAAAAAAAAAAAATACCAAAAGTGTTTATAAATTTTTATTGCATTTTATTTACTATAAAAAAAAACTTTAATGATTTTGATACTAAAAAAAAAAAACATGAAACTTAAAAAACATAAAGACCATTTAGAACGTGTCGATTTGAAATGCATTTATTTAATTGTTTTCTTCAAAAATTATAAACAGCAAATGCTGTTAAATTGACTAGCTGTCACGTAATTGTCATGCAACTGTCAAACGTGCTTCTTTTTTGAAAATAAATCTTTTATATTTTTATAGTTTTCTGCTTAATGTTGTTCAAAACTTTATGATTGAAGATTTTTAAAAAACATGCTGATTTGACACATTTTAAATAAATTAACACATGTTCATACATACATACATACATACATACACACATATTTATGTACATACATACATACATACATATGTGTGTTTTGTAAAGCTTGTAGTTTGATCCAAAACAAATTCTCTTCTTATGTTTTGCTATTTCTTATTTATTTGTTTAATGCACAGAAAGAAAAATTATTTTAAAGATTTTGGAAATGTAGACGTGTAGTTCTGCACAGAATATTTAAGTGGTAATCGCTGACATTCTGTGTTGTCGACTTCGGCACCAAGTTTCATATCTCTTGCAGGGCTCTAATTAAACCTGGATTGTTATATGTTGACAGGCTTGATCTTGAGGACTTCGTTATAATCAAGCTCTACTTTATGTGTATGTATTAGAGGGCTGCCTAAACACTTTTGAAATGTAAATACGTCGCGTTTTTCAAATGTACTGTCGCAGCATGTATTGTACTAAAAGCAATAATAAATGATGTCGTTCAATAAAAGAAGCACAATAGATTTATTGATGTACGTGTATATGAGTGTTTACGAGCGATGTCGCGAAGACTTCTTGTTCGTAACAAACGTTTGAGTGTGTGTGTAAGATGTAGATGTTAAGTTATTTTGTGTTTAAGGGTGGTTTTTTAAAGCAAGCGCACACAACTAATGCCAAGGCATGTGTGCGTTTTTATGTGCGCAGAAAAATAAAAGATCATACACACAACATCTGTGCGTATGTACATGTATGACGTTTGTATACACGTCCATGCATGGGAAGATGCTAGCATTACAAATTCTTCTGTCACGATATATTTTCTTCTTTACTACTATACCTGCAGTAACTGAAACAAATGTCTTGCCAATACTTATTTGTTTAGCGTTTGTTTTAGCAGATTTCGCTTTAGTAAAACATTTGAAAAATCCCTCATGTCTTAAAAGTTTTCGTAAGTGATCTTGTGCAGGGGTCTAGTATGTTTGCCGAAATCATTTCAATCTTCTAAATCTAAATATAAAATGCGCTCTAAAAACAAAATTTGTTCTTGATACCAACAACTTTTTTTTTGCATTATGCATGTACGATATGTTTTTTTGCCACCAACATTTTATATATTCATATCTTGACACAAATAAAAGTTGAACAATTATTACAAAAACATTCTGGTTTTGGTTAACAAAAAAAATTTAAATTATTATTTGTTAAAAAAAAACGACATTTCATAAATTAAAAAATTATCTTATGGGAGAGTAATAAAATTATGACTATTTAAAACGGCAATTGTGCCTGATATTGTGAACTAAACAACAAGTTTAAGAATTTTGATTTATTACAAGAACCAAATAATAGCAAAAAATAAAAATACTGGTTAAATTGAGCCAAGGTGCACCGCACAAGTGCCAAACTGACAGCTAAGCATTTCATAACACTATCAACAGATATTTACTCACATCTCTCGGAATAACAGTTAAATTGAATTCGGTGTTAACACTTGCAAAACTAACACATGATCGTCTGTGGCAAGGCACAATGGGACTTAAAAAGGAAAAAAATATATATTTTTTTTGAAATATAAGTAACACTGAGGCCATGAATTGCCTACTACTATTACTGGGTGTTGCCTTCTTTAGGAAAGGGATAGTGCTACAGAAGACAGGTGGTGCCAGCAGAGATAGAGGAAAGCTTCATTATTTTACTACTCTGCATTTTGCACGTTTTTTTAATAATGCAGTGTTGCAGCGCCTCTGGTGTCAATGAGGCGTATTAAATTTTTAAAGCTAATGATTCTGCTACGCAATATCGACGAAGGAGGGCACTCTGATGTTACTTTAGGATTAGTGTCCGCTGAAGCGGGTGAATTTCAGTGACCAGTATCTATACCTTCATTGCATGATCTTTCCTACAACAACTGATACAAATGGACACTAATTGCACATTAGAAAAATGCGAGGTGTTATTATTTAATGACTTTCGGAGACAGGGCTCGTACTCGGGACCTTCGATTTTGTACTCAACGTGCTAACTACTTCAGCCAAGGCCACCCTGTTATTTATTGCATTTAATTCTGGAAAAGAGCACAGCGCCTCCATTCCTGAATTTTGGTGCACTTTAGTGTTAAAATATTCTAGTTTTTTTAAATAAGATTAACTGTATAGGTTTAGGATACTTCAGCGCTTTGTTAGAATAGGCTAGAAGAGCCAACCCTGTTTCCCGTTTCTAATGCAGTGATCAGCCCATAGAATGAAAATAGTATCGTTTCAAGTACTATTTGATTATTGCCTGTCAAAAAATTATCAAGAAGGACAGCTAAAGATAAAAAACAAGCTCATGTGCAAACACACACATTAGCTTTAAACAAAATACGTTCAACTATAAACAACCAACAACTATGCTCATACACATTTTTTAACTAACGCAGCACAAATAACTCTTACTAAAATTTATAGACTGTATGATTTACAATCTTACGCATTAGTATAAAAATATTCTGACTATTATTTGGCTACACATGCCTATAATGAGTATAAAAATATTCTGACTATTAGTCGGCTACTCATGTGTATATACAGGGCTCTTTTATTTACACACACGCACACAGACACATAAAGCATGTCTTCAAACAGCCATTGCACACCATTTTAAATACGTTTATATACATTTTCTATTTTATTTATAAACATTTATATATTCATCATAAAGTGGTGTGTTATGAATAAATATCCCGAGTACCATGCGTATGTTTTTTTGTCCGCCTAAATATCCATACTCTCGAGTATAAGCATACTCCTACTATAAGTATGACAGAGAGTTAATACGTTTGATACGCGTGTGCCTTTTTATTTATTGTTCTAGCGTAGTTTGTTGTAGTAGTTATAGTTGAAGTAGAGATGCTCTTGTATGTTGTAATGGGCTATAGTCATAGTTGCTTAAGAGAAAATATGTGAGCAAATCAAATTGTTTGCGCTAGAATTATAATCATATGCAGTTATTAAAATTAAGACTATTTATTTATGCACTCATTGTCATTCTCTGGTATAGATTTGGGCCGGGTTTACATCTGTCTACCATGTGCCAAAGAAAGCATAACCACTCATTAGTAATGAAAAACTGTATGAAACTGTTTAACTTAATAAATGCGTGTCTGAATAAAACAGTTTTACATTACTAATTAGTGGTTATGCTTAATTGGCCACATGGCACACACGAAATGCCAGATGTAAACTCAGCCTTAGTTTCCACGGCAAGTAAGAATATGCCAACATGGCAGATTTACTGTCACTTCATCAATTGTTTTGTGTGCGATTTCAAATAACGATTGAGTGTAGTATTATTATTATTTCTGGAAAAGTTTAAAATAATGAAAATATGGACGAAGGTGAGTATTTTATAAATATTAGTTAAAAGTTGTCACGCGTGAGAGGACGTGAGCGTCAATTATAAGAACATTTTTTCATTGTGAGAATATGTAATGAAAACTTTAAGGACGTTAAAAAGAGGGAGGCTTCAAAAGTTTTCACGCGTGAGAGAACGTGAGCGTGAGTGATAAGAATTTTTTTTTTCATAGTGAGATTAATTAGTAATGAAAATTTTAAGGACGTTAACAGGGAAATTTGATGCCAAAAAATCATTTCAATCGGTGCTGCCGTTTGGCTGTAATTAATTATGGCCACAAAATGGGTAAAATTTCCTATAGTGCAAGGTCATGATTACTGATTTTAATTTATTGCATTTAAATTCTCTTATTGTGGAGCAGCATTTTCTTTTTTTCAAAAAGGAAAGTGAAATTATGCACACAGAGCATGGTAGAGTTAATTTATTTAAAGAAATATGCTGCGAATAAATAGTTTCCCTTAATTAACCTTAAATTGTCCTTCAAGGTCAATAAACTATTTATTTTTAAGTCAATGTGAAGTCTCTGAAGCCACTGGCTATTGATTATAAAAGAAAACTTTTGTCTCTTCATCATCACTGACAGGCCACTGCTCGGTCAGAGCAAGAACCAGCATTTGGGAGACTGTCACTCCAGATACATATTTGTAGGTTGTGCGGGGATGAAGAGGAACCAGAAACCATTGAACATATTATCTGTCATTGCCCGAAGCTGCAACGTTTAGGCTTAGATGGCTGAGCAGACGTTTCCATGAAAGCATTAATGATGTCGGGAAGTGTAAACTAGAGGATATCAGGGAATTCGGTGGCTTTCAGATTGATAATAGGGTAACTTCTGGCTGCAAATGGGAAGGTAAATATTATTTTTTGGGCAACAGAAGGGAATCACAATGGACCCAATTGCGTCTCCGAGTGCAGGTGCGGTAAAGCACCACCATTCCTAGCCTAACCTAACCTTATCATCACTGATATTATAAGGCTTCCATTGTGGCAAAAGTAGATTTAAGTTCTGCTTTCCAGTTGGAAATTTTTTGAGCCCTAGTTGTTGTGATACTAGTTATTCCGGCATTAATATTAAAATAAAAACTGCTAATAATTATTTTTGTAGAATAAAGCCGAATTCATTTGTTTGTGTTTTATATCAATTTAAGGTTCTATATCTCTAAAAAAAACACCCTTTATGTGGGATAATTTTAGAAAAGGATTATGCGATTTAACACCGGTATTCAGAAACGATTGTTAAATTTAATTTTAACTTAACGTGCTAATTTTGTGTAATTTATTTAATAATTTATATTTGTATTATTATCATATGAAGCCATAGTGCAGCAGCAAAGAATTAAATTTAAAAGAGGGCGGTTAAATAAATTGTTTTTATATTTATTCTTCAGTTGTTTGAGCTTAAAGACATATAAAAAGCAACGATACAGTAAATACGATTAATTAAAGAGAATTTGAATAATAATAATGAAAATTTATAAAATTATGAAGTAGAATTACCACCCGGTTGGAAAATTTGTAAATTTTCGATATATGAAAATTTGTAAAACTGGGTAACAAAATTAAATTTTCTATACTAATTTCGAACTAGTTATATCGAAGAACTTAATTTGACTTTAGAATTTTTTCGCTTCTACCATTTATTTCCAATTGACCTTTTGTTTAATGCATTTATTCATTTTAACATTTCGCGGAATAATTTTATGCGAAAAAAGTGGGTGTTAAATAATGTTTTCAATTTAAAATAGTTTTTAATCCAGCTTAGAAAAAAAAATTTGCTAAGAAAATCTTTTTTTTTAACATCAACTTGGCAGCAATTTATTGAAAAAATAAAATCCTTGAAGTTGTTTTAGGTTTTGGTGTCATTTGATTGGATTTTATTGCTATCTTAAACATGCCACTTTATTCTTTTTTAGAGGTGTTGCAAACATTTTTTGTTTTTAATATTTAATGTTAAGTAATGCAAACAGATTTTGCTGTGCAAAAAAATAATAATAATGAATTCATTACAAAAAAAGTACACAAAAGTTTTGTTTTCAATTTTAAAGCACCTCTTACGCATAATAATCATTTGTCACTTTAGGCAGGCAGCAGAAACATAAATAACTTTTAAGCAGTCAATGAAGCTGGACCATTGCACTATAGGAAATTTTACGACAGGACCGATTAAAATGACTTTTTGTAATCAAATTTCGGTAGCCTCCTTCTTAACGTCCTTAAAGTTTTCATCACTTAATCACTAAATGAAAAAATTTTCTTATTACTCACGCTCACGTCTTCTCACGTGTGACAACTTTTGAAGCCTCTCTCTTAACCTTCGTAAAGTTTTCATCATTTAATCTCACGACGAAAAAATTTTCTTTTTACCAACGTTCACGTTCTCTCACGCGTGACAACCTTTGAAGCCTCTCTCCGAACGCCCTTAAAGCTTTCATCACTTAATCTCATGATGAAAAAATTTTCTTATCACTAACTCTCACGTTCTCTCACGCGTGACAACCTTTGAAGCCTCTCTCTTAACTTCCCTAATGCTAGGAACACAAGTGGGACGAACGACGAATTTTTCGGTGCGAACTTTCGTCATAAAAAATAAAACACATTTGTTCATATGAAAATGAACACAACACCGCCGTAGAACGAAATTCGTCATAAAAAATAAGACACATTTGTTCATATGAAAATGAACACAACACCGCCGTAGAACGAAATTCGTCGTGCGTGACGAACTCTGAGATAGATTTATTTATATTTTGTACGCCGACGAACGACGAAAAAACAATTTTCTCTCACTCTCTTTACATACACAATAAACAGTGTGACCAGATTTTAAAATAAAATTAAGCTAAATCACCTATTTCTTTAATATATATTTAGAGAAAACGCAATTTGGATTAAAAAAGCTAAAAAAAATAATAAATAATAATCATAAACTTTTTTTTTTCTTTTTAACACAAACACAACTCGCAAAGCGATTAGCTTGACTGCGAAAAACACCCAGGGTCTATGGTGGGAATCGAACCCACGACCTCTGGACTGAGCGGCTAGCATCGCTACCACTCAGCCACAGGGGCTTATTTCCAGAAGAAATAAGCTAAATTTATCCCAAAATTAGCTAATATGGTCACACTGACAATAACCAACTTTATCAATTATAAGAGCTGAATTCGCAGAGTAAATTCGTAGTTATTGTGCTTCACACAACGAATTCACGCAGCGAATTCTTATCGACGAATTCGTCGACGTGGGCGAAATTCGTCGTTCGTCCCAATTGTGTTCCTAGCATAAAGCTTTCATTACTTAATCTCACAATTAAAGACTCTTCTTATCATTCACGATCTCACGATGAAAAAAATGTTCTTATCACTCACGCGCACATTCTCTCACGGTGACAACTTTTGACTTTTATTAATAATACATTCACTTTCGATATAATATTAATTTTTTTTGTTAATTTTCAAAAAAGAAAAATACTACTACGATTGAGTAACCGTTATTTGAAATCACACACAAGACACTTGATAAAGTGACAGTGAATCAAAAATTTTCGAAAAATTTTAAAAATAGTTGTTTTCTTTGTTATTCTTTTTTAATAAAGCATAAAAAATTACTTTTTCACTCACGCTCACATTCTCGCACGCGTGACAAAATTTTACAAATAATAGTAATACACTCACATTCTACATTACATTATTTTTTTTTTGTAATTTTCAACAAAAAAAAACCTTTACTACACTCAATCATCGTTATTTAAAATCTCAAGCAAGACACTTGTTAAAGTGACAGTGAACCAAAGTTGTCGAAAGATTAAAAAGAAAAAGCGTTGATGTTTCCTTGTTATTCCTTTTAATTAAAGCAAAAAAAAAAAAAACTTTTTCACTCACTCGTAATTTTTAGACACTACTTTTTTAAACTTTTTAATTTTTTTTTTTAAACTGGACATAAGAAAAAATTGATTTTCGATTTCTTGCCCGTACGGTTTTGTTACCTAGAAAAATACGAGCAAGTATAAAAAAATTTTAATGTTTCCAGCTGAAATTTTTCAAGTTCGGAAGATAAGCGATTTATTAGAGCAAAAATTAAAGCGAATTTTTAATAATAAGCTTTTAAGTTTTGACCAACAGATGGGAAAAATTTCCTAAAAGTCAGACCACAACATTTGTTGCAATCGTTGACAATCTGCCATCAACAAGCATCAATCAAGTATAAATTAAGAGCTATTTTGTATTGCAATCTCTTCTTTTTCAAATTAAAACTTAATTTAACCCTTTAATTATTTTTTTGCGTCTTTACGAAATCGTGGTTGAAAAAATTCCCTTAAAACGGTCTATAACGGGTTAAAATAATCTGCAAAAATATTTGAAGCACTAAATTCTATAACAATTCTTTCAATATAGCCAAGCTGGAAACTTTAAGATAAAAAATAAGTGGAAGCTTGAAACCTTTTAAGGGTTAATTTCGAACATTTTTGAAATATTATTTTAGATACATATAGGATATGCTCAAAATTGTTTATATAATCTTGCGTAGAACACTTTTATACAACATTTTAACCCTATAGCTCTTTTTTTTTTTTTTTTGGAAAAGTGACATGAAAGACCCTTTTCGTAAAAAAATTCAGACAAGTATCCTTACAGAGGTCAAAAGGTCATGCAAAATAAGTTTCCAGAAAATGTAATTATTAATCTCTAAATACACCAGAGCTCGAGTTTGAACTTAAGGAACATAAATTAGGCAAAACTTAAATTAATTAATTAAAATTAGTTCGTACCTTAAGCCATCTTATATCTCGTGTTTAAGTTGAATTTCGAGCCGTGGTGGATTCAGAGATATGTAGTAATAATGTCTAGAGAATATTTGTATAAAAAAATTTAAATTTTAACCCTCTAGATTCACATTTGAGGGCACTTTTTATTCCCTTTTTCGAAAGCGACAAAAAGATACCAATAACGAGATTAGTAAGAGAGTTAAAATGTTCGGAAAATATATTCCTCTGAAAATTTTACATAAAAGTGCAGAATACTTTTCATACCTAAAGTAGTTTTATATGACGATTCAACATGATAATTTGCAAGAGTAAGAATCCCTGGCATAAACTTATTTTCTTTTCATACTCTGCTAGAATCAATCGGTAGAAACTTGTTACTTTGCAAGAAGTTTGATTTTGTTTTACAGTAAGACAAAAATGGCGATTTTGGCTCATAATACAGTAATATTCAGTTAATTGACTTGACAAAAATCATCAGTTTGTGATGCCATTAACCGGTTAAATCATTTATGTCTTTCTTTTTATTTCGTTTACTAAATCAATTAATTACGAGGGTAAATAAATTAACCCAAGATCAATTAAGCGGAAGCTACTGTAATATTCTAACAGTGTAACTCAACTGATTCATTGGCATCATCTGTGTTCTGTATATATATGGAAACAGAAGCTATCGTTTCCAGGAGAATTTTTTTCTGAATTTAACATATAAACAGTAGCAAATGTTGCTGCTACAGCAACAACAACACAAACAAGATCACTTACAAAAATTTTTAAGACATTTGAGTAGACTTGGGTCGAACTCGTTCACTAGTTCATTTTTGCCACAAACCATTGATCCATCCAATTTAAATTATATGGGTTTGATTATTGGTTTGTGGCAAAAATGAACTAGTGAACGAGTTCGACCCAAGTCTACATTTAAGGGATTTTTCAAATGCTTTACTACAGCGAAATCTTCTAAAAAAAAAAAACGCTAAACTACACTATTCGCAAGACATTTGTTTCAGTTATTGCTGGTATAGGCGTAAAGAAGAAAATACTTCGTGACGATAGAATTTGTGATGTCTTGCTTCTTCATACGAATGGGCGTGTAAACAAAAGTCAGAATCAGAAAAAAAGTTCTCCGTACACCAGCGAATATAAAGTATTGTTCCAAGGACATTTCAAAAAAAAAATGTTTTTTTGCCGAACGTAGGGGCCGCCTCTTTAGTTTTTTCGTTATATCTTCCATATTTACAGTCCGATCTTAAAGTTTGATATAGCGATTTTTTTTGTCTCAGGGAGGCCAATATTTTTATATATATATATATATATATATATATATATATATTTTTTTTTGCTTTTCGGTCCATTGACCTCAAGTGTACCATTCTAGTACTTACCCCCAAATATCATTTCCTACAACCCTAATGTGACACCCTAATGTTAGAAATTTATAGCTCGCAAAAAATCATAAAACTTTTGAAAGAAAGAAAGTATTTCGATAATTACAGCACAACTATTCAAAAAATGCTTTTATAAACTCATTGTTGCAGACCGTAGGGGTCAACTTTTTAAATTTGTCATAGCTTCAGCATTTACATTCAGATATAATATATCGATGAGTTTCTCTGTGGCAGACCAATTTTTTTTTTGATTCAAAAGTCTGACCTGCCACGGCTATATACTTAAAAAACAAGACTGCTTACGCAGGCCTCTAATGTACACCACAATCATCACATAATGTGTGATTGTTAGCAAAGAAAGACAGTCTGTCTGTAAAATAAATGTGCATATATTTCATCAGACTTACGCTGTCAGCTTACGCCAGAAATTGAACCAAAAATATATAGAAATAAAATATGCATTAAAAATAAGCCCAGCCTTGCCTTGTAGACTGTTTTAGTTTGATTTTTATTTCATTTTGTTTTTTTTTTTCAAATATTACGAGTACAATTCACTTATATTTACATTTTTATATATCGTACGAGGGTGGCTTTTTTATAGTGTGCTATAACACATACTTTATATTAAAAATAATATATATTTTAATTAATAACTTCTTATCTTTACTGTGGTCAAGTTTAAATTTTGAACTCGCAATAATAATTCATGAACAATTGAGAAAAATGTAAAAAAATTATAATAAAATATTTAAAAAAATCACACAATGAGTTGTTTTTAAAAAGCGATCGAAATGAAAACTCGTAATCAAAATAATTTCGATCGATTTATGTGATAGGCCTGATAATATTGCTTTACCTGGGTGGTAGACTTTTAATAAATAAATAAAAATGTTTGCTGGGCTATGTTTAGCATATTTATGCAAAATAATTTATTGTTATGGTTGTACGATTGTATGAGTTTTTGTTTTAAACATTTGTCAAATTCCCTTTATTTGGTATTTATATGAAAGGAATGTTTTAAATTCCACTCTACGCTTCAGAAGAAGAATAAGAAGATAAAAATCGAAGTTTTAAAGTGTGACTTTAAATGTTTTGAGTTTTTTTTTATTTTTATTTTGTGTTAAATAATGTGCCGGTTGTCAAAAGCATATTTAAATTAAAAATAACTAACTACCGGTGTGCGTGGAATATAAAGATTCTTTTTTAGTATTATTGTCAATAAAAATAAAGTTTATTTATTAAAAAAAAATCGCATAAATTCAGGATTTTCGACACATACCTCCTGTAATCCAACAATTTACGAGTATTTGCCAACTCGACACACAATTGTTTGTTTTTTTTTTATTTTATTTTTTATATTTATATATATTGCACAGTTCTTTGTTTGGCGATTTAAATAATGAAGATGACCTACTTTTTCGCTGTGACACTCCTGCTCCCGTTGACTTTGCTTGTGATAAACAGGGTTAATAAACTTATTCCTTGTGATTCAGTAAAGTTTCTGTAGAAAACTGGCCTAACTAATATTTTTCTTCATGAATTTACTTTCAAAATGTTGTTGATTTTTCATTTTTTTTTTGTATTTCATCTTAAGGTTCATTAACTTGATGTTTTCTTTTGAGCCATAAATTAAAAGTCTTTAAATAAATTGGGTGTTTTCAATACAAAAAAAAAATTTTTTTTGATATCTTTTATTCCTTGCTGCAAATTTTTCTTTAAAATGAAATTTCTTTGTTGGAGTTTTTTTTTTTAAATTTATTATTAATATTTTTTTGCTGTTCAAAATCCCTGGTAAAAATGTTTCTTTTGTTGTCTTGTAAACTTAAAGACAATCGCATTAAGTTGGTGATGCTTATCAGGATGCGTTTTGTGTGTCTGTTGCAAGTGTTGAATACTTTCGAATGAAATGTTTGGAATTCTTTAATGCACGTCAAAATTCTCATGTTGCACATTAGGGTGTCACTAATTCATTCCTAATTTAAAAACTATTAATCAAACAATTTGTTAATGAATAAATATCAATATAGTCCTTTATCATTCTTTTTTTTTCGCCCGCCCAAATCTTTGAGTCATTTATCTCAGTATATACGCCTTCTTTAAGGCTTGCATTTATGAACTATTTATAATGTATTACTGACAAAAAAAAAACAGGTCTGTACGGAAATGCATCACTGCGCTAAAAATGGAAATTCAAATATCTTAAAGTGTTTCTCTAAAGTAAATAAGAGTTACAAACATGGCTACTACAAAAAAAAAATATTATCAGCATACTTGTATTGCAAGACATGAAGATTTTCTCTAATGATGCAGAGCAGTGATGCATTTCCGAACAGGCTCACTATTACTTTTGCAATAACTCTCCTAAGCATATGCATATGAATAATTAAATATCTATGTACCTCAATTTCCCCTGGCCAGCAGCCGTTCATTATTCCTGTGACTCCTTGACAAGTCTGCGCTTCCCTAATAAATAACTTCAACATATTTTGTAGGCGTTGTGTAATCCTATAAAAACTAAACTACTGGCCATTTCTTATAGGGGCGTTTATTTAGGTTAAATTCAAAAAATACAAGTTTATTTCCTTTTGTAAATACAATAAATTCTTTCATACTTTTGCAAATTGTTACTGTGTAATCCCAGCAACCAAATTCTTTCAATTATGTCAGAAAATTATTATTTAAGTGAAAAAAGAAATTGCAGACAGTTATGACAGTAACAATAGCTGCTATTTTATTGTTTAATTACATCCTTCTTCTAAAAATTATCATATTACTAATATTGCTAATATTTGATTTTCTTTTCAGGTAAGTCTTCTTTCCAACCCATAGTGAAAAAACATCAAAACATGATTTTGAAATACATCTGCTGGCGAATGCTATTCGCATATAAGTAAGTTAACTATTAAGAATATTTTTTAGAAACAAAACGTTTTGTTAACAATGTAATTTATGAATATGAATTCAATGTTACAACAAACGCATACATATCTTGAATAAATTTCATGCTCATACTCCAAATAATGCTCAGGGAAAGATAATTAGTAAAACATTTTAATTTGCAGAATTTAATACCTAGTATTTATTTCTACGTATTTGCGTTCTAATTGTAATTAAATTTTAAAGTCAGGTACTTTTTAATATATACTTCTATGTTCTATTATATATGTATATGGGCATTTCCACATAAAGGTTTGCTGTTTTTCACATTGCGTCACCAAGCAATTAATATTGTATTTTACAGCTATGCTGTTCGATGACGCGCCATGCATGTAAAACAAAAATTTTTGAAAATAAATATATATTGGCCAATACTGATTACAAATACTGGTAACAACTACATAGCGGAACTCCTGGGATTTTGAGGATTTTTAGCCTAATGTTTGGGAATCTCCAATACGGTTTGTGCGTTTGCTAAACAGTTTGTGACTTGGAAAAGATGTTCGTGTCAATCATAACTGAAGGTGTTTCTGCTAACTAATATCATAAATGCGAAAGTAAATTAATTGTTTGTTTGTTGCGCCTTAACGTCTAAACCACGGAACCGATTTTGATGAAATTTAGAGCAGATAAGTCTAGATAAACACATATGTTAAGGTTTTTTTTTTTAACTAGGAGCACAAGAAATATCTAACTGAATTTGATGAAATTCGAAACATATACAAAATAGATCTAAGTCGAAACGGTACTTTTTATAAAAGGTACTTTTTGTAGCAAGTATTTCTTATATGTACAGTTTTTTAAATGTTCCTTTTGTAAGAGGTACTTTTTATAAAAGATACTTTTTATAACAGGTACTTTTTATATAAGGAACTTTTTATAAAAGGTAATTTTTATAATAAGTACTTTTTATAAAAGGACCTTTTTATAAAAGATACTTTTTATAAAAGGTACTTTTTATAAAATATACTTTTTATAATTTATAAAATAAACTTTTTATAAAAGGTACTTTTGTATAGAATTGACTTATAAAATGCATTTTTTATAATAGGTACTTTTTAAGAAAGGTACTTTTTATAAAAGGTACTTTTTGTGAAAGGTATTTTTATAAAAGTTACTTTTTATGAAAGGTACTTTTCATAAAAGTTACTTTTTACGAAGGTACTTTTTACAAAAGGTACTTTCTATGAAAGGTACTTTTTATGAAAGGTACTTTTTATAAAAGGTACTTTTTGTAAAAGGTACTTTTTATGAAAGGTACTTTTTGTAAAAGGAACTTTTTATGAAAGGTACTTTTTGTAAAAGGTACTTTTTATGAAGGATACTTTTTATAAAAGATACTATTTTAAATTTCCTCTTTTTAAAAGGTACTTTTTATGAAAGGTACTTTTTATAAAAGGTACTTTTTAAAACAGGTGCTTCTTTTAAACGTATTTATAAAAGCACTTTTTATAAAAGGTACTTCTTATAAAAGGTACTTTTTGTAGCAAGTATATCTTATAATATGTACAGGTTTTTGAATGTGCCTTTTTGCAAAAGGTACTTTCTGTAAAACCTTCTATTTTTAAACTTCCTTTTTGTAAAACGTACTTTTAATAAAAGGTGATTTTTTATTGAACACACTTTTCATAAAAGATACTTTTTGCAAAATTTCCAAACAAATGAAATTTTTTGGGAAATTTTCACTATTGAGGCTAACGAAGCGCTACCTAAACGGTGTTAAGAATCATTCCTAGGAAGTTCATATGTTCTAGAAAGTTGTTTATTGAGATCATAGGGACATTTTTGTAGTTGATTGTTTACTTGAGTTTTTAACGCTTTGCTGCCTATGGACCTGAACAAAGGAAAAAGGGTAAAAAATATCCAATTATTTTAAATTTTTCCGATTTTTATCTTGAATATAAAGTTTTTTGACTTCATATGTTTACAATTTTTGTTCTTTATGACAAGAGCTACAACTTTGCCTCACAGAGTAAATCAAAATTGCGAACGGTTTGCAAGTTATGAGACTGAGAAAATGCAAAAATGACACCGAGGCCTAAAATCTTTGGGGGCCCATAAAAAAAGTAAATGACTTGGGGCAAAACTGGGAGACACGGGTTTTCTTTTTTCTTTTTGGTCTTTTATCACGTAGTGGTGTCCTTATATGGTTATATTTTTTCGTGTTGCACTGCGTAATTAAGCATTTAATTCAGTTTTCATTTAAAACTATCAAATTCTAATTTATTTTAAAAATATAACTACAAAGAATTGGCACTACAATAATAACCCGCATCGTATTATGCAAATTACAAATAAAAAATTGTAATAATAGTAATGGTAATAATGCCCTTTGTTTGAGCCAAGGCTTTCTGATAGTCAGGGACGGCCGGCGGTGGTTTTGATATTGGAAAATATTTAAATGTCACATGAAATATTTTCATAATTTCCGCATTTTTTTTTTGTATTCACAAGTTGCAAAGTACTTTTTATGATAAGGGGCTGAAATTAAAATGTCGTACACTACGGGTCACAAGAGTAGGGATTTTAGGGAAATTACACATCAGACGGTTAGGTATGGAATTTTGTGGCTGGTTGGCTTATAAAATTCCGTTTGATATTATAAAATAGAATAGTTTTCGATAAAATAGTAATTGAGTGAGTTTTCAGTGTTGTTGAAAATTTGCTGATTTTAAGCTCTTTTTGAAATCGAAAAAATGAGAAAAAAAGATGCAGTGTTTCGACATATATGCTGTTCTGTTCAAGTTCAAGCAATGACAGTCTGCATTCTACTAAAATTTATTTGTACGTGTTTTAATGAGGTTTGCTGCATTCATTGTATTTAATTTGCCAGTAATTTCATTCTAAAAAAAAACAACTGCAAAGTTAACAAGGGTACATGAGATATGAAGCCCTGCTCTCCAACGCATTCGCTTACGCATTCATTAAAACACTTAAAAATTGAGATTCTATTGCAAAAAAAAAAAAAATAAATGACTATGAAAATATTCATGCATATAAATAAATTTAAATCACTGATCTGGAACACATTAAATATGCGTTTGATGCATTCACTCATTTCCGTTACCACCAGTCACTCAATTTTCTCTTCTGTTGGTGCATTCTAATGCAAAATATGTATATTTATTTATTTTTATTTTGATGAATAGTGGATATAAAAAATAATTCTGAGGGGGACCAAACAACACCTTGTATATTATGTAACTGCATTCCAAAATACCATTAGAAATCATTACAAAAAATCATTAGAGAAATAAAACATAATTTAGAAGTATAATTAATTGTTCCGCCAAGATTTTTTTTTATTAAATAAGTTCAATATATTTTTTTTATTTTAAATTTCTTGTAGGAAGATATTTTGCTATTTTGAGTAAATAGCACATGTTTGATTGTCATTCACTGGAGGAATTTGGGATATCGAGCCATAACTGCTAAAATAGCTTAAGAGACAAATTTTTTTGACTTCGTTTTTTTTTTTGACGAAAATCGATTATTTACGATCGCAAATAATAGGTTTTGGTCAAAAAATTAAGTTCGAAAATTATGTCGCTTAAGCTATTTTGGCGGTTATGGCACGATATACAAGTTATTTACTTATTTGCTTTTTTCTGTGTGACGTGAGGGAGCGAAAAATATATTTTCTACGTTTCATAATTTTTTTTAAATGTTTGTATCCAATTTGAATATATTGAGCCATAACTGCCAAAAAAAACTTAAGCGACATTTATTTGAACTTGATTTTTTGAAGAAAATCGAAAATCGTAAAAGTACCTACGAGTATTATTGTTTTTAAAGGGGAATTTTTTAAAACATGCTATTTTTAAAAGGCAATCATATGAAATGATACTTACATGTTTCGAAAGGTACTTTTTTACTTTAACATTAAATTGTGCTTATTTTATTATCAGGTACGTTTTGAAAGGGGATTTTTAAAAAGCACTAATTTTTAAGGTACTATTTGCAAAAGGTATTTATTTGAAATTGTATATTTGCAAAGGGAATTTTTAAAAGGGAAATTATTTCAAAGGGGAGTTTTGTCCAAAAATATTTTTTTAACTTCATGAATATACTTTTTGAAAAAGATAATTTTTGAAAAAGTTAAATATTTGAAAACGTACTTTTTGAAAAAAGTGGTTTTTGGAGAGGTATTTTTTGGAAAAATTTAATTTTTGAAAAGGTACTTTTTAAAAAAGGCAATTTTTTGAAAAGGTACTTTTTAAAAAAGGTATTTTTGGAAAAAGGTGATTTTTGAAAAGCTGCTTTTTGAAAAGGCACTCTTTGAAAAGGTACTTTTAAAAAAAAGTAATTTTAGGAAAAGTTAATTTTTAAAAAAAGTAATTTTTGAAAATTTTACTTTTTGAAAAGGTACTTTTTAAAAATTTTTTTTTTAAAGATACTTGTTGAAAAAAGTAATTTTTTAAAAAGTGCTTTTGGAAAAATATAATTTTTAAAAAGGTGCTTTTTACATGAGGTACTTTTTCAAATGGGATTTTTTCTTAAGTACAAAATTATATAAGTTAAGGCCCACAGGACGCGATGGAATTGTGATACTGTGAGTAATAATCTCAGCTTCCCCTTCCTCATAATTTCCAACAAAAAAAAAATTAATGTAACTTTTCCGTATCCAATAAGAATTTTGAAAATTTGCCCACAAACGACAAAGTAATTTGATAATAAATTTTTTTTAGCTTGGACATTTAAAAAAAATTTATGGACCTTTCTCATAGGCAGAAAGCATTTTGAATCTTGGCCGACAAATGACGAAGTTATTTTACAATCAATTATTGGGCCGGGCAATCTGTGACACACACTCTCCCCCATATCCAATTTAAAGAAAAACCTGAATAGACCTTTTTTATATGCAAAAAGCATTTTGAAAATGAGTCGACAAATGACAAAATTATTTGATAATTAATTATTTGGGGCGGGCAATTTGCACCCTACCCTTAAAATTTCCAACCAAAAAAATTAGTGGACCTTTTCCATATGCAAAATGAATTTTGAAAATTGGTTCACAAAAGAAAAAAAGTATTTAATAATTAATTTTTGTAGCGGGTATTTTGCACCCCCCGCCCCTCCTCCAAAAATTTTGTTTTGGCGGGCTCATTTAGCCCCCGTCTAACCTTCCCAACATTAATTTTTATTTTTTTTTTAAATTGTTTGATAAATGACGAAGTCATATTTTTTTTGGTCAATTGCTGGGGCGGGCAATTTATTACACCCTTCACCACCCCAAATTACGCAATAAATTTTTTTGAAAAAAAGTAACTTATTGCCAGAGACGCAGTTATATGTTGTGCAAATTTCAGGAAGTTCGGTCCAGAAGTTTGGACTCCTATAAGGTACACACAAACAAACAAACGTATATGTAGATGTATGTATATGTGACAGGGAAAGTTAAAAGAAATTTATGGGTCGAAAAAGTCGTTGTTTACTTTTTTTGGTGACAGGACGCTCTTTCTAATGCAACCACAACACAGTTTTCTAACTGCATTAGTTTTGTCATAAATTGGCTTCAAAATAAACTTTTGATAAAAAAAACTTAATAATTGAGCTCACTCATTTTTGAAACTAAACGCACTTGTTTTCAATTTTTACTATTTTCTTTTTTTTTCAATTTTAAAAAATTTACAAATCATAATAGAATTGATAAACAGAACTAAAACCACCAAACTGCTAATCAGCAAGTTCGGAACACTTCAGTAATTTGGCTTTAAGCAAATAACTCAATTCTTAATCAAAATTTTCGACATTTTGAGTTTTGAAAAACTGACTTTAAATCCATAATCAAAAGCCCCGAAAAGGCCTGCGTGGCGAGTTTCAAGCAAATCACATATTACAAAAAAAAAAAAAAGACCGCCATATTGGATTCGTCATTTTAAGTTTTCAAAAACTAATACCAGCTTCGTAATCAGAGACCCCGAACTCCCGGGCAAAGAGTTTCAAAGCATAAAAGCGTCCAGTCTCTTCAAAATCTACTTCTTTATCTTCAAGCAGTTTTTCTTTAAAACTTAAAAAAAATTTTTTAATTTAAATTTTAAAAAATTAGGTTTTTTAGACTGTTTTATCAACAAACAATAATCAGTTTTATCTAAATGTTTCCCAAGTCTCAAACTATTATAAGTTCTCTAGTGTTTGCCAATCGCATTGAATAATTATAATTGAAATTTTCTTAATGGATGAGTTTTATTTTATTTTAAGCATTCAAATTAAAAAATATACATAGTGGCGTTAATACATTTTTCTGAAATCGAGTTTTTTGATGTGTAAACATCTATACGCTAGGGGGTAAAAATCTTTTGACTTTGATTTCTTTGCTGAGACTTCTTTGCATTGTCAAATCGGTGTGAGCTATGTATGAGTGTTTTAGTGTTTGAAAGAAGCAATACCAAGCAGAGAAACAAGTCGACCGGCTCGAAGCCGACGGTGCGCCGCCGCCGGTTATTTTTCTGTATATTTCCGTACACCAAAGGTGAAAATGAACCGTAAGAGCTACGGAGTTGAAATTTGGACACAATATGTAGACATTTGGCCACTACAACAACAAATACATGAGAGTTAAAAACTAAAGGGTGTTCCAAAACGAGCACCGAAAAATGTTAAAATCCCATGTAATATACATACAATTTGTATGTACGTACATATATACACTTGAAATTTTAAAAGTTAGTGTATTTTTATACAGACTACAACAATTAACACTAAATTTAAAAAATTTAAATCAATGGGTGTTCCATCAGTTAATGCAATTTTGACTTTGTAATTTTGACAACTTGCTGTATCTTGGAAACCGTAAGAGCAAAACTCTTGAAATTTTCAAAAACGGTAAAACTAAAAAATCAAAAAAATATAAAATGGCCAAATATAAAAAAATCGCCAAAACGAAAAAAAGCACCAAATTAAAAAAATCTCTAGGACTAAAATAAATCGCGAAAAACCGCAAAAATCGCCAAAATTAAGAAAATCCTTTAACAAAAAAATCGCCAATATGAAAAAATCGCCAAAATGAAAAAATCGCCTAAATAAAAAACCCCAAAAAACAGAAAAAATTGTCAAAATGAAAAAAACCCAAAAAAAACGGAAAAAATCGCCATAATGAAAAAATCGCCAAAATGAAAAAAATGCGAAAATTAAAAAACCCAAAAAGAGAAAAAAACGCCAAAACGAGAAAAAAGCGATAAAACTGAAAAAAATCGTTTAAACTGAAAAAATTAAGAAAGCTAAATAAAAAAAAAAATGATCAAAACCGAATGTGCGCGAGTCAAAGACGCACTTTACTGAATTTATTTTAATTGCAATGCGTACACAACAACAACTAAACGTTGAACAACAGGAATTAAAAACTAAAAAGTAAAAGTAAAGGCATTTACCATAGATGAGCACTGCAGTACCACTAAAGTTTCAGTAAAAACAATAAAAAAATTTTAACAAGTAAATTTTTACTGATTACCAAAATTTTTTTCTACAATTTTTACAAATTGCCGAAATGATTTGTTATATGATGAGGTGCATTGAATTTTCAGTAATCAGTAATGCCCGTATTCATAATGAAATTCTACCAAGTGGCTAAATGTTTTTCATACAAATGTTTCAAAATTTGAATGAAAAAACTTTGCCACTTGCTACAATTTTATTATGATTACGGCCCTACGATTTTACTGGTAATGCAAATTAAATTTCATTAGCAGTAAACATTTACTGAATTTTTTTTAGTAATCAGTAAATTTACTGCTTACTGCAATTTTGAATGCAGTACATATACATACATTGCAGTGTGCCCATTTACTAACCAAATAAGTTTAATAAAACAAACAAAAACCAACAAATTCATATGTATTTACAATATTGAAAGTTTTGATACTTTTAATTAATTAATTTAAAAAAAAGATACTAAAAGCATAAGTACTTCCAACTTAAAAAAAAATTTTCATTACTAGATGTTTACACATCTCCTCTGTGATCGGACTCACATTGCTTTTTTTTGGATTTTCGATAGAAGAACATCTAATAGTGTTTTTACACTGACATGGTTTTAATAAAAGTTGGTTTTAACGTTAAAACCAACTGTTAAAACCTGGTTTTACCATACAAATTGTTGTTGTTAAAACCGAATTAAAATCATTTTTGAATTGGTACTAAGTTGGTTTTATGAAATGTAACCTTGTTTTTGCTGAGACAAATTCAGTGCTGCCAAGTTGAAATGACCGACAGCAGCTGAAAATGTTTATGCCAGTGAATAACAATAGATGGCGTTTGAAAGATTTTCAATTTGAAAATGAATGCAGCAGCAACAATAATCAAAAAATTATGGGAAAAAAGATTTTTTTTTTATAAGGACAGCAAAGAAAATATTTTCATTGAACTCTGGAAAGTGAAAATAGACAATATGACTGCCATTCATCTGCCTATAAAAAAAGTTTTTCTTATTATTTGTGCGTTTTTTATATATAATAACTTTATTTCCAAGCACTTCTTCATTCTGTATAAGAAGTTCCATAATTTAAAAAAAATTATTTACAAAATATAAAATAATTTCCATTTTAGAGCGCATTTTGAAATATGTCAGTGTTTCATAGTAACAAAAACTGTTGTACAGTTTGTTATTAAAAAGCAGAAAAAATGCAACAACAAATACACGCATTTCTGCAGGAGATTTATTTTATTTTGCGCAAAGTTATTAGACAGCCTGTGAGTTAGAACCTGAATTTAACAAACTTGCAGTGTGAATGCAAAATCAGCTGTTTATGGTTTTAAGGTTAAAACCAGGTTTTAACTTTCAGTGCGAAAACACTATAACGTATCGCAAAATGCAAGAATCTCAATTTCAAAAAAAAAAAAAAAATGAGTTAAGGCCTTTCTGTATTAAAATATCGATATGTACATATATGAAATGAGATATTAGTATTTAAAGATAAAAAAAAAAATCAACAAAATACTCGTACATATGTTACCGCACTTTCACTTTCTTAATTTTAATTTGCTGCAAAAATATTGCGAAAGATAAAACAAAAACGCCAGAAAATCGATTTGCTTCAAAACATCATTTTCCGCATTTAAGTAGTAATTTTGTTGCAATAAAACTATAATTTGTATTCTCACAAAGTAGAAAAAGAGGAGAGAAAAATAAATTACAAAATTTAAACAACCCAACAAGCCGACAGACATTCTCATATTAAACTTTAAGAGGAAGTTGATTATGCTAAAATTTAATTACAAAGTATAAATAGTCCTAAACGAACAGAGGTTGCTATCGGTAGTTTAGGCATCCTTCTCTAATTCATCCTTCTTCAATTCCTAGATGTCAAGATTTGCGATTAGATAAAAGACTTGGAATGTTAAAATAAAAATGTAACGGCTTTCGTTTTTTTTTCGTATAAAAGTCCTTAGAAATAGTCCTTTGCCGTTTTGTTAATAGATATAAAAGGAATATTTTAATTAGTTAAAAAATAATTTATAAATTTTTACTTTTGCCAAAAGTAATCATAAAAACATTTAAAATTCCATAATATAGAATTTGTTGCAGCCATTCATTCACTTTTTTTTTTCTTTAATATTTCATTATTAATTTTTTTGTTTGTGCTTGTTTATTTTCCTGAAACAAAAAAATTTGAAGGAAAAGTCAATATGAAGAAGTTGATGATGATCATTTAAATAAATTGTTTGTTAAATTTGCTTGATTGCAATCATTACGAACGAGTCTTAAGCATTTTATGCAGCGATCTTTAGATAATGATAATCATCATCTATCATCTCCATTTTCATTTCAATTACAATCATCTTGAGAATGATCATTATTGGCATCATTATTAAAATTTTATTGTGATTTATATCAGATGTCTAATATTTTGTCATTGGCTTTTAATTTTCGTTTGATATTTAAAAGATTTATGAAGTATTTATTTTGGAATTGAAAGACAAAAATGTTTTATTTTTTAATAAAAAATATGTAGTTTTAAATGAGTCTTCGTTGTTAATCTTAAATGGAATGTCTTATTTTTTTTTGTAAGGGTTGTTGTTGTTGTTTTGCTTTTTTTAAATTTCTTCTAAAACAGTAAATGACACTGCACGGCTAAGTGGATATTTTGTGACAAAGATCTTCTAATGAAAGTGTTCACAGGTGAGAGAAAAGACTGTCTAATGAAAAATATGAAATGAAAAATGAAATTTTCGGGAAATTTTTCACTTTTGCGGCTACCTAAACGGTATTAAGAATCATTCCTAGGAAGTTCATATGTTCTGGAAAGTTGTTGATTGAGATCTTAGGTACATTTTTGTAGTTAATTGTTTCCTTGAATTTTGAACGGTTTGCTACCTAGGGACCTGAACAGGGGAAAGAAGTTTAAAAAATCTAATTTTTTTTATTAATTAGTGATTTTTTATGGGAATTGTTAAAATTTAAGTTTTAAGCTTCTCATTTGTTTAAATGAAAGTTTATAACATAATAACTCTAGTTGTTCTAAGAAACTTTGGGTAAAGGTTCCCTGATGATATGCATTAGCAACAGTGAAATGCGCATAGGATTCAGCTAAACCCCTCAATAATCAATTTCAATGTATTTTTAATTTAAAAAAAATATTTTACTTAATAAGTAAGATATTAATTTGGGATTATTAGTGCGTTTAAAAAATTTTAAACTAATTTTTTTATATTTTTTGCTATTTTGATCTTGAAGATGAAGTTTTTTTGATTTTATATGTTCAAAATGTTTGTTCTTTATGAAAAGAGCTACAAATTTGCCTCACAGAATAAATCAAAATTGTGAACGGTTTGCAAGATATGAGGCTAAAAAAAATGCCAAAGAGACACGGCTAAATGTACAAATCTTTGGGGGCCCATAAAAAAAGGTAGATGACTTAGGGAAAATCTGGGAGACACGGGTCTTTTTTTTTGGTCCTTTATCACGTAGTAGTGTGCGTAAAGATAGGACGGGTTTCCATTTGTGTGCCATGTGCCACACAAGCCGGAAAAAAACGGAACAACTAATTACTAATGAAAAACTTTTTGACTCAGACACGTATTTATTAAGTTAAATAGTTCCATACATGACTAATAGACAATTCTATAGAGTCCAACATGATTGCAAATTGTTTAAATCAATAAATATATGTCTGAATCAAACAGTTTTTCATTAGTAATTAGTTGGTTACGCTTTTTTGTGCAAATGACACACAAGAAATGCCAGATGTAAACTCAGCCATAAATTCGAATTTAAATAGCAGAGACAGCAACCAGCATTTCTTGCACATAACAGAGCACTGTTAGTTATTTAACAGTATGTAGTTGCTAAAACGATTAGGAGACAACGCAACTCACACATAATCGGCTCATAAATGCCACATTTTATTCTTATTGTCTTTATTTTTATGTTTTTATTATTATGCAAAGTATACAATAAAATAAAACGAAAGCCAACATTTCCTTTTATTAATTTTCGTTGTATATCGCTTAACTCATTGATAGAAGTGCATACCATACCACCTGCGTTTTTCAATTTGCCACCATTTAACTGCAATAAAGTTATTACAATTTAAAACAATAATTCAGATTAACTATATACATATATAAAAAAAATTACTTAAGCCACCATCCAAGCATTTACAAGTGCATACAATCATTTATACAAATCGCAAAAATACTTTATTTAATTTACAGTAGTTTCAGCCGATTGTATAAATAAGGCATAAATCTCAATTTAAAATAGGAAAACTGGTTCTTTTATTTTTATAATTTTTTCAACATAAAATAAGGCCGGTTGGTAGCTCAGAATATGCTCGTATTTGGTATAGTTGGGTGCGCGCCGCGCCAGTCAATTGAAAATCATTTACTCGTAAAATAACAAATACAAGAACCACCTTCTCTTCAGCTTCCAGCAATTGTTTTATTTTTTATTTTTTATATCTTGTTTTAACAATATAGTTGTGTTGTTGCTATCTCTCATATCTTTACATCAGATGTATTATAATTGAATAAAAATGAAAAAAAAATATATATATTTTGCTTTTCATATGTAAAGGGTGTCCCAACAAGAACGCAAGATTTAAATTTTAAATAAAACACAGATAATTAAAAAAATAATCGTGAAACTTTATTATATCGTAAAGTAGACAGAATGAGGTTATGTGTGCAATAACATATCGGGCAGATGGCCGCCGCGGCTTTGCTGGCACACACGCGATCTTTTAATGAAATTTTCAATGACCGTTTTGCATAAATGCTGCGGTATTTCATTAATGCAGCGTCCAATTTCCTCTTTTGAGGCTTGAGTCGTCGTCGGCTTATTCGCGTAAACCACCGACTTCAAAAAACCCCAAAGAAAAAAGTGTTAAATCGCACGATCTAGGCGGCCAATTCTGGTCTCCAAAACGCGAAGTAACACGACCTGGAAATGACTGATGCAGCAATTGAATTGTTTCTCTGGCTGTATGACATGTGGCGCCGTCTTATTGAAACCACATGCCCTTCACATTCATTTCTTCTGCATAGTGAATTTGGAGACGCCAATTTGCTAAGCTCGGTGTCAAATTAAGGTGGATGTAGCTTGAGCGACATCATCACGTACAGCTGCGACATTTCCGATCGATCGCCCTGGTCGAAGGTGCGTTGTTGTCTTTACATCACTAACAGACCAGTGATGCCAACTTTTTTGGCTCTAAAAGCACTTAAAAGCGTAATTTTGAAATCTAAAATGCGTAAAAAGCACTAACGTGAAAAACGAGTGAAGTTTAATAATGTTTTCTAAGCTATTCTCTATTTCGGCAATATTATCAACATTTTTAATGAAATATATCAGACGAAAAAGGTATGCTTTACACTAAACAAATAAATACACCAAGTTTTTATTAAAGTAATTTTAAGAAATACGCAAATTTCTTAAAAGCACTACTACTTAGTGCTTTTTCTTAGTTTGGCACTAAAGCTAAAAATTTGGTGTTTTGAGTCTTCAAAAAGCACTAAAAATAGTGCCAAAAGCACCAAGTTTATCCATTAATCTCTTTACAGTTGACTCTTTTGGAGCATTATTGTTATTATATCCCAAATTGATCGCAAATTTGCGAACTGTAGCCGCAAAACTTTCACCATTTTGGTAAAACAATTTCACAATGAGAATGCGTTGTTCATTCGTGTAGCGCTCCATTTTTACTTACCTCGTACCTTCTACTAGCAAACAATAACAATTGTTCAAATGTCAAAACAATGACACTTCGAATGGGGCCAAATTTTAATCAATCTTGCGTTCTTGTTGGGATACCCTTTACATACATACATGCAAAACCACCAGCAGCACTTGAAGACTTCTAACAATTTTGCATTATATTTAATTTCAAGAACAAGTGCAACAATAACAGAAATAAATGAGAAAAAAATTTAAGCAAAATATGTAGTAGAAAAAATTTAAGATTATTTCTTAAAATTAAAAATCATTGAGCCACCAACCTCGTGCTTCAATATTTGACGAAGAGCGTTTCCCAGCCTTGGCTATAATTCGAAACGAAAGCAAATGCTTTGAAATTGCAATGTTCATAACATACAAATTCGCAAGTATTTTCTTTCATTACGAAATACAGGATAAACCCCTGGATATATCATAAACCCGGCCTTTAATGCCATTCGACAAAAAAAAAAAAATATATATGACGATCGCTTCTACTCTGTTATCATAACTCTAAAGCTTGTCTGTAGAGTGTAAAGCAAACTATATTTCTTGTCTTAATTCTATTGTTTTAGTGTTATATTGTTGCATATTTCACTATTTATTTATATGTAAATATGTATATTTTTTTTACTTCTTGCCAATAATGTTTGCTACAGATTGATTATGCGGTTTTATGGCTTTATTGAATTATCGTCTTGTATCCAAATTGGGTTAAATAAGCTGCAACTTGTCGATTGCTACACGTTGCTGTTAAAAGTTTTAAGCCAATGAACACCAACAACAACAACACTACACAACAACATGCACAGCAACAGCCAGAGTGCAATTGCCTGCCTCAGCATAACTTTGCACGCAAACACATGTTCTTTCTATGTAAATACTCGTTCCGTATCAATATTTTGGCTAGCGAGAGAGTACGTGTTTGTTTATTGATCCATTATGGATACATATTTCGCTATTAATGCTGTTGCTGTTGCTGTTGTGTTTGGTTTTTTTTTTTTTTTTTTTTTTTTTTTTTTTTGTAAACTTAAATTACAGCTTTATTAACCACTTAAATTCATTATGAAAATCTATAAAATAATTGAATTTTCCATGATTTTGTTTTTCACTTTTTTATGCGATACATACATACGAGTATAAATTGAGCAACTGTATAAAAACTTTTGAAGCAAAATCAGGAAAAAGCAACAGTTAAACATATTAAAATGGGATACTGCGAAAATGTATTAATAAGAGATAGTTTTTGTAAAATACATTTCTTGTGAAATATATAGTTTCTATAAAGAGTAACATAAAAAGTACTTTTTATTAAAGAAAAACTTTTCGAAAAATTTATATTGTAAAAACTACCTCTACAAACAATAAATACTGCAAAATATAAAAAATACCTAGTACGCAAAGTACTTTTTATAAAAAGTATCTTTTATAAAATAACATTTTATAAAAAGTACCTTTAATAATAAGTACCTTTTATAATAAGTACCTCTACAAATAGTCGATTTTACCACAAGGACCTTTTGGAAAAAGTACCTTTTAAAAAAAGCAACTTTAAGTAAAAGTACGTTTTTGAAAAAATTAATTTTATAAAAAGTACCTTTCATAAAAATACCTTTTGAAAAGGGTACATTTTATAAAAAGTAGCTTTGATAAAAAATACATTTTATAAAAAGTACCTTTCTGAAAAATGATACTGTAAAAATCTCTACAAACAGTAGATTTTACAAAAAGTAGTTTTTACAAAATGTTTTTTATAAGAGAAACCTTTTATAAAAAGTCCTTCTTATAAAAAGTCCCTTTTATGATAAGTACATTTCATAAAAAGTACCTCTACAAATAGTCGATTTTACTAAAAGGACCCTTTGGAAAAAGTACCTTAAAAAAAACTACATTTGCGAACAAGTACATTTTATGAAAAGTATTTTTTATAAAAAGTACTTTTAAAAAAGTACCTTTTAGAAAAAATACCTTCTACAAAAAATACCTTTTATAAAAAGTACATTGTATGAAAAGTAGCTTTGATAAAAAGTACATTTTATAAAAAGTACCTTTTCTAAAAATTATTTTGTAAAAATCTCTACAAACAGTAGATTTTACAAAAAGTACTTTTTATAAAAAGTTTTATAAGAGAAACCTTTTAAAGTACCTTTTATAAAAAGTCCTTTTTATAAAAAGTCCCTTTTATAAAAAGTACCCTTAACAAAAACTATCTTTTATAAAAAAACATTTTATAATTTATAAAATAACATTTTGTAAAAAGTACCTTTTATGATAAGTACATTTCATAAAAAGTACCTCTACAAATACAAAAAAAGTACATTTTATAAAAAGTATCTTTTATAAAAAGTACTTTTAAAAAAGTACCTTTTAGTAAAAATACCATCAAGAAAAAGTACCTTGTATAAAAAGTACATTGTATAAAGATTAGCTTTGATAAAAAGTACATATTATAAAAAGTACCTTTTCTAAAAAATGATTTTGTAAAAACCTCTACAAACAGTAGATTTTACAAAAACTATTTTTTATAAAAAATACCTTTTAAAAAGTTTTTCTATAAGAGAAACCTCTTAGAAAATGTATTTTTTTCATAAGAAGTACCTTTTATGAAAAGTACCTCTTATAAAAAGCACCCTTATAAGAAGTGACTTTTATGAAAAGGTACTTTTTATAAAAAGTTCCTTTTATTAAAAGAACCTTTCTTAAAAAGTATCTTTTATAAAAATATCTTTCATAAAAAGCATCTTTCATAAAAAGTACCTATTTTAAGTCCTCCTTTTTATAAAAAGTACCTTTCACAAAAAGTTTAGTTTTATTAATAGTATCCTTTATATAAAAAGTCCCTTTTCTGGAAAGTTCTTTTAACAAAAAGTACCGTTTACAAATAGTCTCTGCCAACTTTTTATTTATTTTCAACAAGTATATAGTTTGTCGCATAAATAATAAAATATGTACGTGTGTATGTATGTGTGTATTAAATTAATTTATTTGGCTTAAAAGTCAACAAGTTTATTAACATTATTGCAAATGAAAGTTTTAAGCTGTAAATTTTTTTGTGTATGCACTTAGTTTCAGTCATTAATTCATTTGTTTGTGTCTTGTGCTTTTTTTCAAACTTTAAATTTATTTAGGTAATTAAACAAATGAAATGAAACGGCAGTAAGAGCTGCAATTTAGGAAAACATGCAGAGTTCATGGAAGTTATCAACGATACAAATTTGTTGCAATTAATTTGCTTATGGCACGAATATTTTATTAAATTTATTTAATTTTTTGTTTATCATTTTCTTTAAATGATACTTTTGGTTTTGGCATTTAGTGTGGGAAAATTGGGGAAATATGGGTAATGTGTAATATTACCCTGAAAGGTGTTAGTTATAAAAAGTACTTTTTTTAAGATTGTAATAATCTTAATCTTGTATCTTAAAAAAAAGCTTATACAAAAAGCATAATATAATATTAAATAGTTCTTTTAATTATCATTTTATCTTCTATATTATTTTATTTCATTAATTTTTTGGACAGAATGGGGCCATTGTGCATTATTTTAATTACTTTGAATCCCAAAGGTTTTTGTTAATACACTTTTATGCAATTCAAGTTTGTGTTCAAATTAATATCAATAATTAGTGCTTCACTGAGCAATTTTTCATATAAATTTTTAATTGTTTTCGTTATTATTTCTTTCGCTTGATTTCAATTGCGATTGCAAAAACTTTGAATTGAAGTTAATGATTCGATACTCTTCAAGGTATTTTTTTTTATTGGCGGCATAAAGACAACAAAAATTTATTTATGTTTTCCTTCGGCTTCAAAATAGCGTGAAAATTTTTAAACAAAAAAAAACATTTCAATTTCAATATCACCTCGCAGTGTAACGATGGCTGTGCGCGTATGTTGGTAGAAAAATAATGAAATATCAGGCAACTGGCCGATTGCCCGGCCGGCTGTTTGGCCAGCTGAGCTTGTTTGCCATTTTGATAAACTAACTCCTCCGTCTTGAACGTTATACATGCAATTACCCTTCCTACAATATCTGATGTGGCAAAGAAGGTGTTTTTGGGGGGAGAGGTGAATAAATTGATAAGCCAGTTTTGCTTTAATGCACGTAACGTGCCAGTAGTCAGGCAGGCAGGCGTACGCAAACGCATTTAATTTTTTTTTATTTCTATTATATTTTTACTCTTAGCTGATAGCAATGGTTAAAATTTAAAAAATAAAAAAATTTTAATTTATGCAAATAAATTTGCACTTTGTACAAAATCAAAATAAATTACATACTACGTACATATGTATGTACATATGTACGTATGTATTATGTCCATGTACGAGCGAGTAAGCACGCACTTAAAAAATTGTTACTAAAAATATATTTGAAATTATTAAACAAAAAAAAAAAAAAAAAATAAAAATACAAGAAACTGTAAAATAACATTGAGAATTAAATGAAACGACCGTTGTTTGTGCCACTTACATACATAGAATGCATTTGGTAAAACAAAGCAACAGCATGTACAAACAGCAAATAAATGAAGTGTTTAAACTTTAAATTGCCAGCCAGGTGAACGAACAAGTGCGTCAAAGCGGGCGGAGTGTTTGACCAAATTTGTGCCGGCCATATCCAGAGCACTACTGAAATAAAATTAAATATTATAAAAAAGACACAAAAGTTTAACTGGTTTTCTTTTTCAGCATACTTTAAAAGAATCAAATCATTTTCGACATTACTTTTCATTTAACAAACATCATATAAATATGCCTGCATGTACATATATTTTTTAGTAAAAATTTTACATTCCGCCGATATATGATTTGGATTTATTTCCTTAAAATTTTTCAAATAAGTTTCCAAAACAATTTTTTTGTAAATCAATAATGGCATATACTTTTCGATCAAAGAACTTTTTGTGAAAAAAGGTATTTTCTTACAAAAGGTACTTTCTTACAAAAGGTACTTTTTACAAAAGGTACTTTTTACAAAAGGTACTTGTTAGAAAAGTAGTTTTTTACAAAAGATACTTTTTATGAAAGCCACTTATTTTGAAAGGTACTTTTTATAAAAAGGTTTTTTATAAAAGGTTTTTTTTATAAAAGAACTTTTTTATAAAAGGTACTTTTTCACAAAAAGTATTTTTTTACAAAATATACTTTTTGCAAAGGTACTGTTTTGTAAAAGGTTCTTTTTATAAAAGGTACTTTCTATGCAAGGTACTTTTTGTAAAAGGTACTTTTTATAAATGGTACTTTCTTTTACAAGGTTCTTTTTATAAATATGTATTACTTTCTTGATAAATTTATTTTTTTTTATAAAAGGTACTTTATTATAAAAGTAACTTTTGGATAAAAGGTAATTTTTATAAATGATACTTTTTGTAAAATGTATTTTCATAAAATTTACTTTCTTATAAAATGAGCTTTTTATTAAAAGTTACTTTTTATAAAAGGTAATTTTTATAAAAACTAAATTTTTATAAAGATTACTTTTTTGTAAAAGGTTCATCTGGTTTATAAAAGGTAAATTTTTTAAAAGGTACTTTTTTATTAAAGGTACTTTTTTATAAATGGTACTTTTTTTATAAAGGGTACTTTTTTATAAATGGTACTTTTTTTATAAAGGGTACTTTTTTATAAATGGTACTTTTTTTATAAAACTTACTTTTTTATAAAAAGGTAGTTTTTTGTAAAAAGGTTCTTTTTTATATAAGGTACTTTTTTATTAGAGGTACTTTTTTTATAAAAGGTACCTTTTTATAAAAGGTATTTTTTTATAAAAGGTAAATTTTTATGAAAGGTACTTTTTTTGTAAAAGGTACTTTTTATAAAAGGTACTTTTTTATAAAAGGTATTTTTTTATTAAAGGTACTTTTCTATAAAACGTACGTTTTTATAAAAGGTACGTTTTTATAAAAGGTGCATACTTCTTTATAGAAGATATTTTTTCATTAAAGATACTTTTTATAAAGACTAAACGCATTAGCATACTGTCCTTTGGAGGATGAAAGAAAGTGTAGGTCTTATTGGGTCGAAGCACGGAAAGCTTTTGCATTGTTACCTTAAATTTTACGTGTTTCACCATTGTCTCGAGCACGACATACGAAATATTTTGTTGCTTGATTTTTTATCGTCAAATAGCTTGAATCAATCTAAAAATATTTTATTTCCCATGTGTATATTATTCATGTGCAAAATTCGAGTTTGCAGTCCTTTGAATGTCTGCTCTCAGTACAGCACTACAATTGTGATTGCGTTGTCCACGCATCATACAGAAATCAGAAATCAAATGTCGACCAAGGTGTGTCTAAATTAAAGGTTATTAAATGCTTAATTATAAAAACATTTAAACAAATATGAAAAGTATATTTAACATAAAAGAACAACGACAGCCACATACTCTTGTAAATTCTTATAAATTTTAAAAATTAAAACACGCAAATTTACTGGGTCTTAATCATAATTTGTCAAAAACGCAAAAAAAAAACAACAACAATTAATTCTTGGCAAATATGTGTGATGCAACAAAATATGAAAATGTTACATTGCATTAACAACAGCCAAAGAGTCAAGAAAAAAATGATTGTCGGCATGCCCGCATGATAACAAATGTTTTTTTTTTGTTTTTTTGATTGCAAAAATATTTTTGCAAGGGCTTGCTGCTGTGTGTGTTACTGTAAGATCTACCCTCAAATATGCATGTATGTACTAGAGAGCTGCGTAAACAGTCTTGAAATGTAAAAACGTCATGATTTTTAAATGTATTCACGTCGCATGTATTATACTAAACCAATAATAAATGCTGTCGTACTATAAACGAAGCATGATGGATGTATTGGTGTATGTGTATATCAGTTGTAACAAGCGATGTCGCAAGACAGCTTGTTTGTAACAAACACTCAAAAGAAGTACTGTTGATTAGTGTATGCTTGTTATTTTTTATATTGTACGTTTGAGTGTGTGTGTAATATGTAGATGGTAAGCTATTATGTGATTAACCGCATACAACTAATGTTAATGCATGTGTGTGCCTTTGCATGTGCGCGGAAAAATAAAAAATCATACACACATACATGCATGACGTTTGTACACGCGCTCATGCGTAGAAAGAAGCAAATATCACCAATTCTTCCGTCACGAAGTGTTTTCTTCTTTACTCTTATACCTACAATACTGAAACAAATTTCTTGCAAACAGTGTTGTTAACGTTTGTTTTATAAGATTTCGCTGTAGTAAAGCATTTGAAAAATCCCTCATGTCTTGAAAGTTCTTATAAGATGTCTTATGCAGGAGACTAGTATGCACTTTATGGTATGCGGCCGTCACGTGATATCGCATTATTTTTAGGAACAACAACAACAACTACACACCGGCGACAAATATTTGCAACAAAAAATTTATCGCTGCCAGTTGCAGTTGCACTTGCATGAATGCATAATTAACTTGTTTTTGGATTTTTTTCCTTCTTTCTTCATTTCATTTATGAACAATCACTCTTAAGTCGTTTGCGAAAAGAAAGTTGTAAGTCTGTAGATATGTTTTAAAAATTCTCAATGTGTTTCTTTTGCAGTTGAATTTTTGTTTATATTTTCGTCTATTTTTGGAAATATGTACTTAAGATAATTGAAGTGTGAAATTTAATTCAATGTTTTTATGTTGAATTAAGCAACGAGAAAATTGTCATCTTGTCAAATAAATTTTTTTTTAATTTTTGTTAATATATAAATTTGAAAAATTTTAAATTAAAAAAAATAATAATTTTAACTTTAACTCGACGCTTTTGGGACAAAATAAAAACAACTTTAAAATCAAATGAAAATATTTGTTGTGAATCTAAATTTTTGTTTCAAGCTTTTAAGCTTATTATGTTAATTATGTGTGTAATTCTCAATAACATTTAGAGAATTTTTCGATAATCATATGAAATTTTCAAGTTTAAAAAAAAACAAAATTTTATTTAATATTAATTTTGTTTATAATGATTCTAATAAAAATATTTATTAAAAAATTTGTCAAGTGTAAACGTTGTGTTGTAAAACCTGACCCAAAATATCTGAATGACAATTTTTTTAAGTTGTAACGATTTTATTGCCGACGAGGAGATTACGCAAACAAATTTATTTAAAACTTTTTTTTTTTTTTTTGATAATGTTATGAGAAATGTAAACTTAAGAACTAACTAGACTAATCAAACAGTTTGACAATCCAAAATTTTATATTTTTGCAATCAAATCAGCTCAAGTCGTCTGGCAATCTTTAAGACTTTCGGAAATAAAATGCTACTTTGTAGACAACTTAAAAAAGTAAGAAAAAGGCGTACAAAAGGAGTTTTGTATGTGACACTTAAGACCATAAAAAGGTATCACAGAAATAAAATTATCGTTTTCTTTATATCTCAGACAACTGTAAACGCATTTAATACACTCTGAATGTAAGTCAAACAATTCGTATTATATATCTTGCACAATATTGTTCATGCGTTCATTTTAAGCTTAACGGAAATTAACAAAAGCCAGAAAATTACCGGTAATTTAATACTTACGACTAAAAAAAATGCACATAAAATCTGACAGATATTGTACAGGTGCATAAATGCGAGTTGTAATAAATTAATGTGTGAATAAGTACTCTTTTAGATTATTTTTTTAAAGAAAATTACGAGGGTAAAACATTAAATAGTGGTGCAACAAACAAGATATAAAACAAAATACAATATATAAAAGTACTTTTATGTTTTTTATTTGGACTAAATTATTAGTTTCGTATTGGGACTTCGACTATAAAGAAAACAAATTTGCAATGTTTTTTAGTCTAGTACAAAATAGTCGTATTCAAAGTCGCATTACGACACTCACAACTAGTCCCATTATTTTATTATTTCCGTTTTCTAAATGTTTTTTTAGGTTTTTCCACACATTTACAATAATTTTTGTTAAATTTCTTTTTAAAACATTAGTCCAAAGCGAATGTTTCTAAAATCATTCTATATCCACCACATACTAGAGTAATTTTAGTTCTTGTTTTTTTTTTTAATTTTTATTTTATTTTTACTCAAAAAGTATTAACATATTATCATATTCAATGGCCTTTCTTTGAAAAAGTAAGTACTTCTTTTCAAAAGGTATTTTTTTTTCAAAAATTACTTTTTCAAAAGGTACATTTTCAAAAAGTACTTTTTCAAAAGGTCCTTTTTTCAAAAATTACTTTTTTAAAAAGTATTTTTTTAAATCATTTTTTAAAAAGGTACCTTTTTAGGATATTTTTCTCAAAAACTAATTTTTTCAAAGAGTACTTTTTGCTAAAGTTACTTTTGTCAAAAATTTACTTTTTTTTTAAGTTAGATATGTAAATATATTTTTAAAAGGGTTCTCCGATAAGTACTTTTTTTCAAAAAAGTACTTTTTAAAGGTACATAATTTTTTGAAATGGTATTTTTTCAAAAGATATTTTTTTTTTTCAAAAATTACTTTTTTTAAAGGTACTTCTATCAAAAAGTACTTTTTTATAATCAGGGCTATCATGAATAAAATTCCGCGTGAAATTTTTTCCCAGGGAACAATTCCAACTAATAGCAAGTAATAGGGAAAACAATAAATTCTAAATGGAAAAGGGAGAAATTTCACGCGGAATTTTATTCATGATAGGCCTGAATAATTTTCAATAGGTATGTTTTTTTAAAAATGTACTTTTTTAAAAGGTTGTTCCTATAAGTATTTTTTTTTTTTTCTAAAAATTACTTATTTAGAAAAATACATATATTTTTTCAAAATGTACTTTTTTGAAAATACTTTTTCTCAGAAAATAATTTTTTCAAAAAGTACTTTTTTCTAAAGGTACTTTTATCAAAAAGTACTTTTTTATAATTTTTTTCAATGGGTAAATTTTTTCAAATATACTTTTTTAAAGATACATAAAGGGTGTTTTTTATTGAGGTATAGAACTTTAAGTTGGCATCACTTTTTTAACTGGCGGCCATTTTGTCAATTGTCAAGTGATTAATATTTAGTTTGGTTTGCCATTTCATCATGAACAGGTTGACAAAAGAACAACGCTTGCAAATCGTGCAAATTTATTTCGAAAATAATGGTTCAGTTCGCGAAGTTTACCGCAAGCTCCGTCCATTTTATGGTCGACATAATCGTCCATCAGAGCAATTAATTCGGTTAACCATGGATCGTTTTCGCACTACGTTTACTCTATGTGATAATACGCATCCGCAGAGACGTCGAACAGTGCGCACCGAAGAAACAATTGCCGCTGTAGAGCAAAGTGTTGAAGAGGACCCGAATGAATCGATTCGCCACCGTGCACAGCAATTGGAGCCGACTAACCGACTATTTTGTTCCCGAATTGGATGGCATGAATGTGGATGAGTTGTGGTTCCAACAAGACGGCGCTACATGCCACACAGCGCACGTCACAATCGATTTATTGAAGGAAACATTCGATGAGCGCATAATTTCGCGGAATGGACCTGTCAATTGGCCACCAAGATCGTGTGATTTGACACCATTGGATTATTTTCTTTGGGGATATGTGAAGTCGCTCGTCTACGCCAACAAACCAGAAACGTTAGGGGACTTGGAAGCCAACATTCGTGGCGTTATTGCCAACATACGGCCCCATATGCTCGAAAAAGTGGTTGAAAATTGGACCTGTAGAATTGGCTTTATTCGAGCCAGCCGCGGCGGCCACATGCCCGAAATCATATTTAAACATTAATGGCATAAAATTATCCTTCCAATAAAGCCAAATTGATGGACATTAAAACGATTTTCTTGTGTTTTATTTCAATTCGAAGCTCTATACCTCTAAAAAAAACACCATTTACATACCTACTTTTTTCTAAAGGCTTTTCTAATAAATACCTTCTCTGTCAAAATGTACTTTTTTGAAAAGGTACTTTTTCTAAAATATAATTTTCTCTTACAGTTTTTTATAATAATATTCGGGCCTATTTTCGTTTTTAGTATCGTTTTAAAACGACATATAAACACGACAATTATACCTTAAAAAGATACCGTATTACCTCAGCACCGTATTATCATTTTAATGTAAAATTATCGTTTTTATGTGTCGTTTTAAAATGATACTTAAACGAGAATAGGCCCGATTATTAATATTATTTTTATATTACATATTATGTACTTTTTTCAAGAGATACTTTTTTTATAAAATATCTTATTTCACAAGCTACTTTTTGTCAAAAGATGCTCCTTTTCATAAGAAGGTACTTTAAAAAAAAGTACTTTTTTCATAATGGTTTTCAAAGTAGATTTTTTCTAAATATTTTAAGATAAATGCATACTTTTGTTTTCAAAACATCTTTCCAATAATTACTTTTTTAAAATGTACTTTTTTAAAATGTACAGTTTTGAAAATGTACTTTTTTCAGAAGGTACTTTTTTCAAAAAAGTAATGATTTAAAATATCTAAGTTTTTTTAAAATGCACTTTATTATAAAGAGACATACGATACATATTTTTTTCAAAAGGCTGCTTCTACTAAGTACTTTTTTCAAAATGTATTTTTTTTATAAAATATACTCTTTTCTAACTGTTTTTTATAATATGTACTTTTTTCTAGAGATTTTTTTTTTCAAAACATACTTTTTCATAAAACGTTGTATCATCAGCTACTTTCTTTTTCAAAAATATTGCTTTTCATAAAAAGGGACTTTTATCAAAAAGTACTTTTTTGATAATGGTTTTCAATCATTTTCAAAATGCATTTTTCTTAAGATAAATGCATACTTTTTTCAAAAAGTCTTTGCAATAAATACTTTTTTGAAATGGTCTTTCCAGTAAGTACTTTTTTCAAAAGATACTTTTTCTAAAATATGCTTTTTTCCAAATTTTTTTTCAATAAGTACTGTTTTAATATGTATATACTTTTTTCAACGGATAATTTTTTCAAAATATACTTTTCCAAAAAGTACTTTTTTCAGGAGCTACTTTTTTCAAAAGGTACTATTTTTATAATGATTATCAATAGGTAAGTTTTTGGAAAATTTACTTTTTTTAAAGATAAATATATACTTTTTTATAAACAATTTGCCAATAAGTACTTGTTTAAAAAGGTACTTTTTCTAAAATATACTTTTTTTAAAATTTTTTTTTTTTTTTCAATTAATACTTCTTTCAAAACACACATTTTCAAAAAGGTACTTTTTTCAAAAAGTGCTTTTTCAAAGAGTACTTGTTTAGAAGGTAATTTTATTTAATAGGTACCTTAATAAAAAATTTTTCGGAAAATACGTTTTTCATATTTGTTTTTTTTTTTAATTGAGTCTTCTTTCAATAGGTAGTCTGTTCAAAAAATATATTTTGCAAAAAGTATTTTTTTTATTGTCTTAAGGTACTTGTATCAAAAGGTACTTTTATTAAAAAGATAGCTATATCAAAAGGTACTTTTTCCATTAGTTTTCTTTTTCAATTTAAACGATGCTATTTTTGAAATTGAACTTTTTGCAAAAAGTACTTATGCCCAAAGGTACTTATTTCAAAAAGTACTTTTTTTAAAGGTACTCTTTCAAAAGGCAATATTTTCAAAATGCACTGACAATGTTTTAAGACGGAAGAGCTGCACTTCGCGAAAATGAACACCCAGAGAAAAAACAGCTTAAAATCAATAAAAACCATATTGAATTAATAAGAAACATTAACGAAATTATAGTTATGTTGAAATTTCTTATTTCAATATGGAAAAATATTAATTGACAGTACTAATTTTATTTATTTTTAAGTATCTCAATATACATTTTCTATTATATGGAAAATTATTGAATTAATATGACGCGTTCTAATTTTAAAGTTGCAGCTTTTCCCTGAGTGAATGTTCAATAAAAATTTGCCAAAAAAATTTATAAAAGGTTAGTCCCGGTTCACACACTTCAACTTTTGTGGATCAACTCGTAATTCAGCTGTAAAAAAAGAGATATTTGTACTTGCGTCTCCATCTTTCTTGCAGCTGAATTACGAGTTGAGCAACAAAAGTTGAAGTGTGTGAACCCGGACTTACACTTCAAATTGCAATTGCATTAGTTTACCTAAATTTTAATAAAATGAAGTAAAAAGTTGAATACTTTTTCTATATATAACGTAGATATTTGTATTTAAGCGGCGGCTGCGGCTTAGCTTATGAAGGATTTGTTTATTTATTTTCTGCTTCAATATTTGATAAAGTCAAATCTTTGCAATAAGTTTGTTAAACATTTAAAAATAAAATTCACGCTTTGTAGCAGAAAATTATTGCGAATTACAGATATGCACCTAAAGATACTTGGCAAACAATTGCAAAAAAAAAAAGCGTAACCACTAAATACCAGGGCCCGTAAATAACTGTTATCGAAAAAAATTTAACTCAAAAACTCCCTGTGTTAGAGTCAACGGAGACCTATACTGTTGTATACCAATAGATTCGTATTGGCGAGCACATGATACAATTATAACAGGTACATGCACAAGCCCAGCCTGTTAATGTATACAATCCATACAGTTGTCAAACTTTGTTTACAAGCTACAAAAATGTTAGTGCATATGTTGTATATAACATGATTGCAGTGTTGCCAATGAAATTACACATGGCTGTGTTTCCAATTACATATGGAAGAAAATTACACCTAAAATGTTTTTTGTAAGTTAAAATGAAAATAACAAAAATTAAAAACTTTAAAAACCGCCGACTTTTTTCAGAAAAGATGTTATATCTTCTAAACGGCTGGACCGATTTTCTCAAACATAGCTAAGAACCATCTCGATCAAGTCATCTTTCAAACAGAAAAAACTAAATGAAAATCGGTCCAGCCGTTTGGCCTGTACGTGGACTCAGACAGACACACAGATACACAGACACACAGACACACACTATTTACAAACTTATAACACCCCTTTTTTTAGTCGGGGGTTAACAAAAATAAATAAAAACAGAGCATAAAGCAGAATTACAAACAGATTATACATGAATGTAATTATATGGCCTACACACGAGAGTAATTGCACACTCTGTATGATTACACACCTATTGGCAACACTGAATGACTAATCATTCATGAATGCCGCGTCTGCAATTGTACTTTAGTTACCCTGTAATTGTTATTTTTAAAAACAAAAGACATCTGTTTCTGACAATCATACGTTTGTTTATACCAACAAAATGAATGTGTTTTTTGGTGTTGTAATTTTGTTGTAGTTGTGCATGTACCTAGTACAATTGTACCATGGGCGAGCACTTTCAGAATTTATAGGGAGCTTAAAAAAACAATCTCATCTCCACAGTTAAGAGTTATTTTTCAACGTAAAAATAAAAGGTCGGATGAAACTCTTAAAATGAGAGTTTTATTTTTCCGTCATAAAATAAAACTCATTTCAGGAGTTTTATCTTTCCCGTCGGGAAAGAAAACTCATTTCAGGAGTTTTATTTTTCCCGATTGAAAATAAAACTCAGTTTATGTAAATTGTCTCCCAATTTACCAAGTTTGGTCAAAAATCGAAGTAAAAAAAAATAAGTCGCTTAAGCTTTTTTTGTGGTGGTTATAGCACGATATGTTTTTATTTTAATTACGATTTATTCAATTGCAATGCAAGGTAATTGTATTGGGAGACAATTTACATAAACTCAGTTTTATTTTCAATCGGGAAAAATAAAACTCCTGAAATGAGTTTTATTTTATGACGGAAATATAAAACTCTCATTTTAAGAGTTTCAGGCGAAGTGTCTTAGGCGAAGTTTTATTTTTTAATTCACAAAATAACTGTTATAAAATAATTTTTTGAAATCGATAACTGTTATTTACGGTCCCTGCTAAATGCTAATGAAAAACATTTTGATTTATATCAAGTTATTAAACAGTTTCATACATAATTAATAGACAATATCATAGAATCCAACATCATCCAACACGGATCTGAATCGAAAAGGTTCTCCATAAGTATTTAGTGGTTACGCTCTTTTGGGCAAATCTTTGCCTCAAAAGTGATTTCCACTATCAATACGCTATATTAAATATAATTAATATGTAAATATGTATGCAATATCCTCGGCGTATAGTATTTGAATACAATTCGTAGTTAAATATTTATGTATTTGATTAATTAAAACATTATTTTGCAATTGTGCATTAAAACGCTTGAGTGCTTCTGGTAAACATTGACTTTATTAGAATAGTGTTGTAATTAATTAACTAAATCATACAAAAACATTAAAAATAACCAACTGCATATTTAAATATCTTACAGAAATCATTTGAAAAGTAAATAAATTAAAAATATCACCAAAAATTAAACAAATCGCTTAAATGTAAAACCAAAATCACCTTTTTTACTTTTGGTGATTTTTTTTTTGCATTTTAGCGATTTATTTAATTTTTTGTGGTACTTTTCGTTTGAGAGCTTTTTTCATGTTGGCGATTTTTCACTCGCAAAGTTGCTTTAATCTTCGTTCATTTTTTTTCCGTCTGGTCATTTGTTAATTATAACAACTTCGTGGTATATACACTATAAACATATACAATACATATATGAAAATATAGTAAATCGCGAAAATTCATAAAAATGACCAAAAGTAAAAAAATAGCCAAAAAAATAAGCGCTTAAATAAAACAAGCGCTCAAATTAAAAATATCAACTAAAATAGCAGAAATCACTACAATGCCTAAAAAACGCCAAAATTTGAAAAGTCACAAAAAAATAAAGAAATCGACCAAAACAAAAAAAAAAAATCCAAAAACAAAAAAACCGTCAATATTTAGCGAAACCGAAAAAAAATGCCAAAAAGAAACAAGCGCTTAAATGAAACAAGCTCTCAAATTAAAAATATCAAAAAAAAAGAATAAATCGCTAAAATGCAGAAAAAATTGTCCGAAGTAAAAAGGTTTCCAAAAAACTAAAAAATCAGAAAAAGGGAAAAAACGTCAAAATTAAAAAAGCGTCAGTACAAATAATTTTCAAAAACAGTAAAAATTCGCCGAAATTAAACAAACGTCAAAATGAAAAAAAAAACGCAAAAAACCGCCAATGCTAAAAAAATTGCTGAAAACCGAATAAAATCGCCAAATAAGCGCTCAAATTAAAAATATCATCAGAAAATAAAATAAATCGCTAAAATATATAAAAATCTTAAAAAGGTTTCCAAAAACCAAAAAAAAAAAAAAATCCCAAAACGAAAAAAACACCAAAATAAAAAAAATCCTCAACATTTAGTAAAACCGAAAAAAAGTTGACAAAAAGAAACAAACGCTCAAATTAAAAATATCACCAAAAAAATAATAAATCCCTAAAATGCATAAAAATCGCCTGAAGTGAAAAAGTTTCCAAAAAACCAAAGAAATCGCCAAAAACTAAATAAATTGCCAAAAGAAAAAATGCCAAAATTAAACAAGCGTCAACACCGAAAAATTGCCAAAACAGAAAAAATTCGAAAAAAAGAAAAACGTTAAAACAAAACAAAAACGCCAATGCTAATAAAAATTGTAGAAAATCGAATAAAATCGCCAAAAAGAAATAAGCCCTTAAATTAAAATATCACTATATAAATAAATAAATAGCTTAATGCTAAAAAAAATTTCCAAAACACTAAAGAAATTGCCGAAAAACCAAAAAATAATCGCCAAAACTTTTTTCGTCAAGATTAAAAAAAATCATTGCCCAGTAAGCCCCCCCCCCCCCCCCCTTTGCGTTCGAGTCAAATTTGCACTGTACTGAATTTATTTATCTTCTCTCCTACAAACTCAAGACCTTGCAGAGTTTACTTGGCGTGTAGGCAAAAGGTCTAGGTACATATTTTTGTAGCGCGAAATTTCACATGTCAGATGTGAAATCTAAAAATGTCGTCTATTAGGGGCTTTTGGAAACCTTAAGAAAGAATAGCCAACAATGACCCAAGATATCTTACAATATACAAACATAAAAATTTCTACTTAAAATTTTAATTCTTAATTTCACTTTTTACGGCAATGTTTTTGATTCATATGTGTTTCATGTTAATCTAACATGATGTAGTCTTCAAAGAAAATTTTAGCTTTTGCAATAATTTTATTTAACCTTCCCTTACTGTTAAATCAAAATGAAGAATAATATTGAATCAAATTTATTTCGATACTGAAATAACACAATGAACCCTGTTGAATCAAAGTTATTTCAAGTTGAAACAACATAATTTAATTCAATGTAGTCATTGTATTTTTTTAATTATTTAACTTACGTTCGTATATTGGAAAAGGCATCAGAAAAATGTTTGTACGTAATATAATTTATCCCGAAACTCAGCACGATGCCGCCACAACAATCTTAAATATTCTTTAGACAGTTACCAAATATATGCCATCATGATTTCAACTTTAATTCTACATGAGTTAAGATGATTTGAAATCAAAATTTTTGCATGTTGATTTTACATTGGTATTTTTTTTCTGTGTGTATGTGTAAATATTAAGAAATCCAAAAGAATATACATATTTTTTTTAATACTAAAACTATCGATTCCAATTTATAAGTAAATGTCTACTAAATAATTTTAAAGTAACTATATACTTGTGATTTCTTAACACTAAAGACAAATGTATCTATTTCTCCAACCCTGCATGCGTAAAATTCCACAAGGAAAGTAACACTTACAAATTTCATAGTCTTTGATAAATTTTTATTTAATTTTTTTTTTTACTTTTTCACATTCAACAACGTATTATTAAATAGTATTAATTTATATATTTTTTTTTCAACAATTTGTTTTCTGTACGTCATTGACATTGAATTGAAAATTGTTGTTGTACATTTTGTCAGTGTTGTCGGTTTGTTGTTACTTTTTTTTCTATTTATTTCCATTTCAATAATACAAGTTTCAAATGCGTGTAGGTTGTTTGTTTAATTATTTTTAATTGTGTGTATCTAATGAAATAATTTTATTTCAAAAGAGAGAGAGAGAGAAAAACACAATTTTGTAGTTTGCTTAATTTGTATTTTACATATTATTATATATGTATGTTGTAACGTTTGGAGTGATGTTATGCCAGGAACACAACTGGGACGAAGGGCGAATTTTTCGCCGCCAAAATATACATATGTATGTGTATATAATAGAGGCCTGCGTAAGCAGTCTTGATTTGTAAACACGAGTTGTTTTTTATTAAATGTATTCTCGTGGCATGAATTATACTAAACCAATAATAAATGTTGTCGTTTAATAAGCGAAGCACTATGCATGTATTGACCCAGCTGGTATTTTGTATCATAATCGAATCTTTTCCGAATCAGCATGACGGGAAAAACATATGAGCCGCATATGAGCTCATTTTTCGATCATAAATGATACTCACGTTGTGAGAAAATGATACCCTACAGATGAATCATACCAAGGAACCATTTATGATACTATCAGCGTGACCGTTTGACCGACTAAAGTGGCAAATTGCCACTTTTTCAACTGCCTTTTACCCTTTTTCGACTGCTTTGCCACTTTTTTTCTCCCTTTTTTTTGGGTGAGTTATATGAAAATACATTAAAAATAGAGTTTTTCTTTTCCCGGACTTTTTCATTTCCCGGGAAAGCGGGAACGACTTTTCGGTTTCCCGGGAAATCCCGGGAATTACCGCGACGTGCAAAACAATACAAAATATGCTTTAATTTAATATATTTTAACAAAAAACAAATTGTAATTCATGAGATCGGTTAAATAATAACGTTTTATAAACAAATTAAGGCTTCATTAGCCTTTACTTTCTGTTGCTGTTCTGTGCTCTGACGTTCTGCTTCCAATTTGACTACTTCCTTTTTCTGTAGTAACTTATCAGCAGTTTCTGACCAAAAGGGTCGCAGTTTTCCACTAAAGCGATGAGTTTTGCATCGTCCATTGTTAAGTTTAAATATAATTTATGTTTTTCTTTTAAATTAAATTTTTTAAATTCTATAAGCACAATCACAATTCATTTCAAAATATATTTATTTAATTTATGCTGTCACTTACAATTATTTAAATTTTTTTTTTTGATTTTCACGTGTTAAACCCAAACAGAACAGAACGAAACAGAAAAACTAACGACTTGTATTAGATTTTCATAAACAAAAAAGATTCAGCTGATTCGAAACAGAACAGAAAGTAAAAACTAATTCTGCCTTTAGTCGAAAAATAATAATATTTCAGTTCTTTATATAATAGTAATGCATAAATATCAATATTATATGTAAATCCAAGATCAAATGCATTGATATAACGCAAAAAGAAACAAATTATGTTATTAAAAAAATATTCCGAAACATTTGCTTGGGAATAGGACTTTAGTAGAGCATTAATAGAATCGTTCATTTTAACTAAGAGAATCTGTAATTATTTTGTAATTTTTATTTTATTGCCTTGCGCATATCTGTTTTTACTTTTATGAATTGTTGTAGAATTAAATTTTGAACGTCGCGTTCGGCTTTTGGTAAATAAAGGCCTCTAAAAGGCCCGGGAAACTTTTCCCGGGAAATCCCGTATGAAAAACACTATTTAAAAATAAAAAGTTTAGTGTAATTTTCTAATTTTTTTTTTTGATAAATCCCCTATTTGGTGCCACTTTTTGAAAAATGTCATCGGTCACCCTGGATACGATTTTCTGATTCATTTTTGAGCAATTTTCTCGTAGTATTAAATCATTAAATCACCTTTTTGCGGTTTCTTTGCATTTTATTCCTCAATTTTCAATAAATCATTATTTGATCATAAGTGAATCCTTTTTCAATCACCCAAGTGAATAATCAGTTTTTAATCATCCAAAGTGTTCTGAGTAGATTCATATAAGAAATTTCTGCTGAAAATGACCAAATGCTACCTGGGGATGTACGTGTAAATGAGTGTTTTTAAGCGATGTTGCACGTACATGCATGACGTTTGTTTTGCACGTATACGTATGAAGAAGCAAGCATCTAAAATTATTCCGTCACGAAGTATTTTTTTTTTCTTTACTCCTATACCTGCAATAACTGAAACAAATGTCTTGCCAACAGTGTTGTTTAGCGTTTGTTTTAGAAAATTTCGCGGTAGTAAAGCATTTGAAAAATCCCTCATATCTTAAAAGTTCTTGTAAGTGGTCTTGTGCAGGGGTCTAGTATATATGTATATGAAAATCCACACAGCCATGAATTGTGCCGGCAAAAATTCACTATCAGCGGCCAACACTGACTTGGATTCAGTGATGCCAACTTAGCCCTTTTAGTGCTAGATTTAGCCCGTTTTCAGTTAGTCAAAACGCGAAAAAAATTTTTAGCCCCAAACTAAAGAAGGCGCAAATATAGCACTTTTTACAATAATCTTTCAGCCCTTTTAGCCCCTTTTTAGTTTTTACTCCATATGGCTACATGTAAACTTTTGCGAGCTTTTTCTTCCTTTAATCTAGCAAAATAAAATGAGTAAAAAGTCGATATTGCTTTACCAATTTAAAAAAGAAGAATAATATAGAGTAATCTTTTATTTCTTTTATTTCTGCCTTGAAAGTTATTCAGTACAGCCTAAAACAGAGAATGTATTTTTTTGGAAGAGCGAGAAATCGAAATTTTATTTAATAACGGCCAATTTTAAATGTATCTACTTATGTAAATATACATATGTATATATAGGGTGTTTTTTTAAGAGGTATAGAACTTTGAATTGAAATAAAACACAAGAAAATCGTTTTAATGTCCATCAATTTGGCTTTATTGGAAGGATAATTTTATGCCATTAATGTTTAAATATGATTTAGGGCATGTGGCCGCCGCGGCTGGCTCGAATAAAGCCAATTCTACAGGTCCAATTTTCAACCACTTTTTCGAGCATAAGGGGCCGTATGTTGGCAATAACGCCACGAATGTTGGCTTCCAAGTCCCCTAACGTTTCTGGTTTGTTGGCGTAGACGAGCGACTTCACATATCTCCAAAGAAAATAATCCAATGGTGTCAAATCACACGATCTTGGTGGCCAATTGACAGGTCCATTCCGCGAAATTATGCGCTCATCGAATGTTTCCTTCAATAAATCGGTTGTGACGTGCGCTGTGTGGCATGTAGCGCCGTCTTGTTGGAACCACAACTCATCCACATTCATGCCATCCAATTCGGGAACAAAATAGTCGGTTAGTCGGCTCCAATTGCTGTGCACGATGGCGAATCGATTCATTCGGGTCCTCTTCAACACTTTGCTCTACAGCGGCAATTGTTTCTTCGGTGCGCACTGTTCGATGTCTCTGCGGATGCGTATTATCACATAGAGTAAACGTAGTGCGAAAACGATCCATGGTTAACCGAATTAATTGCTCTGATGGACGATTATGTCGACCATAAAATGGACGGAGCTTGCGGTAAACTTCGCGAACTGAACCATTATTTTCGAAATTAATTTGCACGATTTGCAAGCGTTGTTCTTTTGTCAACCTGTTCATGATGAAATGGCAAACCAAACTAAATATTAATCACTTGACAGCTGACAAAATGGCCGCCAGTTAAAAAAGTGATGCCAACTTAAAGTTCTATACCTCAATAAAAAACACCCTTTATATTTAATCTACGTAGGTACATACCTTATTGAAATGTAATATGAAATGTAAATGAAATATCCCAGTCAGCATGTGGAAGATTGTTTCACCAAACTGAGTCTCTTTCGACTGCCTTATATGATCAAAAACTAATTAATCAGTTCTGCGCTTAAAACATGACTCGAAAATGATTCCCAGAAACACTTAGAAATTTATTTCTTTAAAAAATAAAAACAATCAGCAAGCTCGTGCAGTAAAATCAAGAAAATATAAAAATTTAAAACAAAAAAACTGAATGTAAATACCCACAAACTGTCTCGAAAGTGAATCGAAATGCGAGTCACAAAAGACTCTTTTAGAAAACTCGCGGCTAGGGTACCATTTTCTCCCGAATGAACAGCCATTTTCGACTCGAAATCGAGCGCATAAATACTTATTTTAATCACGCAGAGGAGTCGAAAAAGACACGAATATGATCATTAATTTCATAAAATGCTGACTGTGATGTACAATATTGAAGCCCTCAAGCTAATTATTAATAATTCTAATAAATTACTTTACAAAAATTGATTTGATGTTTTTATTTTCAACAGAAACATTTTAATACTAGCCCCTTTTCGCACTTTTTCGAAAAATTTTACTATTTTTTCTTATTTTTGAATATTTTTTCAATTTAGCCCTTTCTAGCCCTTTCTTCAAAAATTTTTACGCGTTTTGAGTCTTAAAAGTTGGCATCACTGCTTGGATTTATTTATATTTCTTACGCCGGAGAATGACGAATAAATGGATTAAACAGAACAAGTCCGCAACTTAATGAAAAATCGCTGTCAATCTACGGCAGTAACTTCAAATGCTCTCTAATTTTTGATTTATTTTCTTTTGTGCTTATTTTTCTTTGTAGTTTTGTTTACAAAATGTATGAAATTTATTGAAAGTACGGCAGTGATGGGAATTGGAAATCTTGATTTCGTGCCAAATCTGCTCTTAAATACTGCCAAAATTACTTGAATATATCCACATTAATACATTTCGAGCCCTATTTTCGATATAATTGTGAGCGACATATAGTAAGAAATTAACTTTTTTATTATCAAAGTTGCAAAATTGTTGCTAACCTTTAAAATAAAGTAAAATTTATCGTGAGCGACAATTTACTTATGTACTGGTCCAGTTGTCGACATCGACGTCACAATATCAAAAAATTGGGATTTGTTTACTCGCTCTCGAGAACAGCAGTCAGTTGTTTTCGGCAACGGGTACACAAGCCCCAATTTGTTGGTATTGTATTAAAGTGACGTCGATGTCGCCAACTGGAATAAGGCTTAAAGACTCTAATAAGCCTAAACTAATTTAAATGATAAAATAACTTTTTCTAATTAGATGTATATACTAAGTGACAATTATAGTTTGTGCTTTTTTATGGTTGTAAAAATTCGTGCACGTTAAAAATAATAATAATTGTTAGTTATTTATTTTAATCAAACAAAGATTCGGGCGGTGTAGTAGAATTTGCTTTTTTGGTTCATCATTTTATATGTAATAGGATTATAACAAGATATATTTTTATGCTTAAAAAATCTTTACCATGTATTAAAGATGCTAAAGTTTATAATTGCAGTCCATTTAACATTTTACTTTTGATCAAATTTCGAACTAAAGTATACTTTCCACGCTTGATGAAGAATAGAGAATAAAAATCATACCTTCAACGATTCGATAAATATTTCTTAAAAATTGTTCATTGAAACTATTGTTTACGTCTCCATGTCTTCAAAAAACTCACTCACATTTAAGTTCTTGAATTGTTTCAATCTTCAAAGTCAAATATGGATCTGTATTCACCTTTAATTTTTTCCCCTATTTTATTTCGTTTATAAGCATTTTTTTATCAAAAGGAACAGTATTATATTATTATATACACTTAGAACATATTCTGGCACATGTTAACATGAAGGTATTAATCACCCCTATTCTGCGTTTCGATTCGAATCGAAAGTTTCTCCGTTTGGCAACTTTGGTATTCTGCGTTCCCTTCTTCGACTTCTTTTTCGATTCTATGTATTCTGCATTTCGATCGTAACTACGTTTTTGTAAGTTGTTATTTTAGTGGCGTAGCGTTTTCAATTTTTGTTTGTTTAGCTTTAAAAAGTGATTAATGCAAAAAATAATGCAAGTATTAAATGAAAGAAAGTTTAATTAATGAACTAAACAGTTTGTTTTGTTTTTCTGTACTGAAATGCGATTTTATTTAGTTTATTACAGGTAGAACAGTTGACATACCTATTTAATGGCAACGAAAAACGATTTTGTCTACGGATTTAATTAAATTTAAACAAATAAACTTTATTTTTGTGTTACAATTATGTGTAAAAAATTAAAATATCAGCTCCGGCGCGACAGGATTCTTCAGACTGGAAAATTTTGGCCACAAATACCTCTTGCTTATCCCGTTTTTTTTTTTACTCTCTGTACTTAAATTTGCAAGAGTTTATTTAATGAAAATTTTCACAATATTTAATTATTATTTGTTTTAATTGTTAAATCACTGTTTTTTGCACTAAATTTAACTTTTTGCTAAAAATTTTGCAAAATTGCTTAGTTTTACTGTTCCTATTTCACCCGTTTCAAAGCAAAGCAGTAGATTTAAACATACTCTTCTCTTCTTCTTTTTCTTTCGATTCAGTTTTTTTGGCAGAATACCTCTTTTCGATCCGTGCGTAACTGAATGCGGGGACGTAATCGAAACGCAGAATAGGGGTGAATATATTGTTTATTCAAAAAATTGAGGCATAAATGACGAAATAAAAAAGCTTCTTTAAAATTAAATGTAGTTCCACATTTTTAGATTGCATTTGGATAATTTACCATTTCAAGGCAAGATAAAAATATAATAAATACATTTTGCTTATATTATACCTTAAACTTTTTAATACGAATAAAGTTTTATCATTGCATTATGACTGAAAATTTTACATTGTTAAGAAATATTTCAAGGGCTCGCACTGTTCAAAGACTCTATCTGCAACACCTTGACGAGACAACCAACGGTTTGGGGAATACTTAAGAATTTCATAAATTTATAAAATCATCTCTACGACATGAGCTGTTATAAACAAATTTATATATTCATTTTAATAGATCGTTAATGTGTCTGGACAAACCGTTACTTTTAACTATCAGAACCGAACAGTTGTCAGCCTCAAATCCTAGTTTTCATTACTCAAAAACGTAAAAAACACAAGAAAAGTAATTACTTATAATTGCAATAAGAAAAGTTTCCATATTTAATGGGCAAAAAGTGCCAGAAAAGGAGCGAGAGTGCCACAGTGCCAGGCAACATCCAATAGTGCCAAAAATAGCATAATTGTGCCGCATTTCCCATCACTGAAGTACGGTAGCATTGTTGAGAGAATGAGTATTTATATGTGAGAGCATAAGAAAAAACGCTGTCAAAATAAAATAGATTCTATCTCTCGACTGCTTTCTGGGGCTGCTTTTTTGTGGAAAATGGGTTTATGCTGCAAGTCTGTTTGATCATTAAATCAATAGCATGTGATCATGTTTGGTTTAACACAGCCAATTTTTATACATATAAGCATATTTTATGTTGGGCGAAATTCGTCGTTCGCCCTAGTTGTGTTCCAAGCACTATGATGACGATTTAGAAAATCATATTTTTTTCAATAATAATTTTCTAGTATATTTTAGTATTTTTTTAATAGTATTTTATTTTTTATATAATTTACATTTAGCACAAGTTTTATGTGTTATTGAATAATTAATTAATTTAACAGCATTTCATATGATAATCAAATTAAATTTTGTTGTAAACTGAATGATTAATGTTTGTTTTTGTTTTAATTTTTATTTCTTTACAGGTAATAAAAACAAATAGATAATTATGATTACCAGCAAGAACAAACAAGTAAAGTAAAGTATAAATAATTGCATGCAATGTCGGTTAAATTATATTACAAAATTGTCCGCTTAGCCTATTTTATATTTTTAAAATATTTCAAGTATTAAGTAGTTGAATTGATAAAGAAAACCAACAAATATAAAAATCATTTTGTTTAATAAGTGCAATTATGGCTTCAAAATTATATTATTTCTAATGACTGTTGGATTTTTAAGTCTCTTAAGCATGACCATAATAACTTCCAACTAATGGTTAAATTATAAAAAAAATAATAAAATAAAATGAACTCAAACCTCCAACCGACTCTGACGTTTGTTTTTTTTTTTTTTTTTTTTTTTTTTGCTGACTTCAATTGCATTTAAAGTGGAAATTGTTGCTCTAGAAGTTTAAAATGTTAAAAGAAATAAATTACATATGTATTTATACATATATAAATAAATAAATTTATACTCAAGGTTAAGCAAACGTTTGGTTTGGTGGTCGGTTCAATAGAGTTAATGTGGCCAAAACAATACAATCAAAGAACTTTTTATTGAAAGGTTTTTGCAATTCAGTTTATTTTATTGTTTCCAATTTGGCAAATAAAAAAATACGATACACATACACCGAGAAAACAGTGCCTAATAATTACCTCATAAAATAGAACAAAATTAATAAGAAATCTCTATGGTTTTTTTTTCAATAAGGAAATCTTATTAATTTCATAGGGAAAACCTTTTTGAAAAAATCAAGAAGAAATCTTGTAGTTTTTATCTTATTGATTTTTTATCTTATTGATTTTTTTAATAAGGTTTTCTTCTTGATTTTATGAAGCGACCTCATAAAATAAAAAAAAAATTATGGTGGCTATTCTGAAAAACGTGTCGCAGAAGTGAAACTTTACATTAAAACAAAAACAAATTTCCAAAAATTGTTTTTGTTTGCCATGCATATCTATAATGAAATTAACGTGAGAATTCCCACGCGTTTCTGTCTCTTTTAAAAACTGTTAATTTTGTATGAGAAACAAAAGCAATTTTTTTACATTTACGTAGTTTAGTTTTTGTTTTCCATGTAACATTCACCAAGTCGACGCGTATTCAGAATAGACACCTATGTCTTTCTTTATTCTTTGTGCTTTTTTACTTATATATTTTCATTTAAATTCTACACCATATACTTTGAAAGGAGACAAGTATTGGAACCAGCAAACTTCTGACTGATAGACAAACACTCTAACCAATATGCTAACAAGCAGTCTGAATAACCATTGAAATAATTTTGCAAACATCCTTATACAAAAACGAAAAAGATCATGAAAAAAAATTGTCTGTGTCTATTTATATGTAGATATGAAATAACAAGACACCTCATAAAATCAAGAAGATTTCCTTGTTAAAAAAATCAATAAGATGCTTTACACATAATCATATAGGAACCTAATAAAATCAATAAGAAAACATTTTTAATAAAAATCAATAAGGCAACCTAATAAAATCAATAAGAAATCCATATAGTTTACAATTTATAAGAAAACCCAATAGAATCAAGAAGTTTTTCTCTATGGATTGTTTTTTTGGTGCCAAAAATAACGGAAATTGAGTAAAAAAAGTTGGGAATAATAAGATTTCTTCTTGATTTTATGTGGTTTTCTTCTTGATAAAATTAATAAGATTTACCACATAAAAACAATAAGGAATTTCTATGAAAAAAATCTTCGCTTCTTTCTCTGGGATACCCCTTAGCCTAAAAACGTTTCATAGAGAAAATCTTATTGATTCTATGAGGCAGTTTTTTCTCTGTGTACATACATGCATACAACAATAATTGATCTGCATTAAAAAAAAAATTATATTGGAAATAATAATTGTTTGTGTTATTTATTCACTCGTACCTCAATTGATTGAATTGCTTAAGAAAACATGAATGTTGTTTTACAAAAACAAAACAATAACAACAAGAAAGTTCACTTCAGCTATAAGAGATAAATTGTTAAAATTTCACTTAAACAAATATTAATTTTATGTATCTTTTAGGCTCAAATTCACAGTGTTTAGTTAATTATTGAAGGTGGTTTAACCAATGAAATTGATGAGAAAAAGCGTTAGTTAAACCATGGGAGTTAGTTAACTATAGACTTTGATTTCGACCTTAATTGATTAAAAAAAATTAATTAAGAAGATTTCTAACTCAATATTGAAATTTTATTTAAATTCAAAGTTTTATATTTGGACAACATTGCGCAACATTCATTAACGGCCTGGCCCACCATTTCGAAAAGAAACTTCCCATCGCTTACTTAAATATATTGAAAACAAAAGTAAATTTTTTTTAATTTTTTTAGTTTTTTTTTATTTCAATTTAAAAAAGCCAGGCCGTAAATCTATTTCCAGAAGTATACAAATACTATTCTCATACACTGTAACTATGCAGTTAAATTATTAAAATTCAATTGGTTGGAAGTTATTTAATAACAAATTACTTTTGAAATACTTATGTGGTCAAAGTAGCCAAAGTTTATTAAATTAATTTGCAAAAAAAAGAGCAGAAATTTAAATAAATCACCATAAACGAATTGAATTGCAGAGTTATACCCTCGTATAAGAAAAAAAAGTAATTTGTTTCATATAATATGTTTCTCCTTGGTTTTTGTTTATATACATAATTAATAATCGGGGAGTGGTAAGAAGTTTTAAACATTTTTTTTTTTTTTTTTTGGTAAAATTATAGTTTATTTCTTTTCTGCAAATCAATATGCATATTTTTTTTCTCAATTAATTTTCTTAATAATTTTTTTTTTTTTTTGACTAAGATAAATATATATAATAACTTTTATAAAAAAACTTAGAAAAAGTACCTTCTATAAAATGGAGCCGTTTAAAACAATACATAAAAAAGTATTTTTATAAAAAGAACCTTTGAAAACAATAAATTTACGTTTTATAAAAAGTGCCTTCAACAAAAGGTACCTTCTACAAAAAGTACCTTTTATAAAAAGCACCATTTATAAAAAATGCCGTATATAAAAAGTACCATTTATAAAAACTAATGCTATAAAAAGTACCTTTTCTAAAAAGTACCTTTTATAAAAAGTACCTTTTCTAAAAAGTACCTTTTCTAAAAAGTACCTTTTCTAAAAAGTACCTTTTCTAAAAAGTACCTTTTATAAATAGTGCCTTTAAAAAAAGTACTTACTAAAAAGTACCTCTTATAAAAAAGTCCTTTATATAAAAGCACCTTTTATAGAAAACACCATTTATGAGAAGTATCTACGTACCTTTTGCAAAAAGTACCTTGTATAAAAAACCTTTTATAAAAAGTAGCTGTTATAAAGCGGACCTTTATAAAAGATACCTCTTATAAAAAGTCCCTCTTAAAGAAAGTAATTGTTATAAAAAGTACCTTTTGCAGAAACTACGTTTTCTAAATAAGGGGTGATTTTTTAAGAGCTTTCGGATTTGATTCAAAAACAAAAAACACATAAAATTTAAAGAAATGTATATAATGTATATTATTTAAGTCGGTAGAACGATCTATCATGTAAATTTTGACCGCGGATATGTTTGAAATGTTTCATGCGTTGGGTCCGATTTTGACATAATTTCTCCATCATATTGCCGGTATCTCACGAATAAATTCTTCAATATTATCTTCCAATGCGTCAACCGTTGCGGACATGAGCCTTAACAAAGCCCTTAAAAAAATATTGTAAAGGCGTTAATTCGAACGATCTGAGCGCTCAATTGACCGTCCCCAAGCGTAAAATAAATTGTTCAGTGAACTCGCTTCTCAATTGCGCCATTGTTTTGCGTGCTGTGTAGCATATGGAACCGTCTTGCTGAAATCACATGTCAGCCAGGTCCAGCTCTTCTATTTTGGAGAGGGGCGGCGGAAGTAAAAGAGGTCCAATTGCTGCGAACTTCGCCAAATCAATAATTCACTGTCATCAACGACACTGGAGGATACAGCTGCGATATTTTCCTCTGTCCTCAATCTACGTATGCGTGTTGTTGGTTTAATGTTTTTTTATGCAAAATGTAGTCACAAGATTCCGAATAGCCACCGTAGAAGGTCGCCTAAACTAACTATAAAATGGCGAAAGTGCACGGATGCACTTTCTTAACCGAGCATGAATTTTGATAATAAAATTGAATAATCTGCAAGCGTTGTTCAGTTTTTAGTCCATTCATTGTTAAACAGGACATTTTTTACATCATAAAGGAAACTTTCTGAAAATGAAAGTACTTTTTTTTTTTAAAAGTACCTTTTAATAAGTAGCTTCTATAAAAAGTTCCTTCTAAAAGGAACTTTTTTTAAAGCAAGAAAAGTACATTTTTGAAAAAGTTCCTTTTATGTAAGAGCATGAAAATGACACTTTACAAATTTTATAGAGAGTATTTCGTTATATGCAAAAAATTTCTAAATCCTGTTAACCTAATCAGTTCACTATCTTACGACATTTAAGTGAACTCAACAAGTTTCGAATACAGCAAATTTGCTTCCGAGCCGCACAGAAAAAACTAAATTTCATTTTCAGTAACCAAATTCGTTGAATCAGTAAATATTTTATTTGAATGCGGTCCTACAAATAATTTTGTAAATTCTGATAAAAATTTTGTAAAAATTTAAATTAATCTTAGTTCGGCTGAGAGATAATGTTATTTCAATGAGTTGGTGTTTATCTTGCTTGTTGATAGGAACAACGTGCTGTTGTGCGATTGTTGTTGTTTAGTTGTTGTTTATTTTGTTTGATCGTGTTGTATACATGTAAATGCCGAAATGTAGCCGACAAACGTCGTGGCCTGTTTCTTCTCTATACAGTGTTTTGGTACAAATTAATTTAGTGGAACAGTACAGAATATTTAACTAAGTTTGATTTCAAACAAATATTTGTTTAAAAATTTTTTGGGAATAATTTTTTCTGTGCGTTGAACCGTTCCTAAGCAGTTCTCTTTTGACCTTTATTTTTTTAAGCAAACATCGTTTTACACACTGTAAATAATACATTCAAGTTGAAATATACCAAAGTATATACCAATATACCAAATTAGACTATTATTCCAAATGAGATTGGAAGTCTAAAAAAAATAAGCCGGAAGTAATTTTACTATACCTCCTTGAGATTTCGCCCAAGGGTACTTTCAGATATGCAAATTACGAAGGTACCATTGACTCAAAATCAGTTTATCTCGACTTAAGCACTTTTACCTTTTTGCCACAGATATAATTCGCTTGTAAATATATAGTTATTCCAAAAAAATTTTTAATTTTATATAAAAATTATTGTACTACACACGTTTATAAGAGACTGTTTTAATTTTTCTCCAACTTATTTTCTCAATTTTAATTATTGCAGGCATCGGAAATGAGCTGTCTCCATTGGCAATATCAATATTTTTACATTTGCTGCAATATGCATATGTATTAGAGGGCTGCGTAAACAGTCTTGAAATGCAAATACGTCTTGTTTTTTAAATGTATTGTCGTAGCATGTATTGCACTGAACCAATAATAAATGATTTCGTTTAATAAGCGAAGCACGATGGTTGTATCGATGTACGTGTATGTGAATGTTTTTCAGTTATGTCGCAAAGACTTCTTGTTCGTAACAAACACTCAAAAGAAGTAGTGTTGATGCGTGTGTGCTCGTTTTTTTCATATTGTACGTTTAAGTGGTAAGCTCCCTGCAGCAGATGCGAATAGTGAAATTGTAGTTATTTACTAGTCACATTGTCAGTAGTACTACTGACCACGGGTACCCAAGCCAATGTAATCAGCTATTGAAATTTAACATTAGCTTGTCATTGAAAAATCCACCATTAGACTGTAGCACTACTGATTAAGTATTTCTTTCGGGACCACATGGAGACATTGGCACCAAAGATTCAGTAGTAAATTTTAGGGACCCTAGATTACAATATCGATATTTCGTCGCTCGATGTCATTGGTAAAATTGTATTGATTTACTAGTGACATTGTCAATAGTACTATTGACTAGGTATACCCCAGCCAATATAAGCGCCTATTGCCACAAAACATAGGGGTTGTCAAAATCTACCAGTAGACTTTAGCACAATTCTCTTACGACCATATGGAGACATATGAACCAAAGATTGACTAGTATATTTTAGTGACCCAGGTCAGCAATTTTATAAGGATTGGGGAACAAACTTAAAAACATACATACCACAGTTTTTTTTTTAATATTATTGCACAGCATAATAAAAGAGAAAAACCAACTATTGACACGTTCATTAACAATGTCACCAGAAATACATACATACATACAGAAATACTCTCGCATAAAATGAAAGTTGTCGTGCAATTGTCGCTAGAGAAAAGAGTGTTGACATAGGGACATATGGCTCTAGGCTGACTAATGGGCTATTATGTATTTAAGGTTAATTTTTTAAGGCAAGCGCGAACAACTAATGTCAATGCATGTGTGCGTTTGTATGTGGGCAAAAAAATAAAAGATCATACACACAACGTGTGTGCGTATGTTCATGCATGACGTTTTTATACGCGCCTATGCGTAGGAAGAAGCAAGCATCAGAAATTTTTCCGTCACGAAGTATTTTATTCTTTACTCCTATACCTGCAATAACTGAAAAAAATTCGTGTTGTTTAGCGTTTGTTTTAGAAGATTTCGCTGCAGTAAAGCATATGAAAAATCGCTCATATCTTAAAAGTTTTTGTAAGTGGCCTTGTGCAGGGGTCTCATATGTATGATAATTAATTTGTTGCCAGTCTGGACGGGTGTCAGAATCGACTGCAAGGGCCACAAAACGTTGAAATATAATGTAAAGTCGATTTTCAAAAATCCGTTTTCAATCACCGATTTTCCTTCCTATAGCGGAAAGTTAAATAATATTCCGACAATTTTTTTTATTTTTTTATTTTTTTTATTATTTTTTTTATTTTTTATTTTGTTATATATTTTCTATGATGAAATTATTTGATTATATGACTTTATTATCAATATTACCTTCTTTGTTACTTGAAATAAAATTATTAATTTTCACTTTCACAAAGTTGAAAAATCATTATAAAATTAATCAAATTAATTTAAAGACTACTACGACTATATTGATTACATAAAGTTCTTATTGAAAAGAATTTTATTGTATTTAGCAATATTGCAAAATATTGCTCGTTGCCCCTATAAATATTTGTTCATTAGTTAGTCATCCTCTTAAAGCCGATAAATCTTATCACTGTATATCGCAATGATTTGATATGACAAGTTGCCTGAATAACAAAGCTCCTTTAGATTGACAACTTGGCAAAGAGTGCATTAGCTTTTTTGAAAAAAAAGTAAAAGAAAAAACTAATTCAAATGTCAGTCAACCTATCAAAATTTTCAAAATATCAAACTTAGTTTAAAGACAGACATTGTTGCTATTGTTATGAGGCATGAACGCATGCATACTAGAGATGTGCAAATGTCGTGATTTTATCGTGTCACGCGTGAGTCATGCGTGGTTCACGTGATTCGTGATCAAATATTATAACATCACGCGTGAGTGCGTGATTGAAAAAAATTTACTCACGCACGAATTCTCACGCTCTCATGAGATAACATTCCTGCATAGGTACATATGTAACTGTATTCAATCATTTGAAATAAATTATTTTATAATAATAAATGCGCAGGTATATGTATGTATAGTAATATGTATGGTAGTATGAGCTTACAAACATAATGAATACCCCCAAACTATATGTTGCGACTTTTTCTGAAGTCAGACTTGTCGTACCGAATTCGTTAAGACATTTCGGTAGTTTCTCTGAAAAATTTTTTTAAACATTAAAACTTTGATTTTTGAGTACATAAGTAAAAGTCTGTGAAAATTTTTTTTAAATAAATATAACCTAATTTACATTAAGCATTTTTTCAGCAAATTTCATGAATTTTGTTGCACGCATCTTTTTCTATTTGCTAATTGAAGCGCTATAGAAGAGAATGTTATAGAAAAGGGCGTATAATGAATCTCTGGTGCATTTTTTGGCAACTTTTTTGGTATGAGCAGCTTCTCCAGGCCTCCTATTGACAAATAAAAATTTTTCGTGCAACTAATTTTACGAAAAAAATGCTTAATGTAAATTAGGTATATGTATATGTTGATAAAAAAAAGGATTGTAACAAATATTAAAAAACGTGAGTATGTGCAAATTATTATTAATTTATAACGGTGAAGCGGTACTCTGCTATAAAAGCAAAAAGAAATCGTACCCACATGTCGTTAGGAATTCGTACCGACTTATCGTAACGAATTCGTACCGACATATCGTTACGAAGTCGTGTCAACCATTTCATACAAAAATTGTTACGATTTCGGTAGTATATCGGTGCCGAAATCGGAAGATTTTTTCGACTAATTGTTACGAATTCGGAGCATTTTGTTTGATGGGTACATAGACCTTTCTAAGTATGTATATATGTTTCTTAGATACCCTGTAGGAAGTATCAATTGAGAAACACTACTGATTCAAAAGTGCCTTTGTCAACAATACTACTGACGAATTGTACCGCAGAAAATGTTTTTTGCTTTAGGGGTCGTCCATATATTAGGTAACGCTGTAGGGGGGAGGGGTGGGGTTCGAGTTTTGTTATGATTTGTTATGGTGGGGGTGGGGTGAGTCTTTGAAAATGTTACGTAACAGAAAAATTTTAGTAATTTGCATGTTTTCTCATTTAATATGCTTAAGCATATATATATGTATATATATACATGTGCGGAATGTCAATTTTTGATATACGATAATTCGAATTCGAATATTTAAAATGTTATCCGCGAATACGAATATTTAAAACTATATTAAATTAAGTTAATTTAATTGTGATAATTATTAATGAACAAATAACACCAAAGTCAGTTGTAAATATTCTGAAAACACATAGTTGAACGAAGCAGCTAGCAGTTTTCGAAGGCCACTAAACCTTCATCATGTGGTGTCAGTTGATGTAGATTTCTGCTTTATATACGAAAGATTTCTGCTTTATGGACCAAACACAGAAGAACGCTGATGATGAAGGTTTAGTGGCCTTCGAAAACGGCTAGCTGTTCCGTTCAACTATGTGTTGTCAGAATATTTACAACTAACTTTGGTGTTATTTGTTCATTAATAATTATCACATGTAATTTGGCTTAAAAGGCGATGCGAACTTTAGCCTGTTCAAATCATAAATATAAATAGATATTAAATTAACTTTGCTTTATTTTAATTTACACTGTAAATTTTACAAAAACACGAGCACACATATATACATAGATATGTGTATATATATATATGTAATAACCTATTTTTCAACCCAAAAAAACATGAAAATTATATTATACATATACTTTTTCGTGAGCGTGCGTGATCGTGATAAGTTGTAAAACACTCGTGCGTGATTAAAAATATTTTATTCCTGAGCGTGCGTGATAGTGAAAATGTTCAAAATCATTCGTGCGTGAGTAAAATATATTTCTGCGTGAGCGTGCGTGTCGTGAGTCAGAAAACACTCACGTGCACATCTCTAATGCATACAACCAAATATATCCAACGAAAAACTTTGTTTATATTAAAAACCTTTTTTGGTCGTAAAATTTAGTGCAAGCTGTTAATAAAACAAGAAAAAGAAAAAAAGCTCAATTGCAAGTAAATGAATGAATGAACCAAACGTAATGACTTTGGCTTTATTGGAAACTTGTCAACTTGTGGCCAGGCAATAAGAAAATAGTTTTTTTTATATTCTATTTTATTGCTATACTTGCCGCATAATTATGCATGTGCAACATGTGCATTTATAAAAGCTGAGTATGAATTTAATCAGCTGACTATAAAAACAAAAAGCCGGTGGTTGATTAAACCAATAAACAAAACAAAACAAAACAAAACAGCGGCAGTAGCAATAAATGCCGGTTAAAGATTATAGAAAATATATTTACGTAGTAGATAAACATTTGCAATGTTTCTTTTGTTTTTTTTTTGCATTTTTGTAGTCGTAAGTAAACTTATTGTTCAATATTTTTCAAGATTTTTATCGATTTTTTTTTTCTTTGATGAAACATTTAAATGGGGTTTAAATAAATCATTTTTGTTGTTGCATTTTTTCATACTTTTTGCAGTAAGTTGTGCATGCTTTTGTTCTCTTTGATTGCCTTTGACAGTAGTTGTTGTTGTTGTTATTGTTGTTGTTGTTGTTGTTGCAAAGTTAACTTGTCACAGACCGCACCCATATGTCGCGTCTCAAAGTCTAATCTTGTCACAACCATAAATGACCAACCAGTTACATATACATATATGTATAAGTAAACAGTTGCAAAGAAAATTAATAGAACGCGGCGAAAAATACACGACAAAGTCAAAGTTATGTCATGCTGAAGTACAGTGGAGTAGGCTGCAAATAATAAATGATTTAAAAACTACTTTAAATTAATTTTATAGTTTCTCAGAAAAGCACTTTTAATTTTTATAAGTATTTTCTAAAAATACCTACTCCCATAAAATCTATGCCTTAAGCTTAATCATTTAATAGTCTTGCGCCCGGTTACTACAAGTCAGACAGGTGACTCGTCTCGAAAATTTGCATAAAAAGCATTTAAAAAAAACTAGTGCTTTTCATATATAGAGGGAGGGCAATCATGAATATTATTCCGCGAGAAATTTTTTGCCCGGGGAACAAGTAATAGGGAAAACAAAAAATTCTAATTGAAAAATTCTAATTGAATAGAAATTTCTCGCAAAATTTTATTCATGATTGCTCTGATAAATTTTCTACTCAAGTCGATCGTCTGGGTTGTGAAAACAGGGTCTTAGTATCAATTTTAAAAATCTCACTTAAAAATTTAAATGAAACCGTACTTTTAAATTAAGCAAAGAAAAAGTTTTTTTTTTACAGAAATTTCATTAAAAAATAATAAAAATAAATTTAAACTTGGCCCAGCAAAAATTTCTTTTAATGTTATTTCCTCAATTTTAGCTTAAGGTGACTTAAGCATTTATTCCTTTTTCGCACAAAATTATGCATCCAGTCCACTGTAACAAATTAAAGTAAACGTTAAGAACACCACGATTCGCTAAAGGGTTGGCCTGGCTGGCTTCTTACACAATACAAATGACTTGGCAAATTATTTCGTGCCTAACTTTTTTCTTCAAAAAGAAATTAAAAATTCATATTTTTAATTTTTTTTTTTTTGGGTAAATGCTCAAATATGGGAGCAGATTGTGTGTTATGTCTGCTAAAGTTGCCACGAAACACATATTATTTATTTATACATTCGTCTAATTGCTACACACACTACTTTATATAAAAATAGGTACTTTTTATGAAAGACACTGTATAAAATTTACTTTTTAGAAAAAATTTCTTTTCACGAAAGGTACTTTTAAAAAAAAAAGTAGTTTTTAATCAGAAGTAATTTTTAGTCAGGCTTAAGTTCAGTAATTTCAATTCTTTTATTGAATGAAATATTTTTATTAATTAATGTGAGTTTCTAAAGAAGAGAAGAAAAATTAAATTAGACTTTTAAGCTGGGGGAAATACCGATATTTTTCTGTGCAGCAACGCACTTCATCAGCACCCTAGTCTATCTACTTGGGTAGAGATTGTTATTAACATCAGCTATTTAACGTAAATTCTAATGAAACGGAATGTGAGAAGTGATTGTTGTGTACAATTATTGATTTACGTTTGGTAAATACATATGTAAGTATCACTATTTATTTCCCCTGTCTTTCCATATTTTCATTTTTTCTATTTAGGTTAGCACGAAGTTTTATTACTCTCTACTCACGTATGTTTAACTATTCTTGCTTATCTTTTACGATCATTACATTAATTATTTTTACTTATTCGATGTACCGTCGGTACATACATGTAAGTATTATAGTAGTGGATATCATGATATAAATATAGAAGGTACTTCCATTCTCTCTTTGTTTTTAAAAAAATAAGTATTTTTGAAGTTTGTTTTTTGAGAGAAATAAAGAAAAATGTTCCCATATGGTAAAAAACCTAAGTCTTCCCCTAGAATTTTTTTTTATAAAAATGTGTAATTTTCTTACCAAAAATTTGGGAATAAATAAAGTTATATACATAACTACATATCTGTGAAGTTTAAAAAGTGATTATGTAATAACTTATCTCATATTTTTAAGTTTTCTGCTTAATACAAATCTTTTAACTATATTTTTATCTAAATTTGGCGCTGAGAAACCAAATTGATATGATGATTTGGATTATTTGACAACGAATTTTCATTAAGTTAAACAAATACTAATTGATATTGCATTCTGTTTAATTTACATAATATATTTTTTGTTGATTGTAACATCCCTTTCTAAAAAAATTGGTGTAATAATCGGTCAGTCTATTTCACAGATCTTATAGGCTCTTAGCCACTGTTGGCGAACACCAGGAAATGCATAGAATTTAAAATATGCTGCACACTTATTTTTTTGCTTATGCCCTAATTAAGTACGAAGATTTATGAGGTTTTTTTTTTGTTTTAAAATAATTTTCTTGTTTTTGAATTGTCTAAATTATTTTCTTCAAAATGGTCGTTGTCTTTGATAATGAAAAATTAAAATATTATTACCATGTTTTTAAAACATAAAAATAAAATAAAATTACTATACAAAAGTTTAAAAAATAAAGGAAAAAATATGTGTTGGATGTAATGTTTGGAACAAAATCATAAAACAAATACACGAACCTTCTAGCATAGACAATAACTAATAATCGTTTTAAAGATTCTGCTTCTTTTTTTTCGTCCATAGACAAGACGATACAATCGTCGAACAGAATTTGGGCATTAATTGTTTAATTTATACATTCTGTATTTTATAAAAACAATTTTGAAATAATTTTTGAATAAAATTTTCAAACAAACAGGAAACAGAGGGGAAATATTAAATTAATACGGTAGCACGATTTTAACGGAAACTTCAAAATACTTATACTTGTCAGATGGTGAATGTTAAGAAAAAATGAGAGATTGGAAGTACCTTCTATATTTATATCATTGTGGATATTATGTTACTTCAGTTTTTGCTTTCTACGGTTTATTTGCCTTTCCAACTTGTGTGATTGCCAAGTGAACATTTGTGATTGCCAAGTGGACATATTTTTGTCACGTGCCCATGATGAATTAAGTGAGACATTTTTAGATTTTAATTGAACTATAGTGAATTTTTAATCAGGGGCAAATTACGGCACTTGTTATCGAACGAAATTGCGAAATATTTCAATAGAGTTTATATGGAAATGTTTCGTAATTTCGTTCGATAACGAGTGCCGTAATTTGCCCCCAGAAGTAATTTTTAGTCAGGCTTAAGTTCAGTAGTTTTTATAAAAGTTACTTTTTATTAAAGATACTTTTTTTGAAAGGTATTTTTTATAAAAGATACTTTTTATAAAAGTTAAAGGTACTTTTTATAAAATAATTTTTATAAAAGGTACTTTTTATAAAACGTACTTTTTATAAAAGTATAAAAAAGATACTTTTTAGAAAATAAACTTTTTATAAAAGATACTTTTTATAAAAGCTAATTTTTATAAAAGCTACATTTTTGTTAAAGGTACTTTTTAGTAAAGGCACTTTTTAGTCAAGTCACTTTTTATAAAAGGTGCTTTTTTATAAAATGTGCTTTTTATGAGAGATTTCTTGAAAAAAAGGTACGTTTTATAAAAGGTACTTTTTGTTAAACGTACTTTTTTTTAAAGATGCATTTTTTAAAGCTAATTCTTATAACAGAAACTTTTCATGAAAAGTACTTTTTATAAGGTATTTTTAATAAAATGTACTTTTAATGAAATGTGTTTTTATGAAAGGTACTTTTTATAAAATCTAATTTATGTAAAAGTTACTTTTTTGTTAAAAGTACTTTTTATAAGAGGTTCCTTTGACAAAAGGTACTTTTTATAAAAACAATTTTTTATAAAAGGCACTTTTTTATGTAAGAAATGTACTTTTTATGAAAGGTACTTGTTATAAAAGGTACTTTTATAAAAGCTAATTTTTTAAAAGCTACTTTTTATAAAATGTACACATTAATAAAAGCTACATTTTTATAAAAAGTACTCTTTATAAAGAATGATTTTAATAAAAGGTACTTTAAAAAATAATTTCAATAAAAGGTACTTTCTATAAAAAGTTAGTTTTATAAAAGGCACTTTTTATATTAGATACGTTTTATAAAAAGAACTTTTTATGAGAGGTACTTTTTATAAGAGGTACTTTTTATAAAAGGTACTTTTTATGAAATTGAAATTTTTATAAAAGGTACATTTTAATAGAAGATACATTTTTATATAGGGTACATTTTAAGAAAAGGTACTTTTTATACAAAATAGTTTAAATAATAGGTACTTTAAAAATAATAATTTTAATAAAAGGTACTTTTTATAAAAGATCCTTTTCATGTAAAGTACTTTTTATAACAAGTACTTTTTATAAGAGGTACTTTTATAACAGGTACTTTTTATAAAAGGTACTTTTTGTGAAAGCTGTTTCTTATAAAAGGTACTTTTTGTGAAAGCTCCTTCTTATAAAAGGTATCTTTTATAAAAGGTATTTTAAAAAATTATACCTTTTAAAAAAAGTAATTTTATAGAAAATATACATGTTAAAAAAGGTACTTTGTATAAAAAATGTACTTGTTAAAAAGGGTACTTTTATTAATTCATGAAGCTTATATCTTAGAATTTATATAATTATAATTAAGTATATTTTAAACTGCCCTTAATTTTTTTTAATCATAAAATATTTTAGAGAATTAATTAATGATTTGGTAACTTCACACAAAATGTTTATTACTTAAACCACTTAAACTTTACCTCAAAATTGTTGGGTAAGCACTCAAGCAAACATTTAATATATTGCACTTATTTATGGCTTTTAAAATTACGCATGAAACTGATAAATAAATATTTAATTACAAAATAATGTTCTCATAAATGCTCATACGAGTACGAGTAATTTCAGCAATAAAATTATCCAACCAGGTACTAAAAACAAACCACAAAATGCAGAAGTGATTTACGAACCCAAGCTATCGGAAAAAATTGGGACCAATGGTCGGCCATTTGATTTTAAAAGTATTGAGTGCAATAAAGTTAAAATCATATTTGAGGTCTTTAACACACCGCTCATTGCTGTAGATAGTTTTTCAATTTATTTTTATTTTTTTTTCAATAATTAATTTCAGTATAAACAAATTGACATTATAAAATTATTCGTATCTGCAAATGAAAATGTGTTAAAATGTTTATTTTTTATTTTTATTTCAATTGCAGTAAAAATTTAAAAATTCTATGTTGTAAACTTTTTACTCTTGGATTTATTTGTGTTGCTGTAGCTCGTATTTAAAATAAATAAAAACTTCATTTACAACAATGGCTTATTTCCAGATTTTTATAATTAATGACATTGTGGTATATTTTTTTTTAATTTTTGCCCGTTTGGTGTTTAAATTTGTGTCTAGCGGTGCAGTTGGTTTGAATAATGCCACGCCACCTTGGCAGCATAATAAATATGTTTGTATATACGAGTATATTTCAAGCAAACGGTTATAATATCATAACACTCGAAAAATTGTTTTAGTAAATTTATGCTGTGGGGGCGAGCGTGAGCAAAAAGCGTTCGTTCAAATTTCGAAATTAATTGTTTGGTTCGAAGGACCATTAACAAATAGTAAATGGCATTTGCTTGGAATTGCTTCAATAAAACTAGCTCTTATTGTCAATATTTTAAGAAAATGCAAAAGCTTCTAGGCGGACAATTGTCTTCTGAATCGCGATGACTACAATTATGTAGTTATAATGGAAGGACCACCGTATATAATAACAAAATAATTTTATGCGATTTCGTTGATCCAATAGTGCTGTTTATAAGGTATTTTTGACTATCCCGACTGCATAATAAGTTATAGCATTTTTATTAACCCCTATACTACATATAATGCAGTTTGGCTCGAAGGACCATAAATGTAAAAACTTCGTAAATTGCATCCTAAATTTAATATCTTCCATAGGATTTCATTGAAAGTCAAAAGTCTTATACATGCTTATTTTTCCATCTTACCAAAAAAAAAAAATTAAATTTAAACCTCCGATATCGATTAGACTCATTATAACCCTGCAAATTTTTCGAGTGTTATTTTGGAAACCACAATTGAACATTTTTCATAAATTGACAATAGTGACAGCAGCGGCATGAGACACCTCCAACAAGACCTCAAAATTTAAAAAAATTTAATTTAATAATGAAAAACTAGTTTTTTTTTCAAGATTTCCAAAAACTGTTCATACGCAAGTTTGTTAATTTTTATATCAAAAATTTTTACAACGATTTTGATATTTGAATTTTTAACTGAAAATTATGCAGTCTGGCTGATATTCAAGTATGAGTTTCAGACTTTGCATAAATATTTACACAGATTGTCCTCTACCCAACAGTTTTAAATAATTTCATAACGTAAAAAAAATTAAAAAGCCCATGAAAACAATGATTACTTTAAATAAATTTAGTAAAAAAAATAAATTTTCACTAGATATTTTCCAAAATCTTATTACGAAATGAACTAAGTGAGAATTCCATTATGGTGAACCATGCCTTTCAGCAAGTTAGACAAATTATTTAAGAGTTATTTTTAACGGTTTTAAAATAATTAAGTCTAAGCAGTCACTGCCTTTTGAACTGCTGGGCACGCAAATATACACATACAAATCTAGACATATGAATGTATGTAAGTACTTTAGGCTATAATTATGTATTTGGTACCATAAAACTAAAGGGGTGTGCCTTTAATGTTGCCTTAAACTATTGCCAAAATGGCTTAAAACCAAACAAGCCGCTGTTAAATGTCGCCCCAAATCTTATCGTAACTATTGGGTTGTTAATGATTTTTTGCATAAAATTTTATGCATTTTAGTTAGACAATTTTTTTGTTTTGTTTGTTTATTACGTAAAATAATAATAGCTTTGGACAAAATAGTTTATTTTTTTTTTTACTCATTTGTGAAAATTCTGGTTTTTATATGCACAAATATGTATGTACTCCTACGTATGTAGTGCAACAAGGACCTTGAATTAACGTTGAATTTGAATTTTGAAAATAGAAAACGATAATTTTGATTTATGCGATTTGCTTATCATGATTTTTTCATATATTACATAAGTTGTTAAAATACAGTAATTTCTTTGAATTAAGGAACAAAAAAGGTTTTACGAATGTTGCAACTTTTTAATGCTCGATCATGCCATATTATGCTGCATACAAAACATGTCAAACTTTTTAGAAGGACAACTAAACATTTTTTTCTTTTAAAAATATTTTTTTCTACAAAAAATTTTGTCCTATAAAAAAATTTTTATAATTTTTTTTTAATTTTTCCTATCAAAAAATGTTATAAAATTTTTCTAAAAAGCATTTTTATAAAATTTTCCAAAATTTTTTCCTATAATTTTTTTTTTTATAAAATTCCTATAAAATATGTTTATAAAATTATTCCTATTACAAATTTTTATAAATTTTTACCTTTAAAAATTTTTTTAAATTTTTGCCTACAAAAATTTTTATAAATTTTTTCCTATAAAAATTTTTTATCAATTTTTTCGCCATTAAAAAGATTAAGATTCCTTCAAAACATGATTATAAATTTTTTCCTATAAGAAATTTTTTCCTATTAGAAATTTTTATAAATTTTTTCTTATAAAAAATTTTTATAAATATTTTCCTACAAAAATTTTTTATAAATGTTTTCTATAAAATTTTTTTTTAAATATTTTTTACAAAAATTTTTTATAAATTTTTTCCTATAAAAAACTTTTATACATTTTTTTCCCATACAATTTTTTTAACTTTTTTCCCATAAAAAAATTTTATAAATTTTTTCCTATAAAAATCTTATATGTAAATATTTTTATCATTGAAAATTTTAATATAAATTTTATAAAATTCAAATAAAATTATAAGTTTCATAAAATCTTTTTTTATAAAAATTTTTATAATATTTTTCTATTGAAAATTTTTATAAATTTTTTTCTATTGAAAAATTTTATAAATTTGTATCTAATGAAAAATTTCAGTAATTTGTTTCTATTGAAAAATTTTTATCAAATTGTTTCCATTGAACATTTTTTATAAATGAATACATGATTATTTTTCTACAGAATACATTTTTTCTATAGACAAAAATAATATATGAATTGTTTTTGGATAGAATATACAAAAACATTTTAATTTATTTTCTATAGAAAAATTTAATAATTTTTTTCTAAAGAAAAATTTTATCATATTTTTTCTCTATGCCAAAATTGTATACATTTTTTCTTCAAAAAATTCATACGTTTTTTTATGAGACAATTTTAGCAAAATATGTTTTTTTTTAAGATTGTATAAATATTTAAAATTTTTTATACCACAAAATTTTATGCATTTTTTAAAAAAAAATTTATGAATTTAGATAATTAAAATAAGTATTTTTTATGGAAGAATTTTATTTGCCTTCTTTTATGTAAAAAATTTATGAAATTTTTCCTATAGAATAAAATTATTAATATTCTTCTACAGAAAAAGTTGATAATTTTTTTTTTATAGAAAAAGTTAATACCTGATTATTTTTCTACAGAATACATTTTTTGTAATTTTTTTCATAATTTTCTATAGAAAAATTTAATAATTTTTTTTTTCTACAGAAAAATTTTATAAATTCTTTTTAAAAATTTTATAATTTTTTTCTATAAAAAGCTCGTATATTTTTTTTTTTTTTTTTTGTAAGAAAATTTTAAAAAAAAATTTAATTTAAAAATTTTTTTTTTGAAATATTGTATAAATATTTTTAACATTTTGTATAGAGAAATTTTGTATATTTATTGTATGAAAAATTTTATAGATACTTTAAGAAAAATTATATGAATTTTTTTCTATAGAAAAATTATAAGAATATTTTCTACAGAAAGATTATGAGAATTTTTTCTAAGGAAAAATTATTAGAATTTTTTCTATAGAAAAATTATAAGAGCCCAGCTAAGAAAATATGTATGGAGCATATATGATATCGTATATAAGGTTCGGATCCGAAATGTGAGGGTATATGGACATATATGATAATATATATTCATACATGTGTGTGTAAATACTCCCCATAACATATGCGAAGTTCATATTCATAATTTCTTGATTCAAATAAGAGCACTGCTGTGCAATAAATTAAATTAAGGTAGAATTAGTAAAATGGTATCATTCTACTTTACAGCATGCCGTTTCGTTCAACTTTGTGCACAAGTTATAGAAAATGTAACAGTTTGCACAGCACGTTGTATTTAATGAAACATTTGTTTGGGCAAATAATGAAAAACGAACTAAAAGTCATTTCGTTCCTCATTTTAAGTCAAAAGGTGAATCAATTATTTAAAAAGCGCAAAAATCATATTTGTACACAAAATATAATTTAAGAAATCAGATTAAAAACTAATGCAATTAATTATAAATGAAAAAATAATCCGTCTAACAATAGTTTTCAATAAAATTTTTCGAAGTAATATGAACTTTGTTTCTTATCTAGAGAATTTTGTTATTTTCTATATAATTAATGACTGGATTATCCTTTTGATTATTTGAATTAAATAGAGCTACAATGTATAAAATCATACAATAATGTTTTTTTTTTGTAACAAAAGGTTTTCTTTTTTTAACGTTGAGGGTACGCATATAAACTTTGCATAAAGTACGTATTTTCTAATGGATTTCCAATTCGCCAGTGATAAAATACAAGCTTTTTTGATTGCAAAAACGATCTTATGTGAGATATCATGTATGCATACATTCTTATATGACTCCATATATTAAATGTTATATCTATATACGGCTCCACATATGAAGAGCTTCATAATTAAATTTCCATATATGAGCTCATATATTATAATGCATTTCATATATTAGTCCATATATCAATTCATATATAATACTGTTCCCAATGTATAATACTATACATTGCCATACATGAATTCATACATATTCATATATAGTTATATACATTCATATATTAAAAATATATGGACCATATATAATTTTTTTAGCTGGGAGCTGTTCCATAGAAAAATTATACGAACACATATTATATAATTATAAGAATTTTTTATAGAAAAATTATATGAATTTCTTCTATAGAAAAATTATATGATATTTTTCTATTGAAAAATTGTATAAATTGTATGATTTTTTTAATAGAAAAATTAAATAAATTTTTTGTGGAGAAAAATTACATGAATATTTTCTATAGAAAAATTTAATAAATTTTTTCTATGGAAAAATTATAAAAATATTTTCTGGAGAAAAATTTTATGAAATTTTTTTTTGTAGACAAATTTATAAACTTTTTTGTAATTATGCATTTCTATAAAAATATTTTATAGAAGTTTGCTAAAAAAATTCTTAATTTTTTCTATAAAAATTTTTATCGAGTATTTAAAGAAATGTGTATATTTGGTGTCGATTTTGTTCTTTAAAGAAACATTAAAATATGTTAGGAATTATTTTTATTATTATGTTTATTATATTTGATTTTGTGTCAGTTATTTTTGTTATTAAATAATTCAATTTTATAGCTAATTAATTATGAATTTCCTCTCATTTCATGTCCAATTGCAAACGGACAAACATCTTAAAAAATAAACATGTGTTTAAAATCTTTTATAGTTAGTAGAGATAACAAATGAAATAAAATTGTTAAATGTCTTCTATTACAGGCAACAATTTCCGTTATAGAAATCTGGCGCTTCATACACACACACACACATACACAACTAAATGATTTGACAAATAAAATTAAAAAAAAAACAGGAAAGAGTGGTCACATATTCCGGTGTTTGCGTGTGTGTTTGTCAATTGACAATAATTTAACGGTTAATAAACTTTCAAATGATTGTCCAAGCATCACGACAACGTTAACGATGAAACGAAAAGAAAGACAAAAAAAAAAAGAAAATTCAAAGTTTATTTATATTTTCCTGTTGACTTTTCCATGTGGCTTTCTTTCTTTACTTGGCCGGTTTAAGACAACATTTTATGTTTTTTATGCAACTCAAAATCATAAAAATGATAAAGCAAAAATTCATTTTTTTTGCTAAGTAGTTTCCCACTATTGAGTTGTTAATTATTCCTGGTTTCTTTTGCCTTTCTTATTTTGTCAATAAACAAATTTATTTTTGTATAAAATAAATTATGTCAATAATTTTAATAAAAAAAGGTTTTATTATAAAAAAATTATATCGCTCATTAGTTTCAGAAAAAATAATAATAATAATACCCGTGTATAGCGAATCAGTGAATTTCAAATTTTTCAAAAAAATATATGTATGTGTATTATTTAACCTCAATTTTCATGTTTAACAATTTCCTTACGGGAAAATTTTCCCAGATGATAAATTTGTTGACAAATTTTTTTTTTAATTTTCTATTGAATAGTATTTGATGTCCGCTTTTGTCATGCACATGCATAACCAAGTGTCAAATTATGCGTTGCGCATTGTTCAACACCGACGCATGGCGTGTTTGCAACATATTAATGCAATATTATTGCTTCACTAAATTTCACCTCGTATGTTCATTTTAATATTTTTTACATTAATTTGACAAAGAAAGAATAATAAATCTTGAAAAAGTTAAAAAAAAAACAATCGTTCCGTTTGGTTGAATATGATTTACAATGTGTGTTGAGCGAAGAACGCCGTAACGCATATTGTTGTATACTATATAATCCGCCAATGACTGACTGTTTTAATGACGAAAAGTACAACAAAATGTCAGTCTAATTTTAAACATCGTGAGGTAGAATTTAAAAAAAAAATTCTCTAATTATAGACAATGTAAAAAACAAAAACTAAAACAACATGAAAACCTGTTAATGTGCTGTTAATAGTGTTAACGAAAATGTACAACAAAATTGTTGTTGCGAGTACGTTCATACGTGTGTGTGTGTGTGTGTGTATGTTTGTGCATATGTACTTGCATTTGTTGTTGTTATTGTTATTTTAATAATTTCATTAACAAGAGATTCTTATCGTTGTAGTATTATTATATATTTTTTTAATTGCAAGTACAAAATTGAATATTAAAAACTTAGTTGGTTGATCTAGACTTAGGAGTTAATTTAATAAATTCTCTTAATAGCAAAATGTAATTATAAAATAAAATAATTTCCATATAAATAATAAAATGTCACACATGAAAATAATTTATATGCATATGTATGTCGTAATTTTTCCTTAGCAAATATTCACGGTTCATAATTTTTGTAATGAAAAGTCTTTTTTATGATTTAACTAAAAGAAATAAGCAAAATTTATTATATTTTTAATATCATATCAGTGTCAAATTGTTTTAGGGCAAAACTTTCATTTATCTTATAGACTACTAGCTTTGTAGCCGCGACTTTGCCCGCGGAGGATAAACAGTTCAAATTGACTGCTAGGCTTAAAATAAATACACTTCAAGTAAATAAAAACTTTTTAATCAGGAATAATTTTTAGTCAGACTTAAGTTCAGTAATTTCAATTCTTTTATTGAATGAAATATTTTTATTAATTAATGTGAGTTTCTAAAGAAGAGAAGAAAAATTAAATTAGACTTTTAAGTTGGGGGAGGAAATACCGATAGTGCGATATAGCAACGCACTTCATCAGCACCCTAGTCTACCTACTTGGGTAGAGATTGTTATTAACATCAGCTATTTAACGTAAATTCTAATGAAACGGAATATGAGAAGTGATTGTTGTGTACAATTATTGATTTACCTTTGGTAAATACATACATATCGTTAACTTAATACGAAAAGGCCCTAACTCATTTTTTAATATTTTACAGGAGAAGGAAAAAACTAAATAAAAAAAAATGCAATATTGATACAAAATTTTTTTAAACGCAATATTATGTGCTTATGTAAAGTGTTTTAAATAAAAATTGCGTTTAAAAAAATTTTGTATCAATATTGCATCTTTTTTTACCTAGTTTTTTCCTCCTCCTCTAAAATATTAAAAAATGAGTTAGGACCTTTTCGTATTAAGTTAACGATATGTAAGTATCACTATTTATTTCCCCTGTTTTTTCATATTTTCATTTTTTCCATTTAGGTTAGCACGAAGTTATATTACTCTACCCACGTATGTTTAACTATTCTTGCTTATCATTTACGATCATCACATTAATTATTTTTACTTATTCGATGTACCGTCGGTACATATATATAAGTATTATAGTAGTGGATATTATGTTACTTTGTTTTTGCTTTCTACCGTTTATTTGGTATTCCAACATTTGTGATTGCCAAGTGAACATATTTTTGTCACGTGCCCACGATGAATTAAATGAGTAATTTTTAGATATCGATCGGTATTTCCCCCAGCTTAAAAGTCTAATTTAATTTTTCTTCTCTTCTTTAGAAACTCATATTAATTAATAAAAATATTTCATTCAATAAAAATAATTGAAATTACTGAACTTAAGCCTGACTAAAAATTATTTCTGATTAAAAATTCACTATAGTTCAATTAAAATCTAAAAATGAGTCAGTAAATAAAAAATTCTAACATTTAGCTATGAAAATAATTGCTAGTGTAGTAATGGTCAATCAGCGGATTTTTTAATTCAACCTATAAAGAAGTGCATGTATGTGTTACTAACTATATTTAAGTAAAATTAGCTCCATATTTAAAACTCAACAGTTTTTACTCTTAAAAACTTATTTTTCCGTACAAAATTGCAACCTCGTTTCCTACCTTCATATAAAAAATTGGTATGCTCTATAAAAATACCCCCTTTTCCCCCTTCATAGGGCAAATACTAAAATAAAAACTATCCTATGTCCGTTTCCGGGTCTCAAGTTATCTACATACCAAATTTCATCGAAATCGGTCCAGCGGTTAAGGCGTGAAAAAGACAGAGTTACTTTCACATTTATAATATAGTATGGATTGAATTTAGGATAGACATCAATATCTAAAATTTTTTCTATAAAAAAAATGACATGAGTGATTATAATTAGAGATGTGCAAATGTCGTGATTTTATCGTGTCACGCGTGGGTCAGGCGTGATTAAATTTATAATTAATCACGCGTGAGTGCGTGATCGCGACTTAAAAATAAATTACTCGTGCGTGATCGTGCGTGAGCTATTTTTAACAATCACGCACGAATTTTCACGCTCTTACGACATATCATTCCTTCAATGTACTATACCATATTGCAAATGCTACGATGCAAGACCATTTGCACAAGATTGTGTATTGGGCTATTGTTATAATTTTTTCAGGTGTAGTAAACTGGCTCATATGAAATTCAAATATACCAATGTAGAAAAATAAAATTATTTTAATATATTTTTTTTCCAGATAAACTACGCGCACATCCGCATTTATGAAAAGGCACTCTTAAATTTTTAGTTAAATATTTTTAAAACTATATATTTATATAGTTGAAACTTTCAAAATCTACCGTCACAACTTTTTATAACCGCTTAAACACAAAAAATATTTTTAAAATTTACTATTTTAGGACATTGCTGAATGTAGGGTACATGTCCAAAATACAAAATAATTGGTTCTAAGTATATTCTTAAATTAACAAATATGAAGAAAAAATTAAATAAAAAAAAATATGCTGCGAGGCTTAGTTTCCGAGTTATGGGCTTCTGAAATTCTAGTACAATATTGTGATTATACGGTGTTTTCCAACGAATATGACCAATATTAGTATCCCAAAAACTGAAAAAAGTACCGTACTTTATAAGAAATTGAAAACACCGTATAATCACAATATTGTACTAAAATTTCAGAGTACCATAACTCGGAAACTAAGACTCGCCGCCAATTTTTTATTTAATTTTTTTGTTTTATTTTTCAATTTTCTATAGGATAGGATACTATTTTTAAATTTCTGGGAGGGGCCCCTAAACTTTGTTTCAAAATTTAATGCTGTATTTTAACTTAAAATCCAACAATGAAATAAAAGTAATAGAAGTAATACTAAAAAAGGTCAAGGCAAAATTTTTTTTTGTCTTAAGTAAAATATGTCATGATTTGTTAAAAGTTTATGATTTAACGCACAGCCGTTTTAAACAAAACCATATTTTTTCTTTGCGTGTATTTCCGTTCCTATTTCCGTTCTAAGATCTAGAAAATAGCATAAACCTGCCAACAGGAGTCGGTTGTTTTCGACAACGGGTACACAAGCCCCAATTTTTTGGTATTGTGTTAAAGTGACGTCGATGCCGACAAGTGGAATAAGGGTGATGAACTGCAGCTAACTTAAGTAAAATATAGACATTTCCGGCATTCTTAAATAAATCATCGTGTGAACAACTTATAATTTTCAGGTGTGGGGTGCAACTTTAGCACCATAAAAAATAATAGAACTTAAATCTTTGCATCATAGACGTGCAATATATTGGTGGCGTGAAAAAAATGGATATACGTCCATCACGGAATGCCTTGATGGCTGCGTTGACGGCAGCCCAGGTAGATTACCATGAGACATCTTCATTAAGCCAGCTAAAGGCATTGTATGAGATGCTAACGAAAAAGAAAGAAATGTTGGTGGAATTATCTGAGCATGAATCAGATTGTTCCACTAATAATAATAAATTCAGTAAAGTGCGACTCTGACTCGCACACGAAGGGTTCCGTACGAACACTAGATATGTAATTTAATACAAACTTCATCCTATATAATATATAGTTTTGGCATTTTTTTCGTTTTTGGGGTCTTTTCGGTTTTTTTGTTTTGGCAGTTCTTGCGTTTTTTCGGTTTTGGTGATCTTTTTAAGTTTTGGCTCCTTTTTTAGTTTTGACACTTTATTATCTCGTTTTGGCGATTGTTTTCGGTTTTTGGCGTTTTTTCATTTTGGCGATTTTTTTATTTTTGGCGATTTTTTTTCATTTTTGCGATTTTTTTTATGTAAATTTTTTTTTAGTTTTAGCGACATTTCCGCCTTTTGGCGATTTTTTTCGATTTTTGGCGTTTTTTTCATTTTGGCGATTTTTTTCATTTTGGCGATTTTTCGAATTTGGCGATTTATTTTAGTGTTAGAAATTTTTTTTTAATTTTTGGCGATTTTTTTTTTTGGTTTGGCGATTTTATAATTTTCGGTTTTTTTAGTTTTACCGTTTTTGAAAATTTCAAGTGTTTGCCTCTTACGGTTTCCAAGATATAGCAAATTGTCAAAATTACATAGTCAAAATTGCATTAACTGATGGACCACCCTTTAATTTAAATTTTTTTTTAAATTTTAGTGTTAATTGTTGTAGTCTGTATAAAAATACACATATGTTCACATATACATATGTTCATACAATTGTATATATTACATGTGATTTTAACATTTTTCGTTGCTCGTTTTGGAACACCCTTTAATTTTTAATTCTCATGTATTTGTTGTTGTATCGGCTAAGGTTCTACATGCTCTGTCCAAATTTCAGGTCCGTAGCTCTTACGGTTCCTGAGAAAATACCGTGTGACGGACAGACGGACAGCGTAGCGAAAACAATAGGGTTCCTTTTCACCTTTGGTGTACGGTAGCCTAATAATGGTGATGACGCCATAATGGATTTTTCTACTGAAAACCCCGAAGCTGACAATATGTTAAACAACGCCGCTGGCACTGCTGATGTAGCCGCCGGTACTACTGAAGTGGCCGTGGTTGCCACTAACTAACAGCTAACAGCTAATAACTACGCTGCAACTTTCAATACAGCCGTAATTCCTAAAAATAATTTGCCTACTGGGAAACACACTGGTGGTGAATCTAAAGTTACTACCCCAGAAGAAGAGCTAAAAAATTTAAGACTTCGTATGGAAGTGTTGGCGTTGCAAAACGAAGTCAAGGCCGTCGAAGAACATGAGCGCCGTACATTCAGCGTTCGTCGCATAGATATATCCGAACTTGACGCCGCTGTACCTACGTTTTCCGGTGGCGACCGCTATGATGTAAACAAGTGGTTCACTCAGTTCGAGGATTATGTTTGAATGTGCAACTGCACCGACAAGGAAAAGTGTGTGGGAGTGCATCGCAGGCTGATTGGCACAGCAAAGAAACACGTTTCAAACTTAGGCTTGATAGGATTTAACTAAACACTAGCCTATTAAATATGTTTACTCGCAAGATTTCATGGCAAGAACAATTTTATATTTTTCTTTTAAAAAATTCATATTTTCGTTTTGAAATATTTTATATATTTTTCTGTTAAAAAATTTCATATATTTTTTTTTTGAAAATTTTTTTAAATTATTCTTTTGAAGAATTTCATATTCTTCTTTTGAAGAATTTTTTAAATTTTTTCTCTAAATTTTATATTTTTCTTTTGTAAGATTTCATCATTTTCTTTTGCAAAATTTCATATTTTTCTTTTGAAGAATTTATTTATTTTTTTTCAAAAATTTTATATTATTCTTTTAAAGAAGTTTTTGTTTTTGAAAAATACAATTTTCTTTTGAAAAATTTTATATATTTTTCTAATTGTTTATCTAATTTTTCGACCTTTTTTATATGTTCAATGAAACTATTTTTTAAACTTTAGGTCAGTAAATTTTATATATTTTTTTTTTTCTAATGAAAAATATCAAAATTTCAAAAGAAAAATTCCATATTTTTTTTCTTTAAAAATTTCGTATTCTTCTTTTGAAGAATTTTATACGAGTATATTTAGTTTGAAGAATTATATAGAAAAAATCATTGCTGATGGGTTTCCTATAGAAAATTTTTACTTTGTGATAGTTTTTCAATTAAGAGATATTGTATTAAAGCCAATGGGCCATAACCATAGTCATAGAATAAAGTCGGTTCGTTTTAGAAACAACTTAAAATTAAAAACCTGTTCTTAAATATTTTTCTACTATAGTCCAAAACAAAGTGTGTGTTAAGTTGAACCGACTTTAACTGGGTGCCACAGTAAATATTGGAAATTTTTCATATGATAGAAAACAAAATATAAGGAAGTGGCATCTCTGTCTCTCAACTCTCTCATCTCTCTCTCATCGGACATTGTGTTATGAAAAAGGGTTGAGTTTAAGAACAAGATAAAATAATACAACCGAACATAAAAATAAATTAACAAATAATTAATATAGAGAAAATTAAAAAGGTGTTTGTATTTTGTATTATTTTAATACAATAAACTCTTCAATGATTGGATTATAAATTGTTTATAGGAACAAAAGAAGCCAAGACATAGAAAGTCATACATACATATATACATACATACATACATACATACATACATACATACATACATATGTGTTCTCTTTTATTTTAATGTGTTTTGTGTTGAACTAAAGAGCCAGAGTCGATGCTAATCTAGTTAAAAACAACTTCAGCATGTTTTAACTTTAGAACCGACTTTTTCCTTTAAAGTGCAGTTTTTCTCGTCTATGGTAGGTCAAAAGTACATGTTTTAAAAAAGTGCATTCTAAAACTAAAAAAGTAGACTTTTTTGTTAACTATGGTTATGGCCCAATATTTCTGTAGAAACATTTCTTTAGTAATCTTTTTTTATATGGAAAAATTTTATTTAAGAAACATTTCTTTAGTAATCTTTTTTTATATGGAAAAATTTTATTTAAGAATTTTTTTTCAATAGAAAATTTTATTGATTTAAATTTTTCAATAGAAAAGTTTTATTTTGTGGTAATTTTTTTATAAAAGGTTTTAATAGTTATAAAATATCTCTATACATATGTCTCTTTGCTGATAACATATTTGCTTTATGTTTCAATGATTTTTTAAGTCTGGAATTAAATGCATTTTTAGCATGTCATTTATTATGCCATAATGTTACATATTTTATTTTCTCTATTGATTAAATATTTGAATCATGTTCAACTTAAAACGCACTAGTGCGTGAGTTGTAACTTAAATTTGCATACGTTTGAATGAATGCACTTGAAAAGTATAGATAAGGGTTTTCTCTTCCTTCGGTGCTTTAGAAACCATGAAAACACTAACTAAGTCATGTTTTAGACTTGGCAGTTTTTCTTGAAGCAGTTATCGCAGTTATCTTCAATTCTCTTTTAAAACTGCTCGTTTGTTTACACTCAGACGGTTTCTTGTTCAATTTTCTTTTTTGTTTTAATGCTGCGAATAAAATAACAAAAGAGAATTGAAGTAACTTTTCTGTACAAGCAAGTCAGTACTCATCTCTTTCTTCTTTCCTCTCTCTCTCCCATAAACTCAGACTTGCTCAAGAAAAACTGCCGAGTCTAAAACATGAGTAACCAAAGTAGCCAATTATATGAACTACCGCATTACCCGCTTTTACGCAGTTTGGCTAAATTTCAGTAAGAGATAAAAGAAGGCAAAATTACATAAGAAATTATTGTTGTAAAAGTGTTGGTCACATATGGTGCGTTGCAACCTTGTAAGACATTATTAATATGGCCCGGTAGTAGTGGTGACCACACAAGCGTACAATTCAAACTGTTAAAGGCCCTAAACAATTGCGTTTTTATACCCTTTACCAAAAAAATGGTAAAAGGGTATATATAGGTTTGTCATTCCGTTTGTAATTTCCAGAATATTAATAAGCGAGCCATAATGTATATATATTCTGGATCCTTATGTATAGCGAAGACGAATAAGCGATGTCCGTCTGTCCGTCTGTCTGTACGTGAAATCGGTTTTCCGAAGCTTCCAGAAAAGCTAGAGACTTCGTTCTTGGACTGGTGGGTCAGAAATTGTCGAAATAAGATTGGTATTGAAAATCAGCAAAATCGAGCTGACGGTTTCAGAGCTGGGAGACTTAAACTTCATTTTGCCATACAAAATAACTACCGAAAACTGGTTTTTAATAATTTTTTATTAAACAAACTTTTTTTATACTTCAGTATGAATAAAATTGGTATTTCTAACTAAAAAAAATTTAAAACAAATTTAAAAAATTAAAAAGACGTTTCCAGGGTTGGAAACCTTAACTTTTTTTGTTATGCAAAAGTAACTTACTAAAACAAATTTTTCCTTTTTTTCTATAAATTAAACATATCTAATGTTTTTAAAAGAAAGAAATTGATGTTAGAAATCAGAAAAACAAAAAGGATGATTCCAGGGTTGGGAAACTGAAACTTTTTGTGATATAAAAAATTAACTACCGAAAATTAATTTTTATTTTTTTATTAAATGAACTTATTTTATACTTTAGTACGAATAAAATTGGTATTTAAAATTAAACATTAACCTTCAAAAAATTAAAAAGATGTTTCCAGGGCTGGAAAACTTTAACTTTTTTTTATACAAAAGTAACTTACTAAAGCAAATTTTTCCTTTTTCTCTATAAATTAAAGATATCTTATATTCTTAAAAGAAATAGATTGGTGTAAGAAATCAGAAAAATTAAAAAGGATGATTCCAGGATTGGGAAACTTACTCTTTTCGTGATATAAAAAATTAACTACCGAAAACTAATTTTAATTTTTTTTTAAATAAATAAAATTATTTTATACTCCAGTACGAATAAAATTGGTATTTCAATTTAAAAAGTTTAAAACACGTTTCCAGGGTTGGAAAACCTTACCTTTTTTATAGAAAAGTAACTTACTAAAGTAAATTTTCCCTTTTTCTCTATAAAATAAAGATATCTTATATTCTTAAAAGAAAGAGATTAGTATAAGAAATCAGAAAAATCAAAAAGTTTGATTTCAGTACGAATGAATTTGGTATTTCAAAATAAACAAAATTAAAAAAATTAAAACGACGTTTCCAGGGTTGGAAAACCTTATTTTTTATACAAAAGTAACATAGTAAAACAAATTTTTTCTGTTTTACTATAAATTAAACATATCTTATATTCTTAAAAAAAGATCATGTAAGAAATAAAAAAAATCAAAAAGGAGGATTCCAGGGTTGGGAAACTTACACTCTTTGTGATATAAAAAATTAACTACCGAAAACTAATTTTTATCTATTTTTATTAAATAAACTTATTTTATGATTGATAACGAATTAGATTGATATTTCAAATAAAAAAAAACAATTAAAAATATTAAAAAGACGATTCCAGGGTTGGAAAACTTTAACTTTTTTGTACAAAAGTAAGTTACTAAAACAAATTTTTCCTTTTTTTATAAATTAAACATTTATTAAATTCTTAAAAGAAAGGAGATTGTTGTAAGAAATCAGAAAATCAAAAAGGATGAGTTCACGGTTGGGACACTTACACTTTATTGATTTATAAAAGTAACTAAGTCTAATTAATTTTTATCTCTTCCTTTATGAATTATATATGTATATTTTACGTTTTGGAAAGAAAAGTTTGGTATAGAAAATTATAAAAATAAAAACCACAGCGCCAGAGCTGGAGACATTGATTTTTTTTCTGGACATTAAAGTAACTAAATAAAACATATTTTTTGAATTTCCTTTTTTCACCTAACACACGTTCTATATTTTTTTAAGAACTACTAGATTGGTATAAGTAATCAGAAAAATTTAAAATAAATTATGATTCTAGGGTTTGAAAATTATTATTTTCTTCTTTGTACATAAAAGTAACTATATGCTTATGTATGTGTCTCTATACTACATAAATGCACTTTGGTAAAGGGTATATAAGATTCGGCACAGGCGAATATAGCACTCTTACTTGTTTTTTATTATGCGTAGTAAATACATAGTTATCGTTTGTGATTCACGTGAGTGAATAGAAGTGCTCGTAAATAGCCCTGTATTTAATTTTTTAGTTTCGAAATAAATTTATGTGTGTGCAGACAGACAATGATAAAAAAAGGAAAAAAAAAACAACCAATCATTAATATGATTTAGTGGCACTCCTGCTGCTTTCCATAATACAGTAGAAGAGATTATTACCACAACGTATGTATGTGTGTGTGTTTATGCATATTTTACCCGCATTGTGGTTAAATGTACCTTTTGTTATTTATTTTACTTTCAAGCATTCGTTTCATGTTGTGTCTGTCCATTTGCAAGATTGCACCCAAAAAAAGGTCTTTGTACTTTATCATGCTGGATTTTTTACTTAATTTTAATCATTCATCTATGAAAAAAAAAATTGTAAATGCAGTATTTGTTATACCTTGTGAAAATGCCATTACTCATGTGAATGACAAAATCTCGGGAATGTTCAATATTCACATTGACTTAGTGACTCTGGATTTCCGGAATTTCAAAATAAAGAAGTAACTAAAGTTTCTAATTAAAACTTTGCAGCATATGTATGCATGATTATCGGTGCAGTTATGAATTTCAAATATTGATTTTTTTTTAGTTTTTATTTTTCCAGTAAACAATTAAACTTAATTTATCATTTTCATGCCCAAGCTTTTAGAGGTTAAGTGAATATTTACAACAACAACAAAAAAAGTCACGCAAAAAATGAACTAATTAATCATAATGAAAATGCATGATGAAATCTATGACAGTAAAGCGAGCGAGCGAGCGGTCTTGTTTAAACTCAAAACAAAGAAATCAAACTTGATTAATTAAAAATTAATATTTGCAATAGGAACAATAACAAAAACTGAAATTCAAATTGTACAGCTGCATTAGATGAAAAACAATGACAACAAATACAAAAATAGAAAAAATAGAAAAATAGCACTATTGATGTGTGTTTAGCCTTTGAAAGAAAATAATAGAAAATTAATTGAAAATTGTACTGATATGAATCATTCAATTAGGGATTTCCGTTCTGTTTTAACCGAAACCGAAACGGCGGTTTTTAGCCCATAAAAACCAAAACCGAAAAAAAAGCGTCGGTTTTTAGGGTTCCGTACACCAAAGATGAAAAGGAACCCTATTGTTTTCGCTACGCTGTCCGTCTGTCCGTCACACGGTATTTTCTCAGAACCGTAAGAGCTACGGACCTGAAATTTGGACACAGTATGTAGAACCTTGGCCGCTACAATAACAAATACATGAGAATTAAAAATTAAAGGGTGTTCCAAAACGAGCAACGAAAATTGTTAAAATCCCATGTAATATACATACAATTGTATATTGAAACTTGAAATTTGTAAAATTAGTGTATTTTTATACAGACTACAACAATTAACACTAAAATTTAAAAAAATTAAAATTAAAGGGTGGTCCATCAGTTAATGCAATTTTGACTATGTAATTTTGACAATTTGCTATATCTTGGAAACCGTAAGAGGCAAACACTTGAAATTTTCAAAAATGGTAAAACTAAAAAAACCGAAAATTATAAAATCGCCAAACCTAACAAAAAAAAAAAAAAAAAAAAAAAAAAAAAAAAATCGCCTAAAATTAAAAAAAATCGCCAAAATTTAAAAAAAAATTCTAACACTAAAATAAATCGCCAAATTCGAAAAAATCGCCAGAATGAAAAAAAACGCCAAAATGAAAAAAAGCCAAAAATCGAAAAAAATCGCCAAAACGCGAAAATGTCGCCAAAGCTAAAAAAAATTTTAAATAAAAAAAATCGCCAAAAATAAAAAAAAAATCGCCAAAATGAAAAAACACCAAAAACCGAAAAAATCGCCAAAACAAGAAAATAAAGTGTCAAAACTAAAAAAAGAACCAAAACTTTAAAAAATCGCCATAACTGAAAAAACGCAAAACCGCCAAAACTAAAAAACCGAAAAGATCACAAAAACGACAAAAAATGTCAAAAACTTGAAATTTTCAAAAACGGTAAAACTAAAAAAACCGAAAATTATAAAATCGCCAAACCAAAATAAAAAAAAACGCCAAAATAAAAAAACGCCAAAAATCGCCAAAACGCGAAAATGTCGCCAAAACTTAAAAAAATTGAAATAAAAAAAAATCGCATAAATGAAATAAAAAAAATCGCCAAAATTAAAAAACGCCAAAACCGAAAAAAATCGCCAAAACAAGAAAATAAAGTGTTAAAACTAAAAAAAGAACCAAAACTTTAAAAAATCGCCATAACTGAAAAAACGCAAAACCGCCAAAACTAAAAAACCGAAAAGATCACAAAAACGACAAAAAATGCCAAAAACTTGAAATTTTCAAAAACGGTAAAACTAAAAAAACCGAAAATTATAAAATCGCCAAACCAAAATAAAAAAAACGCCAAAATAAAAAAAACGCCAAAAATCGCCAAAACGCGAAAATGTCGCCAAAACTTAAAAAAAATTGAAATAAAAAAAAAATCGCATAAATGAAATAAAAAAAATCGCCAAAATTAAAAAACGCCAAAACCGAAAAAAATCGCCAAAACAAGAAAATAAAGTGTTAAAACTAAAAAAAGAACCAAAACTTTAAAAAATCGCCATAACTGAAAAAACGCAAAAACCGCCAAAACTAAAAAACCGAAAAGATCACAAAAACGACAAAAATGCCAAAACTATATATTATATAGGATGAAGTTTGTATTAAATTACATATCTAGTGTTCGTAGGGAATCCTTCGTGCGCGAGTCAGAGTCGCACTTTACTGAATTCTATTAAGTTTTACTTTAACATTATTATTTCGATTAAAAATACAGCAAACGTATTGTACGTTGAAGACTTTTATACATTACTAAGCATTCTGTAACAATGAAAGGTAAAAAATTTTTAGAATTTTAATAAAATTATAACTATTCTTTGCAGGAAGAATTGTAATCTGTTATCAAAAAATCTATAGGAGTTGTAAAGCAAACAGGCGATAATTTTAAGGTTCTTAGGCAAGAATTTGTACTTTATAAAAAAACGAACAACAAAATAACCAACATATTATTGCTTCTCAAGGCAATAACACAATAAAGCCCATTTCAACTGAAAGCGAAATAGTGTTTTCTGTCGTTGGTAACTTCTGCACAAAAATAAGATTTCGTTTAAACGACTCTACATTGAACGCTTTAACGTTTCTGAAATTTTATTACTTGGATAATTAAATATAAATCTTTTATTCTTAAGCTTTTTATACACATACTCACTACTAAATGTTCCTTTTCTAATATAATTGAATACAATCCAGAGAAACTCTATCACCCCTATAGTAACTATTTGTTCCTCGAAAAAATTTTCCCAGAAATATTTTCCCTTTTTTGGTTCCCCTTATCATGAATAATCTGCTTTATCGTGTATTGTAGTAGCTGCTGGTCGTCGTAAAAAAAGGACGTTTTTTTGTGGCCAGATTGTTGGCTGCGCTGGCATGCAGGCGTTTGCTCCGGCTGAAGCTCGCCGTCTTGGGGTAGGTTCTTGCCAACTTCTCTCTGCACCCTTACTCAGCTACAATAAAATTATGTCATGCCAGCTTGCTCGGTAGATGTAACCCAAGCAAAATAGAACGATTTTAAACTAGGAGAGCCCGAATGAATTAACTGAAATAATAGTTTTCGACCGCCTCTATTTATCTTAACCGACTGAGAACATCACTTACCCACTGCTTTCTTCTCTCTCATCTCACTGTTGGCTGATGTCGTGCCATGAATTGCTTCCCTCCCCATAGGAATTCCCCCTTCACCAATAGGGAAAAATCTCCTTGATGACTTGAGGCCAAATTTGTCAAGTCATCCCAAACTTGTACCACTCACCAATACCTACCACCTTCCTACGACATATTCACTAGATTATTCACTAGCAATTTTCATATTCATTCAAACTCAAATTTGTTCAATTATTACATTTCATTGTACAATTTCCTTTTATTAACAATCTATCCTCTAATAAATTTTAATATTTAGGATTATATATATTTTTTTTTCTTTTAATGATTCATTAAATCGATTTGTTTTTATATATTGAACGAGTTATCTAACAATATAAGGATTAATATTTAATAGTTTCAAAAATTAAGTTCAAAAATATTAAAATGGAATTCAATTATTATTATGCCCTAAGTGTTAAGTCCGAGTAAATCGTCGCCTTCAACTGTCACTATATGTATATATTTTTCTTATTCGTTTAACGTTAAGGCAAACACCTAGTTCTTGGGCAACGGCCCTCGTATACTGCAAGCTAGCTATGTTGAGCTCACCCTGCCAATACTACAGAATTTAGAACAACAAAAAAATGAATATACTTGGGTGTTTTTCCCAACGAAGAGTTTTTCATTCCCCTTTTTTTTAACTAAAAAGAAATATATATATATATATATATATATATATATATATATATATATATATATATATATATATATATATATAATTATATAAAAAGAAGTATATAAAACATATTAATAAATAAATATAAATTATTATTTATGTCTGTTCCCGTGCGCCAGATGTCCGTGTCAGAAACTATGATACTTCGCGCCGTCTGAGGACGACGCGCATTCTAGGAACTCCCCCGATGTATGAGACTGTTGTCTACCCTTCGCAATTCTCGGCTTTGTGGTTAGTAATTTTTCCAGGCTATGTGTTGTTTTCACGATCTCCTTTGCTGTTATCCGATGCTTTGTTCGCTCGCTTTAGGTGTTTTGTTAACTAGTTTTTAGGTGTTTCGTTAACTAGGTCTACGTATTTTATTAAATAATGTTTAAGTATTTAAGAAATTTATTATTCGACATATTGTCAGAAGTTTATTTTAATTTGAAATTTATTTGCTGGTGGTTCAGCGTTGTTTATATATTTCATTGTTGCTGTAACAAATCATCAGTAGACTTCAACCAAATATTTTGAATAGTCACAAACCTCTTATCTTATGCACAGACTTTCAAGAACTATTTGAGAATTCACAAATAATAAATGTTAAATTTAGATTTTATTTTTCATTTTGTCTTATAATTACATTTATTGTTATCCAATGGATTTCTAATTGTATAAAGGTTTAGAAAAATAAAATAGATTCAAATCGAATATAAATTATTTGCTGGATTTTTTTTATTAGTTTCTAAGCCTACTACGCTTATTTTTCTTTTGTGATTTTCAAAAATATTATTATTTGTGAATTCTCAAATAGTTCTTGAAAGTCTGTGCATAAGATAAGAGGTTTGTGACTATTCAAAATATTTGGTTGAAGTCTACTGATGATTTGTTACAGCAACAATGAAATATATAGACAACGCTGAACCACCAGCAAATAAATTTCAAATTAAAATTTTTAAGTATTTTAAGGCATCGTGTTTCTTTGTTTTATTGTACAATTTTACGCATTTTATTAAATAGTTTTTAAGTATTTTACGACAAATAGTTTTTAGTTAGTTTTCTTCTTTTGAATAGTTTCCAAGTATTTCACTAAATAAATTTTTATGTTTTTTATTGAACAGTTTTAAGTAGTTTACAAAATGGTTTCTATGTATCTCATCAAGTTGTTTTACGTATTCTACGGTATAGTTTCTGTATATTTTTATCGTATATTTTTAAGTATTTTTTTTGTTTTATATGTTGATTCGTTTCAAGATTTCTGCTCTTTCTCTGGCAGTAGATATTTAGCTATCCAGTTTCAGATATTTAACTTTTACGAGTAATCCTTGGCCGGTTTTATTTTAACTTTTACAAATTAGTTTTATAAATTTTTGGTCGATTTCACAGTAGGAAAGGTAGTTTTTTTTACATTCTTATTTCTTTTATTAAGACAGTATTAGGTCAGGCCTGCTGTTTCATCAATGGCATTAATGTATTTATTCACGTAGTATATATGTATATAGTTTGATACTTTTCTTTTCTTAATTTCAATTAACTCCTTATCACGTTTTGTAATATACAGCCTTTTTTCTTTACCAGTTTAACTATCACAACACCCTTACTTATTTCCTTTCTTTTTCAAGAAATTCTCACTTGTTCACTTTGATCCTTCTGCTTCGACCACACTTTTTCGACTCCCTTTACTCAATACTAATCACACGGCGACGAAATCTTAAATCTCCATTTTCTTCTTTTTCCTCAGCCATCTTTATTTTTCATTCAATATCGAATGTTCTAGCAGCTCGCCATTCAGCCATCTTTTATTTTCTTTTCTCTTCTTCTTTTGTTGCTACTTTTCTCTGCAACCCTGCGTTTTACAGCGCTGTACCCCCGGTTTACACCGACTAATTCGCCGAGGTTGCAGACCTGTCATTCGCGCACGCCACACGTGGTTGGCGTATTTCAAATACAATTGCGACTGTTTGGCAATAGATTAAAGAAATACTGTCTTCTTTAATCTATTACCAAACAGTCGTAGTCGTATTTGAAATACGCCAACCACGATAAGACAGAATATTTTTCACATGAATTTTTTCACTTTTTCCTTGGTTTTGTTTACTTTATTTTTGCAGGCGAACTGAATTATTACATCGAATAATTTCGATATATTTCTTCGAAATATATATTAAAAGTTATATTTATTTAATTTTAGGACAATAGTTCCCTACAACACATTTTTTCTTAGAGTATGAATCTCTTTGGTTCTCAGACAGTAAATTTCATTATTCAACTTAAATTTGTCCGATTTTCAATTATGTAATTTTTAAGCAAAATTCTTCCATTCTTACATTCACGTGGACTGATAGCGGGGAAAAAATTTCACGGGATATTCAAGGTAGCATTTTTCTCTTCGAGGGGAATGAAAATTTCACATGAAGAAAAATTCCATTTGTTTTTCACGATAGGGATGATTATTTTTAAATCATCATTTATCTTTCCAGCATACATACATATTTATATACATGTATATTTTTAAAACCGAAACTGAACCGAAACCGACCGGTTTTAATAGCTTAAAACCGGAAACCGCGGTTTTCTAATTTCCACGGTTTTTGGCAAACCCTACATTCAATAGTTTCTGTTTTATTTTCCAAAGGCTTTGTTTAAACTGACGATTTCCAGATATTGCAACAAAAAAAAAATAAAAAATTAAATAAAGAAAGACAAACTATTTGCACATATGCGTTGTCATAAAAAAACACATGTATTTTTCTCTCTTTTACTGTGAAATGCTTCTCGCCGAAGTTTGTAAGAATGCAACATGTGTGTATATATCGTAGCATAAAATCTAAAAGGCCTTTACTCATAAAATAAAAAAAAGAAACAACCTTTTGTTTAAGTATGATGTAATTAAAGACAATTCATCTATATGCAACATATTACCAAAATATGGATTTTAATAACGAAACTTAAACCGTTGCTTTGACCTAAATATTCTAAAATTGATGTATTTTTCCTCGGCTATAAATAATTCATTGAAGCTTTTTGGATTTTAGGTGGCGATAGCTATATCTTTGTATCCTCGATAGTATCCCGCCTGTCACGCGGGAGACCGGGGTTCAAAAAAAAAAAAGGATATGTGTACAGTGATGGATGCATAGTTAGCACATTTCCTAAATGCATACATATGAAAGCAAATAGTTTTGCTTTAATTGAGGGACTGAAAACAACATGAGTATAATTGCAAAAAAGAAAATTCTGAGTTTGTTCTTGCTCTCAATAATAAAATAAAACTTTTGGTCTATAAAAGACATAATATATTCAGGTCTATTCGAGAATACGCGCTTCACTTCGTCGTCGTCGAACGTTCACTTTCGACAGTTCGACGTCGACAGATTCTAAAATACGTGCGAAGAAATATCGTTTTCAGTAATCGATATTTTATTACCTCTTGTAAAAACATCAACAACATTGAAAACAGCTGACTTGTGTGCAGAAAAATTGGAAGCAAAAAAGTATTTAGGAAGTGATTTAAAGAAATAATTAATAAAAAACTTAATAGCACAAGTGCTAAGTAAAATAAAAAGAAACAATAAACAGTGAAAGTGAAATTACTTACTTGTTTTATTTGTTTTAAAAACGTGTTTACATCTTCGAAGAACTTAAAGAAAACTTAATTGTCTTGCAGTTAGAACCTGGCCGAACGCCATTAACTCTTAATTAATAGTGGTAGACACCATATAAACACTTCGTATCTCTGTTTTCTTTATTTATTTAAGCTTAACGCTCTTAAATTGGCGTCGAACGAATATGACATTGAATCATGGTGACGAAGTATTTTAGAATACCTCCAATGTGAAAGAAAACATATGTTTTCTATCACTCATCTCCAACATAGTATTTTAGAATAGCAAAAAGTGAAATATGCGCGTATTTGTGGTGAAAGTGATTTCCCGAATAGACCTGATTATGTATTATGTACTGTAATTCCTAAAAGGAACATAGGGCCACATAATAGATATTAGTATCAGCTTTTCATTTGTACAATTATTAAGTGAAATATTCACTACACATTCTACATGCAATACATAATATGGGATTTCTATAAATTCAAAAAGATGAACTCTAGATCGATCATTGTATGGTTTCATGATTCGTTTATCCAAAAGGATTTCAGGGGATCTACTGTCTAATTCGAAACGAAAGACAATGTTTTTTTATTGAAATTAGAGATTAGAGATAGGTTGGCCCATCGTTTAGAATTTTCAACATGCCAAAATTGTTGATAGCTTTTAAGATACAGGCTGTAAAATTTTATCGTAAGCGACAATTTACGTACTAAATCATATTTGGGGTGTTTCCCCCAGCTAATAAAGTCTAGTTAAATTTTTCTTGCCTCCTTTAGAAATTCACATTAATTAATAAAAATACAGTAAAATCCCGATAATTCGTAATCGCAAGGGACCGGCCATTTCTTACGAATTATAGGGGTTTTCGATTTAGCGGTGTTTCGATTTAACGGGGTTAAAATAAAATAAATACGAATTAACGGGGTTTTTCAATTTATTTACTAAAACGATAAAAAAGCATAAAAAATTTTTAAAAATAAAATACAAAATAAAAATTAGTTTTTTTTTTGTAACACCGACAGAGTTTTATGCGTGCGCACAGCTTACTCACAAACCGAAGCAAAAACCCACACAAAAAAAAAGCGGTAAACAAAAAATCATTCTTTCCATGATTCTGTTGTTTTTATTACGAATTATAAGTGGTAGTTAGCACATAATTACGATTTATAAGAGGTAAAGTAGATTTTATATGAAAAATATATTACGAATTAGCGAGGGGTCCAAAATGTATGGACATTTTACGAATTAACGAGATTTTTTCAAGGGACCGACAGTTTATTACGAATTAACCGGAATTACGATTTATCGGGGTACGAACTACCGGGATTTGCCTGTATTTCATTCAATAAGAATTGAAATTACTGAACTTACGCCCGATTAAGAAATTATTTCTGATTAAAATTCACTACAGTTCAACTAAATCTAAAAATGTTTCGTATTTGAATATTTAAAAAAAACCTTCTCCTGAAAACTTTAATATGTATTTGTCGTTTACGATTAATGGTAGAATTAGTAGATTCGTATCGTGAGTTGATGGATCAGCTGACAAAATCTGTAACATAACATAAAACATGTTGCTGTTTATTTAATATCTACAGAAAATAGATTTTTACGCCAATTTCTCTCTTACGTACATACATACACACATATGTATAAAGTAAAGAGAAATGCTGACACGTTCGTTGGCAACCTCACGCTTTTACTTACAAAAATCCAGGGGTCTAATCGTTCGATATCGAATGTCATAACCTCAAACCAAGGCATATCAAACAGGTACACGTATAAGGCATATTGCTCATCGGCTGATTTTTTGTTTACAAGCTTATAACGAAGAATTCGTTTGACAATTACTTATGTATGTGCCTTGTTTGATGCATACAATTTTTTGACAATTACTTTGTAAAACTATGTGAGAAGCACAGAGTTGCCACAGGGTTGTGTCTAATGCGTGTACCTGTATTTAATGTGCTTTGTCTCAAACTGAAAAAAACCTGATCCAATCAGTTCGTTATCGAAAGCGACGATTAGACGCCACTTCAAAAGTAACACGATGCGAATCGACTAATTCTACCATAAATCGAAAATAAGGCTCGATTTTTAGTGATTAAATTTTTTTAGTACTTTATTTACCGTAAAGCTACTACTACAAAAATTATAATTAACTAAAGTTTTGTAATAAATTTTTTCAACTGCCGCAAATTAGTTGATTTAACCTATTTCGTTGGTTGGTGCAATTTTATTCATAATTTTTATCATTATTAGATTTACCTTAATATTTTTTTCTTAGCAAAATTTGTTAAATTTGTGTTCACCACTGCTCATTTATTGATTAAAGTTGTTCAAATATTTAATTTATTTAAATAAAATGTAAAAAGAAAAACTATTATGTACCTATTTGAATTCAATTATTCAATTAATATTCAAAACGAACTAATGCTCTGTCTGCTAAGTGTTGAGGAAAAAAAACACTTTATGTACTTTGGTATTTTCTTACAAAATCACACATACAAACATGTGCATATATATACATACATACACACATAAATATGTATGTATTTATTTTAATTGCTGAGAAATTTAGCTCACAAAAAAACAACACACGTGTCGACTGAAAATCATTGAATAATAACAGCAACAACATTAATAAGTCTTATAACTGTATTGCAATCAAGTGCATAATATCATATAAAAGAGAATGAGAGAGATCGCCCCGAGTGGGAGGTGAAAGTGTGTTTACGGTAAATAGTAATTGTGTGTGTATGTACATATGTATTTCTGTTATTGTTATTAGTTGTTGTTACATTAATACTCTTGCTTTTGTTTTCATTTTCTGGTGTTGTAGTGGTTTTTGTTTTATTGCTTGCAATAGTGCACATGCATGCATACAAAAATTTACACATATATATGTATGTATGTATGTATGTGTGCATCTATGTATATAATTCATACAATTGATTAAGTTGAAGCAAATTGAAATGCGTATTTAGTTAATGACACTAAAAAAACTCTTTAACTGCCAAACACACATTGAACTCAATTGCATATTGCATCAGTTTAATTTATGGCTGTGTGAGTATGTATGTATGTATGTATCATTTGTTTAATTATTTAGGTGTAACACGTACATACTTACATACATATGTACATACGAAATAAAACAAAGAATTTAATTGCGAAATAAATAAGCAATAATAATTGCAAATGTTTATTTAATGAATGTCTGGAGGAACGACAAATAAATTGTGTGCTGTAATCTTGTTATAAACATACGTACATACATATTTACAAATCGCTCCTTTAGTCCCAAATCACACTGTGCAAGTCTTATTGCTAAGCTGATTAGTTTCAGGGAGAGAGAGACGAGGGGAACAGCAACGTTTATTTTCCCCCCGTCTCTCTCTCCTAATAATCTAATCAGCTTAGCAATAAGACTTGCATAGTGTAAATAGGGACTTATTGCAACACACAGAGAAAAAACTGCCTCATAGAATCAATAAGATTTTCTCTATGAAACGTTTTTAGGCTAAGGGGTATCCCAGCAGAAAGAAGCAAAGATTTTTTCATAGAGATTCCTTATTGTTTTTATGTGGTAAATCTTATTAATTTAATCAAGAAGAAAACCACATAAAATCAAGAAGAAATCTTATTATTCCCAACTTTTTTTTACTCAATTTCCGTTATTTTTGGCACCAAAAAAATAATAAATAGAGAAAAACTTCTTGATTCTATTAGGTTTTCTATGTAAACTATATGGATTTCTTATTGATTTTATTAGATTGCCTTATTGATTTTTTTAAAAAGGTTTTCTTCTTGATTTTATTAGGCTATCTTATTGATTTTTTCAATAAGGTTTTCTTCTTGATTTTATTAGGTTCCTATATGATTATGTGTAAAGCATCTTATTGATTTTTTTTAATAAGGAAATCTTGATTTTATGAGGTGTCTTGTTATTTCATATCTATAAATAGACACAGACAATTTTTTTCATGATTTTTTCGTTTTTGTATAAGCATGTTTGCAAAATTATTTCAATGGTTATTCAGACTGCTTGTTAGCATATTGGTTAGAGTGTTTGTCTATCAGTCAGAAGTTTGCTGGTTCAATACTTGTCTCCTTTCAAGTAATAATATGTATGTATGGTGAGTTAATTAATTAAGAATACAATATAATATGTATGTATCTATGTAAGTATGTATAGTATGTGTAGTACAAATAAATAACATCTACTATACTACATACATACATAAGTATATGGTATAGAATTTAAATGAAAATACATAAGCAAAGCACAAAGAATAAAGAAAGACATATTTTTTTTTATTTTATGAGGTCGTTTCATAAAATCAAGAAGAAAACCTTATTAAAAAAATCAATAAGATAACCTCATAAAAACTACAAGATTTCTTCTTGACTTTTTCAAAAAGGTTTTCTCTATGAAATTAATAAGATTTCCTTATCGAAAAAAAAAAACATAGAGATTTCTTATTAATTTTGTTCTATTTTATGAGGTATTTATTAGGCACTGTTTTTTCTGTGCATAAACATAACTCGAAAAAGCTGGTTTGGCATAAAATAAGTTTAAAATTTTGAATTTATATGTAGGTATACAACTCAATAAAGATATAAACAATTTTCCAAATTTTTCAAATTTTTATACAAGACTAAAAATAATATAATGAATTTTTATGCATTATTGACCCCAAAAAAAAATTTCTTTTTTTCAGATGTACTTACATATATGTATATGTGTACATATGTATGTATGTATGTCTGTAATTTGTTACCCGTGCATATTTGTTAATTGAACCAAAAAAATAGTAGTTCTTATGAAATTTTGCATTAAAAAATTAACAACTAAAATAGTTAAAAATTAAAATAAAGCTACAGAATTAACTAGTTTAACACAAAAATAGTACATAGTCTAAAATGCAACGTCATCAAGCCTGGGGCTCTACTCTGTAATTCGAAATAAAATAAAATGCTTACGAATTTACATGTCATGAACATACAAATTTGAAAGGATTTTTTTTTCGTTTTAAATTACACAGTAGTCCCTCTGATGAAACGTCTGATTGTGATTATACTGATTATTTAGCACTTTTACTGCTTCAAATTAGCTCTGCAAACAGAAAATTAATTTGTTCAAACACAATTGGTTAAATTAACCACAAAAAATTTGGTTAATTGAAACTTTACTTAACATTGGGCCTTATTGTGATTGGCGTTTTTCTACTTGAAATTCGTCTATTTGTAGTTCATTCAAGAAAATAAGCTACATTTTTCTTTAATCTAGTACAAAACACCAGCTTTCCCCACAAAATCCCCAACAACAAGAGGGATTAACTGTAAATATAGAATGATAACAAGTTACATTATTTCTGTGGCAAAAAAGGAAAAAGTGCTTAAGTTGAGATAAGATGATTTTGAGTTGGACAAAATCTCAATTAGTTTGTGTGATTTTTCAAGAAGTTTTAGCAAAATTACTTGCGATTTATATTTTGTAGGCTTCTAATCTCATTTAGAATAATAGCCTAATTTAAGTTATACTTTGGTATATTTCAACTTGAATGTATTATTTACAGTGTGTAGAACGATGTGTGCTTAAAAAAATAAGGTTTAACAGAGAATTTTCCAATTTAACTGTAAACGTAATAAATTTCTCTTGCAAAACAGTCAAATAAGTACGACTTACGGCCCTTTTCACAATGTGCAATTAAAAGCTAACAGGGACTTTAACGGCAAGTTTTGCATGAAGAATTGTCAGTTAAAGTTCACGTTAAGTCTTAATCATACATGTGAAAAGATACGTTAAGCACTTTTTCCTTATTGCCACAGAATTGTTAAATTAACAACTCAAATTGGTTAGATTATACCATTATATTTTTTTAATAGAATAGAATTAATAATTTATAACAAAATCAAAGTCTGACTCTATAGAAACGAAATTGACATTTTATCAAACTTTACGTTTCTCTTCAGAAACTTTCGTTTAGTTCGAAAAATTAAAAATATTTGCGAATAACATATTCAATTACAGACATTCCATTTCTCTGTACATGTCCGCGGCTGATAATGACAATTGTCTATCCATCCATACATCATGTTGTACCATAAATTAACCTAGGGTTTACACGTGCAAGTTCAAAAAACTCAATACACTCAAACTCTTTTACTAACACAACTAGACTTTCGGCACTTGCAGTCTACTTCCAACTCAACTGCCAAGGAATTTTACAAGACAGTGACTTGTTTCACTTGCAGCAAGTAAGTGAAAAGTTAGCTAACAGTGTTGCCCTATTAATACTTTAGTAGAAATTAACTGGATTTCAGTGTAATGTTATATGAGTTTTTACTAATTTTAAATACATTTAAAAGCTAATTTAAAATTTATTTTCTTAAATATTCATAAATCAATCGGTTAATGAATTTTTTAGACATATATATATATATATATATATATATATATATACATAGAATAATACGAATTAAGTTCAATACTATCTGGTTCCCTCAAAATTAAACTTTTTATGTTATAGACAACTCTGCAATAAAAGGCAAACATGCAAGTTGCAAGACAGTCGGGCATTTGTATGAAATTTTCGTTGATAATACGTACACAGAGCTTGCATGGAAGGTACTTGCATGTGTAAACGCTGGGTAAAAGGTCATTGGAAAGTTAACACCTCATAAAAATAGCATCAGCAGCAACAGCAACAACAATAATAACAACATCCATGAAACATGAAAATAAAATGCTATTGCAGTAATATGACAGACCAACAAGTGAACACGGACGCAACAATTTCAAAAGAATAAATTCCACTTGTACCAAAAACTACCGCTTTTGCAACAAAATACTTACAATGACAAAATTCTTACATACAAACACACACACACACACACACACACACATAGATACTTTTATTTATGCATGGAGGACATATGCACATACGATTTAATGTTGTACGAGTTCTTCTTGTTGTTGCCGCCTTGTTGAACAGCAAAAGACAAAAACAATTTTTTTTATTACTTTCATTATCGCTGTTGCTGTTCTTAGTTAGTTTTGGGTAAATGTCTTCATTAAGAAGCTTTTTAAGGCTCAGTTAGCCGAGTGTAATGTAGTGTAACTGCAACAGTAAGAAACAGCTGATCGATTTTGTTATGTGAAAAGTAATGAAAATGGTTATAGAGATGTAATGTAACGTAACCTACTTTTCATATAAAAATATCAATCAACTTTTTCTACGTTACAGTTACATTATATTACAGTCGGCTAACTGAGCCTTTAACAAAACACACTTACAGATCCGTAATATTTATCTTTTTGTTGTTGTATGTAACTCTTATTGCAACAATATTTCCTTGTTGCATGTTGATTTTATGTTTAAGATTATGATAATGCTTTTTTATGTGGTATTTTTGTTTCTATTTGTAGATTAAATAAAAAATGTTACCGAAGAAAAAAAATATTTAAATAAAAAATACACTAAATTCTGATTAAATTTAAACATAAAAATAAACTTAACAAAAACAATTAAGAGTGCTATAGTCGGTTGTGCCGAATCTTATATGTCATTCCCCTTCCCCGAGTATATACCCCGTACATACATACTAAAGTCCTGCACAAGACCCCTTACAAGAACTTTTAAGACATGAGGGATTTTTCAAATGCTTCACTACAGCGAAATCTTCTAAAAGAAACGCTAAACAACACTGTTGGCAAGACATTTGTTTCATTTATTGCGGTATGGGAGTAAAGAAGAAAATACTTCGTGACGGAAGAATTTGTAATGCTTGCTTGCATTACATGACGTAATGCATGTATGTGTGTATGATCTCTTATTTTTCTGCGCATATGCAAACGCACACAGATGCATTGAATTTAGTTGTATACGTTTAAACATATAATAGCTTACCATCTACATCTTACACACATACACACACACACACTCAAATCTACAATATGCAAAATAACGAGCATACGCGCATCAACATTACTTCTTTTGAGTGTTTGTTATGAACAAAAAGTCTTCGCGACACCGCTTTTTAACACTCATATACACGAACACCAATGCATCCATCTTGCTTCGCTTATTATGCGACAGCATTTATTATTGGTTAATAGTGTCCTGCATAAGACATCTTATAAGAACTTTCAAAACATGAGGGACTTTTCAAATGCTTTACTACAGCGAAATCTTATAAAACATTGAGTATTGTAGGTGTAAAAGTAAAGAAGAAAACACTTCGTGACGGAAGAATTTGTGATACTTGCTTCTTTCTACGCATGAGCGCGTGTACAAACGTCATGCATGTAGGTGTGTATGATTTTTTATTTTTCCGCGCACATGCAAAGGCACACACATGCATTAACATTAGTTGGATGCGGTTAATCACATAATAGCTTACCATCTACATATTACACAGACACACTCAAACGTACAATATGCAAAATAACAAGCATACACTAATAAACAGTACTTCTTTTGAGTGTTTGTTACAAACAAGCTGTCTTGGCGACATCACTTGTTAACACTGATATACACGTACACCAATACATCCATCGTGCTTCGCTTATAGTACGACAGCATTTATTATTGGTTTAGTATAATACATGCCACGAGAATACATTTAAAAATCATGACGTATATACATTTAAAGACCTTTTACGCAGGTCTCCATTGGTTAAGTATAGTACATGCCATGGGAATACATTTAAAAAACAAGAGGTATTTACATTTCAAGATTGTTTACGCAGGTCTCTAGTACATATTTGTTTTGATCAAAAAAGCATTATTTAGTTTTTTCTCTGATACAAATTATAGTATTTTAGTATATAGTATGGGTATTTTACGACTACAGAATTTGATTCAAATGTGTTATTTTCGATATTAAAAAATTTTAAATTAATTAGAGCGGACTTTAACAGAGATCAAACACTTTCTAATGGCAATTTATTCACACACATCTAAAACTTTGGCCAGCCTTTATCATATTGATATCGACACCGAAAACTGAATCAAATAAGTATTAAAAAAAATATTTTTTTTATTTCTGTTTCAACTATGGTTTTTACAAAAAGGAACAAAAATCATGGCAGGGCTGGAAAACTTGATACAATCGTAATTTTTTTGATAACACATGGTGTTCAAAAACAATGCTATACTATTTAATAATCCTAGTATTGTAGCTCCATACCAACGAAGGTAATTTGTTTCATATTTTCCCGTGTTTAATAAAACTTAATACTACAAAACTGTTAACTGTTTCAATTCAAACATTCTACTGCCAATATTGCACGCTCACATACATATGTACATGGGCTTAATTATGAAAGTGGTCTAAGTCATATATTCCTTTGGTCGAGATATTTGGTATATTATATTTGAACAAATTATTTTTCAACAAAATTCAAAAATTTTTACGCGTTTTGAGTCTCAAAAGCTGGCATCACTGTTGGTAGGTCTTTTTTATTGGGACGAAGCTAAATTATTTTACTTGCTGTTGTTATATTTGTTTTTCCCATTTTTAAAGTTTTAATCGTGGACCATTTTTTGTTAGAAAATTTTAGTTTTTACTAGTAGTAAACTTGCCGTGCCCTTGCCTTGAAATATTAAATTAATTAAATAAATTTTGATGTGTAAACATCTATACGCTAGGAGTAAAAATCGTTTGACTTTCATTTCTTTGCCGAGATTTCTTTGCTGAGATTTCTTTGCATTGTCAAATCGGTGTGAGCTATGTATGAGTGTATTAGTGTTTGAAAGAAGCAATACCAAGCAGAGAAACAAGTCGACCAGCTCGAAGCCGACGGTGCGCCGCTGCCGGTTATTTTTCTGTTTATTTCCGTACACCAAAGGTGAAAATGAACCGTAAGAGCTACGGACTTGAAATTTGGGCACAATGTGTAGACATTTGGCCACTACAACAACAAATACATGAGAGTTAAAAACTAAAGGGTGTTCCAAAACGAACAACGAAAAATGTAAAAATCCCATGTAATATACATACAATTGTATGTACATATATACACTTGAAATTTTAAAAGTTAGTGTATTTTTATACAGACTACAATGTTTAAATCAATGGGTGTTCCATCAGTTAATGCAATTTTGACTTTGTAATTTTCACAACTTGCTGTATCTTGGAAACCGTAAGTAAGAGCAAAACTCTTGAAATTTTCAAAAACGGTAAAACTAAAAAATCAAAAAAATATAAAATCGCCAAATATAAAAAAATCGCCAAAAACAAAAAAAATCGCCGAAACGAAAAAAGCACCAAATTAAAAAAAATCTCTAGGACTAAAATAAATAGCGAAAAACCGGAAAAATCGCCAAAATTAAAAAAAATCCTTAAACAAAAAAATCGCCAATATAAAAAAATCGCCTAAATAAAAAAACCCCAAAAAACAGAAAAAATCGCCATAATGAAAAAATCGCCAAAATGAAAAAAAAATGCGAAAATTAAAAAAACCCAAAAAGAGAAAAAAAAACGCCAAAACGAGAAAAAAGCGATAAAACTGAAAAAAAAATCGTTTAAACTGAAAAAACTTAAAAAATTAAGAAAGCTAAATCAAAAAAAAATGATCAAAACCGAATGTGCGCGAGTCAAAGTCGCACTTTGCTGAATTTATTTTAATTGCTTTGCGCACACAACAACAAAAACAGCAACAACTAAACGTTGAACAACAGGAATTAAAAACTAAAAAGTAAAAGTAAAGGCATTTACCATAGATGATGACTGCAGTACCACTAAAGTTTCAGTAAAAACAATAAAAAATGTTTAACAAGTAAATTTTTACTGATTACTAAAATTTTGTTTCTACAATTTTTATAAATTGCCTAAATGATTTGTTATATGATGAGGTGCATTGAATTTTCAGTAATCAGTAATGCCCGTATTCATAATGAAATTCTACCAAGTGGCTAAATGTTTTTCATACAAAAGTTTCAAAATTTGAATGAAAAAACTTTGCCACTTGCTACGGCCCTACGATTTTACTGGTAATGCAAATTAAATTTCATTAGCAGTAAAAATTTACTGAATTTTTTTAGTAATCAGCAAATTTACTGCTTACTGCAATTTTGAATGCAGTACATGTACATATACTGCAGTGTGCCCATTTACTAACGAAATAAGTTTAATAAAACAAACAAAAACCAACAAATTCATATGTATTTACAATATTGAAAGTTTTGATACTTTTAATTAATTAATTTAAAAAAAGATATCAAAAGCATAAGTACTTCCAACTTAAAAAAAAAATTTTCATTACTAGATGTTTACACATCTCCTCTGTGATCGGACTCACATTGCTTTTTTTATTTAAAATACCTTAATTGTATGAAATAGATTAAATAGTGCATAGTTGCAAAATAATTGAGAAGTAGTAAACAAAAAATTACGGCATTTGATGTCGAACAAAATGTCAAAGTAAGAATATTTTTCAATTTCTTTCGATGGACCTTAGTCTGAAGTAAATATGTATACATTTACTTCCATTTTAATTGCTTGGTTGCAAATTGCATTGCGTGTGTAATTAAACATTTCTTGTAATTATATTTGTGATTTGAATAGGCTAAAGTTCGTATCGCTTTTTAAGCCAAATTAAATGTGATAATTATTAATGAACAAATAACACCAAAGTTAGTTGTAAATATTCTGACAACACATAGTTGAACGGAACAGCTAGCCGTTTTCGAAGGCCACTAAACCTTCATCATCAGCGTTCTTCTGTGTTTTGTCCACTGTGTGTGGTGTCAGTTGATGTAGATTTCTGCTTTATATACGAAACTTTTTTGCAAATGGAATATATGAATTGATTTGATTCATCGTATTTCAATTTGCTGAAAGATGTTTTGTATACTGAAAGCTCACCTTACCATCTCCAAATTTACAACAGTCTTACCATTTTCGTTTGTTCTTTACTAATTATACACATGTTAGTTTCTTGAAATTGTAATTGAAATCTAATTAAGACTCTCTGATCTTAAATAACTACTAATTAATTATATTTCTTGAAGAAAAATAAAGTTACGTTTTAATTATTTTCCTCTTTAAAATTATGCGCAACTGGATAAAAAAAACAAAGCTTCATATAAAATTGTGTATGTATGTATGTATGCATGTGTGAATTTCTGCTAAATCTACTTGTTGGCCTCATCGCTCGATCTTAAAGCGAATTCATTCACCTGTGTCGTCATAAAAATATAAATTAAAAAAAAAACTAAACAAACAAAGCCTCCTTAGTGTTTTTTTATTCTTTTTTCTATTCATAAAACTGTTAAAAGATACGCCTTTTCACATAAGAAAACTTGGCGCTTTACAAAGAGTGTAGGTATGTGCAACATTATGTGGCAGTTAGTGCCTTGTTATAATCCAAGTTAAATGCAAAACGCGCATTTGTCTACAAGTTTATGACTCTCACACTTTTTCTTTATTCCTTTTTCTTTGTTTGTTTTGCAACAACTTGCGCCAAAAAGTTCACAAACACACACTCAACAAATGTTTGTTTGCTTTATTTTTATTAAAGCTGCATGCAGCAAGAGAAGTTATTTCACCGCACTCGCAATAAGTTTATTTTTCAATAATCATTCACCACAACTGGCAAAAAACCGAAAAAACAAAACATTCAACAAAAGCAAAAACCAAAAAAAAAAGAAAACAGAAAGAAATGTAAATCTCTGTGCCGCTGCACTCGACTTGACTCCATACAATTTACTGTTTGCTGTGAGCTGGGCTGTGCGGCATGATATTCGTTGCAACTTAACTGTGCTGTGTGTGATTTTTTTTGTATGTAAATATACATACATATATATGTATATGTATGGATATTTAAGTGCTGAAGCTCGGAGATGGAAGTTTGATTGAATTTATTCATTTTATTTTCAAATAGAGTTGTTTATAAAACGCTTGGAAGTGAATCAAGTTATGCATTAGTGTCCTGCACAAGACCATTTATAAAACCTTTCAAGACATGAGAGATTTTTCAAATGCTTTACTACAGCGAAATATTCGCAAACAAACGTAAGACAGACAATTGCAACAAATTTCTTGCCAACAGTGTTGTTTAGCGTTTGTTTTATAATATTTCGCTGTAGTAAAGCGTTTGAAAAATCTCTCATGTCTTGAAAGGTCAAATAAATGGTCATGTGCAGGACTTTATTATGCATTTGATCGATAGTTTAAAGAAAATTTCGTCTTTTAGGATTTTTCTTTCAAATAAAATATGTATGTACCCAGCTAAAAAAAAATTATATATGGTCCATATATTTTTAATATATGAATGTATATAACTAACTAACTAATATAAGTAATATATATATATATATAATATATATAATAATATAACTAACTATATAAGTATGAATGAATTCATGTATGGAAATATATGGGATTATACATGGCAAAACTATTATATATGAATTAATATATGGACTAATATATGAAATGTGTTACAATATATGAGCTCATATATGGAAATTTAATTATGAAGCTCTTCATATGTGAATCCATTTATAGAAATAAGATGGCGCCATATAAAAATGCATGCATACATAATATCTCACATAAGATAGCATTTGCAATCAAAAAAAAACTTGAATTTTATTAATTCGATCTTTTTCCATCTTTTTTATCACTGGTGAATTAATTGGAAGTCTGTTAGAAAATACATACGCACTAGAGAGCTGCGTAAACAGTATTGAAATGTAAAAACGTCCTGATTTTTAAATGTATTCCCGTGGCATGTACTATACTTAACCAATAGAGACCTGCGTAAAAGGTCTTTAAATGTAAATACGTCATGATTTTTAAATGTATTCACGTCGCATGTATTATACTAAACCAATAATAAATGCTGTCGTACTATAAGCGAAGCACGATGGATGTATTGGTGTATGTGTATACCAGTGTTAACAAGCGATGACGTCAAGACAGCTTGTCTGTAACAAACACTCAAAAGAAGTACTGTTTATTAGTGTATGCTTGTTATTTTTCATATTGTACGTTTGAGTGTATGTGTAATATGTAGATGGTAAGCTATTATGTGGTTAACCGCATACAACTAATGTTAATGCATGTGTGTGCCTTTGCATGTGCGCAGAAAAATAAAAAAAATTATACACACATACATGCATGACGTTTGTACACGCGCTCATGCGTAGAAAGAAGCAAGTATCACAAATTCTTCCGTCACGAAGTGTTTTCTTCTTTACTCTTATACCTACAATACGCAAACAAATTTCTTGCAAACAGTGTTGTTAACGTTTATTTTATAAGATTTCGCTGTAGTAAAGCATTTGAAAAATCCCTCATGTCTTAAAAGTTCTTATAAGATATCTTGTGCAGGAGAGTAATACGCATATGCAAAGTTTATATGCGTAGAGCTTCAAGGTTTAAAATATAAAAACACGTGTAACAAAAAAAACCTTTTTTGTGAATTTTATATATTGTGGGTCTATTTAATAAATCAAATAATCAAAAAGATAATGCAGCCATTAAATAAAATTCATATAACTGGCAAAAATAATATTGAAAACTAGTGTTAGTATAAAAACGGTTTATTTTTTCTTTTGTAATTGCATTAGATTTTAATCTGGGTTCAAATCGTTGCATACGTGATCGTAGCGGCAATCGTACGAAAACAAATTAAGTCATACGTCAAACGTATAAACTGAATGGGATTTCAATAGGTTCACGTATGTCATAATCCGAAAATGGTGTTTTTACGTGACGAGTTATACGTTCACGGATGTGACGATTTGCCCCCTGATTTCTTAAATTATATGTTGTGTACGATTGTGTGTTTTATGTGTTTTTAATAATCGATTCACATTTTCTCTTAAAATGTCGAATGAATTGTCTTTTAGTTCGTTTTGAATTATTTTGTTCAAACAAATGTTTCATTAAACACAACCTTTCTCCACAAAATCTTACAAAAAATTATTTTAATAATTTAATTTATTGCACAGCAGTGCGCTTTTTCAATCAATATGAACTTTGCATTCTATATAGGGAATAAACATTCATGTATGAAAATGTATGAATATATATAATCATATATGCACATATACCCTCATTTTTCGAATCCGAACCATATATGGGTTATCATATATGCTCTATACATATTTTTTAGCTGGGAAATTTGTATCAATCGTAATGAAATTTTTGAGATATTACGAGGTTTTTAAATAAAATTGAGAGAATATAATAAAATAAAATAAAAAATGAGACATTCTTAGATTTAGTTGAAATGTAGTGAATTTTAATCAGAAATAATTTCTTATTCGGGCTTAAGTTCAATAATTCCAATTCTTATTGAATGAAATATTTTTATTAAATAAATTCAGTAAAGTGCGACTCTGACTCGCGCACGAAGGGTTCCGTACGAACACTAGATATGTAATTTAATACAAACTTCATCCTATATAATATATAGTTTTGGCATTTTTTTCGTTTTTGGGGTCTTTTAGGTTTTTTTGTTTTGGCGTTTTTTGAGTTTTTTCGGTTTTGGCGATTTTTTTAAGTTGCAGCTTTTTCTTACTTTTGACACTTTATTTTCTTGTTTTGGCCATTTTTTTTAGATGTTTGGCGTTTTTTCATTTTGGTGATTTTTTTTTATTTTTGGCGATTTTTTCATTTTTGCATTTTTTTTAATTTACAAATTTTTTTTAGTTTTGGCGACATTTTCGCGTTTTGGCGATTTTTTCGATTTTTGGCGTTTTTTTTTTTATTTTGGCGTTTTTTTTCATTTTGGCGATTTTTTCGAATTCGGCGATTTATTTTAGTGCTAGAAATTTTTTTTTAATTTTGGCAATTTTTTTCGTTTTGGCGATTTTTTTTTAATTTTTGGCGATTTTTTTTTGGTTTGGCGATTTTATAATTTTCGGTTTTTTTAGTTTTACCGTTTTACCGAAAATTTCAAGTGTTTGCCTCTTACGGTTTCCAAGATATAGCAAATTGTCAAAATTACATAGTCAAAATTGCATTAACTGATGGACCACCCTTTAATTTAATTTTTTTTAAATTGTAGTGTTAATTGTTGTAGTCTGTATAAAAATACACTAATTTTACAAATTTCAAGTTTCAATATACATATGTACATATAAACAATTGTATGTATATTACATGTGATTTTAACATATTTCATTGCTCGTTTTGGAACACCCTTTAATTTTTAATTCTCATGTATTTGTTGTTGTAGCGGCCAAGGTTCTACACACTGTGTCCAAATTTCAGGTCCGTAGCTCTTACGGTTCCTGAGAAAATACCGTGTGATGGACAGACGGACAGCGTAGCGAAAACAATAGGGTTCCTTTTCACCTTTGGTGTACGGAACCCTAAAAAGAGAAGAAAAATTAAACTAGACTTTTTTAGCTGGGGGAAATGCCGATATTTTTTTGTGCAGCCACGCACTTCATCCGCACCCTAGTCTATCTACTTGGGTAGAGATTGTTATTAACATCAGCTATTTAACGTAAATATTTCATTCAATAAGAATTGAAATTACTGAACTTGAGCCTGAATAAGAAACTATTTCTGATTTAAAATAAAAAATTTAACAAGTTCTTAATTTGGATTTTAATTATAGTTTTGTCATATAATACTTTTATTGTAATAAAAGGAAAATAAAATAGATCCACATCGATTATACATAAATCGTTTCTTGCGTTTTTTTTTTATAAGTTTCTAAGCCTACTTGCTTATTCTATTGCAATTTCCAAAAAGTATGGTTGAACTCTTGTGATGATTTGTTAAAGTGCTAATGAAATGCAAACATATAGACATGCTTATTCCAAATGTATATATTTTCTATTAAAAAATTTAATTTTAATTTGCTTAAAAAAGGGAAAATTTTTTTAATATTATTGTGCAATAACTGATATTGTGCAGTAAAATTGCTTGTGTGTATATTATATTGGTATATAGCTCAATATATGTTTTGCATACAACCAATAAATAGTCTTTTAATTTATAGGGTGTTTTTTTTAAGAGGTATAGAACTTCGAATTGAAATAAAACACAAGAAAATCGTTTTAATGTCCATCAATTTGGCTTTATTGGAAGAATAATTTTATGCCATTATTGTTTAAATATGATTTCGGGCATGTGGCTGCCGCGGCTGGCTCGAATAAAGCCAATTCTACAGGTCCAATTTTCAACCACTTTTTCGAGCATATGGGGCCGTATGTTGGCAATAACGCCACGAATGTTGGCTTCCAAGTCCCCTAACGTTTCTGGTTTGTTGGCGTAGACGAGCGACTTCACATATCCCCAAAGAAAATAATCCAATGGTGTCAAATCACACGATCTTGGTGGCCAATTGACAGGTCCATTCCGCGAAATTATGCGCTCATCGAATGTTTCCTTCAATAAATCGATTGTGACGTGCGCTGTGTGGCATGTAGCGCCATCTTGTTGGAACCACAACTCATCCACATTCATGCCATCCAATTCGGGAAGAAAATAGTCGGTTAGTCGGCTCCAATTGCTGTGCACGGTGGCGAATCGATTCATTCGGGTCCTCTTCAACACTTTGCTCTACAGCGGCAATTGTTTCTTCGGTGCGCACTGTTCGACGTCTCTGCGGATGCGTATTATCACATAGAGTAAACGTAGTGCGAAAACGATCCATGGTTAACCGAATTAATTGCTCTGATGGAGGATTATGTCGACCATAAAATGGACGGAGCTTGCGGTAAACTTCGCGAACTGAACCATTATTTTCGAAATAAATTTGCACGATTTGCAAGCGTTGTTCTTTTGTCAACCTGTTCATGATGAAATGGCAAACCAAACTAAATATTAATCACTTGACAGCTGACAAAATGGCCGCCAGTTAAAAAAGTGATGCCAACTTAAAGTTCTATACCTCAATAAAAAACACCCATTATATTGCGCAACAAGAAATATTTTTTAATGTATTGACAACATTGTACAATATGTAATTATTTCCAAGAACATCACTGAACATTAAGTTTAACATTTGTTAACGCACTAATTATCTCAAATTATTAGAACATTTCTATCTTTTTAATTTAGTTAATTTAATTTGTTTAGAATTTTGTATGTACATATGTATGTGTATAGTATGTGTCATTGAAAATCAATTCATAATATCTTTTGTTTGTTTTTACATATATTTTAAGAAAACTAGCGCCATATATTTTGTTTTAATATTGTGCAATTTCTTGAATAGTGTAGAGTGAAACGAAAACAATAGTAGCAATAAAGTACTCAATAATATTACATGGTCTATGTTTAACTTTAGATCGCAGCTGAAACAAAAGTTCGGCCGACAAGTATATGCATTTAATTCACAATAAGAAATAATTTTCATATTTTTCAGCTCAATAAATTTATATGAGATCTTGCTTTTACCCGTAACCTCGCTCGCGTGATCTAAAAAAATGAAAGCGTAGCAAACAAATAAACAAGCACACTTACTTACACATTTATAATATTAGTAAGAATAAGTTATATGAGAATAACGATGTACAATAATTATTATTTATAAAAATAGTTAAGGCTTTATAAAGACTTTTAAAGAAAACTTTTGTATGAAAATTTGTTTTAAAAAGCCTTTATAAAGCCTTAATAAATTTTATGAATAAGGCTCTAATAGTCTTTCATGTATTCGAAATTTATGTTCACTTGTTGGTTAGGCGACCACTTTACGCTTTTCGATGCTGCTAAGAAAATCTTGTCAGTACATTTCGACTAAAAGATTTTTTAACGCTAAACGCTCCTGCGAATTTGGCACACGATTGCGTGAGTAAATGCGTCATTCATCTTTCAAATAGCTTTCTCATAGTTAAGTGATCTTTCAAAATTGTAAGCATAATCTCTCTCGCTTTTAACCTCCGATCGCCCAACACTATACCATACATGTTTTCAATTGTGAGCAGAGCACGAAGCCGATGTAGACTGGTGATCGGCGGCGGCTAAGAGCAAATATCGTCGGCGGCGGCTAAAAGCCGGCTGTGAGCCGAAAAATTTTCGCCACCGGCGGCTAAGCAAATGTGCCGGCTAACGATCGGCTAACACAATAATTTGGTTTTTTTTTGCTTACATACAAGGACTATGGATAACGCACCTTCCCTGCCAACATTTTCTATCGCGGAAGTGACTCAGAAGTGACGCTAAGATACCATTTTCTCATCGTAGAAGCGTCTTCCGTATTGAGAAGTTGTATCCCCCCGGAAGTAATTTCAAGAAGTCACTGCGTTACTTCAAGAAATCACTTCTGCGTTACTTCAAGAAGACACTTTTTTATTATTTTATTCGCCTCTCTTTTGCTTTTAATTTTTTTTTGCCTTTACAGATAATTCACTCATATTGACTATGGGACAATTATCTAATTAACAATTATGTAAAAACTACAACAATAACAATAACAAAACAAAGTCACACTTTACCACTGACCGACCACAGCAAAAGACAAAAAAAAAACTAATCTCGATGATGTCGAAAACTTTTTTTTTGCATTCTTTTAATTTTTTTAATTTTATTTCGCGGTCACTGCGACTTTCCCAGAAGTGCGTGCATAGTGTTGTTTTTGTTTATTATATCCATAACGGCACTTGTCATTTTCGGCTGGTGTTGTAAACAGCAAACTATCTTCCAAACGTCGTCTGGATGATTAAAACACGACTGCAATGTAAATTGTTATTGTGAAATTCAAACTATCTTCCAATTAACGTCTGGAAGTGAGTAAGACGTAACGCCTTTGACGATGGACGATGAAAGAAACTTCCAAATGTTGGAAGGGTTATTAAAACCTACATAATTCGAATATATACAACGGTTGCAACGTATAAAAAGGAACTGTATTTTCACGTTTGCTTGAAAGTGTATCCTGGTTTAGAACGTTACAGCTATATAAGTACATATGTATATCGCTTGTGTATCTCTTGCAAGTATAGATATATATTTTTATTTTTTATGCTGCTTTAAGAAAACGAGCCATTACCGCCAAACTAAAGCTAAACCCACATGATTTTTGAAATTTATAAAAATCATTAACTTGTTATCATTATCATTATCTGTCAAAATTTTATAACTATAGGATATACCGTTTAAATTTTATGGCAAAAACAATTTAAGTACACATTATTGTTTACAGTTTTTGTAACAGTAACTTGTAACTTAAGCTTTTCAAAATAAAGCAAGTAAGAGTGCTATATTCGGATTAGCCGAATATTATATACCCTTCACCGATGTCGTAGGAATTATATGCATACATACAATATTACAAACATACATATTTGTTTTATGAAACACAAAGAGCTTATTTTTTCGTGTATTAAAATTTTTCTACTAACCAACTTGATTAAAATATTTTATTTTCGATATAAGAAATAGTTGAATGTTTTATTCTGCATTTTTTCATTATTAACATTTTTAAAATAGTTATCTAGAGAGGACTTTAACATAGATCATCCCTTTCTGATAGCAATTTATGCAACCATATCTAAGAAACTTGAATACAGATTAGACCACCCAAATTGCCGAAAGTATTTATTTTGTTCGCTCCACCGGCAGTTTCTGATATCCTGGCCATGAAATATCATATTCACTGAAAGCGTGCATACCTAACGGCCATGCGCATTGCACTTTTCGCCTAAAAATAACCTTTCCTGGCTATAAACACTTTTAGCACGATAACTTTTAAATGCCACGTTTTTCGGAAAATTTTTATAACCATTTTTGTTTAGAATAAATACCACAACACCTTTCTTCTATCTAATTTTCCACATGGTTTTCTAATGTGATGAAAATAAGTTTTCTTGGATAGACTTTTATTAACGGCTCTCGCCAACTTTCGATAGCGATAATTTTAATTAGTTTTCATTATTTTATAAGGTAATATCTGTGTATAATATAGCTTTATTACATTTGGACCAACATACTTAGGTATGTACTATACGTACATACTTGTATATATTCTGTAAATTCACGAAAAAAAACCATTAGAATTCTTTCAACAAAAAAATTAAAAATGAATAGTATTTTGGCAAGAAAATTTTGCTATATATACTAGTGGTCGGCTGAGCCGTGCGCCGATCACAGCCGCATCCATCGGCGGCGGCGCAATTTCGAGATAAAATTCGGCGACGGCTGTTAAGCCGGCTATGCGCCGAACAGCTTCGTGCTCTAGTGTAGAGAACTCAACTACGCATCCATAATGCAATGCAAGTCAATAAACTATTTTTTTTTACCTTTGAAATTTATGAGCCCCAAATTATTTATCAGCTTAGCCTTGATTTATTTAATTGATGGTCTTTCCCGCAGAAAATCTCACGAAATTCACATGTTTACATTTTTTTTCTTCTCAAATCACGCCTTGTTAAAGTTTTGACAGGAATCAACTGACAGCCCCCTGTTGTCCGGAGCAGTATCCCTGTGGCTGAATGGTAGCGATGCTGACGTCTCAGTTCAGAGGTTGTGGGTTCGATATCCGCCAAATACCCTGGATGTTTTCCGCAGACAAGCTAATCGCTTCTCGTGTTGTTTGTTAAAAAAAATATTATTCTTCAGCCTTGCTATTTAATACTAACTTCAAAAAAAAAAATGTTAAAAGGCGGAATATGAAGCAGAAAAAATCTGAGACATTGATGTTAGCAACTAATCTCTGCCAATGTAGATAGAACTGAGTGCTAATGAAGTGCGTGGTGGCATAGAAAAATGCGGCATTTCTTCAAATAAGTTTAGTTTAACTTTTATTGCCTTTTTTTAGAAAATCACATTAACTAAAAAAATATATCATTCTAAAATAAAGATAATTGAAAAATACTTGAAAATTCATGATACATATATTATTATATTTTCCCATAGGTGGAACCAAGGGACATTTATTTCCAGGTAATATCAGGATTACAAAGACAATGAAAAAAATACAACAATAAAAAAACAAACATGGTCTTTAGTTTATCCAAAATGTCAAAAATAGAATAGAAAATAATAATAATAAAAATTATTTACAAAAAGTTTAAAAAATTTCTAGTTTTTTTTTTGTATTTTTAAATTTGTTTTCAAAGAAATTTTTTAACAAAATTTACCTATTTCACGTTGAAATTTTTTAAAATTTTTTTTTAATTTCTCTTTCGTAAACAATTTGGAGAAAGTAGTGTTTCCGCTGCCACCTGTTGAATGTGCCTTGGGTGGAACTATAGGACCTCTAACAAAAATTCATTATTCATACATAATTTTTTATTTCTTTTTTATTTGAACTAAAAATTCACTATAGTTAAAATAAAATAATAAATATGTATCACATTAGATTGTTTATTTGTTTATATTTTCTATTAAATATAATTTTTGCATAAATCTTGGTCTATTCCTTGTATAAAAGGAAAACAATAGCGCCATAACTCCCATCCGTGGGGTGGCTGCATTTAACAAAACAAAACAAAATGAAAGAGTTGAAAAACCAACAAGTGACTGTTTGTTGCCAGTGTTGTCAACTTGGTGCGTTTCGCACCATTTTGGGTGCTTTTTGAAATTTTTCGTGCGAAAAATTCCTTAGTTGGTGCGTGGTGCGCTTTTTTTAAAATCTCGGTGCGTTTTGTAATTTTTGGTGGGTGGCACCAACGCAAATTTAAGACAACAATGGGTTAAAACTGGAAATTTCTTGTTGTGAAACTTAGTAACTTCCTGATAGTGTTAATTACCATATTAATACTAATGATGTTTACAAAATAGCACAATTTGAAATGAAATCTGTTCTATGACCCAATGATAACAATAATGATGAAAATATTAGCTTTATTTATTTGGAATAATTAATTTTTGGTCTCTTTAAAAAGTTTTTAACCGAATTTATAAAATTAATATACAAAAATGTATCATCTTGTACAAATGAATGCAAAGATATGTTAATTATGAAAGTTGTATGAGTCCTATATTTCTTTGGTCGAGATATTTAGTAGATTACATTGGAACAAATCCAAAAATAATTTTTTTTTGTTATGCAACAGTTTAATTTAGAGTTGTTCTAGTCTGATCAAAATGCACTATATCGAATCAAAAATGGTATGACCTAGACCACTTTCATATGTACACTATGTATGTACGAATTTGTTTAGTTTCTTTTTTTGTCGTTTTTTTTTTAAGTATGTACATATGGGTCATTCTACGTTAAGAGTTCATTTGATACTAGGAAGGGCGGCATGATAAAATTACTTAAAATAATAATTTTTTCCAAGATAATAGTATTTAATAATGTATTTTGTATGCATGTTTAACAATGGCCAGTCAATTGATCTACTTTTATGCGTATTTTAAGTGACCAGGGACAATACTCCATACAGGTTAGAAACATGAAGGCCAACTTACTTTACAGGAGAAGATCAATTGAAAACAAACATTATTTTCGTAAAAATCAACTTTAATTATTCACTATTTGGTGATATTTTATATCAAAAAAAAAAAAAAAAATCAGACTATAATTTCCATATAGTCTTAATTGTTTAACTTGAATTACGTAATAAACTTTCAAGACAAAAATACTTAGTATCTATTTACAAAAATAACATAACATCTTTTTTCTAAAATAACAAAAAAGTACTCCAAAGAAAGTTAATTATTTAATTGCACATATTGTGAAATGACAAAAACATATAGCGCATCAATGCTCTGAAGTCTACGGATGAGTTACAAAAGCGGGAACGAATGCATATAGACAATTGTTTAACCATAAAAACAAGTAAAATTTTCTAATTAAATAATTAAAGACTTCATATCAAATAAATATACTTCGGTATTTCATTCAGATACTTAAATAAGAACTTTCACAGTAACTTTTTCGTCAAAAGCATAAAAAATCCTCTGACCTTACATTTTTAAATTGGCGGCTTGTATGTTGATGGTTGTTCGTTTACAAACTGGCATGCCTTTTCGGAAACTGCCTGAGAACAAGACTGAGAAGATAGTACAAGCTGATTTGACTTTCTATAATTCATTAGTGGTTCCTCGACAGGTTCACTTTTAGTCCCATATACATACATTACTAACATTAAGGCGAGGTTTATAAATAATATACGTGAAGTACTAAGAAAGAAGTAATATCTCACTTTCTTATCTACCCTGGACGCAAAGTCTCTACCATGGCATCTGGTAAAGTAGGGGAGAGATACGGCATTAAAAAACTAACATAATCAGAAAAATAAAGGGACAGGGTGGATACTTTTTTCTTGGCAAACATGAAGTTATGACTAAACTAAGCTAATTTAGGTATTGCAATTTATTGGTAAAAAAAAGTATACTTTATTTATTATTAAATATGTGTGATATTTCCGCAAAATTTTCAAGTTATATATGATTTTTTGATTTAGCCGTCGATAGTGCCTCTTAACGTAGAAAGACCCATATATTTTTATATATATTTTTATTGTTATATTTTTAATATGGATATATTAAACTTCTGATAAAAAAAAATTAAAAATATATTAATAAAATGATAAATAAAGAAGTTTTATTAGTTTTGAATCCTTTCTATTAATCGTTGATCTCTTTGTACAGAATTTATGAAATTAAAAAAAAAATATTATCTATGTAATACAAACGAATATAAACAAATTTTTTTAGGTTTTATTTTATTTTTTCTAAGATTGGTGCGTTTTTTTTTTTTGTAAATAGCGCGTTTTTTCTCCATTTTGGTGCGTTTTGAAATTTCAAAGTTGACAACGCTGTTTGTTGCTGTTGCGGGCTGCTGCCGGTATTTTTTGTAAGAGAGCATAAGCATGATTACGTTCATGGGTATGGATTTTTTATTGTTTTCCATGGGTATTCTTCACATCACTTTCACTTTGTGTGCTTTTAATGTGCAATAAAAAATAAAATAAAAATTTAAAAAAAAAATCCAAATCCAAGAGTCAACAACAGCAACAACTTCACATAAAAGTCAACAAGTGAAGCTTGTGGAAAACTTGTCATGCCGTTTTATTTTAATGTTCTGGAACAAACAGTTACTAAAAGTTTTACTGACCTCTTTTTTGTTTTGTTTTTTTTTTTTTTTTTTTTTTTTTTTTGTTTGTTTGCTTGTTTATAAGCACATTTATTGGGGACAAAAATTAGTCATTCATTTTATGATTTGCATGGGAAATGCATAAGTAACGATATGTACCTTAATAAAGAAAGGCCCTAACTCATTACATATTTGTTTTGAAATCGAGATTTTTGTATAATTCGAAAAATGGGATGTTCTTCTATCGAAATCTACTAGTACAAAAAATTTGATTTAAAAAAAAAAATAATGAATTAGGGCCTTTCTATATTAAGGCAACGTTATATGTATGTATGTATGTATATGTAAGTATGAATAGGTATATACATACTTATGTATGTATGTATGTATGTAGTTGTTTTTATGATTGAAAATTTTCCGTTTGAAAATGCCGGTTATGAAATGAAATTGATCTTTACTTCTTGGGAATTATTTAGGTTGCGTTTCGTGGACTCATTGCAATTAATTGACACCATTTTTTAGCCAAGATAATTTTAAGTCATGCTACTCGTATCAATTGACAACTCAATTCAACGGAATGTTTACATTTGTTTTATTGATTTTTCTTCCCTAATAGACATTTAAATTTGTATATATGTATGATAACAAAAAATTTATGCAAATTTTTTAACTCCACTTTTATTTTTGTTTCTTTGCAGGTGAGTGATCGTATTTGTGGTGTAATATTTTTTAAATAATTTTACGGACCGCAGCAAGTATTGTGGAAATATGAGAGAGAAAATACCTACATATAAAAAATTAAAAAAATTTTAAATTCCAAAGGCTTTTTTTGTTTAAATTAAAACAGTATTCATTTAAAAAAAAAAAATCATTTAATACTTTGGCCAGCAATAAAGGTAATGACAAAAAATATCTAAATTATATTGGCACTTGTTTGTTCCTCTAAAAGAAGTCAAGTCAAAATTTATAAATTTTGAGTAGATTCAAAAATTTATATAAAAAAATTGGAATAAAAATTTATATGTACATATATATTTGCGGAATGAGTAAAGAAAATTAGGTAATATTTATACAGGGGCTATACATACATATGTATATGACCAATAATGCAAAAGTTTTTATACGCCCGATAAAATCCTACTGTTAACGAAATAAAGTGTTGTACAGAAATTCTACTTTTTTGTTAAGCTAATAAAAATATTGATACACAAAAATACTCGAACAAAACTACCAAATGCAAATGCTTTCATTAAAACAAATATTTATTGGGTAAACAAAAAGAATTATCCAGATATGTTGATGTAAAGAATTAAATACACACACCTACGAACAACCAAGCTGATGATTAAATAAACATAAAAACTATAGCAACAAAAATGATGAAATAGTTTTAGCTTGTTAAGAAAATACACATACAAACACACACATGCATGTTAGTGCCGACAAAAATAAAAACAAATAAAAATTACACCATGAATTGCTTTTATAATGATGTACACGCATAAATAGTTAATACATGTACTAATAACGCGATCGAAAGCAAGCATGGGAGAAGCTGCTGAGATTGTCTAGACGTTGCTGTCACATTCTGGAAACCTTTTGTGAAGTATAAAAAAGGGCGACGTACGTGTGCACACTTAATTTTTTTTAAATTCGGTAGAATCGACAAAAAAAATCGGTAGATTTGAATGAAATTCCATAGAAAATTTTTTTTATTCAGAGAAAAAAAAATAACAATTCAAAGAAACATAAAAATAACAAAATATATGTACTTATATATAAAGGGTAAGTGCAAGGAGTATCAAACAAAACAGGTTCCAAAAGCGCATTTAAAACTTCAAACATGTGACTGGAAATTAAACTGCCATAAACAATGAATCATTTCCAATAAAAAAAGTGTCATCCCCAGTTATTTGCCCTCACCCTTTACATAAATATGCTAAGCATATATAAAATAATATACATAAATAAAAGGAATTCAGTTTTTGTACTCAGGTTTTATAAAGCTACTAAAATAACTTTTATTTGACAAAAATTTGTAACTACAAAGATTATAGTTATGTAAGATCCCTTTATGAATTTAAACTTTTGTGCAAAAATTATTAAATCATTGGGAGGAATAAATATTTCATCCCCAAGGCACAATTCCTTGGCAAATATTAGGTTACTTATAGTTTAAGTTGTTTATTTATTTATTTAGGTCTATAGAACAATGTTCCTTACAGACTATAATAACTTAATTAATATGTTATATTAATTAATTTATGCGTTAATGAAACTAATTTAATCTATTAATAAGGTATAAAATAGAGTTTTTAAAGTTTTGTTTGGATGCATTAAATTAACCGATTTCTTTGTTCTAATTTAATGATTTTCATGACAGAAAATGACGGCTCTGCGGCCGAACTGCTATGTGGCAAAATAGGCAAATTTACACATATATCGACTTAAATTACTAAATAATAATATTCGGTAGATTTCAGGCCTTGTTCGGTAGAATTGGTAGATTGTTAAATTCACAAACATATTCGGTAGAATCTACCGAATATCGGTAGAAGTGTGCACACCGGCGACGCATCGTTGTACAAACAGTGAGCGGCGGCAGAGTGAGTTTTGTGTTAAAGAGACGGGGTATTGCTGCAAGACCAACGCAGCCAATTTTGTTAGACATGTATATTAGGGAAGTAACGAATAATGCATTTGATTTTTTGCGAAAGCAAATGCAAATACTTAAAATACAATAATAAAATCACATGAGACTAAATTTTTTAAGAAAATAAAGTTGTATTATATACATATATGTAACACATACAGAATTTTATTAAAATACAAAATGTTAGGCAATCAACCCATTCGTGCCTTGGCCCTAAAGCCTGGTACGATGTTCAACATTTCATGTTAAATACTGTCAAAATACATGTTTAGAAAAATTGGAATGAATTGTTCATGAAAAAATGTTGGAGAAATATTACTCTTTTCATCTTGGGAAAAACATATAAAATGTATCTTCAACATTTTACGATTTCATGGGAAATAATATGCGTCGCACTTGTTTCACATGGAATTTACAATAAACAAGGGCTGGTTAATATTGTTGGCATTTAAAATTTTCTGTACGAAGTAATGAATGGTACTCAAAATCTTTCCAAAGGTTTGAACAGACTTAAGTCTTAAGTAGTAAATATTTTCGCGCGAATCAAACACTGCCTTTTCTTTTTCGAAACTGATAAATATTTCGAAACACAGCTGGATTTTGGATTCATTCTGATAATTATTATTTATAGAAATGTTTACCGCTAAATTTTTAGAGCTTTGTTTAGAATCGTAAACTATTTTCGTAAAAGAAGTAAAAATTTTGTTGTCTTTAATATTCGCTTGTGATATTCGCATACATTTTAGCGAATGCAAACAGCAAAAGTAAGGGAATCATTTGCGAATGCGAACATTCGTTACATCCCTAGTATATATACAAAAGCGGAGTCGTTGTCATGGCAATCAGTGTAAATCATTTAAGTAACTTAAGTTTTGTCTGTTCTTAGTTTGATTAGTATAAGTCCATTTAGTAAATAAAGTGTAATTTTAAACCCTAATTAGTACACTTAGAACTTTTATTCATTTGCAAATCTTCGAGTCCACAGAAAAGCGTACATACACACCTGATGAATTTATATCATGATCCATGTCAAATTGATATCATGATGAAAATTCATCACGTATAGACTCAATTTATTAATATTATGGCATCATTGTGACATAATCATCAGAGCTCACGGCCTGATAAATTCATTTTGATATTAAATGTCATTTTTTGTGTTAATGTTTTGTGTTAATTTTTTGTGTTAATGCACGTGAACTTTTATTCCCGATAAGGGTGTGAGTATGTTCGAAATCAAATTTAAATGCCTGAAATTAGTCCAAACTTAAAATGCGTTTAACAATTAAATTCGTACTTATTCATTCTTGTATTTTAAGTGTAGGCTCTTGTTCGGAAGTTTTATATGAAATCCTACCTAGAATATTTTTGTAGAAAATTTTAATCCTCTGTCTTTTGTGGGTACGGATCACTTTGCCCTATTTTGCAAAATAGTTGAAATCAAAAAATGTTTGCCATAAAATGCTACTTTAGTTCTCTTAGCTCTAAATTCAACTTTAATACTAGAAATAAGTCCACACTTGCTTCTACTGGAAGCATTAACATTGTAGGGCTTTAAAAATTACTTCTCTTTCTTTCAACGGCATTTCAAAATAATTAATTAGACGGGCTTTCCACACGCAAAGTCTTTAGTTTGTTGGAGAAAAGGGCAAAGAGCTCCCATTCTTTCCAACAAACTCAAGACTGCAAAGTAAACTTTTCGTAAGAAAAAGCCCTCTTACCAAAAAAATATGTATACCGATTTTTATACATTAGCAATGCGGCTTTTCTTATAAATATTATTACGTATTTAAATTGCATAAAATAAAAATTACACATTTTAAACAAGTTTTATTAACTAGCTAGCACCTTCTTGTAGTTACGATTTTAAGAGAAAAAACACATTGTTCCATGTAATCAGCATTATTGAAATAATATAAGTAGTTGGCAAAAAAACTGTACATGAAATGGAAAAATAACCGTAAGAAAAGTAAAATTAACCGCAATTAATTCAAATATGCCAGACGCTCGCTCTCTCTACACCAGTTTGGCACAACTCTTCTTGGCTTGTCTTACACCAGCTTCGTTCGTGGCTTCGTTCGTTTTCATTGATTAAAAAAATATTTTTTTTTTGTTTATTTGCAAAATAATTTTTTTGTGCGAATTTCGTTTCTTTTTTGCGTTTATAATTTTGGAGTGGGGCTTCTAGTCTGTTGCATGCTTTGTACCTTGATCGTAACGTGCAAAAATTTCACACTTTTTCAATCCGTTTAATTCAAGTTTAAAAATAAAACTAATTAATTAAACATCCACTCTATTAATAATTTTGCGAATTTCATTTGAATTTATAAATACAATTGTACACAGAAAAAAATAGACAAGAATTATTTTCAATAAAACCATGTTATTGAAAAAAATTTTTAATTTCAATAATATTTTTCATTAACTTGAATATTGTATTTATCAATTCCCCACATTTTTAAATATCATTTAATGTCATTTATTTGTGTTGGTGTTTTCCTTGCTTGTTGATTGACTAAACCTGGTCATGTGCTGATGTTGTTGTTTATTTTGATTGTTGGTGTTGTATACGTGTGCATTCGAACAAGAAGCCGAAAAACGTCGTGGCTTGTTTTTTTTTTACTCAACAAAGTTATTTTTAGATTAGAAGAAACAAAAGATGATTTCTGTTTTGCGTGTATTCATTATTTGCGTATCCAAAAACGACTTGCTCTTTAGCTGAGTGGTAAGTAAGTTAGTTTATTAGTCAAGAGATTGCCGGTTCGACTCATCCCAAATACATTTAGTTTTAATATCAGCCAAGCAAAAGCAAACAAAAAGGGGTTGAAAAATGTGACATTCATCCACACACACAACACAATAACAATTATCACTGAAAATAAAATTTCAGTCAACAACTTTTTTCTTTGATTTATTAAATTTCTTTATTGACTGAAAAAAAATATATTCAATAAACGTGCATACAATTTTATTTACCAATAATGCAAAAATCGTCATCACAGAAAATTCGAAAGATTTTTTTATTGAATCAACGATTTTCGTATTCAAATATCAAAAAATCATTTTTTTCTGTGTACGCTTTTTACGGCGTTTACCAAGCCACTCATGTATTTAATAGTTTTTGTTCGAATTAAAAAGAGGACTTTAATTTATTCTAATTAGAAAAGAAAATCCTATTAGACCCCTGCACAAGACCACTTACAAGAACTTTTAAAACATGAGGGATTTTTCAAAAACAACCGCTAAAGGCGGTTTTAGACTATAAAACAAGTATTAATACTTTGACTAAAATGTTTCCCTGATCTAATTTCTGTTGAAAAAAATTTCAAAAAACAATAACAACTCAACATGTCAGAGTTGCATTTTTCACAAAATGATTAATACTTCTATTATCGTCTGAAACGGCTTTAAACAACACTGTTGGCAAGACATTTCCCTCATGTCTTAAAAGTTCTTGTAAGTGGTCTTGTGCAGAACTTTAGTACCTGTCCCTATAAGTTATTCTGAGAAAATTAAAAAAAAGGAGAGAGATGTTTTAGAACTCCTGGTTAGAGCTATGCCGCTATATAAAACAAATTTCATGTGTTAAATAACAATGCATAAAAATTATATTATATGATGATGTCAAATTCGTCACAAATATTTCAAAACGTTTTTATATTTATTTCCCATTATTTTCTTTTTTAGCCGTGTACGATTAAATTAATGTATTATTTGTGCTCACATGCAAAAACAGTACAAAAATAAATCGTGCAGTCGTTTTTGTTTGGCTTTTGTTTCACTTACTTCGAAGAACAAAAAAAAAATATGATTGTTTTCTTACTTTGGTTTAAAGTGCAAAGAAATCGAAACAAAAATTAATTTATAACTGTAATAGTGTCGATTATTTTTGTTACGAAAATCACGTTCCACCTCCTGTGTCGTGACATAAAGAGCATAGCTGTTAGAGCTGCAAAACTATCGATAGTGGCTCCATTCGATAGTTTCGATATTATTTTTTGATGCCATCGATACTATCGATAGTTTTTGATTCTTATCAATTGTGTATTTTTCTAATATAAAAATCTTGAATTTTTTAATCATCCCCTAAAGTAAAAAGAAAGTTAATTTTTTTAAAACTTTTAGTTTCAATGTTTTTAATACACATATTCAACAAACATACTTATATACACATTTCTATAAAAAAATAAACTAAAAAGCCAACAGATAGACAGATGGATCAATAAAAAATAAATTAAAAAGGAATAAAATAAAAAAATCTTTCAACATTACTTAAACTATTGCAGTTAGCTAAAAAGTATTGGTTTAACAGAAGGAGAAGCAAACTATTTAGCGTCACCTTTTATTTAAAAGTAAAAAGCGGAGACAGTCCAGTAGTCGTCAAATTTAGCCGCCGTCAAATTTCTTCATGTATCAAAGCCGTTGGTACATAATAATTGTATTTTTATGCAATTTGCATCTAGTAGATAAAAACTGACATCTTATGTTGAAACAAATCAAAACTTATTAATTTGTTTTCACATTTATATATGTATGTAATGATAACCATTATTATAAAGGTTTACAGGCGGCGAAATTTGAATGTTGCATTTTTTTATTACACACTCGCCATCATTCCGTTTTTATTGACTTTGATTTTTTCTCTTTTAGTAGCGTGTGTTTTTGTCGATAGTATCGCTATCGAAAAAAAATATCGATAGTCCACTTAAAATAAAACTATCGATACTATCGATAGTACCATCGATAGTTTTGCAGCTCTAATAGCTGTAAAATTCATTAATTTTTGCAATAAAAAAAGTGCACAAAGAAATTATCATTTATTTTTTTGGCATAAAATGTTAACAATAATTATTTGATAGACTCTTAGCTACATTATTGCCATATAAAGTGTAGAGCTACTATCATCAGTCTCATTTATCTGTTGACCGAAAACTGATGAAACCATTTTTGGAGGCCGCACTAATTTGTGACATTTTTTTGGTCACCAAAATCGCCAAACTGAGTGTAGAGTTTTACTACACTTTGATAGTAGAATCGAGCCTATACTGTCAAGCCCCTGTGTTTTTTCACTGTTGCAGAATACTATTATTCATTCATTAAAAAGTAGTTTATAACAAAAATGGTTGTTATACCAAAGCATAATTTTAATAAAAATTGTTTGCACAAAACAAAACCCCAGTCCAGCTTTATGTTCTTTTGTTTACCTTCTTAAGCGCCAATGTGCAGCTTTTTATGAATCTGGATCTGGCATCTCTATTACTAACATACATACATGCAAACAGTTCGTAAAGTTTTAAGTTATTAAGCTTAAAGGCACAGTTAGCCGACTGTAATGTAATGTAACTGCAACGTAGGAAACAGCTGATCGATATTTATTATTATATTCCATCTCTATAACCATTTTTATTACTTTTCACATAACAATATCGATCAACTGTTTCCTACTATTACATTACAGTCGGCTAACTGAGCCTTAACTCGTTTTACAAGTCTGCTATTTGAGCGTTTTGTTGATTTTTATAATAACATTGCAGTGCCTCTGGTGTTAAGTAGTCGCATTACTTTAAGCTAATGTAGCCATTTTGGTGGTTGTTTTACTTCGCCGGCGATTTATTGCCATAAATATTGTCTAATGTATCTAATGTATTGTATCAGAGAAAAATCCATGATGTTGATATGACTCAGTCTGCCCAGGAATTGAACTTGAGCTCTTCAAGACCATTATTTGCAAAAGATAAGGCATTTAAAAAAAAAATTAATGTAAGCCAAATTTTATTTTTCAGTTATGTATTTACATATTAATGTAATTTCGTACCACTGTGCCTGATAGCATAAAAACAACGCCATACTGATTAAAAAGCCTCTTAATCATCATAATTACTTACGAGTACGACAAATGTGATGAGTAATTATTTAGTGATATAACTGGCATACAAAATACAATATCTTTTTTTTTTTGTTTTTGTAAAATAAACTAAATATTTTTGACCCAATTTCATATTAAGGCCAGTTCGCAAATACTTTTTTAAGTGTCTCCGTCAATGTGTCTGAGTGTAATTGATATATCAATAATTAGAACAATACAATTCGAACTGATTTAACTTGATAATGAATTTGGATTTTAATAAATTGTAGTTATCAGAGATGGAAAATTTAATACTGTTGCTGATATGATATGATATAATTAACGTAAAAAAATTTCTTACTCAGGCTCTCTAGTTTAGTATTTTCAAGTATGTACAAAATTCTTTTATTCACTAGAAAACAAAATTCAGCTTTATTTAGGTTGGCGTATTTCTAGTCTTACGTCAACGTTTTTGTAGCTGAGTAAAGAACACCGTGACATTTTTGATGTGTAAACATCTATACGCTAGGGGGTAAAAATCTTTTTCACAATCAATACAATCACAAATTTTGAGTGAGATGCACACCGCGTTGTCAAATCGGTGTGAGCTAATTACATATGAGTGTATTAGTGTTTGAAAGAACCCTGAAGGAAATGTCGATGGTGAAAATGTACTGAGTCGCTTTTGACTTTGTCACCAGTACTACTCTACAATTATTCCCCATATAATACTTTGTGCTATAGACATTTAGCATGTGCTTGTCATTGAAATTCTACTAGTAACACTAAAACAATTGACTAGATAGTGAATTCATAGTTCTTATGGGAACATGGAGACATACCAACCAGAAATTTACTGGTACATTTTTATACCTTAATTTATGTATATTGACAAGTTGTTGCAAAATCCACCAGAAATACACCACATATGTTATCTCTCTTTATTTTATACTGACGAATAAAAGAGAAATTGTAGACAATGTAACTACTACTAGAGTTTTAGTGTTGACATAGAGACACTTGGCCCCAGTCTGACTGCAGGGAAGCAATACAAACTTATTTGAAATATTGTAAATACATAGGAATTTGCTAGTTTTTGTTTATTTTATTTATTAGGGTTCCGTACACCAAAGGTGAAAATGAACCCTATTATTTTCGCTACGTTGTCCGTCTGTCTGCCACACGTCTACGGACCTGAAATTTGGACACACGGGCCTGTTCTGAAAATCACGGTGATTTCAAATGTAAACTATTAATAACTGACTTGTTAGTGGGTTTTTGATGTATTTTAAGTTTTTGTCATGTATAATAGAATATTTTAACGCAACTTCCATCGCAATAAATTGTCAAATTTACAAACAAATGATTTAGGTTTTATTGATTTATTGAAATCACCGTGATTTGACATGTCATGATTTGCAGAACAGGCCCGACAGTGTGTATACATTTGGCCGCTACAACAACAAATATATGAGAGTTAAAAAATAAAGGGTGCTGCAAAACGAGCAACGAAAAATGTTAAAATCCCATGTAATATACATACAATTGTAAAGTCAGTGTATTTTTATACAGACTACAACAATTACCACTAAAATTAAAAAAAAATTAAATTAAAGGGTGTTCCATCAGTTAATGCAATTTTGACAACTTGCTGTACCTTGGAAACCGTAAGAGCAAAACTCTTGAAATTTTTAAAAACGGTAAAACTAAAAAATCAAAAAATTATAAAATCGCCAAATCTAAAAAAATCGCCAAAAACAAAAAGGTCGCCCAAACGAAAAAAAGCACCAAATTAAAAAAAAATTCTACGACTAAAATAAATCGTGAAAAACCGAAAAAATCGCCAAAATGAAAAAAACCCTTAAACAAAAAAATCGCCAAAAAGGAAAAAATTCCCCAAAATGAAAAAAAACCCAAAAAGAGAAAAAAACGCCAAAACGAGAAAAAAGCGACAAAACTGAAAAAATCGTTCAAACTGAAAAAACTTAAAAAAAGTAAAAAAACCACATCAAAAAAATGCTTAACACATTCGTGCGCGATTCAAAGTCGCACTTTACTGAACTTATTTTAATTACAATGCGTACGCAACAACAAGAACAGCAACAACTAAGCGCTGAACAACAGGAATTAAAAATTAAAAAGTAAAAGTAAAGGCATTTACCATAGATGAGCAGTACCACTAAAATTTCAGTAAAAATAATAAAAATATTTTAACCAGTAAATTTTTAGTGATTAATAAAATTTTTTTCTACAATTTTTATAAAGTGCTTAAATGATTAGGTGAATTGAATTTTCAGTAATCAGTAATGCCCGTATGCATAATGAAATTCTATCAAGTGGCTAAATTTTTTTCATACAAAAGTTTTAAAATTTGAATGAAAAAAAACTTTGCCATTTGCTACAATTTTATTATGAATACTGCCCTACAATTTTACTGGTAATGCAAATTAAATTTCATTAGCAGTAAAAATTTACTGAATTTTTTTTAGTAATCAGTAAATTTACTGCTTACTGCAATTTTGAATGCAGTACATATACATATACTGCAGTGCGCCCATTTACTGACCAAATAAGTTTAATAAAACAAACAAAACCCAACAAATTCCTATGTATTTATAATACTGAAAGTTTTGATACTTTTAATTAATTAATCAAAAAAAAAAATATACTAAAACCATAAGTACTTCCGACTTAAAAAAAATTTGCCATTACTAGATGTTTACACATCTCCTCTGTGATCGGACTCACATTGCTTTTTTTTTAATCAAGGACGAATATGTCGTAGTGGGCGTCGAAATACGCCAACCATAATCAGGGTAATTACCATAGTAAACTTAATATAATTTGCTTTATGAAGGCAAAAGAAATTCAATTCAGACTGGTTAAGGAAATGCCGACATATGGGAATTTCAACAGAAAAGTCCACTTTTGTCACGTTACGTTACTTGGTGAGAAAGTTTTTTTTTTTCAAAGAAAAACTTATGTTTTATATTATTTTTAGAATATTGGTTTACAACGCAGTTAGCTCTACATTTATAAAAAAAATAGTACTGAATCGAAAAGCATTGCTCTAAATTAAAAGCTTAATTGCTTGGTGACCCCACGTGACAGTGAGTATCGTGACTGTGGAAATGACCATATACCACAAAAATACCTTTTATTAAACTAAATCTAATTTCTATTTAACTTTTTAATGCTTATTTTTAAAGCCGATAAAATTTTTTTACGTTTTATTTTTTAACTACGGTGTGGTCACGCCCACTTTAGCAAATATTGAAAGCCCCATCCACGTTTTTTTTAATGCAAGATCGCCTCACTTTCATTGTTCAAGTGACAAGTTTCGTAAGAAGCTTGTGAAGAAGAAGCACGTGATTAGATTAATGGGCATGGTCCTGCCCTCATTTTAAAGCACAATATAATGTCATTTCAGGATACAAAACTGTTTGCCAATTTCCGTGGGTATAGTATTGGTAGAAGTACATATAATTTTATACTAAATAAATAAAGGGCGTAATACCGCCCACTTATTTTAATGCAGGATCGTGTCACGTTCAGAACTGAGGGTGTGTAACAAGTTTTGTAATAATCGGCTAAGTAGAAACAAAAGAAATATAACATTAAATATTAATGGGCCTGTTTCCGTCCTTTACAAAATTTCAGATTGTATTATTACGAAGGCTGAAGGGGTGTGAGCTAAATGTCTTAGGAATCTGATTAGTAAAAGTACATAAACTCAAAAGCAAAAAAAAAAAAAAAAATAAATAAGTAGGATGCTTCTGTTTTCAAGAAATTTATTTCAGTTACTGCAGGTATAGGACTGAAATAGAAAATACTTCGTGACGAAATAATTTGTGATGCTTGCTTCTTCATACGCATGGGCGCATATACAAACGTCATGCATGTACATACTACGCACACACGTTTTGTGTACCCTGCAGTAAGAGTGGGACCAAGTGTCTCTATGTCAACACTAAAATTCTAGTAGTAGTTACAATTTCTCTTCTATTCGTCATTATAAAAGAAAGAGAGATAATAGATGTGGTGTATTTCTGGTGAATTTTGCAAAAACTTATCAATATAAATAAATTTTTATGTACGTAAGGTATAGAAATGTACCAGTAAATGTCTGGTTGGTATGTCTCCATGTTCCCATAAGAACTATGAATTCACTACCCAGTCAATTGTTTTAGTGTTACTGGTAGATTTTCAATGACAAGCACATGGTCAATGTCTATAGCACAAAGTATTGTATGGGGAATTATTGTAGAGTAGTACTGGTGACAAAGTCAAAAGCGACGCAGTACATTTTCACCACCGACATTTCCTTCAGGGTATGATTTGTTATTTTTCTGCGCACATACAAACGCACACATGCTTTGACATTAGTTGTGTGCGCAGGTAAAAAACACCTTCAAAGACATAATAGCTTACATAGTATATGTATATATCCTACACACACACTCAATCGTACAATGTGCAAAATAACAAGCATACACGCCTCAACACTACTTCTTTTGATTGTTTATTACGAACAAGAAGTCCGCGACATTGCTTGTAAACACTCATATACACGAACTTGAATACATCCATCGTGCTGCGCTTATTAAACGACCTCATTTGTTATTTATTACGACAATACATTTAAAAAACAAGACGTATTTACATTTCAAGACTGTTTACGCAGCCCTCTAGTACTTGTAATTCATTGCTTTAGTTTTCTAAGGGCCATTATTACAACTTAAAGATAGTTAAAAGTAGGATTTTATCGGACGTATAAAAACTTTATCATTTGCAAAATTTTACTTTAACCTAAAGTGAGCGATAAATTACAGGCAAGTTTATCCTACCTGGGGCTCGTTTCTCAAAACTACAAATTACAAATCTACAAGTAAAATACACAAAAAACAACAACACTTTTACCAATTTTATTGTTGTTTTGTGTATATTTTACTTGTAGATTTGTAATTTGTAGTTTTGAGAAACGGGCCCCTGGTAAGTTAAATCCAATTTGCAATAATAGAAATCTTTTTATACGTCCGATAAAATCCTACTTTCAATTATTTTTAAGTTTGTAATAATGGACCTAAGTGATATTTTTCAAAAAGGGACAAGCATGAACTGTGTTAAAATTATACAAAATGGTAGTTCAAAAAAAAAAAAAAAAAAAAAAAGAAGAGTCATTAAAATTGGCAAGAAGTAAAAAAGGCACAAATTGATAGTTTCGCAATCACAGCGGTAACACTGCTTCTGCCACTTCTTTAATTTGAATATAAACCAAACGAGAATTCTATCATAAATTTGTTGTACATAGCGTGTGTTGTTTACGATAACTTGCAAGCTGCTTCTTTAGAATTTTTGTAGTTAATCATTATACGATTTATCAAAACGTTGAAAATGCATTCTTATTATTACTTTAGAAATAATTATTTAAAATGAAAACCTCCTCTATTTTGTTGGGATGTTGCAACTAAAAAAAAAAAAATAAATAAAATAACAAAGTTAAAATAAATTTTCCATGTGCCCTTGGGCCAACTTTTTGTGAATGTAAAGGCAACATTTTCTTAGTTCAATTTTGTTTACCTATATTTCTTTTTGCTTTATAAATGTTTAATAGCCAGCAATTTAATGCTGTACTGCAACCCATATACTTGACCACTTTGTATGGTAAGAAAATTCAAAAATTTATATTTGAATTATTTTTCTATTTTCCTTAAAGTTTTTCCTGGTTTGATGTTTTATTTGTGGTTTGACATGCTTAATTATATGTTGCGGTTGCTGATTGCAATGCATGGCCTCTTACGTTGGCTGCTCTTTTGCTCTGTCTGTCCTCTTGTCTGGCAACGTCCAATTTCAATCAAACTAAAGTTTTTAACTCATTTGTATATTGCAAACTTGTTGCACGCCCCAGATAACTTTTAATGCAGATGAGGATTAAAATAAAATACTATATATAGTTGTTGTTGTTGTTGTTGCCTTTTCTTTATTAAATAACTATACTTGACAAGTGTAGTTAATACAAATTCACTTATTGCTTTGATTGTAAAATTTGTGTAAATAAAAAGGTCTGCCAACTCCTTTTGACTTACTTCCTCTTAGTTTTGGTTAAATAGGACTAAAAGAAAATATGAAATATTTTTATATGTCCCCGTCCATACGATGAAACATTTTTGCAAATTAATATATTTGCTCATGTACATATTTCTCATAAGATTGAAATGATAATTAGATATGTACTTCACAAGAACTGCATGGAACATGTAACAAAGTACCCTTCTTTCCTTCATAAACCCGAAAGCTTTGCAGCAAATGTTCTATCGTATGGAAAAAAATTATGTATTTTTTTGACCCGACTGCGCAACGCAACGAAGGGTATTATTGTCCCTGTCGGAAAGTGTATGGTTGACTACAAAAAGAGTTAACTTATAGTTAACTTTTCTTACACTGACTAAAAGCTAACTGCAATGTCATCCAGAACAAACCCAAAATTAATTCTTAATTTGAGCACATAATCGAATTTGATGAGAGCCAACAAATTTATTCTCAGCCACCTTGAAACTCATTTCAGTTTTATATTAATATTTTGCTGTTATTATTTTGGATGGTACCTTAGCTGGGTAGTAGCGCATTGAGTACACAACGTGTGATGTTCGAAACCCAGATTTTTTTTTTTAAATTTACTGACTACCAGGTGATTTAGAAAAAAAAAATCAACTTTAAGTCAGCTGAAAGTAATGCAGAGTGAGGCAATTGACTACCGCTTAGGACACTGCAATGTTAAAATAGTCAGTTGATTACATTAAAAGTAATCCAAGTGTCTGTTAGTACTAGTTGCTAAATAGTTAGGTTAAAGTTAGTTTAAAGTTAACGTAAGTTCCGACAGGGGTGTTTATCAGTCTATGTATGTACATATATGTATGTATGTGTGTTCCTTTGCTGCACTATGTGGACCGATTTTGATGGCTCTTACATCAATCGATTTGTGTTATAATCCCGGGAGTGTCTCTAAAGATATGTCACTTATCAAAATTCAATATGGCTGCCAGCAGACGCCATTTTGTAAATACGAAAATAATAAAAAGTGTGCGAACTATATCAAACTGGGTATCATTCGACAAGTATTTTAAAATCATCTTTATGATATTTAACGGTTCAAAGTTGGTCGCAGTCGTTTTTTTTTTTTTTTGATATTTTTTTTTTATAAATGCTTGTTTAATTTCTATTCAAGCTTAAAAATATTATTTGGCTCTCCCTAATCTCTTCATAAATTTAATGTAACCTATTTTAAGAATTTCACCCATTAAACATGCTTTTGCATGCTTTAATTAATACAGACTCTTAAAAAAAACCTGAAAAAACACTTTAAAATATTTGAAATTACATAAAATTCAACGGTAAAAAATCAACCTAAATTATTATGATTGACTTTATGGTTAAAAAGGAAAACCTTGAAGATTTGATTTTGTTATGTTTGTTGTTTGGTTGGTTGATGGTTGCATTAGACATTTTCAAAAATAAAACCAAAAAAAGAAAAAAAGAAAAAACGAAACTCAATAACGCCCCTTTAAAAACAAAAACGAAAGAGTTTTTCTTCATATTCGTAACATTATAAAATAACAAGGCTATAAGTTTATGTTAAAAAAAAATACAATACGCCGGTATGAACGAACTGTTTGAATAACTCTGCCATATACTATTTACTACGTATGCATCTGTAGCAATGAAACGTATAAAAATATTATACTCGTATATTCATAAGACAACATGACATATCCCCATAATGTAGCTGTTTTTATTTTGATTGTTCAACAGTTAGATGCCACACCTGCAAAAATGTTTGCAATGATTCATAAAAAAAGAGAAGACAAAAAAACAGAAAACATAATACTACAAAGCAATTGTTGCATCTACGAGTTATACACTGTAACTAACGTAGACAAACTGGTGGATACTTTAAAAAATATTTATAATGCTGCAATGAGCTTTAAAAAAATACATTAAAATAAGCAAAGTTATAGCGAAACGCTTATTAAATTGTTGTAAAAATTATTTTTAACGCTTAAAAAAAATTATTAGGATTTTCTTAATTCAATTTTTCTGAGTGTATAATTGCTTAAATTTACAAAATATCTGTCATTTAGTTTTTTTTTGTTCGCTTATTTAAGGCAATATAAATATAAGCCTGTGCAAATGGTCTTGCATCGTTGCATGTGCAAAATGGTATAGTATATTTATACTCACCACTAAGAATTGTTAAGTGGTGAGTTTTAATATACTATACAGTGATGGGAATTGGAAATCTTGATTTCGTGTCAAATCTGCTTTTAAATAGTGCCAAAATCACTTGAATATATCCACATTAATACATTTCGAGCCCTATTTTCGATATAATTGTGAGCGACATATAGTAAGAAATTAACTTTTTTATTATCAAAGTTGCAAAATTGTTGCTAACCTTTAAAATAAAGTAAAATTTATCGTGAGCGACAATTTACTTATGTAAATTGGTCCAGTTGTCGACATCGACGTCACAATATAAAAAGATTGGGATTTGTTTACTCGCTCTCGAGAACAGCAGTCAGTTGTTTTCGGCAACGGGTACACAAGCCCCAATTTGTTGGTATTGTATTAAAGTGACGTCGATGTCGCCAACTGGAATAAGGCTTAAAGACTATAATAAGCCTAAACTAATTTAAATGATAAAATAACTTTTTCTAATTAGATGTATATACTAAGTGACAATTATAGTTTGTGCTTTTTTATGGTTGTAAAAATTCGTGCACGTTAAAAATAATAATAATTGTTAGTTATTTATTTTAATCAAACAAAGATTCGGGCGGTGTAGTAGAATTTGCTTTGTTGGTTCATCATTTTATATGTAATACGATTATAATAAGATATATTGTTATGCTTAAAAAATCTTTACCATGTATTAAAGATGCTAAAGTTTTTAATTGCAGTCCATTTAACATTTTACTTTTGATCAAATTTCGAACTAAAGTATACTTTCCACGCTTGATGAAGAATAGAGAATAAAAATCATACCTTCAACGATTCGATAAATATTTCCTAAAAATTGTTAATTGAAACTATTGTTTACGTCTCCATGTCTTCAAAAAACTCACTCACATTTAAGTTCTTGAATTGTTTCAATCTTCAAAGTCTAATATGGATCTGTATTCAACTTTAATTTTTTCCCCTATTTTATTTCGTTTATAAGCATTTTTTTATCAAAAGAAACAGTATTATAGTATTATATACACTTAGAACATATTCTGGCACATGAATATATTAATCACCCCTATTCTGCGTTTCGATTTGAATCGAAAGTTTCTCCGTTTGGCAACTTTGGTATTCTGCGTTCCCTTCTTCGATTTCTCTTTCGATTCTATGTATTCTGCATTTCGATCGTAACTACGTTTTTGTAAGTTGTTATTTTAGTGGCGGAGCGTTTTCAATTTTTGTTTGTTTAGCTTTAAAAAGTGATTAATGCAAAAAATAATGCAAGTATTAAATGAAAGAAGGTTTAATTAATGAACTGAACAGTTTGTTTTGTTTTTCTGTACTGAAATGCGATTTTTATTTAGTTTATTACAGGTAGAACAGTTGACATACCTATTTAATGGCAACGAAAAACGATTTTGTCTACGGATTTAATTAAATTTAAACAAATAAACCTTATTTTTGTGTTACAATTATGTGTAAAAAATTAAAATATCAGCTCCGGCGCGACAGGATTCTTTAGACTGGAAAATTTTGGCCACAAATACCTTTTGCTTATCCCGTTTTTTTTTTAACTCTCTGTACTTAAATTTGGAAGAGTTTATTTAATAAAAATTTTCACAATATTTAATTATTATTTGTTTTAATTGTTAAATCACTGTTTTTTGCACTAAATTTAACTTTTTGCTAAAAATTTTGCAAAATTGCTTAGTTTTACTGTTCCTATTTCACCCATTTCAAAGCAAAGCAGCAGGTTTAAACATACTCTTCTCTTCTTCTTTTTCTTTCGATTCAGTTTTTTTGGCAGAATACCTCTTTTCGATCCGTGCGTAACTGAATGCGGGGACGTAATCGAAACGCAGATAGGGGTGAATATATTGTTTATTCAAAAAATTGAGACATAAATGACGAAATAAAAAAGCTTCTTTAAAATTAAATGTAGTTCCACATTTTTAAGGCAAGATAAAAATATAATAAATACATTTTGCTTATATTATACGCTAAACTTTTTAATACGAATAAAGTTTTATCATTGCATTATGACTGAAAATTTTACATTGTGAAGAAATATTTCAAGAGCTCGCACTGTTGAAAGACTCTATCTGCAACACCTTGACGAGACAACCAACGGTTTGGGGAATACTTAAGAATTTCATAAATTTATAAAATTATCTCTACGACATGAACTGTTATAAACAAATTTATATATTAATTTTAATAGATCCTCAATGTCTCTGGACAAACCGTTACTTTTAACTATCAGAACCGAACAGTTGTCAGCCTCAAATCCTAGTTTTCATTACTCAAAAACGTAAAAAACACAAGAAAAGTACTTATTATTGCAATAATAAAAGTTTCCATATTTAATGGGCAAAAAGTGCCAGAAAAGCAGCGAGAGTGCCACAGTGCCAGGCAATATCCAATAGTGCCAAAAATGGCACAATTGTGCCACATTTCCCATCACTGATACTATACTATTTTGCACATGCAACGATGGTAGACAATTTGCACAAGATTGTAAATTGGGCTATAGTTTTACTTCCGTGATAAATTTTTCTTTTAATATTTAAATATGTTTAAGTGTAGGACAGAAAAGTTATGGTAACGATATTTTTTACTCGACTGTACCGAGCACAGAAAGGTAAATATTGTATTTATCAAGCCATGCATGCATGTATGTATGTATGGAACACACGTACTTACATACATGCATGATTCATTATATAAACCGATTAAGACAATCGATTTGTTTTAATATCGGAAGTCTCACCAAAGATATGATAGTAGTCATAATTCAATATGGCGGCCAAAAGACGCCATTTTTAACCGACTTCAAGAAAGGAGGAAATTAACAATTCGCCTCTATTTTTTCTTTGCGGGTACATTTTAGACCTATTGTGAAAATTCTTTTTTTGTCTCAGAGGGTACAGCTTCCCATTGGCCCCATTGTAAAAAACAAGTGGGACGCACCCACAATTTTTTTAATTTATGCCCCTATCACGGTTCTCAACTAAATTCAGTTTGGTCGTCGAAGAGTAGATCAAACTTACACACGACCAAACTGTGTTTTAGTATTATGAACCACAACTGTTTTTTAGTGAAAATTATTATCGCGTTGCCAACTTAAAATATTTAGTTTGACACGAAAAAACACAAAGTTTTAGAAAAAGTCTTGTTTTTAGTGTTTTAGTTCAAAGAAATCATTCCAAATGGATACAAATACATATGTGTAGATTTATTTTACGACGACGAAAACGAAGTCGCAATTATAGATGTGCTACGTATCAAAAAAAAAAAAAAAAAAAAAAAAAAAAAAAATCGTGAAGATTCCAACCCTTGAAATCCTCTTGAAATCTTTGTATGTGCCCGGTATACCGCCGATACTGAAACCATTAAAATATTTTGTTATTAAGCATAAGAAATATTTCTAGCTACGATTCTTCCACTTTTTCTGCTTTTTATATCGCAACAACCTGTAACTAAAAAAAAAAACCCAACCACAGACCCAACTACTAAAAAGCAGTTTTGCATACTCAACGTTTTTCTCAAACAAACTTACGTACAGTTGTGAATGAAAGTTCCAAAACGCAACTGAAAAGTAAACTGTTAATTTAGTGGAGAATGCCAATGCAAATTTGTCAATCCCAACCAAACTATTTTAGAAGTTGAAAACCGTGAAAGGGGCATTAATTTTATGATATTGTATTGAATTGATTGCTGCGAAACCTATAAAAAACCTTTGTTTCTTGTAATAATTACACCATTTAAAAGTTGAAAAAAGGGGTGGAGCTACGCCCATTAAAATGAATTAAGATATATCAAGCGGTTCTACTTAACCGATTTTTACGAAATTTATCACACACATTCAGCTCTAAAATAGACACAATACTGCGTTTAAAAAAATGGGCGGAGTCACGCCCTATTAAAATTTAATATGTTATTTTAGGTGGTTCTACTTTAACGATTTTTACAAGACTTAACACGCACCCTGAGCGCTGAAAAACACAAAATCTTGCATTTAAAAAAACGGGCGAAGGCACGCCCATTAAAATTAAATTTTATATTTCACCTACTTGCTCTTATCTTCTTCTATCAGAAAAGGAAAAAGTGCTTAAGTCGAGATAAGCTGATTTTGAGTTAATGGTACGTCTGTAATCTGCACAGTCGAAAGTACCACCCCCCCCCCCTCCCTTGACAAAATCTCAATTAATTTCATGTGATTTTTCAGGATTGTTAAGCACTATGACTTCTGACTTATCTTTTTTAGACTTCTAATCTCATTTGGAATAATTCCCCTTATTGCGAATGGCGTCGTTGACGTCACATCAAGACGACACTAAAAATTGTCACTTGTCTACTCTTTGTCGACAAAAATTGACTACTATTAACCTGCTCCATTAATTTACAAAGCCTTCGAGATTAGTGAGAGATTGTCAATAAGATCCAATTTTTCCCGGTAAAGAGAATATAAGTGACAAAATTTGCTGTAGTCTTGATGTGACGTCGACGACGCCATTCACAATAAGGGGGAATAGCTTAATTTAGGTTATACTTTAGTATATTTCAACTGAAATGTATTATTTATATTGTGTAGAACGATATGTGCTTAAAAAAAATAAAGGTTAACGGAGAATTTTCCAATTTAAACTGTAAAAGAAATAAATTTCTGAAAATCGACCGTAAAATATGACTTAAGCACTTTTACCTTATTGTCACAGATACATAAGTAATCGATCGAACGTTTTCTGTTAGACATCTTGGGACTGGCCATAAAATTCTTTATCGTCACATTTTCTTAAACTAAAAAATTTCTTTGTTTACATGACGAATTAAATTTAATTTCCATGTTATAAAATAAATTAATTTCTTCATCATTTCTTATAATTTTTCGTAGCTGACAAGTTAATTAACGTAACCATAATTTCTCAAATGGCCGTCCTATTTTTATTTTTGTTGTGGTTGTTGTTTATTAATAAAGTAATTTTTTAAACAGATTTTCCTCTTTTTTTATAACTTTGTTTTAAAGCTTTAAAGTTCATTTATGACTAATGTTCCGTTTTATTTTTCCATTAGTTGAGTTGAAATAGTTTTTCTTTTCTTTTCGATGGAGAGTTTCTTTAAAGAAGAAAAAAAAACGCTATTTCACCATTTATGGCCGCTGTTTATTACGAGTATTTCGTATTTTGAGGGAAGCCAGTAAGTCCGTTTGTTGGTTAGAAGCAAAATTAGTTTTAGCCTAGTTTTAAATAAATATGGTCCAGTACAACTAATAGATATGATTATAGTTTAACATCCAATGAATAGCTTAGCTGGCAACTGAAAGTTAATGCAAACGTGTAAGCGGACATGAAGAGATGTGTAAGTACATACATTCATATATACATATGTATGTATGTATATATGTGTGTACGAGGGATGGTAATATCTGGTTAGGGAAAAATATATGTTAAATAAAAGTGTGTATGCTTTTAATAGAACTATAGCTATTTATAATTAGTGTATATATTAATTTGCTGTAATTTTACAACACTATAATGTTCTAGTGGTGGCTAATTTTACGCCCAGCCTCGTATGTGGGACTAACAAGTGTGTAGCACCTACTGTGTTGTTTATGCATTGAATTGTAATTGTTTGCAGGAAAAACACAAAAAAACTGCAGTTTCGTTTGTATTAAATTTGTTCTACTTTGATTTCTATCTATTATTAGTTATTTGTAAATGTTGCTCTTGTTGTTGTTCCTGTTCTATAGCAAATTACTTGTTGATGGTTTGTTTTTTTCTAACCATTTTCAGCTGTTATTTATGATCGTTGTTTTATTTATTTTTTCTTTCTTCTTTTATTTCCAAATGCAAGCCACTCTCCCAAAGTGGTCATTATTTTATTAGCAGAAATCAATCTAATCTCCTTGTTTTATATTTTTTCCCCTCATTCATCCACAAAACTATAAAAAAAACACTAAAACTAAAACTATGAAATTGTGATTGATTGCAGCAATTTATCTCACAAGTTTCGATTTGTATGTGTAGCAGCAACAGCAGTTATTACAGATCTGTTTCTATGAGTATTAAATTTATTTTTTCTAATAATAATTTAAACAATAGTTTTTTAAAGAAAAAAAATGCATTTATTTGAAAGAGGCTTTTAACAACTCAGAATTGAAGAAAAGATCTTTGCACATCAATATTATAAAAACTCATAAAAAAAATTTAATTCCTCGAAGTGCAATACTTTTGATACTGAAAGACAAGAAAATTTTCTGGCACCTTATATATATTAAATTAATTAACTCCCCTAGTGCCCTTCACGACTCAAGTGAGTTTGGTTGTCTGAGAGTCAACGAATTCATGACCTATATTTTTATTCGATTAATCAAGCAATTTGTTTACTTATTTTAAAATAAATAAAATTGTTAACAGTACGAAAGAGAATCAATAGATAAATTTGTTTTGAAATTCGGTAGTATTTGAAGAAGGTTTTTATTCGTTTTTCTTTCAAATACTCCAACAAAACTATTATTCGATTACACGAATAACATAATTTTTCATACTTCCAACGTAAGAATAATCGAATAAAACTACTTATTGATTGTATAAGAAAAGCTGAAAATTCTGTTTCATTTAGGCCACATTCTATTTCACTTATATAAATTTTCATAATCGAATAAAATTTTTATCGAAAGTTATCTAATTATTTAAAGAGAACTCTTTCTCTTATCTAATATAATTTTTTTCCTCTTACTCGAATTAAAAATAAATAATAATAGTAATAGTTATACGCTATATAATCAAATTATAATTTTCTTCGTATAACCGAATACGATTTTTTAAATAATCGAATAAAAATTGTATATAAATAATTGAGTAAAATTTTTTAAATAAACCAATAAAACTTTTCAAATAAACTTATCGAATAAAACTTATTCAAACAATTCGTTATAAATTTTTTCGAATAATCGTGTGGAATCGTATTGGGCGGAGGCAATACAACTTAATATTATATTTCACATGTTTCTATTTGATCGATTTTTACAAATCTTATTACACTCCCTGAGCTAAAAAAAGACACAATCTTGCACGCCCACGCCCATTAATATTAGTATTACATGCTACGTGCTCGTACTTAATCAACTTTTACGAAACTTGGCACACACCTTGAGCTTTAAAAAAAACACAATATTGCATACAAAAAAGTGGGCGGGATCACGCCTTTTGATGTGTAAACATCTATACGCTAGGGGGTAAAAATCTTTTGACTTTGATTTCTTTGCTGAGATTTCTTTGCATTGTCAAATCGGTGTGAGCTATGTATGAGTGTTTTAGTGTTTGAAAGAAGCAATACCAAGCAGAGAAACAAGTCGACCGGCTCGAAGCCGACGGTGCGTTGCCGCCGGTTATTTTTCTGTATATTTCCGTACACCAAAGGTGAAAATGAACCGTAAGAGCTACGGACATGAAATTTGGAAACAATGTGTAGACATTTGGCCACTACAACAACAAATACATGAGAGTTAAAAACTAAAGGGTGTTCCAAAACGAACAACGAAAAATGTAAAAATCCCATGTAATATACATACAATTTGTATGTACGTACATATATACACTTGAAATTTTAAAAGTTATTGTATTTTTATACAGACTACAACAATTAACACTAAATTTAAAAAATTTAAATCAATGGGTGTTCCATCAGTTAATGCAATTTTGACTTTGTAATTTTGACAACTTCCTGTATCTTGGAAACCGTAAGAGCAAAACTCTTGAAATTTTCAAAAACGGTAAAACTAAAAAATCAAAAAAATATAAAATCGCCAAATATAAAAAATCGCAAAAACGAAAAAAGCACCAAATTAAAAAAAATCTCTAGGACTAAAATAAATCGCGAAAAACCGCAAAAATCGCCAAAATTAAGAAAATCCTTAAACAAAAATATCGCCAATATGAAAAAATCGCCAAAATGAAAAAATCGCCTAAATAAAAAAACCCCAAAAACAGAAAAAATCATCAAAATGAAAAAAACCCCAAAAACAGGAAAAAAATCGCCATAATGAAAAAATCGCCAAAATGAAAAAAAATGCGAAAATTAAAAAAGCCCAAAAAGAGAAAAAAACGCCAAAACGAGAAAAAAGCGATAAAACTGAAAAAAATCGTTTAAACTGAAAAAACTTAAAAAATTAAGAAAGCTAAATAAAAAAAAAAAATGATCAAAATCGAATGTGCGCGAGTCAAAGTCGCACTTTACTGAATTTATTTTAATTGCAATGCGTACACAAAAACAAGAACAGCAACAACTAAACGATGAACAACAGGAATTAGAAATTAAAAAGTAAAAGTAAAGGCATTTACCATAGATGATCACTGCAGTACCACTAAAGTTTCAGTAAAAACAATAAAAAATGTTTAACAAGTAAATTTTTACTGATTACCAAAATTTTTTTCTACAATTTTTACAAATTGCCTAAATGATTTGTTATATGATGAGGTGCATTGAATTTTCAGTAATCAGTAATGCCCGTATTCATAATGAAATTCTACCAAGTGGCTAAATGTTTTTCATACAAAAGTTTCAAAATTTTAATGAAAAAACTTTGCCACTTGCTACAATTTTATTATGATTACGGCCCTACGATTTTACTGTTAATGCAAATTAAATTTCATTAGCAGTAAAAATTTACTGAATTTTTTTTAGTAATCAGTAAATTTACTGCTTACTGCAATTTTGAATGCAGTACATATACATATACTGCAGTGTGCCCATTTACTAACCAAATAAGTTTAATAAAACAAAAAAAAAAAACCAACAAATTTCTATGTATTTACAATATTGAAAGTTTTGATACTTTTCATTAATTAATTTAAAAAAAAAAGATACTAAAAGCATAAGTACTTCCAACTTAAAAAAAAAATTTCATCTAGATGTTTACACATCTCCTCTCACATTGCTTTTTTTAAATTTTAATTGTATATTATACGTGCTTGTACTTAACCAATTTTTATGAAACTTGTGCAGACGCCTTGAGCTCTTTAAAGAACATAATATTGCTTTCAAAAAAGTGGGCGGGACCACGCCTATAAAATTTTAATATTATATTTTACGTGCTCGTACTTCACCAATTTTTATTAAACTTGTGCACACATCTTAAGTTTTAAAAAATACTTCATCTTGTGTTCAAAAAAGGGGGCTGGGCTACGCCCATAAAATATTAATATTAAATTTTATGTACATCTGCCTATCTGAAACTTGGCAAAGATTTTTTTCTCTTCGAATGACATAATTTTGTGCTTAAAAAAGTGGGCGGGATCCTGCCCGTTAAATATTAAATTTCATGTGCTTCAACCTGACCCATTTTTACGAAACTAGGCATTCATTTTAAGCTGTGAAAATAACTGGATGTTGAATTGAGCAAAGTGGGCGGACACTAATATTTGCCAGATTGGGTATAGCCACGCCTCTTAAGAGATAAAGCACTAAAAAGTTAAAAATAATTTAATAATTTGTTATCCATAATAATATTCAAAGTCGGTGACAATAACAATGATAACTAGATATAGATAAATATAGAATTTGCACCGACTTTTAATAGCATTACAGATAACAAATAATTGAAAATATTTTATTTAACTGAATCTAAATTATTTTTAACCTTTTAGTGCTTATTTTGAAAGTCCTTTTAATATATATATATATATTTTTTTTTTTGAAGTTTTATTGTAGCTCAACATATTTAAGACTCTAGTAGATGATTTTGCCTTGCAAATTTATACATACAGTTTTATAATAAAGATCCTTTTAAGTAAATAAATAAATAAAAAAATATGACTCATGTTTTGTAGCGACTAATGCGCTTGTAATTTGTTTTTTTTTATTATTTTATTGCAATCTATCACGATCACGTTTTATGGTGATATTTACATGCTGGCGCTAAACATATTATGATCTCATTCGAGCATGACTAACAATATGATTTATTGGATAATAATGAATAATGTTTTTATTCTCTATATCTCTCACTCTTACAAAATAAAAATGTGAAGAAGGCTTAAAGTTAGAAAGTAGAGTTTATTTTAATTTGGTCTTTTTAACAGTTTATTTGTACGTACTAAAAAGTCAATCAAATTGTGGTGGTCGTGTTGTATGCAAGCGGACGTTCTTTAATTTCAACGTTGTCCACAAAGCACATTTACTTGTTAATTTACTTAAAAAAAACAATTAAAAATAAAATACTAAAATTTGTTTGTCTTTTTAATTTAAATTGACGAACGAACCTAATAATTAAGTAATACCATATTACGCTTCTTTCTGTCTTTCCTTAATTATTATTTGATTAGAAAAGTTAAATAACCCAAGACTTCATTAGAGAAAAATTTTATAAAAAAAAACATACATTCACATACATTTTATTTATATTTCACATATTATAATATTAATGAAGACAAAAATTTATTTTAATTTATTATAATAAAAAAAACAGAAAACATATTTCTCTAAAACAGGTGCTTGTTTGCTATGCTGAACATTTCGTCTGTGCTCATCATCCTTTTTAAAGTCCATTCAACCAGCCAGCCAGAGCCAGTCAGTGGTTCTTCAAGCAACATTAATTTTTATACTCCCATTAAATCTGTCGAAACCTCATAGTTTCAAAATTACTACACGAATACATTTTAAACTGTAAATATGGAAAACTCTTATAAAAAAAAACATACATACATATTATTCATGCAACAACAACAACAACACAAATTACACAAAAACTTATAATTAATTGACTACAAAAGCCTAAACGTATGGGCCTCCTAATGGACAACAAACAATAAAAATAATGTACAAGTCATCAAAACATTCAAAGTTTTCAACTAGCAGAACATAAAAAAAGAAATAATAAAAGAAGATAATTTCAGAGAGAAACATGAAAATGTCCAGCCCTTGATGTCAAATTATGGACTTTTGATGGAAAGTTGCCGACAATAAACAGAGCAATTAAACATACATGTCTTTTTAACATTAAGGCTTCCTTCTCTTCGTCAAATTTCTTTCTATTTTAAAGTTTGGCTCCTTTGCAGTTCTCTCAGATTTTTTCCGAGTCAATATACCCAAATTGATAACTTTTATCGCCAAAAATCTCCTAAATAAATCATTTTATTTCTTATAATAGATAATCTTAATTTTTAACTTATTTTCACTTTTCAGTATAATTCTAGGATTTTAAAATGGATTAACTTTTCCGAAGATAAACTTTAACAATTTTAAAATGCCGACCATTTCATTTTTATATCATAAAATTGATCACAAATTTGTATCTACAAGAACATATCGCGCCATAACCGCCAAAATAGCTTAAGCGACATAATTTTCGAACTTCAATTTTTGACCAAAATTTATTATTTGCGATCGTAAATAGTCGATTTTCGCCAAAAAAAAAAAACAAGTTCAAAAAATGTGTTGCTTAAGCTATTTTAGCGGTAATAGGTCGATATGGTGAAATGGAAAATCTCCCATCGCCGAACAAATGTTTTTTCATCACCATTGTTCGGATAATATCCAAAGTTGAGCCATAAATGCCCTAATCTGGCAATACCGCTGCTGTGAAATGGTTTGAAAAAACCATACCGGAGAAGAGGAAAGCCAACCATTTTTGGTGGAAGCTGTTCCTTGCTGGATTACCAACTTAATGATTTTAACAAGGCGTGAGACTAAAATAATCGATTCTTGAGAAGTACTTACTTTTTTTTATTTGGAAACTTGTTCACGTAATCTATTTAATCTAAAAAAATCATTCTCTTCATTTAGCAACTTGTACATAATTTTTTTACATTTTAGGAAATGAGATTTGTAAGCGAGTAATGAAATTTGGCAATCAGACAGAAAAGTAAGTCTTTATATGGCAAGTAGTTCTGATGGTAATGTGTAATTTTTTGCTGGGCAGAGATGATAAAAAGGGAGAGAGAAGGAGTTCAGAATAGTTAAATGAAGACAGAAAAAACGCGGTAGAAAGAAAGATAGAAAAAGAGGGTAGCGAAGGAGAAAGAGAGAGAGAGAGAGAGGGAGAGATAGGGAGAGATAGAAAGAAAGAGAAAAAGAAAAGGAGAAAAAGAGAACGAGAAAGAGAGATTGAGAAGGTAAAGGAGAGATAAAGACGGAGAAAGAGAGATAGAGAAGGAGATAGAGAAATAGAGAAGAAGAAAGAGAGAAACAGAAGGAGCAAGAGAGATGGAGAAGGAGAAAGAGAGATAGAGAAAGAAAAAAGTGAAATAGAGTAAGACAAATAGAAAGAAAGAAAAGGATAAAGAAAAATAGAGAAGGAGAAAGAGAGGGAAAGCAAGAGAAATATATGAAAAGAGAAGAAGAAAGTGAGAAAAAGATAGAGGGAGTTGATTAGAAGGAGGAAGATATATAGAGAGCACTAGAGAAAGAAAGAAAGAAGGAAACAGCAGTTGAAAGGGAGTGAGGGAGAAACAGAAGGAAGCGGAAAGAAGGGAGAGCTAGAAGGAAGCGGAAAGAAAGAGAAATAACGCGAAGAAAAGAGGAATCGGAAGAGAAGAGAGATGAAAAAGAGATTGAGAAAGAGAGCGACTAAAAAGGAATTGAAAATAAAGAAGAGTAAAAAGAGATTGAAAGAGAGCGCGAGTAAAATGAGATTGAAAAAGAAGAAGTTCGCTTTAAAAAGGAAGAAATAAAAAAGGAAAAATTAAATGAAGCAAAAGAGAAAGGAAAGTAAGAAAGAAATAAAAACAGATTTCTAAAAAGAGAGAGTGAAAGAGAAAGAAACGGATCGAAAGTGATAGAGTTAGAAAAATATAAAGAGAAATGAAGATATTCACCCCTAATCGGGAATAAAAGGCAAACATTTTGTTCACGTGAAATATTTTCCATGAAAATCACAAAATAGTACATTGACACAACAACAACGCGATCACTGGTGTTCAAAATTTTTGGGAAAGGCTACACATTTCACGAGAACTTATATTTCCGATAAGGGTGAATGAGTAATAGAAATATAGAGAGAAGGAACGAGAGATGTAGAGAGTCAGAGATAAAAATATAGCAAGAAAGGCAAAGACAATTTAAAAGAAAGTGAAAAAAATGTTCTAATGGAAGCTAAGAGAAAGATAAAAAGAAAGGGGAAGGGAGAGAAAAGAGAAAGAAATGGTAACAGTGAGAGAAAAAGCGACAGAGAAAGAAATTGTCTGAAAAACAAAGCGAGAGAAACAGAGAGACATAAACGAGAGGGAAAGAGGAATAGTAAGAGGGACAGAGAAAAAAATAGGTAGGAAACCAGAGAAACAGAGGAAGGAATAGAAATATATATATATATATATATATATATATATATATATATATATATATATATATATATATATATATATATATATATATATATATATATATATATATATATATATATAGAGAGAGAGAGAGAGAGCAGAAACTGAGACAGAAAATGAAACAAAATTGAGGGAGAGAAAAAGATGTGTAATAGTGAAAATATCGACCCTTCAATCTCTACCATTTTACTCCTTGTCAGTCACCCGAGCCGAATTGTTATCTTAAAAAGAATTTAATTTTTAGATCGGTTTCTCTTACTCTATTTGAAGCTTTATTCGCATGGTTTTGTTTGGGATTGCTTACTTTGATCAGTTTGTCTTTTATCTTGATTTGATTAATAATGATGGTCGAGCTCTTACGTGTTTCGAGCTATTCTTGCGGATTTACTTCTGACAAGGATTTTGCCCTCAAGCTGCATTCAGTTTTAAAAATCATATTTCAAAACTTTAGATTCTGAAGCATGAAAAGAACCGTTGGAACGAATGCTGGACTGCAGACTTGGAAAGGTCAAATGGACTAAGTAGGTCGCACTCTTAATTGACATCAATATTAAGCCCTGAACAATTGAAAACGGATCCAGACACCCTGTAATGGTTGAAGTCAAATACTCTTGCTCTGTAGGGTCTTACAAATGCTCGTAAGAAATTTAAATCAAATGTATAGAATGCAATTCTTTTTTGATATTGATGGCAAGTTTCGTAACCAGAATAAGGAATAAAGAAAGAAATATTAAACATTATTAAAATTATTTTCCCAAACCAATAATTTTCCACAAAAATCATACATATGTATTTACAAAGAGAACTACTGTAAAGTAAAGAAATGCATACGATTAGTTTAATGTCTATATTTAAGTTTGTATGTACTTATTTATGTCAGCGTTTTTATTAATCAGCCATAAGATTACAGATACATAAAATGTTTTTTATTATACAGGGTGGGCCAAAAGAAGCCAAGGGGTGTAAAAGTTTAATAACTTTTTTGTTTATTAACTTTTTTTTATTTTTTCTTTCAGATTATATAATATACAAAATGGAAATTTTTTTACACTAAGTATGAAAAATGATGTCTCTTAAATGACCACCGTTTTCAGCTTCGCACTGATGGGCTCTTTTTAGAGCATTTTCTATAACATCTTTCAAAACTTGTGGCTGTAGCGTTCGAATTTCTGCAACAATGTTTGCCTTGAGTTCAAGGATTGTCTCTGGCTTGTTCACATACACTCGCTCCTTCAAAAAACCCCAAAGAAAATAGTCGGGTGCTGTCAAATCTGGAGATCGCGCTGGCCAAATAATTTCCGAATTTCGAGAAATTATTCGCTCTCCAAAAATTTGACTTAAAAGTGCCATTGTGTCTCGGGCAGTATGGGCAGTGGCTCCGTCCTGCTGATACCACATACCAGGACTGTTTTCAAGAGCAGGACGTAAAAAATTTTCTATCATAAACCGATACCGCTCTCCATTTACGGTTACAGCACTTCCATCTTCATTCTCGAAGAAGTAGGGCCCAATGACATTTTCAGATGTGATCCCACACCATACTGTACACCTGATGGGGTGCAATTGGCGTTGATGAATGGCTCTTGGATTTTGAGAACCCCAGAACCTACAGTTCTGCTTATTAACAAGGCCATTCAAATGAAAATGAGCTTCATCAATCATAATCAAATTTTCATCTCTGGTTTAAATAATAAAATTCTATTCTTCTGGTTCTCTGTTCAGTTGTGAACCTCTCCATTACAAATTCTCCAAGTGTTGTCTATATAATCTGAAAGAAAAAATAACAAAAAATTAATAAACAAAAAAGTTATTAAACTTTTACACCCCTTGGTTTCTTTTGGCCCACCCTGTATTATTATTTTTTTTTTCTTAACTTCACAAGTTACCGCAAGAAATGACCCTAAACATAAATTTGGATTTAAAGACAAAAGTGGCACAAGGGACTTATTTAAATATGAAACTCACATATAAAATGACGCATTATTTTCCAGCTGAGCGATCGTTGCATTGAAAATGAAGTAAATGATTCATGAAAAATTGGAAGAAAGAAAAAAATAGAGCATACGAGCAGAACCCCAATGAAAATATATATGTACAAAAAAGCTAAAGCCAGTATAAAACACAAAAAAAACGCCATGCCTTGTTACCCAGTGTGACCATTGGACACACTTTTCAAGACAGTTTGTTTTTTGTTTCAAATGTCACTAATAAAAATTTATACTACATTGTCGTGATAACTACTACAACTACAATTAATTCTTATGGAATTTTGAACACAACGTGCACTTCTTTGGGAATACAATTTTGTATTTAAAAAATTGTGGTGCGCTCTGCTCATACAAATATGTTTTTGTTTTCTTACTGCTTTTGCTTCTTTTGCGTAGTGATGTTGTTATGAAAGAAGTGGATGGTGCCACACCCACTTAAAATCAGCCGATTTTTGGTGAAATCTGTACACTCAATCAGCTAATATGAAAGTATAGTCTTGGGCTACTCCACGCCTCTTCAAAAGCTGTAATTTTTATTGGGCTTGAGGTCAAATACAATTTCACGATTAGAAAATTGGACGTAACCACGTGCATTGAAATTTAATGTTGCACACATCTTGTACTTCTGTTCAGCCGTTTTCTACGAAACTTGGCACATATTTTAGAAAAATGTAATGACACAATTTCGTGTTTATAAAATTGGGCAGGGGCTGCTAAACTTTAATATCATATTTTATGCACTTTTACAAAACTGATTGCTGGCGAAACGTTACACACAATTTTTGGTTTTTTATAATGACATGATTTTTTTTATTTAGAAAAGTGGGCGATGACACACCCATTAAAATTTAATATGCATTATATTTCATGTATTCCCACAAAACTTGGTTTGCATTTTGCACACTTGCACTGACACATTCTCGTGTTTGCCACGTCCTCTAAAATTGAAAGCTAGATTTTATTTCTACTCAAGCGATTCCTACTAAATTTTGCACACAAATTGGCTTCTTATAACTATATGTTGTTGCATTTGAATAAAAAATGCGCCCATTAAAATAAATTCAAAAAATTGAAATATTTTCCTGAAGAATTATGTGGCTTCTTTAGGAAAGTAGGAGCGGCGAAATATTGAAGTAAAAATAATATTTTTATCTGGAATAATTTCTTAAACGACCTTAAGTTCAGTATTTTCAATTCTTATTGAATGAAAGTTGCGTTAGATGAAGTAGTTAGTACGTTGATTACAAAACCGAAGGTCCTGTGTTTGAGCCCAATCTCCGACAGTCATTAAAATAACAACAAACATTTTTTTGACGTGCATTAGTGCCCATTTACATCAGTTGTTGTAGAAAAGTTCAATTGATGAAAGCATAGACACTTCTGCGGATAGTAATCTTAATGTAGCAACAGAGCGCCCTCCTTCGTCGGTATTGTGTAGCAGAATCATCGCCGAAGTAAAATAACCAATAAAATGGCTACTAAGCACAGCTTTGAAAATTTAATACGCCTCATTGACACCAGAGGCGCTGCAATACTGCATTATTTAAAAAAAAATAACAAAAAGCAGAGTTGTAAAAGAATGAAGCTTTCCTCTGCTGCTCTTTCACTATCCCTTTCCTAAAGAAGGTGACATCTAGTAATAGTAGTGGGCAGTGATGGGAAAGTTGGTACGATCGTACTTTTTTTGATACTATTTGACATGAAAAAGTACCGCAGTACTCCCGCAACACGTTTGATACTCTCACGGCCAGCTTAGAAATATAGTCGGAAGATGCGCGTATGCATATATTTTTGCAAAGAATTAAATTTCTTTTTCGACAACTGGCACGAAACTTTATTAGTAAAGACATTTTAGAAAAGTGCACCCAACCAATCACAATTAAATATAAATGAAAATTATATTTGATTCAATGATATTTTCTGTGGCACAGAAGTTGATCTCTATGTAAACAGAAATCATGTTGAAACAACTGTTTCAGTTTAAAGAAAATTGTAAAAAGTTTATATTACTTCTTAGAGCAAAAGTGGACTTTGACAGTTTAGTTTAGTAAGTATCCCTCTGAAAATGTTTTATTTGGTAATAATACTACTTTTAATTACAGTATTTCCCAGCGAAAAGCAAAATTTTAGTTAATGGCTGTTCCGTTCAACTATGTGTTGTCAGAATATTTACAACTAACTTTGGTGTTATTTGTTATTTATCACATGTAATTTGGCTTAAAAAGCGATACGAACTTTAGCCTGTTAAAATCATAAATATAGAAACAAATGGAGTTCGAATAATAATTAAAATTAACTAAAATTAATAGTCATGGGCCTGTGGCAAAAATTAAATAAAAATATACTTAATAGTAACAAACCAAAAAAATTTGTCTTAAGTAGAACAAAAAATAAGCAAATTAACTAACATGTGTATAATTAGTAAAAGAACAAAACGACAATGGTAAGACTGTTGTAAATATAGAGATGGTAAAATTGAGCTTACAATACAAAAAAGCTTTCAGCAAATTGAAATACGATGAATCAAACAATTCACATATTCCATTTGCAATAATGCTAAGTATATAAAGCAGAAATCTACATCAACTGACACCACACACAAAAGAACGCTGATGATGAAGGTTTAGTGGCCTTCGAAAACGGCTGGATGTTCCGTTCAACTATGTGTTGTCAGAATATTTACAACTAACTTTGGTGTTATTTGTTCATTAATAATTATCACATTTAATTTGGCTTAAAAAGCGATACATACGACTTTAGCCTGTTAAAATCATAAATATGAAAAGCAAAATTTTTAAAATATGTATTAACAACCAATATAGAGCATAGTATGGAAGAACTGAAGCCATTAACAACAGAAAATATATGTATGCAGTTTCTGGACTTCCGTGGCTATAACTAAAAACGCATTGGGCGAATACATGTTTCCTGGTAAATTGAGAGTACTTAACGGAATTTTGTCCATACCTCACTCTTCTGTAAATATCGAAAGGATTTTCTCTTACCACAATATCATGAAAACAAAACAAAGGAATAGAATTTACATATGTTCCAACAGTATAGTCTTATCCAGGCCAAAGATTTATTGAAGTCTAAAAACTGTTTTTGTTATAACTTTAATCAGGGCTATCATGAATAAAATTCCGCGTGAATTTTTTTCCCGGGGAACAATTCCAATTAATAGCAAGTAATAGGGAAAACAAAAAATTCTAATTGGAAAAGGGAGAAATTTCACGCGGAATTTTATTCATGATAGCCCTGAATATTTATACCCACCCAGACAGAAAAAGATAATCAGCACGATGTTGTTACGATGGTCTACGGGTACAACTAACATCAGTATAACATCTGTTTACCAATATTTTAAGGAACTCCATAACATTAAAATGGTAACGCCGAATGACCGTCCTCCAACTCTTGTTTTTAATGTTGGTGCAATACTCTAAATGCAAATTTATAAGGTCGTCACAATGGAAATTTTCAAACTTAAGTCAACTTTTTGTATTTACGGTGTTGTAGTGGTATATGATTACTAAGAACACGGTATTTGAAAACACAAACTAATATTTTTGTGTTTGTAGTACTGTGGTGGTACAAAATTTTGGAAGAGTCGTAATTTTGTATTTAAAGTGTTGTGAAGGCACATACTTTTTGCGCAAAATCACAATTTCTGTCTGGTTATGTACATATGTATATGCTTTTTGCTAATTTTCTTATTTATTTGTAATAAATTTTATATAATTTTTGTTAATAAAATTTAAATAAAAAAATTGGTTTTGGTACTCTCGGGATCAAAAAAGTACTCCAAAAAATTTTTTTTGGTACCGAAATGCAAATCTCATTTCCCATCACTGGTAGTGGACATTACCATTGAGATTTAATTCTCTTTAAAAAGAAAAAAAATTAAATTTTTTATTAATCAATGTGATTTTCTAGAGAAGATCAGACAAATTATATCACACTTTTTAGTATATTTCTGCACATCTACGGACTTTATCAGCACCCGTATTGAAATTAATTCTAGTTCAATTAAAATTAATATGTATCACAATATTATTTTTATCTAAAAAAAAGAGACTTCAAGCTTGAAAAATTAAAGAGGTTATTCGGTTCCGTACACCAAAAGTGAAAAGGAACCCTATTGTTTTCGCTACGCTGTCCGTCTCTCCGTCACACACTATTTTATCAGGAACAGTAAGAGCTACCGACCTTGGCCGCTACTACAACAAATACATGAGAGTTAAAAATTAAAAAGTGTTCCAAACCGAACAACGAAAAATCTTAAAAATTTTATGTAAGATACATACAATTGCGTGTACATATGTATATCGACACTTGAAATTTGTAAAATTAGTGTATTTTTATACAGACTAAAACAAATAACACTAAAATTTAAAAAAATTTAAATTAATTACCATCAGGTAATGTAATTTTAACTATGTAATTGTGGCAACTTGCCATATCTTGGAAACCGTAAGAGGCAACCTCTTGAAACTTTCAAAAACGGTGAAACTAAAAAAACCGAAAATAATAAAATCGCCAAACCAAAAAAAATCGCCAAAAACCAAAAAAAAATCGCTAAAACGAAAAAAAAGCACTAAATTAAAAAAATTTCTAACACTGAAATAAATCGGCAAAACTGAAAAAATCGACAAATGAAAAAATCGCCAAAATGAAAAAAAGTCAAAAACCGAAAAAAATCGCCAAAAGGCGAAAAAAAATTCGACAAAATGAAAAAAATCCACTAAATGAAAAAAAAATCGCCAAAATGAAAAAATTCGCCAAAATGAAAAAAAAGTACCAAATTGAAAAAAGAGCGCAAAAACGCGAAAAGGCGCCAAAACTAAAAAATCTCCAGATATAAAAAAACCGAAAAAATCGACTAAAAAAACTAAAAAAAGGACCAAAAACCGAAAAAACGCCAAAACCGAAAAAACCCAAAAACGAAAAAGAAGCCAAAACTATTTATTATACAGGCTAAAATTCGTATTGAATTACATATCTAGTGTCCGTACGGAACCTAGTGCAATAAATTTTTATTAGCTGTGTTAATTGGTAAGTAGTAATACATTACAGTATCAAATACACTATGCTTTTCTCTTTTTTCCACGAATTTTAACAAAAACCTGATTCGAGCTTTTTTTACCTGTCACTTTCTTCACTTCTGTGTATTCTGTGGTCGCACTTCACTGAATTTATTACTCGTATAATTATAAAAAAGGTCGAAAAACTAGAAAAACTATAAAGGCCTTAATTTGTAATAATGTTCTGTTCTATTCTGAATCAGCTGTTTTGTTTCTGTTGAGTTGAAAATCTGTATGTGTGGTTAGTTTTTACTTTTTCGTTCTGTTCTGTTGCGGACAAATCTGTAGAAAATAGAATTCAACGTTAAGTGACAGCCAAAATTGTGTATGTATTAGTGTGTTGTGATATTTTCTGTACAAGTGTAATCAATTCTATAGGTTGCCAGCTGATTTTTTTCACAGACAAAGTAATTGCAAAATATTTTATACAGAAAGGAACGGCACAGAACAGCAGCAGAAAGTAAAGACTAAAGGCTCAGTTAGCCGACTGTAATGTAATGTAACTGTAACGTAGAAAACAGCTGATTGATATTTTTATATGAAAAGTAGGTTACGTTACATTACATCTCTATAACCATTTTCATTACTTTTCACATAACAAAATGGATCAGCTGTTTCTTACTGTTGCATTTACTTTACATTACAGTCGGCTAACTGAGCCTTAATGAGGCCTTAAGGCAGTTAATATTTTTAATAATTTATAATGCACTACGGTCACCCTGATTGCAATGTATACACGTGCGTGTGCATGTTCGTTTGAAATTTTATTTTTTTAACAATAGGGGCCATATTAAAAGCTCAATTTCAAATGAACTTTACAACGAACACACACACACACACACACTCGCACACAAAACTTAAATGTGTCATTTTTTCTGATTAAAAATTTATGCATAGAAAAACAAAGAAACTATTTATTTTTGTAAAATTTATTTGTATAAACATTTAAGAATAGATTCATATTGTAAATAAATTTGTTAGATTTATCTTGTTGTTGGTGTTGTTGTTGTTGTTTTCTGGGCTGCGCTGATGTACTTTGTATGTATGTATTTGTTGTTGTCAATACATGATTTGTTCAACAACAGTCTGTTAATCAGTCGATTTGTTTGGTGTTTTCTTGGCCTTTGGAGTTGTTTTGAAAGTGGAAGTGTTAAAACTCATAAAACTCACTGTATAAATAACGAAAAAAAATGCGCTTGCATATATAAGTATGTATGTATGTATACTCGTAACAATAACGCTGTTGTAACCAAGTAATTAACCTAAATTTATGGTAAATATTGGCATTTTTAAAACAAACATAGTCTTGCGGTTGAATGTACATAAATAAGTATGGTCTTTGTATATTACACAAACGATTACAAAACGAGGTGTAAAGGAAAGCAACGCCTCAATACAAATAAATTACCTAAAAGAAGGGCAATAAAAACAACAAATATACATACATACATACATTTTAAATGAATGTTAACAATCTTTGTAAAGAGCTTAACAAAAATATTGCACTTCAATCCACTTCACTTCACTTTAACAATGGCGACGACATCATCATGCTGCAAAATGGCCAATTAGTTTGGGCCAAATGGGCGTTTTGTATTTGTTTTTTTTTGTAATTTTTTTGTTCACAAAAGTGTGTGGCACATTCGTTTTTAAATGATCAACCACGAAATGAAATTAAATTAAACAAAATGCTTGTTGAAATAAGGCATTAACAAAATTTTTTAACACAAAATTTAAACAACGCGCGCACACTCACTCGCACACATTAGTCCAACACAGCCAACCTTAAATGAAAATTGCTAAAAAAAAAAAAAAAAAAATAAAGCAATCAGAAATTTTATGTTGGATAAACACAAATAAAAAGGCACCCTTTAGCAAACTATTTTGGTATCCCCTTTACATCGGCCTTTACGGTCCAATTAAACGTGTCATAACCATAACCATAAAACAACTGTTCGATGCAGACTGTATTTGATTGCAGTGACTCGCCATAATCATAAACAGCTGTTTGCTGATTAGTAGGGTTTCTGATTTCTGGACTTTTGCAATTCCCGGGAATCGAGAAGTAAAATGTTTTATTCCTGGGAATTTAATAAACATACGAATTTAATTAAATAACTTCAATAAATAACAAAAATTAAAAATTTTAAAAACCCCCGACTTTTTTTTAGAAAAGATGTTATATCTTCTAAACGGCTGGACCGATTTTCAAACATAGCTAAGAACCCTCTCGATCAAGTCATCTTTCAAACGGCTGGAAAATGAAAATCGGTCCAGCCGTTTGGCCTGTACGTGGACACGGACAGACACACAGATGCATAGACACACACTACAAACTTATAACACCCCTTTTTTTAGTCGGGGGTTAAAAATATAAAAAATATACAACATTTAAATTAGAAACAAAACAAATTCTTTTATTCATTTCAAGAACAACAATATTTCAAAAACAAAACAAAACAAAAGCAAATAAATTCATACGCTTTCAGTTATAGCATGGATGAAAATTCCATCTAAATCTGCCAACCTAGATACTACAGGGTGGGCCAAAAGAAACCAAGGGGTGTAAAAGTTTAATAACTTTTTTGTTTATTAACTTTTTTTATTTTTTCTTTCAGATTATATAATATACAAACTGGAAATTTTTTTACACTAAGTATGAAAAATGATGTCTCTTAAATGACCACCGTTTTCAGCTTCGCACTGATGGGCTCTTTTTAGAGCATTTTCCATAACATCTTTCAAAACTTGTGGCTGTAGCGTTCGAATTTCTGCAACAATGTTTGCCTTGAGTTCAAGGATTGTCTCTAGCTTGTTCACATATACTCGCTCCTTCAAAAAACCCCAAAGAAAATAGTCGGGTGCTGTCAAATCTGGCGATCGCGCTGGCCAAATAATTTCCGAATTTCGAGAAATTATTCGCTCTCCAAAAATTTGACTTAAAAGTACCATTGTGTCTCGGGCAGTATGGGCAGTGGCTCCGTCCTGCTGAAACCACATACCAGGTCTGTTTTCAAGAGCAGGACGTAAAAAATTTTCTATCATAAACCGATACCGCTCTCCATTTACGGTTACAGCACTTCCATCTTCATTCTCGAAGAAGTAGGGCCCAATGACATTTTCAGATGTGATCCCACACCATACTGTACACCTGATGGGGTGCAATTGGCGTTGATGAATGGCTCTTGGATTTTGAGAACCCTAGAACCTACAGTTCTGCTTATTAACAAAGCCATTCAAATGAAAATGAGCTTCATCACTCATAATCAAATTTTCAATAAAGTTGATTTTATTTCTGGCCAACTCTTGAAATTTAACTGCAAAATTTAGACGTTGCCGGTGATCTGCGGGTTTTAATTCTTGGACCAATTGCACCTTATATGGGTATAACTGTAAATCTTTTTTTAAAATGCGCCATAGTGACGTACGAGACATTTCTAGCTGAGCAGAACGCCTTCTGCCAGATGTTTCTGGTGCTTCGTTAACACTTTGCTGTACTCGTTCAATATTTTCCGCAGTGCGACTTAAACGTGGTCTACCGGTTCGAGGCAAATCTCTTACGCTGCCATATTGGTGATGACGATTAACTAAGCAACGAATCATCGCTTCATAGGGCGAAATTCTGACGTTAAAATGTCGACGATATGCTCTTTGCGTTAAAATAATTGATCTCTGGTTTAAATAATAAAATTCTATTGTTCTGGTTCTCTGTTCAGTTGTGAACCTCTCCATTATAAATTCTCCAAGTGTTGTCTATATAATCTGAAAGAAAAACTAAAAAAAAAAAATTAATAAACAAAAAAGTTATTAAACTTTTACACCCCTTGGTTTCTTTTGGCCCACCCTGTATTTCTTATAAAGACTTTTTGAGTTGAAAATATTTCGTAACGCTTGAAGTTCTTGGAGTCACCTCGGAAACCTCTATTACATCTGCTTTCATGCTTATATTATGTATCGTTACAGAGTTTGATTTTTAACGTCCCTTTTCACACTGTCTGATTAATAGTTAACGTGAACTTTAACTGACAGTTCTTCATACAAAACTTGCCGTTAAAGTCCCTGTTAACTTTTAATTGTACATTGTGAAAAGTGCCGTAAGTAATAAAACAACGAACAGTAATGTATAAAAAGCAAATTCCAAAAACGTAAATACTAAATTCCCCTTAAAAATTTCCCGGGATTTGCAAAAAAAAATAATTCCCGGTAATTCCCGAGATTTTTTTCCCGCGTAGAAACTCTACTGATTAGTCATATTTGTTGTTGCACTTTGGCAATTAATAAACAACAGCCCAATTCACAATATTGTGCAAATGGTCTTGCATCGAAGCTTGTGCAAAATGTTATAGTATGTTGATACTCACCACTTAACAATTCTTAGTGGTGAGTATCAATATGCTACACCATTTTGCACATGCAACGATGCAAGACCATTTGCACAAGATTGTGCATTGGGCTAATGAGAACATAAACAGCTGTTTATGGTTGTTTTTTAAGATATAAGTAAAATATCTGTGACAGAGAGGAATAATAAATTTTCGGGACTCGTTTGCCTGTTTGGAAATGATCTCATAAAATTGAGGTGAAGAAGAATTTATTATAAGTTTTCAACCGTTTTTGGGGTGAGTTTTTTTTTTGTTTTGTTAGCAAGTAAAACTCTCCAAAATTTTTTACGTTTTTCATGTTCACACTGTAGGGTGTGCGCAGCCAACAGCCACCAGCCACTCGTAACAGTCGACCATTCTTCATTGAACCAGTCAATAAGAGCAGGCCATATATTGATGCAGGACTGCAAATGCAATTTTGAAAGTTGTGCTCGTATTTTAACAATATAAATATTTATTGCTTTTGTTGTATCTTTTAAAATTTTTTTCTTCAGCGATATTTTAGGCTGCTGACAATAGTCCACAAAAGAAATCTATAGCCCAATTCACAATCTTGTACAAATGGTCTTGCATCGTTGCATGTGCAAAATGGTATAGTATATTGAAACTCACCACTTAACAATTCTTAGTGGTGAGTTTAAATATACAATACCATTTTGCAAATGCCACGATGCAAGACCATTTGCACAAGATTGTGAATTGGGCTTATATAAAAATCGTTTAAAGACGACTGCTGTTGCTTTGCTGCCTTGTCCAGCAGTAGAAAAAATAAACTAAAAAAAAAAAAAAACAGAAACAGAAACAGTTTGCAACGAAACACGGCTGAAATTTATGTATGCGAATCGTGTTTGTGGCACGCGTTTGCAATTAATTTGTAACGCGCCACCAACATACAATTGTTGTCATTCGTATTTAGTGTTTAAGCATTTATTGTTGTTGCTGCTGCTGTTGCTGCTTTTGTTATTAATATTGTTGCTTTTGTTGTTAATATTTTATTATTAACGATAATATTGCTTGTTGTTTGTTTGTTCTTTAAGGTTGTGGTTTACTGAACGATAATTTCTTGTCTTTTATTGTTTGCTCTTATCTTTTATTTTCAAATTAAATGAATGTACTACATTTCGTTCATTTACTTGAACAATGTAATAACTCAAAAAAAAAAAAAAAAAGAAAATTATGAGGAGTTTAAGAGTCTGAACACAATGTAACGAGAATTCATTGCGTTGCGTTTTTTCATACGATTTTGAAGTAAAAACCCGCAGTGCGGAACGGCATAAAATTAAAATATATATTATTTTCATTGCGGACCTTCTTATTCTCTCAATTTTTGTTACTCTTTCTCTCTCTGATGTTGCCATAGTTTTTAAATAATTGGCGGTGTTCACATAAAAAAACTTGATTTCGAAGTTCAAAAATTTTTTTCATAAAATATAAAAGTTTAAAAAATATATCAAATATATCTGCGAATGTATAAAATGTTAATAAATTTTTGTTTTTAGTTACTGCCATTACAAAATATTTAACACAGAGTAAATTTTTTATAAAAATTTGTGCACAAAAAAATTAATAAAAATTTATGGCATGTTTCTACATTACAAGTAACTCAAAATTTTTTTTCATATGAGTACAAAAGTTGGCTTTGGGGTTTCATAAAACAAGTTTCAACCTTTTCTGAGTAAAAAACGTACTACTTTTTTATTTTTTTGTTTCTACATAACAATTACAATTGTATCTAATGTCAAATACAGGCAATCAAAAATTAGTACTTGTGTGGAAATTAAAATAGGTTTTTATGCATTAAAGAAGAAATTTCATGTCCACGCAATCGTCTAATTGAACCATTATGGAAACTGTAAGCATAAATCTAAACATTTTTACATTATATGCATATATGTATGTATTTTCATCAAAATTTTATTTTCAATTTTGTTCACATAAATTTGTTCAAGGAAAGTAATAATAGGTTTGTTCGAGTACCTGAAACTTTTTACCGAGCCTCGCTGTACTATATAGAATTTCATTTGTTTATACAAAATCTTGACAGTGTAATTTGATACTGAGTAATTGCAAGTTCTTACTGAATAAATTGTTCCCAAAAATAGCGGTTACACTTTTCTTTTTTTTTGAATTTTATTTTTAAGTAAATTCTTCACTCGTTTTCTTGTATGTTTTATGTATATGAAATATATTTTTTATATATCTTATACATTTTTCTACATTTCAAACATATTGAAAGACATTAAACCCCAAAGTTGCCTCATATCCGTAATTTTCAAGTTAACTAAGCATTGCCTATTATTGTGATTGGCGAACTTGCCGCCAAAGTCAGGCATATAGCATCTTTTCTTTAATCAACTACAAATCGTTGAATTTGAAATCGAAAACCGCCAACCACGACAAGGCCCATTATTTTCTTTCATATATAAATTGATGTGCTTTGAACCACATTTCATTGTAAAGTTTTGATTCCTTATTATCTTGCATCGTTTATAATGGATGAAATCCTTCTTCTTTTTTATGTTTATTTACGCAAATACAATAATTTAAAATACTTGCAAGATATGAATCATGAAGGCTTTTTGACTTATTTCAGCAAAATCTTAGTGTTTTTATAATATGTGAAAAAATTATAATATACCGAAAATAAAAAAGATGATGATGTTATTAATTAAAAATCTACGATGCAGCCTTTTTTAATTTATACAAACATTATTTAATGCTTTCTAGCAAAAATAATAAGTATTTATTCACTCACTCGATTTTGCTTGATAAATAAACGAACTGACCTAATATTGTATTGTAATTTATAAGCAGCTGTTTTTTATTTTGTTCGATTTTCTCATAGGGCTGCCATTCCGTAATGCTTCTAATATGGACAAAAATTGACTCAAATACCAAATTGTATACCATGGCAATAATGAAATTAAATATACAAAAAGTAATACCAAATACAACGTAAGCTAGACTATAAAAACTCATTTTGTTACGTACTCGCCTGTGTACCGCTTGCTTGCCTGAGAGCTTAAGCCCCGTTCAGACTATTATACAAGTATTAATACTTTCATCACATTTTACGATACAGAAATCTAAATACATTCATTGTGACTGTCAAAAAATCTAAAGTAAAATCGCATATTGTGTTCAGACCATCACACTTCAAATCAAATGTGTAATACAAGCAGAAAACAAAACAGCTGTTCAATGAAAATGTCTGTGCTATTCATTTACTAGCGGCGGCAAAGCGGTTTCATGCAGGCGGGGACGTGCCGACACTTGAAAAAATTTAGCAGTTAAAAATATTCTATGTAAATAACAGAAAAAAATTGAAGAAAAGATGTTACAAAAGCGTTAAAAATTACGTCAACGAAATATACTTCCATACGATTATCTTATTCAAAATTTTGAGCCGATATACATATGACAAAACATTTACATCAATGACGACACGCTATCGGCGGCGAAACAGCCGACTTGGAAGTTTGGTTTGTGTGTAAATGCAACCCTGATCTAATGAAAAGTATTATCGTTTAGAAAATTTTCTAAAAACGAAAAAGTCTTATGGGATGTCAAAATTTTAATCGTATTATTTGCCACTTTGATGACATTTTGCATTCAGACTATCACACTTGCACGTATTATTTGAATTTTTGACAAGTATAAATACAAAGTATAATAGTCTGAACGCGGCTTTACTTGTTATGTAGAAACAGGCCATTAAACAAACAATGACAAGTGTTGCCGTCGCCGTTTTCCGTTGTATTATGTTTATTTTGCTCTCCCGCAACGAGAAATCGCACCGCACCGCAAACATTGTGTTTAGACTCTAAAGTTTTCAATTTACACACAACTTAATGTAAAAATAAAATTTTTATATTTCCCTCAAGAGTTATAATAAAAATATATAACAAAAATTAAGAATATTAAAAATCCCCGACTTTTTTCAGAAAAGATGTTATATCTTCTAAACGGCTGGACCCGTTTTCTTCAAACATAGCTAAGAACCCTTTAGATCAAGTCATCTTTCATAGAAATATGTCAAATAAGCGCTTAATAAACCTGATATATTTTTTATGAATAAGGCAGTTACTGTATAGAATGTGTGTAAGATCATTATGAAGCAAATCAGAAAATGTGTAAGTAGTTAGTCAAAAAAATCCCTTAGACGCAATTTACACTGTGCCTTTCCTGCTTGCCTGTGCAGGCAGGCTTTTTTAGTTTATTGGTGAGAGGGGGTGAGAAGCTTGAGGTGTAGAACAAAAGGCACAAAATTAAAATTCGAGGGGATTTATGACATTTCTCTTTGCCTTTTTCGTATTCTCAGCATTAAACGTGTATATAAATGCCAAAAAGTCATGAATAAAAAAGGCTTAATGTAAACGTGTGTGACTTCGTAGGGGCTTTAAAAGAAAATTGTCAATACAAGGCAGGCTAAAAAGGCATAATGTGAATAGCGACTTAATAACACCAAAAGTAAAATTTTTAAAAATTTTATTTTTAGATAAGAAATCTCTTTTGTCGTTTTAAGCAGTGTCGCCAGTTTTTTTCTAGAGCTTAGTCCCAATTTTTGATTTGTCATCGCCGAAAATCCCCAAATTAAGTTTTTTGATTAAAATTTTTTCTTTTGTGAAAAAAAAAATAAAAATTTTTAATTTTATTTAAAAAATAATGACAAAAATAACATATTTATTCAATAAAATTCATATGTATCGATAGCTATATTTACATTAATATTATTTTAATTTGTACTTATAAATCTTGTAAAGAAAAAAATTACACATGGTTTAATCTACACAAGTATAAAAAAATGTTTAACTAAAGTTTACCATGTCAAAAACTAAAGTTTACCATGTCGAAATCTTCCGATTCATCAGCCTCAGAAATTTTGTTGTACATAGTACTTGTATTAAAAAAGCTTTAGCATTTCAGCAGAAGGATTAAATTTGCCACTACAAATTGAATTATTTTTAAAGTGTGGGTTTATTTTAAAAAGTGCTTACAACAAGTCATATTGCATTTTGTTACGTTGGTAGTGTTCATTATTGGTTAATCTACCTTGATACTTCTTCTTTATTAGAAACCATTCACTATGAATAGTAACACACATTTTTAGACTTGCCAGACTCACATTTCTTAGCTCAAAAATCATTTTTGTTACCATCAGCTATAAAAAAAATTCCAAAAAATTCTTCTAAAATTTGGTTATCATCCCCAACAAATCCCCAGATCCCCAACACGACATTTTCATGCCCAACTGCGAAAAAACCCCAATTTGGAGACAAATCCCCTAAACTGGGAACACTGGTTTTAACATGTCTAAAAACTTCATAAATAAGATAAATCTTCACATATGGTAACAGTGGTTGAGTGATAGAATCCATTTTATTCTGGCAGCGTTTAATAAAATGAAAAACACAATTTTTCTTTATTAAAATAATTTGCTATAAAAACTTAAAATCAATTTCATAAATATGTAACCATAAATGCCAAAAAAGCTTCAGCGACGCATGTTTTGGAACTCGTTTTTTTTTGTACGAAAATGGATTATTTACATTGGCAAATAATCGATTTTGTCACAAAAATCAAGTTCTAAAATTATGTCGCTTAAGCTTTTTTTTTTGGCGGTTATGGCACGATATCTTTGTTAAAACAAAAACTTATTATAATTTTTTCTGTGAAATATTTGTATGAAGTTATTACACAATACGAAAAATTATATGAAGATTAATTCTTCATTATTAGTTCAAAACTATATTTTTTGAGTTATAAGGTTGTTCCAGTAAATGAGCGATATTTAGATACGTGTGTTCGCACATACACACATACGTATGTATGTACATTCCTTTGTACATGTGACTGACTGACTTACTGACTTTTAGTTTTGTTGTCTTGTGAATGGTGCGATAAGTTGATTGCCTTAAGATAAAAATAATAAGCAGTGTTGCCAGAAGCTTTGAAACGAAATTCATCATTTGGCACAAAAAAAATCACACATACAAAAAATTAATAAATTCAGTAAAGTGCGATTTTGACTCGCACAAAACAGGGTTCCGTACGGACACTAGATATGGGCATTTCCACAGTAATATCAACTTTTTGTAGAGTGCGACACTAAACAAATATGCTTGTTATATTTTAAGAAAACGGAACTTTTTATTTGTTTTTTTATATATTTGTATAGGCCGTCAGCAGATCTACATTAGATAAAATTTTAAGAAAAATTCATTCACATTATCATAAAATACAAGCTTATTTGCTTGCTGTCGCACGTGACAAAATATCGGAATATTTCATGGAAATACCTATATGTAATACAATACGAACCTTAGCATAAATAATATATGTGACCTTCCCCGATAAAAGGGACCTAGTGTGTGAAAAAATGGGTTTGGACTTAAGAGTGGATTCTGGTACATAAAAGGGTGTATAGTAAGATGAACTGAGTCAGATTTCTGATAAAAATTTAGCTATACCAAATCGCATCTCCCAACTGAAGGTGTGTTCAAAGTGATAATGCGTTATGAAACATTAAATCCGTTTTTCTCAAAACTTCAAATGCGTTTTTCCCAAAACTTCATTTTCACACACTAGGTCCATTTTCTCGGAGAAGATCACATACATATATGTAGATTTGGATTTTTTGGGTTTTTGGGGATATTTTAGTTTTGTTGTTTTTTTTTAGTTTTGGCGATCTTATTTCCGTTTTTGGCAATTTATTTTAGTTTTAGAATTTTGTTTAATTTTGGCGTTTCTTTTTCGTTTAGCTATTTTTTTTTTAGGTTTTTGACACTAACTAATAAAATTCACCTTACTTACGGTTGATGAAAAGTTGATGGAAAACTTAATTTTTTTTAAATATTTGTAACTATTGATAAAAAAACTGCACGTAAAAATCATAATTTTTAAAAATTCATAATCATTCGAGAAGAAAGAAATCATCAAATCACAGTATGAAATTTATTATAAAATCATCATTCTCTGGCAACGCTGATAAGAAGTATATATTTGTGTTTTTAATTTTATTTAATTTCCCTGTGGCTTTATTTCTCTTCTTCTAAGCGATAATTCGTTTTTATTTGGTATTTAAACAATTAGAATCTATGTAAATAAGTTTTCGAATATGTAAAACAATTGTAATTTATTTATTAAGTAAATGTGAACTAAGTATATCTTATCTAAAACAGGTAAACATTCCACTAATTGTTACTGCGTAAGCAATTCAAAATCAGTTACATACATGTGTCTATTGGTTAAGTGTGGACTGCCATAAATAAAATTTTAATTGGCATTTTATTAAAATAATTGTATATATAAAATGTCCTTAACTCTAGTAGAGTCGGTATCAGTCACCCAGTTGATATTTAAAATTGAGTTCAAAATTATTCGAATAAAAGTAAAAAAAGAAACATAATGCGGGGCCAATTTGGGGTTTTACCTCTTTATTAAAAAGAAACATTAAATACAAAATTTTATTCGAAAAATATTTTTAATAAAAATTTCAATTCAAATTTATTCGAATAAAAGTGGAAAAAGTTTTATGCGGCTGCAATTAGGGGGTGTACTTCATTATGTTATTTACTGTTGAAAATACAAAATTTTATTCGAATAAATTTTTTTAATAAAAATTCCAATTTAAATTTATTCGAATAAAAGTGGAAAAAGTTTTATGCGGGGCAATGTGGGGTTGTATTTTATTATGCAATTAAATATTAAAAGCAATCTCTTATTCGAAATATTTTTTTATTAAACAAAATTTTATTCGAATAAATTTTTTTTAAATTCCACTCCAAAATTATTCGAATAAAAGTGGAAAAAGTTTTATGCGGGGACAATGTGGGGTTTTATTTTTTTATTAAAAAAAATTGTAAATGCAAAATTTTAAAGCAAGAAATTTTTTTTATAAAAATTTCAATTCAAATTTATTCGAATAAAAGTGGAAAAAGTTTTATGTGGGGCCAATTTGGCGTTTAATTTTTGTATTAAAAAATATTAAATACGAAATTTTAATCGACTAATTTTTTTTTTGTAAAAATTTCAATCCAAAGTTATTCGAATAAAGGTGGAAAAAATAATTTAGTGGTAGTAATTTGAAGTTTTGTTTAGTTATTCAAATAAATGTCAAATACAAAATTTTGTTTGAATAAATTTATGTTTTATAAAATTTTCAGTTCAAATTTATTCGAATAAAAGTGAAAAAAGTTATATACGGTGGCATTTTGGGGTCGTATTTCATTATGGAATTAAATATTAAAAGCAAACTCTTATTTGAAATATTTTTTTATATTGCACACAAATATTAAAAAAATCTTCAAAACGAAATTTTATTCGAATAATTTTTTTTTTATAAAAATTCTAATTCAAATTTATTCGAATAAAAGTGGAAAAGTTTTATGTGATGGCAATTTGGAACTGTATTTTCTTATTCAATTAAATATTAAAAGCAAACTCTTGTTCGAAATATATTTTTATATTGATTGCAAAATTTTATTCGAATAAATTTTTTTTTTAAATAATTCCACTCTAAAATTATTCGAATAAAAGTGGAAAAAGTTTTATGCAAGGTCAATTTAGGGTTTTATTTTTTATTAAAAAAATTTTAGAAACAAAATTTTTACCGAATAAACTTTGTTATAAAAATTGCAATTAAAAATTTATGTGGAGGTTGTATTTAATGATGCAAATAAATATTAAATACGAAATTTTATTCGAATAAATTTTTTTTATAAAAATTTCAATTCAAAATTATTCGAGTAAAAGTAGAAAAAAAAATTACTCACGGATTAATTTATTATGCAGATGAATATTAATTAAAAAATATTGTTCGAATAATTTTTTTTTTATGAAAATATAAAGTTCGAATTAGAAACAGCTGAACCTCGATAACACTGATATGAAAAAAAAAAAATTATCTTAAATAAAAATGCGCCAATGCTAATGCATTACGTGTGGGACTAATATTATCCCCAATTAAGGAGGTCACGCTAAATTATTTCAATATAACTCGATAACTATTTTTTTCGATTTGAATAAATTAAACACCGGAAGATCATATTATTTTTTTCGATTTTCGACGGTTCCGGAATTATTCAGTAATAAGGGACAAAAAAATTTTTAGTGAAAAACTAAATTTTTATTTTATCTTCAAAAATGCATACAAAAAAAATAAATAAAACGAAAAATATTTTAACATATTTGCTATTGGTAATAAAGCTAGAGATACTATGAATAAAATAAGCCATAAGTAATGAAAATCGGTGCACAAATGTTGATTTTATTCACAGTTTGGCAAACATTGTGTAATATGTTGGATTCAGCACACTAAAGTCAATTAACATCATATAAATTAGTTATTTTTGCCGAGCAGTGTTAGTCGCTCGGGATCGTTCTTAGTATGGATAATCGAAAAACTCGCTTAATAGAGGTTATATAAAATCAAAAATCAGTACATGTCATTATAATTAAAACATGAAATTTAATTTCTTCATTGAAACATGCATTTTCTCAAAGTTCATACGATTGCGTAGGATAGTAAATCCTAGCCTTTATCAAGCATTTCGTTTAATTTTAAGTCTTAGTAATATAGATCTCTTCACTTAATCGTGAATCCCACCGATTTCACGACTTGTTTTACTTCATTGCTTCAATATAGAAAGTACTTAACTCATTATTTTTTGAAATCGATATTTTTGTTTTTTTCGATACATTAGATGTTCTTCTAACCAAACATAAAAAAAACTAGGTTTCGAAAAAATAATGAGTTAGGGCCTTTCTAGTATATTAAGGTAACGATTTTTGCTATAGAAGTTCAAGTTATAGAAATTTAACTGTATATAATTGATGAAATTTTTATTTATGTTTTTAATGACATATTACAATAGTATAAAATTTATAGTAAGAGTTTTATTTAAATTTTAAAGGCTTATAGACTTGAAGTAATGAAATTGTAACATTAGGTCTGTTCCAGATGCATAACAAAACAATCCGAATTTGTACAAAGTTATCCTATAGCAATTTTTGTACAATGAGAGCGTAATTTTTTTCCTGTACAAACTAGTACGAACTTTATCTTCTGGGTAAGTTCGGACCAGAATTAAATAATCAGCTGTTTTTTGTTTACATATGAAACTGAAAAATTAATCAGAAAATTTGCAAATATAGGAAACAAGTTTTTACCCACAAATTTATTGAAAAGCAAAATTTAAGTTTTTTAAACAATGTTGAAGTTGTAAGTAATGGGTGTTTTTTATTGAGGTATAGAACTTTAAGTTGGCATCACTTTTTTAACTGGCGGCCATTTTGTCAGCTGTCAAGTGATTAATATTTAGTTTGGTTTGTCATTTCATCATGAACAGGTTGACAAAAGAACAACGCTTGCAAATCGTGCAAATTTATTTCGAAAATAATGGTTCAGTTCGCGAAGTTTACCGCAAGCTCCGTCCATTTTATGGTCGACATAATCGTCCATCAGAGCAATTAATTCGGTTAACCATGGATCGTTTTCTCACTACGTTTACTCTATGTGATAATACGCATCCGCAGAGACGTCGAACAGTGCGCACCGAAGAAACAATTGCCGCTGTAGAGCAAAGTGTTGAAGAGGACCCGAATGAATCGATTCGCCACCGTGCACAGCAATTGGAGCTTTGTCCATCAACTTTATGGAAGATTTTGCGCAAAGATCTTGGCTTGCGACCTTACAAGATCCAGCTTGTGCAAGAATTAAAGCCGCGAGACCATGCAATGCGTCGTGATTTTGGTGTATGGGCCGAAAATGAGATTGATCTCGATGCTGATTTTCATCGCAAAATTTTGTTCAGTGATGAGGCTCATTTTTGGTTGAATGGCTACGTCAACAAGCAAAATTGCCGCATTTTGAGTGAAGAGAATCCACATGAGACCCTTGAGACGCCATTACATCCACAAAAACTGAATGTTTGGTGTGCTCTATGGGCTGGTGGAGTCATTGGGCCATACTTCTTCCGAAATAATACTGGAGAGTCAGTTACCGTTAATGGAGACCGGTATAGAGCCATGATAACCGACTATTTTGTTCCCGAATTGGATGGCATGAATGTGGATGAGTTGTGGTTCCAACAAGACGGCGCTACATGCCACACAGCGCACGTCACAATCGATTTATTGAAGGAAACATTCGATGAGCGCATAATTTCGCGGAATGGACCTGTCAACTGGCCACCAAGATCGTGTGATTTGACACCATTGGATTATTTTCTTTGGGGATATGTGAAGTCGCTCGTCTACGCCAACAAACCAGAAACGTTAGGGGACTTGGAAGCCAACATTCGTGGCGTTATTGCCAACATACGGCCCCATATGCTCGAAAAAGTGGTTGAAAATTGGACCTGTAGAATTGGCTTTATTCGAGCCAGCCGCGGCGGCCACATGCCCGAAATCATATTTAAACATTAATGGCATAAAATTATCCTTCCAATAAAGCCAAATTGATGGACATTAAAACGATTTTCTTGTGTTTTATTTCAATTCGAAGTTCTATACCTCTAAAAAAACACCCGTTACATTTGTGCATAGTTCTCCATTTCTTTAATATAAAAAAAAATGATCTTTTAAATAATTCACTTTTTTGGAACTTATTTTCATTTACTTTTTACAGCTGTTGCCAATGATGCAAATTTTTTGTTTTTATAATGTTATGCGTTCTAAATTAAATTTAAATTTAATGTAACAAGTAAGCAACATTAGTATTTCAAGATGTGCAATTATGGTTTTTTGCGTTCCAGCAATTTTGGATAAATTTTGCATATTCATCCAGAGAGTAATTTTCTTTTTTCTCTCATTAGTCCGAACTTGTACGAAATCTTGTGGAACAAACCTATTATAAGTTTGAGCCACTGTGAGGCTCTCATAAATAAAATTTTTTTATGAAATTCAACATTAAGTAAAGTTTAATTACATATGTATGTATATTAAAAAAAATCAAATCTGGGAAGTTGTAAAATAGCTATGTATTTATGTATGTAGCAGTGAAAACAAATTGCAGTGTATAAATATTAATTACCGCGAAAATGCCGGTATTATATTAAACAACATCAACAACAAGAATAAAATTAGCAGATGGAAAATAAGCAATAACATATCATTATTCATATAAAATTTTGTTAAAATAACTGAAACAGTACTACAAATACAACAATAAAAAATTTATAAATTTATCAAAAACGTACACAAAGATGCAATTACAGATACACAATAAATAAAAAAGATACATACATACATGCACAACACACATACATACTTACATATGAATGTAAAAAATAAAGTTTTCCGTAAACGTACTGAAAAAAAAGATGAAAATTTTACAAAATGTAAATAACAATAACAGAGAGTTTAATACAAATGTGTGAGTGAGTACGTGAGCGATGCATATGAAAAGAGAAAGGTGTGAAAGAAAGACAGTGACAGAGAGTTAGGGCTGCCAGATTTCGGGTTCGAACACGAAATTAGGGGAATTTTCAACTTTTAAACGCAAAAAAAGAATACAACTTTTCAGTTAACATTTGGAGCTTCATTGGAATGATTTAAAAAAAGTTTTAATATATTCAGGGAAAAATTCTTTAAAAACCATTTGTTTTGTATCAACCCACAGGGATGGAAACTATGTCTTGATGCTCGAAAATGTATAAGTCAATTAATGAAAACAAAATTTGTTATTGTCAATGAATTATTCCTCAAATTCATAGATAAAAAGATATCTCATGATGTGTATGAAAATCAATGCAATAAACGTCTACTTGCAAATTGGAATAAATATTTTTTAAATTATATTTGGGTAAATTTTAACCAAAGCCCTTAACGTTCCAGATGCAGCTGGCTTTAGGTACTATAAGAAATCGATTTAAGCTTTATTTAAGATACTTGCGATCTCAACAAGTAATGCATTGGAACGTTTATATTCGGTGATTAATTTCACAAAAATAAAACTTACACTTTGGTGTTAGGCTCGGCAGTTTTTCTTCTCAACTTAAATTGAAAGCTTTTAACACATTTGCTGCAAAACTATTTTTTTTTGAGTTGTGACAGTATTTAAGTAAATGAGCGATATATTCATAAAAATGTAGATATTTTTGTGCTAAAAATAATCTCAGCTTTTTGTTTTATTATTAATATTTCAACCTCTAGTGTGATATTGTAAAGTCAGTAGATTAAGATTGGCTAAAAAATTATTGCCAAAGTACGTAGAGTCTCACAAATTACAGCCAATTTGTGCATCGGGAAGTTCGAATTTCTGAAAAGTTCGAATTTCTGGACATATTTTACAGAAAATGATAAAATTATAATAAATAAATGATAAAATTAAAACGCGTTCCTATTGAATTTTAAATTCTTGACCACTTTTTCCACAAGCAGCGACAAATGTTTTATTTGGAAGGCAATGGAAAAATAATCCGCTTTCATCAGCATTATAAATTTGTGTTTCCGCAAATTTTGCACGAAATGTGTTTAGAAATGGAGTGACCTCACCAGCATTACTCGAAAGTATTTCACCACCAATTTTTAAAAGCCGTGTTCTATGACGGGTTTTAAATTTGGAAAACCAAATTGATTTCATCTTTATCATTAAATCTTCTTAATATTTCATCCAAAGATAATGTATTTTTTTAAGTTTTTTAGGCTTTTTTTAAACTTTCACACGTATGAACAATTAACTTTGACATCAAGTGACCCAAATTTGCACAAGTATAACAAATTTCACACGCATATGATTGAATTTTATGCATCACGAATAAGTCGCTTATTCTCCTTTTAATTTTTGCTTTAATAAGCGAAAAAATAATAATTTTTAATGGAAACACACAAAAAAATACAAAAAACTTAAACTTAAAATTATAAATTGCTCTTATTTTAGAGCGTATAATTTAATTTTTCGCCTATTTAGTTCAAAATCATAGAAGAAGAAAAAATTTCTGGTGGAAGTAAAAATAAAGACAAAAAAAAAAACACTTCCTGAAAATAGAATCACAGTTTATAATTTCAGAGCGTCCAATACATTGAAATGTCCGGTTTTAATTTTTGGACGGTTCCAATTTCATTCATTTCATATATTCATATATTTCCAGAATATGTAAATTTAATTAAATAAATTCATTAAAGTGCGCCCTTGACTCGCACGTAAAGGGTTCGGTACGGACACTACATGAGTAATATATAGTTTTTAGTTTTGGCGCTTGTTTCTTTTGGCGACCTTTTTGCTTTCGGTTTTTGTTTTTTGCATTTAAGCGACCTATTTTATTTTTTGGTGATAATTTTTCATTAATGCGCTTATTTTCATTTTTGCGATTTTTCGTTTTGACATTTTTTTAATTTTGGGGTTTTTTATTTCTGGCCTTTTGTTTATATTTTACGGTTTCCCAGATACAGCAAGTTGTCAAAATAACATAGTCAAAATTACTTAACTGCTGGAACACCTTTTAATTTAGATTTTTTTTTTAATTCCCGAGGTAATTGGTGTAGTCTGCATAAAAGCACACTGAGAGTGAAAAATTCAAGTCCCTATATATAATTGTCTGTATATTACATTAGGATTTCAACATGTCTCGTTGCTCATCTTAGAGCACGCTTTATTTTTTAAGTATCTTAATTTGTTGTAGAAGCCAAAGTTTGAAATATTCTGCGAAAATTTCAGTTCCGTAGCTCTTGCGGTTCTCAAGAAAACAGCCTGTGACAGACAAACAAATAGACCGACAGACGGTCATCGTAAGGAAATCAATAGGTTTCCCCTACACCTTTGGTCTTGGGATTTTTCTAGAATACTTTTTCCATAGGTATATTTTGGGGCATTTTCTTGTAACAATGGATTTTTTGCGAAATATTCTTTTAAATTAGAGGATGACGAAAAATTTCGGATTGCTCGCCAAACGATTTTTCTGACGATAAATATGGCTATTTTTTTAAAACAAAATTGAACTTAAAAATTTTTGCAATTCAAGAAATTAGTTTGTATAAAATTAAAACAATTCGATTTTAATGATATTTTTTTATATTAATTATAGTAATTGAGATGTTTTGAGTTTGGATCACAAAAATTCGAAAGAAATATTTTTTGGCGATTTTAATTTTGGTTTTGGCGATTTTCTGCTAATTTTTTATGCGATGATATTTTAAAATTTATATTAAAAAAAGTGTTTCATTAAAACAAATTTATTATCAAACATATGTACCTATTAAGAAAAATTACCTAAAATACTTTGGGCGAAATTGGTCGGAAAAATCTGGCAACCCTGTTTGAAGGCAGTTTGTTTTTAAACACTAAAGTAAAGCTTAAATTAGACGTGACATAGTTATAATGCCATAGCCATAACCAAACCAAAATTCAATTGGTTTCTATGGTGAGAGTTATGGCGTTATGGCGAGTCACTTATAACCAAATACAGTGTTGCCCATTAGTTTGGTTCGAACTGCCGTTTTCTATGGCTATGGTTATGTCACGTCTGATTGAGCCTTAAAGCAGCTTAATTTCACTTTTCATGAGCTTTTATTGGAAAACTTTTTCACTCAAGAGCAAAATGAAAACGACTCAAGTTTCCTCTTGATATAAAATATTACAAAATAATTAATTTTAATCTTTAGTCTGAATTTAAACATTAAATTTTAAAAATTAAATTATTAAAATTGAATGATTAAATTATGATTAAAATTTAGTGTAATTTATTTGTGCTTGAAGTGCCATGATTTTGTTAATGTTTCATTTAGGTGTGTATGTACTTTTTTACCGTTATACATACATGCATACATATGTGTGTATGTGTGTGTGTATGCATTTATTTCTTATAAATATAAAATATTATACAGATTTACCTACTAGGTATCAGCCAAAGCTGAGTTTTATGTAAAAATTTACGAGACATTTTTAAATAAATAAATTTTCTTCAGTTTTTTTTCGTTTTCTACATATGTACATATATACATATGTACCTACATAATATATACATATGTATGTAATATTATGTACCTATTTACACGTATTTTTTCACACAAATTTTTATTTATATACATATGTATGTACTTAGATATGCACATATGTGTGTACATATGTATGTGTGTGTGTACCTATATATTTTTTTCTGGTAGTTTTGTAAATAATTTTATAAATGAGTGCGATTATGAAACAAGTACAAGGCCAAGTGAGTGCTAATTTAGCCTTATTTTTTTGTTATTGTATGGGTATCAGTTTGTGTTAGTGTGCGAGAGAGTAGATGTGGTGTATTGCTGTTGTTTTGTAATTGGAAAAGCCAGAGAGATGTAAACAAATCCGGAGGCCTGCCAGCCAGTTATCCTTTACTCGGAAAAACCACTTGGTTTATCGTTGACTAGTTCGCGTGACTGCACAAGTGTATAATGTAAAATACAACAACCAACTCCTCTTTCAATGTGCATACCATCAATCGGCTGACGTACAATTAATGTTTTTCTTTTCATAACCAAAATAAAATTCATAAAAAGAAACTCAAACTCCCTTAAAAGCTTCAATTTTACAGAGAGTTCAATTTAAAGAGAAAAAATAATCAATCAGAGCTGCCGTTTTTAATTGTTTCTAAAATAAATTTGTATATTTTATTTTATGTTTGATAAGCTCGAGGTAATTTTTAGGGTTCCGTAAACCATTGGTGAAAAGGAACCCTATTGTTTTCGCTACGCTGTCAGTCTGTCCGTCACAGGCTATTTTCTCAGGAACCGTAAGGGCTACGGATCTGAAATTTGTACGGAGTATGTAGATCCTTGGCCGCTACAACAACGAGAGCTAAAAATTAAAGGGTGTCCCAAAACGAGCAACGAAAAATCTTAAAATCCTCTGTAATATACATACAATTGTATGTACATATGTATATTGTCACTTGATATTTGTAAAATTAGTGTTTTTTATACAGACTACAACAATTACCACTAAAATTTAAAAAAAATTTAATGTAATTTTGACTATGCAATTTTGACAATTTGCTGTATCTTGGAAACCGTAAGAGGCAAACTCTTGAAATTTTCAAAAATGGTAAAACTAAAAAATCCCAAAATTATAAAATCACCTATCAGAAAAAAAATCAACAAATATTTTGAAAAAAAAATCGCCAAAATTAAAATAAAATTTCTAAAGATAAAATAAATCGCAAAATCCGAAAAAATCGCCAAAATTAAAAAAATCGTTAAAATTAAAAAAATCGCCAAAATTAAAAGAAACACCAAAAACCGAAAAAATCGCCAATATTAAAAAAAAATTCTAACACTAAAATAAATCGAAAAACCCGAAAAAAATCGCCAAAATTAAAAAAAAATTCTAACATTAAATTAAATTGCAAAATCCGAAAAAATCGCCAAAAATTAAAAAAAATTCTAACATTCAATTAAATTGCAAAATCCGAAAAAATCGCCAAAATTAAAAAAGTTGCCAAAATGAAAAACAAAATCGCCAAAACGAAAAAAATATTGAAAATGAAAAAATGCCAAAAACCGAAAAAATCGCCAAAATGGGGGAAAAAAGTGTCAAAACTAAAAAAGCGCCAAAAACCGGAAAACGGCAAGCAACGCCAAAACTAAAAAAAAACGTTCAAAACCGGAAAAACTCAAAAACGAAAGGACATGTCAAAACTATGTTTTATATAGGCTAAAGTTCTTACTGAATTACATATCTATTCTCCGTACGGAACCATTCGTGCGCGGTTCAAAGTCGAACTTCACTGAATTTTTTTTATAAAATTTTAGTTGCTTTTTTGATATTTCTTTAACAGTTTGTTTAACAAACTTTGTTAACATCGTCAGGAAAAAATCAAAAAGCTTGTATTTTTTTCAATGTGAAGATCCAAACTTTTTTTTTCATTTTGTTTACTTTTTTCCTGAAATAACAATACGTGTGAATATATTATATACAGAATTAAAGGGTATTCTATTACTTAATGTAAATGAAATCTGTTATTTTGGCAACTTGCCTTGTCTCGGAAATCGTAAGAAGACGTTCTTAAGAGAGGCATAATGAATTACCTTTTGATCTCTTGAATTTTTCTAAACCCACAAATAACAAAAAAAGAATGCATAAAAAGCTATGCGATCGCAAATACATAGGTGTAAAGTTTTCCATTGCAAAATCGTATACTTCGATGTTGGCAGGGGCTGATAATTCATAATTTCATATATTTAATTAAGAGTCAAACATGTTTTTTGTAATCCCTTTTACGCCGGTAGTACTGCACCGATTTTGATTTACATGTCTTTAAAGGATTTTTTGCACAGATGTAGACAGTCTATATTTTTTTTTTGATCTCGGTTCAGTATTTTGGGAGCTATAAGCGTTTAAAGTTCCTACTAATACATGCATACATAGTATACGCGCGCTTATTAGCGTATACCCTGCAAATAATTCGAATAGTCGATATATTCATGTAAAGACTACTCCAAAGAGAAGTAGGGCTATTACGGTACGTCACGTTCGTCATCATGGAAATGAACATATCTCAATTTTATTTACAAAATAGCGATTATACATATGTATGTACTCTGCAAAGTCGTTTCTAATTGTAACGCCACCAATGTTTATAATTTGTGAAAGGAAAATATATGGAAAACACATGACCTCGAAAGCAATTATCTCAGCATGCCTTAAAGGATAGTTCATGTAATAATACAATCTTAAAAATAAAAATAATTAAAAATTTTAAAAACCCTCGAATATTTCTAGAAAAGATGTAATATCTTCGAAGCGTGTGGACCGATTTTATTAAAACATAGCTAAGAACCTTATTGATCAAGTCACATTTCAAACAGAAAAAAACTAAATATCGGTTCAGCCCTTTAGTCTGTACGGGACTCGTACAGACACACAGACACACACTACAAACTTACAACACCCTTTTTTTGGTCGGGGGTTAATAAATTTTTTTGTGCTCCTCAAAAAAGAAAGCTACTTTCAGACTGGATTTTTTCCTAGTTTGAAGCAAATATATAGAAGTAAGTATGTGTTGAATATGATTGGCCATTTTTGTCCTGGCAACACTGACTGCTAACATTTTAAGAGAATAAAACTTTTAGCAAAAGCAAATGTAAACAGAGAGCAACAGCTGAGATTTCAAACAAAAGCACTCCAATAAAAAAAATGTAAACATTCTGTGAGCGTTAAAAAAAAAGAAAACATTTGCAGCTACAAAATGAAAAAAAAACCATAATAAACTACAACAACAACTCAAAACGCAGCCAGATATCAGGCAAACGTTAAAGATACAACAACATATACTACAGGGAAAATAAAATAAAAAATAGGAAAAAAGAAGAAAAATAAACAAAAAAAGCAACAACAATAAAAAAATTCAAGAAAAAGACAATAACAATAATAACAAAAAAAAATAAAAAATTGGCTGACTAGCTGTTCGGTCCGTAGTGGTGCTGCACTCTTGCCTGTGCTCGTATCAGTTTATTTTGGTGCTTTTGTTTTTAATAAATTTTTTTTTTTATAAATATTTTGTGTTACTTGTATTTGCTAGATACAGATACGATACCTACATATAGTGCCAAATATATAAACGTGTGTATGCATGTAAATATGTATAGACTTGTAAATATGTACATATGTGAACAACTAGCCTAGAAAGAGTACACTCGACTCGGTACATGCTGGCAGGGGCATACAAAATAAAAATAAATAAAAAAATAAAAACATACTAACGGGCCAAATACTCTGTGACTGCAAAGTCTACGATTTTGTCGTCTCTAGCCTAGTACATGTTTTTTTTTATATTATTGTTATTTGTTGTTTTGCTGGTGTGCGCGAGTGTGAGAAGACCGTTTGAAAGTGTGTGTACGGACTACAGCTAGTGACTCGTTTATATGAATTTCAAAGAATCATTCTTGAATGCGCGCGTGAACCGTAGACATCATTTTTATTTAAAAGAAAAAAAGTTGAGAAAAAATTACATCAAAAAAAAAAAAAAAAATTCAACTCAAACGGATGCATACGAAATGTAAAGCAAATAAAATTTAAATTTTTAATAAAATTTTACCTCAAGTGATTTTTAAATACAGAGTGATTTTAGTTCTTTAAAAAACTGTTGGGAAACTAAAACAAAAATAAAAAAAAAATTAATAAAAATTACCTTTAATTTTTCTTGAAAATTAAAAAAAATTAAATAAAAAAAAAAAACAAACATACCTAGACGGCTTGTGTGAGTGAGTGACGTTTTTAAAGTGAAAAGCAAAAATATTTTGGTTTTTAAATTTGCTCTACATTGTTTTTTTTATATTTTTAATGCAAGACAAAAACAAGTCAACAACGACAGCAACAACGTTTTGCCACCTATAAAATGAAATTGATTTTAAGATGTTTCTGCAAAAAATTTGCCAGTCAAATCGGCAGCTACTGGTGACGAACAGTTGAAAATTGTCTTCAACTCAGAACGGAAGTGAAATTTCAAACAAACAAAAATTTATACCTACCTATAAAAATACTGAGTGCAAGCAAGCAGATCCTCAATTTAAATTCAATAAATTTTGTGATTAATTTTAAAAAAAATGTTTTCGTTGTTGTGCCGTGTTAACCAACCGGCCGGTGTTTTCCACTCAATTTACGCACATTCAACAAATGTAAATTTCTTTTCATCAATATTTTTACTTTTGCATTAGTGTGTGTGTGTGTTTATGCGTGAGTGCAAAGTTACAAATACTACAACAAAACTTGTACATATGTATGTATGTAGGTATTTACATAAATACAGTGTATAAAAAACAGCGAGTATTAAGAAAAAAAATTTAAAATTGAAATTCAAACATTTCAAATTGTATTGAAAATTTTGTTTTTGTGCACTCAAGACTGGTATTTATTTAACAAAAAAAAAAAAAAAAAAAAAAAACCAGCAGTTATTTGAAAATAAAAAATAAACCAAAACAAAAAGAAGGAAATTCCTGAAATAACAAATTTAAAAAAGAAATCAAGTTAAATGTAAAAGAAAAAAATCTATACCAATAAAATTAAATATACATATAATGATCAGTTTCAATGAATCAGTGTCGTTAAACTGTGCCACGCATTTATGGCCCACAAATTGACAACAGCAACAATAAAAAGAAATTAAAGAAAACTGCAGCAACAAAAACAAAACGAAAAGGGGATAAAGTGATTTATTTAAATACAACAATAAATTAACTGTTAAAAAGAGCAAATAAAAAAAATATTTCAAGTAAAGAAAACAAAGAAGAAGAAAATAGATAAATAAATATCTGTGCCTACAAAAAAATTTAAGAAAAAATTAATAAAAAGTTTAAATAAGAAATAAAAAAAAATTCGTGTGCTTAGGCCCTTAACAAAAAAAGTTGAAACGGAAATCTTTAAAAGAAATAGTTACCCAAACGTTTCACGTGTGAAGGTGCTGAATTCCAATTCAAATATCAAATGAATTTCAAATAATTAAAAAAAAAATTTAAGCTGACAAATTAATAAAGCAAATAAAATAAAAAAAGTGTATATGTGAATTTACTAATTAACATAAAATAATACACATACACACAACTTTCAAGAAATATTTGACAAGTGATTTGTGTCATAACAACTTTAAGTGAAACATAATTAATTTTAATCAAAAAGATTATGGATTTTTAAATGTTAATTTAAAAAAAAAAAAAACTGCAGGTGAATAAATTTTATTTTTCTTATTTAACAGTTAGAAAGAGCCATTTATTTCGAAAGTGTCAAAAGTTAAAAATATTTAAATTTACACTGAAAATGTACTGAAAATTTTTTAAGCCTATTGACACGTTTAATTGAAAAAAAATACAAATAGTCAATTAAAAATTAAACAGTACCCATTAAATTTTTAAACAAAAGTTTAATTGATGCCATTAAATTTTTAATTGATTTTGTATTTTTTTGAATTGAAGATGTTAATACGAGTAAATTTTTGTTTTGTAACTACAGTAGTTTTCCGATTTAACGAACACCCAAATTTATATAACTAACAAAAATTTCATTTTGTTCTCAGTTTAACGAACAAATATGTATGTAATAAGAAATTAAAATAAAAAACCCAATTTTTAACATAAATTCCTTAAAAGGAATTTAAATAAAAATATACCTACCGTTAGTTTTCTTTTCTTGTGTGAAGCATTTATTTTTTAGTACAAGATCGTAATGGGCACACAGTTATAATTATCAAGAATTACCGAAATAAAAAATAAAAAAATAAACAAAATAGACTGTGATTAATCAATTTTTTTAATTAAATTCTTTTTATTAGTGTTTATGACAGCAATTATGAATAAAATTCCGCGAGAAATTTTTCCCGGTGAAAATTTTCAAATAATAGCACGTAAAGGCAAATAACGGTAGAACGAACAATATAATGTCAGGCCCATTCGTTATACCGAAAAATTCGTTATATTGCAAATTTGTTTTAAGTGTTATTTTAATTATTATTGTTGTAGACGTGATATAATACAATTTAAAGAATGACAGCAATTTGTTTTCAAATCAGCTAAAAATACAAACTAACGTATCACACTTTTTGTAGATTTCGTTCAATATTTTTTTTGTCGTTTGTTATAGAGCGCACATAGTTATCAAACATTTGCTAAATAAATTAGTACTAAATGTTAGAAATATGTTGCTAGCTAGATTTTGTTTGTATTTTGATTTTTCCTTTGACATATGTGACGCTCAAAATAGAAAGGGACCTAAGGGTAAAAACCGGTTTTGTTCAGGAGAGCCATTTTAAAGATTTAAATACGTGTATCTTTGGTGTACCATCACATCATAAAACGCTCATATCTCTGGGAGGGAACACTTTTGGGGCATGGGATCGGTCTCATTCGATGCTCAGATGTTGTCCACATCAAAAAAAAAAAAGTGAAAATTGATTTTTTTTTTACCCTTAGGTCCCTTTCTCTATGCGCTGTCGCATATGTATATCCAGTATAAAATTAAGGCAGTATTCGCTATATAAGGTTGTTAATGTTATAAATTTTGTCGTTCACTATATCGGATTTTCGTTCAAGCGTGATTCGTTATTTCGCGATTTGACTGTAATAGGAAAAAAAAAAAAGTTCTAATTAGAAAATAGAGAAATTTCTAGCGGAATTTTGTTCATAATTGCCCTGACTAATATGCACATATTCTAAGTTTTTAATAAAATGCATGAAACTGGATATAACGAACAATTCACATTAACGAACAAGTCTGACAACAATAAGGTTTGTTAAATCGGAAAACTACTTACTATATTGTGAATTATTTATATTTATTTATATTAAATACCTATGACTGCTTCTTCTTACGAAAATTCACGTTCAAAAATTTACATTAGCTTGTACAAGAAAAAATAATTTTGTGTGGACTTCTTGTGTAGAGCAGTTTGTTTTTAACGGACTTAAAAAAAGAGGAGGTTATCAATTCGTCTGTATATTTTTTTTTGTTACATTGAAGTAACAATAACAATAACTCGATAAATATTAGACCGATTGTAAAAATTCTTTTTTTTCTTTTTGAGAGGGTATAGCTTGCAATTAGTCTCATTGTAAAGAGAAGTGGGCGGGAACACACACAATTTTTTTACTCTATTATATGATATTATTATTATTTGATTGCTGCGAAATCTAGCAAACACTTGCGGTTCTTGTGATTACACAATTTTTTAAAGCTGAAAATATGGGCGGATCTACGCCCCTTAATATATATTATTGTATATCACGTGGTTATACCTAACCGAGTTTTTAGAAACTAACCACAAACCTTGAGCTGTAAAACAGACGATATTTTCCATATAAAGAACTGGGCGGATTCACGCCCATTAAAATTTAATATTTTATTTTAAGTGGTTGTATTTTATCAATTTTTACAAAACTTATAAAACACACCCTGATCTGTGAAAAACACACAATCGTTAAATTAAAAAAATTGTGTAATTGCAACAACAACAGATTTTCAAAACAAAATTTTTTTTTAATGAATTTGATTCCATACATATTTTTTCGAAAATTTTCTATCAAATCCTTACATTGAAGTCGATTTATTTTTGGCAGAATTATTATACCAGAAATTATTATTGTGTCAATTGATAATTAAAAGAATAAACAAATATAAAGCGTAGAGCAAATTTATTAATCGGGGCAATTATGGAAAAATTCCGCAAGAAATTTCTCCCTTTTTCCAATTATAATTATTTTGTTTTCCCTATTACTTTTTATAGTTTTAAATTGTTTCCTGGTAAAAATTTCGCCCTGAATTTTATTCGTAATTGCCCTGAATGAATTAAATATCAAAAATTCCGTGGCTTAATAATTAATAAAGTAAATTTCAAAAATTCCGTGACCAATTTATTCGATAAATATGTATTAATTTTTTTTTTTCAGCTGACAAAAACAATAGCATGCCTGTAACAGACAATAAGTATAAATAATGCCTTGTATTTTTTTTCGAACCGGAAACATTCTGAAATAACGTAAGATCTCCATAATAGCCTTTAGTCATAAAAAAATTTCTATGGAAATTTTATTAATAAAATAGTAAACCTTTTATAAAATCAATTTTTTTTTTAATTTTATATAGTGCGTTAATTTGCTTGGCTTCTCACAGAGGAAATGTTGTTCGCATCCCCAAATTGTGAAGCTTTTAGGATTAGTGATCAAAGATTTGCTCTACTCATTGAAGATCTAATAATCTAGTGCGTCACATTTGAGCAACATCTGGTACTTACGAGATTTAGATAAAAATCTAATAGATTTTCCATAAAAAATAAAATCTACTTTGTTAGTAGATTTTGTCGGAATCTACTTAAAATCTATTAGAACTTAGTGGGGTTTTTTCTTCAAAATTATATTTGAAAGTATGCCTTTGTATTTATAAAGGTGTGTGAATTAGCTAAATTACAGTTGTTTGGTTGTAGTTTAGGAAAATTCTAAAAAAAAAAATACTTAAATATTTAATAATCTGAACACCGAACTAGACACTTTCGAAAAATAAGACTTAGTTCTTTTTTAAAATAAACGGTTCGTAAAAAGTTTTCCTTAGTGTGTGCTGAAAACAATTTCTGAAATATATTTCTAACATATTGAATTTTTGTTTCTACAAATCGTTTTGTTGTTTTGATTTTAAATTATAATCATTTTTAATGTTATTGTGATATTGATTAATTGTTTAAAATAAAATAAAAATATTATATTTGAAGGACAAACCACCTGAAAAAAAAATTAAATTTATGTTAGCTGTCCTACTTTTGGGAGTTTGGCAACATCCATGAGGGCTGGGCAAAATGAGAGACTCATTTGCTCCCAAAAACATTTGAGTTACTTCCAGTTTGGCTAACCTACCCCTTCTCTCTCTCGCAAAAAAGCTAACGAGTAAAGGGGCCCATACACTACAACAGCATGCATGCACAATCAAGTGTTTGTGCCAGCGGTTTGGTCGTGTATAGGCATTTTGTGCGATTGTACGGTTTGCTGTAGCGATGTCAAGTAGAGTTTGATATTTTGCTGATGGTACCAGCTCGCTGGTGTGGTATATGGTGAAATTAGCTCAGTTGAGCAAAGTTGTCATTGAGCAAACATGCATTTAAGTAATGTAATTTGTTGAAATATAATTTGTTTCAATTGCAAACATAATTTTAGAACTTCAGTTATACATAGCTGCTAATTTTAGCAACATACCAATAATAATTGCAACAAAATATGTTTCACTATTCATAACCACCCTTCCCGAAATTTTGTAAGATATGAATATTGTACCAGCTTGCTGGTATGTTGTGTGGTTCGAGCATGAATGCTCAATCGCTTGATTGTGCGTGCATGCTGTTGTAGTGTATGGGCCGCTTAAAGAAATATATTGTGGGCCACTTTGGATATTAGTGCGTATTAGTAATACATTAATCTTTATCAATACTACTCATACGTACTAATATTCAAAAGTGTAAATACTTGAAGCTATTTTTCTTCTTACATATTTAAAAAAAAATAAAAAATATGGATATGTTATGTATACCATTTAATAGTTAATTAAGTTTATTTTAAAATTTTATAAATTTTTACTCAAATGCAGAAAAATAAAATTAATTTTTGGGACTAAAAATATCAAAAATTTACTATTCCTGTTATCTTTATTTTTATAATAATTTTTAAAAATCCATCAAAAATTAGTTTTGGCAGTTATAGTTATTAATTTTTGAAAGAACAAAAGTAAATATGTTTTATGGGTAGTTTCCACAATGCAAGCAACCGACTTGTCTAGAAAATTTTTATAGGAATCACTCAAAAATTTAAGCGCTTTTAATACATTTTTTCTAGACAAGTTGCTTGCTTGCATTGTGGAAACTACACATTAATTAATTATAAGTAAAACTTTTGCAGAAAATTTTAATTTAATTTGCATAATTTTTGGGCATATTAATATACTTATATACTCGTAAATGTTGGAAAATTTTGAACTTTTCAATTGAATCTTTTACAGTGACTATAATTATAATTTTGGGATGGCACAATTAAATAAAACATACTAGTTTACATAAGTATTGCTAGGAACACAATTGGGACGAACGACGAATTTCGTCCACGTTGACGAATTCGTCGATAAGAATTCGCTGCGTAAATTCGTTGTGTGAAGCACAATAACGACAAATTTAATCAGCGAGTTCCTCTCAAATATTTTAAAAAGTTGGTTATTGTCAGTGTAACCATATTAGCTAATTTTGGGCTAAATTTAGCTTATTTCTTCTGAATTAAAAAAAAAATTAAAATTTTCATTAAGCTCTTAGCTTATTTTTTTTTTAGCTTTTTTAAAAACGGATTTAGCTGTTTTAGCCTTTTTTAGTCCAAATTGCATATTCTCTAAAAATATATTAAAGACATACGTCATTTAGCTTAATTTTATTTTAAATTCTGGTCACACTGGTTATTGTGTATGTAAAGAGAAAGGGAGAAAATATTGTTTTTTCGTCGTTCGTCGGTGTACAAAATAGAAATAAATCAGCGTTGTCAACTTTTAAATTTCAAAAAGCACCGAAACCAGGAAAAAAGCGCGTAATTTAAGTAAAAAGGCACTAAATTTAAAATTTTATTATTTTACTTAAAAAAAATTTGCACATCGTCGATTGGTTATTGGTTTGCTGCAGACATAATGTATTTTGAATATACTGTGCCGCAAACCAATAACCAACCGACGACATGTACATACAATATATAGGAATCGGTTGACCTTGCATTCCATTCCTAAGATTGCAAATCCGAAGCATACGGTACACATTTTATTTCTATACGAACAAGTAAAATCTTAAATCAATTTGACGAAGCATTTTCAAGTTATTATAAAAAAAATTAATTTTTTTTTTGTCAATGAACAAACGAATCTCTCGAGTTTAGTGAAATTGGCAGTAATCCACAAGTCTTTCTGAGGTTAAGAGCCGATTACTCGTACATTTTGAGCTCGATGGGCTTAGCAGTTGAAAATATTTTAAAATCAAAGCTTACAAAATTTGGTTTTTATTAAATCATTCTGTGGAACCATTCTCTCGGCTGCTATGTGAGAAAGATAATAAATTTTGATTGAAATAAAAATGGTAACTTCTGCGTTTACAATATGGAAGTAACAGAAGTTTGATGGGAATGCAAGTTTTGATAATGCCTCAAACGAGTTCACATTAACTGAATCTTTCAATAGTGGACTCAATATTTTTCCTATTGCACATTAAGTCAATCAATCTTTCTCCACCCACTGTCTATACTAGACAAAATTTCGCTATTAGACTATATTTTAGTAATTACTTGTATTATGTCTTCTTTGTTGTATGGCAAAACACTGTTTACATTAAATATGCTTAAACTGTTAAATTTTGCTGGTAATATGGCACATTTTAAAATCTTAGTAGATTTTTTGAGATGCTCCATTTAATTTCAGAGCATATGTTTTTAAATGAAAAACTTCCTCGAAAACAAAAATAGGTAAGGAAGTTTTCCATTGAGTTTTTGGTTTAGTGCCACCGCCTCGAAACAAAATCACAGAAAATGAATTAAAAAAGCACTGAACTTGTCGCGTCGAAAATTTCAAAAAGCACTAAAAACGGTGCGAAAAGCACTGAGTTGACAACGCTGAAATAAATCTATCTTAGAGTTCATCACGCACGACGAATTTCTTTTATACGGCGGTGTTGTGTTCATTTTCATATGAACAAATGTGTATTATTTTTTATGACGAAAGTTCGCACCGAAAAGTTCGTCGTTCGTCCCAGTTGTGTTCCTAGCATATATTTGTGCATAGATTTAGAAAAATCGCTCAGACATTTTTTCCTTCGTCAATGATTTAGAATTTGTTTTAAAAGAATTTTCTTTCAAAGTCTTTTTTGAAGTCTATTTTTTCAAATATTTAAGAGTTATTACTTTCAAAAATTTTTAAAAATATTTGAAAAAAAAATCAAAGCTCTATTTATGTAAAAAAAAAACAAATTTTTTCTTTGCAATAATATTTAAATAAGGTCTTCGGACACTTGTCATAACTGAAAAAATAGCGAGAGAGATAACTATATAATTTTTATTACTGAAGTACTATATGAGATACTAGTGAAAAACTAATTTAAATAGGGAACAAAACTTAAAAATTTTTTAGTTGAAAAGCACATACATTTAAAAAAAAATCAATTACAATTTTATAATAAATTCAGTAAAGTGCGACTTTAAATCGCGCGCGAAGGGTTCCTTACGGACACTAGATATGTATGTAAGAACTTAATCCCATATAATATATAGTTTGGCATTTTTTCGTTTTCGGGATTTTTCGGATTTGAGCGTCATTAAAGTTTCGGCATTTTTTATTTTTGGCGTTTTTTGGTGATTTTTTTTTAGATTTCGCGTTTTTTGGGGTTGTTTCGGTTTTGGCGTTTTATTTTTAGTTTTGGCTCTTTTTTCTTATTTTGGCGTGCTTTTCGGTTTTTTAGGTTTTTTTTCATTTTGGCGGTTATTTTCATTTTGGCGATTTTTTTTTCATTTTGTGGATTTTTTTTCATTTTGTCGATTTTTCGGTTTTTGGCGATTTATCTTAGTTTTAAAGACTTTTTTTTTAATATTGCTCTTTTTTCGTTTTGGCGATTTTTTTTCGGAATTTGGCGAATTTTTTCGGTTTTTGGCGGTTTTTATAGTTTTGGGAGTTTTTAGTTTTAACGTTTTTGAAAATTTCAAGAGTTTGCCTTCTACGATTTCCAAGATGAAGCACGTTGTCAAAATTACATAGTCTTAATTACTATAACTGATAGAACATCCTTTAATTGAGAATTTTTTAAATTTAAGTGTAAAACATACACTAACTTTACAAATTTCAAGTGTCTACATACGTAGATATGTATCTATAGAATTGTATGTATATTACATGGGATTTTAACATTTTTCGTTGCTAGTTTTGGAACACCCTTTAATTTTTAACTCTCATATATTTGTTATTGTAGCGGCCAAAGTTCTACATACTCTGTCCAAATTTCAGGTCCGTAGCTCTTGCAGTTCTCGAGGAAATAGCCTGTGACAGACACACATACAGAGACAGGCGGACAGACAGACAAACAGACGGACAGCGTAGCGAAAACAATAGGATTCCTTTTCATCTTTGGTGTACGGAACCCTAAAAACGACCTCGAGCTTAAGAAACATATGATAATAAACTAAAAATGTCAACTATATATAGTTAAAATTTCAAACAACATACAAACAAAATACATACATATTTTTGTTTTTTTTAAATTTTTTTTTAACTTTCCTATACAGTTTTAAAAAACTTAATCGCTCTTAAGTTAAAATAAGATTGAAAAAAATATTTCATTCTACAAGAATTGAAAATATTGAACTTAAGCCCGATTAAGAAATTATTGATGGTTAAAAGTCATTCCAGTTCAAAAAAATTTATAAATACATAAAAAGCAGCTTCAAAATGTTTCCATGTCGCACCCTGTACCTCAGATTATATTATAACAGGGTGTCCAAAGATTTAATTTTCTTAAAGCTTATGTCCTCTTCTACCATTTTAGTATATATACATCATTTTGTATTTGGACGATTAGTTCATAAGATGTATCTGCGGCAAAAAGCAGAAAAAGTGCTTCAGCCGACTTAAGCTAAAATTAAAATAATGACGCTGATCACCTGTGCAAAATTTCAGATTATTTACTCGTATGTGATTATTAAAAAATAATTAAACATTTTTTTTAAGTTTTATTTCTATATTAGTATTTCGGGCTTATAAAATAATTCCCGAAACTTTTTTGTTGCAGGAACCCATTGAATTGAAAAAACGTTTGGAGGAAGTGCGTTTGCTTGAATCGCGACGCTCTGCACGTTTAGCCGATCAAGAACGAGATACAGATTTTGCACGTTTAGCCGACATGGGTGGAGACAGGCGTAAACCATCACACAGTATTGAGGTGCCATTATCAACAACGCCACAACAAAAGTGAGTACAAACATACATACATACATACTTTTTATTGCTTTTAAAATAAAATTAACACAATTTCTTTATATAAACTTTTACATAATTAATGCAAATAAATACCAGACAAGTATCAGACAATTATTACACAAACAATAAAAGTAAACTTAAATACGAGTAACACAAGCAAACGAAATGTTTCAACAAAAGTGAATAAAAAACTAAATAATTCAAAGTAATTTGTGGAAAAGAGGAAAAAGAAACTAAAATTTTACATACGTCGCAAAATTTTTATCTATGGTTCTTTTTTTTTTTTTTTGTTTGTTTTTACTTCTAAAAGTATAAATACTTAATGGAAATGAATTAAATACCCAGACACGATTTGTAAAGTGTATTGAATATATTAATTACATCGGCCGTTGAGGTGAAATGGGACACGTAATCATTAAGTTATGGTCAGATGAGGCTTAAAAGTTTAACCATAGAATAGTTTCTAAAGATGTTTTAATTTAAGCTTTTGTCAGGTCGGTAAAAAAAAATGTTTGTTAATTATTTTGTAGAAACAGATTATGGCCTTACAACTTGTTGCTACAATGCAGACGGTTGACTTGAAAATATAAAATTTATTTGAAAATCACTAATTTTTTCAAAGCTTTTGGTACAAACTTTCTAATCGAGAGGACTGACTGATTGGCTTGTGGAAACACGGGTTTAGTTTTGCTTTGACTTAAGTCCACTAATTGAAATACATTTCTCGTAGCTCCGTCTTTGGCTTTTTTTATAAAACTATAATTATTTCTAGATTATCTTAAAGATATTTAGTTTTATTTTTCCACTTATTTCGAAAGTAGTATAAGTCCATTAATTAAAAAAATATTTGCCGTTCTCTCTCTCTCTGTCTGGTTATTTTTTTTCACTTCCAGAAGAAGAGAGCTTTTTATATAATAAATAGACCCCCTTATTTTGAAAGTGTTCTAAGTCCATCTATTGAAATAAAATTTTTGTTGCATTGTCTTTGGCTTTTTTTATATTAGTAGAATTATTTCTAGGTTATCTTGAAATTTTTTTCTTTTCGTTTTTAGAGGAGCCACTTACTTAAAAAGTAGTATAAGTCCATGAATTCCAAAAAATTTGCCACTCATTTTCTTACAGCCTTATTCAAAAAAATATTTTACTTGAGCTTTAAAGTTCATAGTAGGTACGAAGCACTTTAAGGCTAACATTGCTTTGTTAAGAAATTGTATTCAAAAGACAACTTTAATTATTTTGTGATTTAATAATAAATTCTGGTAACACCACCATGTTCAACAACCATTTCACAGCTTATGATGTACAACATCGAATACAATTTCATTCGAGTATTCAACTAATTTTTTATTTTATTAAATACATTTTTATTATCTTGAAGTTAAGCAACCTAATTTAAAAAATATATGCTTCTGACATGCAAGCAAAACAGATAAACATTTTTATGAAGTAAAAGTAATAAAAATATGATGAACATAGAAAAATTATCTCAATTTATTTTATTCGAACGAAATGAGTATTTGAATATCCAGCTTTTTTCGATTCGTTTTGTTTGAATGTACATCACTAAAATATTTTTGTATAATTGTATTTATTTTAATATTTTTTTTATGGATTTTGCTATGTATTTCGAATCAGTTGGATAACTTAGTGATATTTTCCAACATAAGACAGAAATAAGAAATTTAAGATAAGAGCTAGCTTCATTTTCAGATGTAACATGAATCAATATGTGCTATATTAACAAAAATATTTGAGGTACGAATACACATTTTGGAAATATCAACTTAAAGTAGCATTAACAAACGTAAGTGCCTACTTTAGAATTTTGATATAATCATTTTTTTTGAATACAACTTTACTTAAAATTGCTTTTCAAAGCTTTGTTAAGTTTTTTTGAATACGACCCTTATTCTTTTTTTTTCACTTACAGAGGCAAAATTCAGGGTTTCCCTAAAAATGGTTTTTATATACAAGATCCCCTTACTTTGAAAGTGTTTTAAGTCCATTTATTGAAAAATATTTTTATCGCTTCGTCCTTAGTGTTTGCACGTAAATGAAATTATTTTTAGGTTATCTTAAATTTTTTTTGCATTAGCCACTTATATTGCAAATAGTACAAGTCCATTAATAAAAAAAACTATATGCAAATTTTTTTTTTCGTTTTGGTGACTTGCTTGAAGAAAAACTGTCATTTACCAAATCTATGGTTTTCTTAAAAAAACTTGTTATATAGAGCCCTTTGTTTAAAAAGTGTTCTATGTCCATTAATTGAAATTTTTTGTCGCTCAGTTCTTGGAGCTTATATGTAAATAGAAATATTTCTAGGTTGCCTTGAAAATATATTTTTATTTTCATTTTATTTATTTTTTTTTTGAAGAAGAAGAAGAAGAAGAGCCTTTTATGTTCAAAGTAGTCTAAGTCCATTAATAATAATAAATAAATTTTCACTAAACTTAATTTTAATATGCATATAAAATATATATAAATACATATATATATATATATTTTTTTAAAATTTAATTTGAACATTTCTTGAAAAATAATCTTTAGCCATGAGCCATTTATTTTGTAAATAGCCTAGGTTCGTTTATTAGAATAACTAGCCTTTGATATCTTCAGAAAGACATTTAACTTTATTGGATTATTTGCGGGTGTAAAATTTTCTGTATATTAAACTTTGATCGTGCCTTATGTTTGATCTAAGAGTCGAATTTCCTGCTGCATCATGTATAATCCTGTCCCAACTAATAAAATATGCATTTAAGTGCCAAGTAATATTTTTTCTGATCATTTAATGGCCTATTAAAATAATATTACAAAAGTGTGTTGTATATATTTTGCCAGTTAAATTAATTTTCAATTACTTGAAGCAAATAAAAATTTATAAATAATAACAATAAAAAATAAATAACTTTATGCAATTGATTAAAAAGTCATAAAAATAAAAAATGAATTATTTAATAGACGTCGCGACGCTACTTAATGCGCCATAGTTAAATGAAATCAAAATAGTTTATAATGAATGATAAGCATATTTTTATTAAATTTATTTATTTTTGTTTCATTTTCATTTAACGCTTACATTAAATTCAAAGAAATTCAAATTTAAAAAAAAAACAGCAACAATACTTGATTACAATGCAAAGCGGAAAAAATGGCTTGTGTGAAGCTTTTTTACGATTACAAAACTTGAGACGAACCACAGCAAATGCCGGCCACGTTCTTAATTGATAAATAAATCAAGCGCAAAAGAAAATAATAAACAAACGCACAAAAAAAAAATTAATAACTTTTTTATTTCATTAAAAAAAAATAAATTAATAAATCTCAAGTCAATAATTACGGCTGTTGTCAATTTACACATGCAATTAGAGGCCCCGTAGAGGCCTTCGATAAGCAAATGAACGATCGGGCGTGGCTGATTTCGTTTTCTCTATGACATCAAATTGCTATAGTTCAGAACACAGATAAAGTAATTCTAGTGTTATAAAGTTCAAAACGCTTACTCATTCATATCTATAGGTGAACATAAATAATAAATCTTTTTTCTTTTAATTTCCACTTAAAATTATTTGGTTAATTGCTTGATAAAAATTTGATCTTTTAACTATAATTAAGTTAAAAAAATTATATAACATCTAATAAGAGAAGCCTTTGAACACACCGTAGCCGAACTTTAAGCTTCAATCAGTCGTGTCATAAACATAAACTTTTTGATAACCATAAACATACATAAGTATTTGGTACAGCTATTAGTCCTAGTTTACACTATGCAAGTCTTATTTCTAAGCTGATTAGTTTGTTATGAGAGAGAGAGAGAGAGACGAGGGAAAAGAAACTTTTTAAACTCCCTCAAACGGGAGGAAATTACTCCTCTAAACATGCTTTTTCTGAACTATCTTTTAAAGAGGTCGTCGTAGATAAAAGAAAAAATGTTGCGCCTTTACCTTTATTATATATTATTATATTAATTATATATTGCAGAAAAAGTACATTTTTAAGAAAAACTACACTTTTTTTAAAAAGTACCTTTTTAATTAAAATGCATTTATAAGAAAAAGTAGCTTCTTAAGAAAAAAGACCGTTAAAAAGTACGTTTTTAAGAAAAAGTACCTGTTTGAGAAAACCTACTTTTTTTAAGAAAAAGGACCTTTTTGAGAAAAACTACTTTTTTTAAAGAAAAAGTAACTTTTTTAAGAAAAAGTACAATTTTAAAGCAGCTTTTTAACAAAAAAGTAGCTTTTTAACAAAAATAGCTTTTAAATAAAAAAGTAACTTTTTAACAAAAAAGTACTTTTCCTTAAGAAGACAACTTTTCCTGGAAAAAGTATACCTTTTTAAGAAAAAGTACCTTTTTAAGAAAAAGTAGTACCTTAAGAAAAAGCACACTTTTAAGAAAAATTACCTTTTTTAACAAAAAAAGTATATTTTTAATAAAAAGTACCGTTTTAAGAAATAGTACCTTTTTTAAGAAATAGTACCTTTTTAAGAAAAAGTACCCTTTTAAGAAAATGTACCTTTTTGAGAAAAAGTACGTTTTTAAGAAAAACTACCTTCTTAAGAAAAATTACCTTTTTAACAAAAACAGTAACAAAAAATTACCTTTTTAAGAAAACGTCTCTTTTTAAGAAAAACTATCGGCCAGGTCCTGAAAACCATTTCGTTTTGAAACCGAAAAATTTTAGGAAAAAAATCAACAAAAAAGCTCACTTCTTGCAGCTTTTTAATTGGTCTTAAGATTTCACGTGCTTGAGATATTTTATCTGAACTTAATTTCGGATTCACTAAATTATCCGATAAAGAGAACAGTGTTTTCCGTTTTTGAAACTCTGCGATTTCAAAACGAAATGGTTTTCAGAACATGGCCGTATATTTTTAACAAAAAAGTACCTTTTTAACATAAAATTTCATTTATAACAAAAAAAGTGCATTTTCTTAAGAAGACATAACTTTTCCTTAAAAAAAAGTATTTTTTGTGAACAGTAAAAATTTTCTTAAAAATTTTGTTTTTCTTAAAAACGTCTTATTAAAAGATAATTTTTTTCTAGAAAGCTATTTTTTCTAAAACGAACTGTTTTAAAATGAAGTTTTCTTAAAAAAGGATCTTTTCTTAAAATATGTACAGGGCAATAATTGAAAATAAAAATCCGCGTGAGATTTTTCACTTTTCCAATTAGAATTTTTTGTTTTTCCTATTAATAGCTATTGCTTGAAATTATTCAACGGGAGAAATCTCACACTTTTTAAAGAAAAATTAAATTTTTTTTTACCAGAATTATCTTTTAAAGCGATAATATCTTTACCTTTTATTTTAGAAAATTTATATTTTTCAGGAAAATTACCTCCTCCAGAAAAAGTGCCTTTTTCGGAAGTGATTTTTCCCCAAAAAAAATGTACTTTTTGTGAAAAACATAAGTTTTCCTAAAAAGGTAACTTTTTTTTAGGAAGGTAATTTTTTTTAAATATTGAAAACAAAAACAAATTTTCTTATTCTATTGTTGTTTTCAATACAAGTTGTCGATCGAAATTTTCTTGTCGATACCGTGGGCCTGGCTGGTAATGCTTTGCTAAAAAATCAATTTATAAAATGTTTTTTCTTAAAAATATCTCTTTATGAAAATGTTTAGTTATCGAAAAGTTATTTTTTTTTTGTAACCGAGAACCAGTTGTTCCTATTTATTTCTCCTTTTATTTATTATGAATAGTCCTCCAAAACAAAATAAATCATATGAAAACTTATTATTTGTTCTAAAATTTCAAAGCCTTAAGCCGTTACTGAAAATCCAAACACAAGACAATTATTATTTGCTGCAGTTTTGATATTCATTTCATTGTTATTAACAAAAAAAAAAAAAAAATTTAAGCAAAAGATAAACATTTTGTGAGGTTTAGATTTCAAAAGCTGTGCGAAAGTTATGTGTTTTATCTTCGGTATTTCTAATAGAGAAACAAACCTGATATCAGTTTTTTGTAAATATAAAAACTTTGGTAATATTGGTAAATTGGAAGAAAGAAATATCATCAAATGATCAAGTGATAAAATTTTTTTAAATTTTAAGATTTATTCATTCAAGTTACAGGGAACCGCTTTTTAAATTGTTTTTGATGATTTTCACAAATTTTACTGTGGTGCTTAAATGAGATATTTAAGTAGTGGATCTTGTTAGCCCCATTGAAAGGAAATTTTTTCATAATAAAATTTATAATGCACGATTATAGCATTCTATAGTTGAAATGCACGAATAAATGTTAAGAACTGATAATTTTTTTTTCATAACAGAAAACTTTTCACTCTGCATAATAGCAATAATGTTAGTTGACCAGATATTATTCGAATAAAATTTTTTCGGTTAATTTTTAAAAATTCTTGCAATTAAAGTCTCTTATAATAAAAATTATTCGAGTAAATCCATTCGAATAATATTTCAATACAACTATTCGAATAAAATTATTTGATTAAAATTATATGAATGAAATCAAAACAATAAAATAATATGATTAAAATAGTTTCATCAAAATTATTCTAATTAAATTGTGATAAAATTATTCGAATAAAATTAATCGATTAAAATTAATCGAATAAAATTATTTGAATAAATTAAAAAAAAGTCAGAGTTAAATAATTCTATTATAATAATTATTGTTGCAAATTGTTCGAATACAATTACATATGCGCCCTTAATTATGAAAGTGGTCTAAGTCATATACATATCTTTGCTCGAGATATTTAGTAGATTACATCTGAACAAATTAAAAAAATATTTTTGTATTGTGCAACATTTTAATTTAATTTAGAGTTATTCAATACTTTTTAAATATTTATTGAAGTTTTTTTTTTTTTTTTTGGATTTATTTAACATTTCGAAGCAAAAATGCAAATGACTTAGACCATTTTAATAATTAGGGGCGCAATAATGAATAAGATTATAACAATAAATAAAAAAATTCTAGTTCCTTTAAAAAAACTTATGTAAATAAAATTGTTGCAGCGAAACAATTGGCTAAATATTCGAAAAAATTATTCGAATATAATTATTCGATTAAAATTATTCGTTTAAAATTATTTGAACAAATTAATGCAATGAGGGTGCCCCTGTGGCTGAGTAGTAGCGATGCTATCCTCTCAGTACAAAGGTTGTGGGTTCAATTCGCGCCATTGACCCTGGGTGCTTTCTGCTAATCCACTAGACTAGTCTTCTAACTTTTATTTTAAAAAGTGTTACTCAAGTTATAAATATTCGAATAATTATCGCATAAGTTGAATGCCTACTGCTATTACTAGGTGTTAACTTCTTTAAGAACGGGACTGTCCCTTGGATGGTGAAGACTTCTAAATTTTATTTAAAAAAGTGTAGTCACAATTAAAAATATTCGAATAATTATAGCATCAGTTATGTAATATATTTGGTCTAACATTATTAAAGCGAAATATTTGAATAAAATTATTCGAATAACATTATTCGAATAAAATTATTAGAATAAAATTAACCAAATAAAATTAACCGAATAAATTTATGCAATTAAGAAAATTGAATTATTATAAGCTTTATTTTAAAAAATTAAAAACACTTTCTAAAAACATGCGAATAATTATCGCATAAGCTTTGTAATGTACATATTTAGTTGACAAGTTTTCATAGATCCAAACCAATTTCTTGGCAAGCACTTAAAAAATTAATATATCGTTACCTTAATATAGAAAGGCCCTAACTCATTATATTTTTTCGGAATCGAGATTCTTGCATTTTTCGAAACACAAGATGTTCTGCTATCGAAATAAAAAAAAAAATTCGATTTAAAAAAATAATGAGTTAGGGCTTTTCTATATTAAGAGGCAACGATATGTTTGTTACCTAGCATCAAACAACCTGTAACAAATCTAAATTTTAGCAATTTACTGCGTTACTTTTTAACAAATAACATTTATAAATTTACCGTTTTAAAAAGATTTATGAACTAGCGGTAAAATAAAATTCGATAAAATCATTTTGTATATATTTTTTTTTTTGGAATTCAGTCAGTCATTGCAACTTTTGTAAAATTAAAGCTTTTACATATATTATTTTTCATTTCATGGTACGCACTCAAGTAGAAAAAAACTATGTATTACAAATTTAGAAAAATAAGTAAAATAAAAAAAAAAAATTAAATAAACTAGTTGACCTCCTAACGACTTGTTAATTAATAATTGAAAACAAGTTGTGCAACGCTGAACAGGCGAAAGTTAGAATCAAGATTTGAGTTAAAAAATAATAATAATAAAAACAATAACAAAAAACATAAGAAAAACTAGATCTAGATTTAATTTTTTGTAATAAAAATCCGGTAATGACATGTGACAAATGCATAATCAAGAAAACTTAAATGAATTATATACTAAAAACATTTGTAGTATAAAAATGTATTACATGTTTTATTATTTTTTTTTCGATTTTTCTGAAGCAGGAAATATAACAACTTTTTTTTACAAAACTGACATTTGAGGGAAATACGAGGGATGGCTGGCGATTACTTGTAAATTAGTTGTAATTTTCTATTTATTTAATGGACTGGCCGACGATGTCGACAGAAAACATTCGATCTGCAATAAAATAAGAAAATTTGTTTTTGTTTCCAATTTAAGTCGCTGATCGAATGTTTTCTATCGGCATCGTGGGTTAGGTTGTTTAATAGTTTTTAATCGGTTTTCTTTAGAATTCACTAGCCTTCGCAATCGTATCACTATTGCGAAAATACAACCCTGGGCTTATGATGTAGTTTATGTTCAAAAGACAATAAGATTTCATTAGATCAGTGTTGTATTTTTCCGTAAGTCGTCGACTGGCTTCACACAAAGTAATTTTTGTTTGACAACTTGTGTGCTTATAGGTGAAAGAAAGGAAAAGATAATGCGGCCCCTACACGTTGCGAGTTGTTGTACAATTTGATTAAGTTGTACAATCAATTGTTACGTTAGAGGTATGATTGAACAACGGTTGGTCATTAGTTGAATGAAAAATCAAAACATTTTGATTTTCATACAACCGACGAACAACCTAGCTATCAAATTGTGTGTGTGTGTGATGGCGATTTCTTCTTTCGTTTTTCATTTTCATTCAGAAGTTTTGTGAGCAACATCGTGTGCAGTAAACAATAAGTGTGAAAAAAGAAGAAAAATGCGAATGCACAATTTTTTTTATTTTCTTTTTTTTATCTTCTTTCTTCATCAAAATTTTATCTATGGACTATAGAGCTAAAAAATCAGAACTCATGGTGACTCTCTAAAAATAATTTGTTAATGAAGTTTGATGAAAAATTGGTTGAAAAATTGCAGCCGGTGCAGTGAGTGATCAACTGGAATATGCAACTCAATTGTACAACCAGTTTTAACGTGTAGGGGCCGCATAAGATGGCAGACATATTTTGCTTTATGTTCCATAAACTAAAGAGTTGTTAAAAATATTGCCGTCTGTCTGAGAGAGTAGTGGCCAATTGTGATTCCAGCTTAGTTTGATGAACTTCAAGGACCCAATCAGCAAAGACACGACGTTTTTGATGATCGGAAGGCGTGCGTTCTCAAGTTCTTGTGCAAAATATAGTTGAATGCCGTTTGTGGAATGCCCAAAGATAGACAAGACAATATTCTCAATTGCTTTTGAGCGAGCTGCCCCAGTTCAATTCTTTACATCAGTAACTTGTTCCAACAGCTTAAATTTTTCCACTACTCAGACAATTGCTCCTCGAGAAGGTGCTTCATGATGATAAAAAAAATGTTTTAGTTTTCCGAACTGCGTGCGGGAAATTTTCTTAATTTTCGTAGTGAATTTTAATAATAACTTCAATTCGTTTGTTGAAGCGTATATCGTTTAATTTTTGTTAATGGCTTAGTTTTAACTTTTTATCTGTCAAGTAATAACAGTATCAGTCCTGACAAATTAAACGTCTTATTGCAACACCCGCTATAAAATTCATCACATGAACATATTCAGGCTTATCATAAATAAAATTTCACATGTAAATTTCCGGAACGTGTGAACAATTGGTATCAAAAAACGTCATGCGATTGCGAAATATTTTGACAATTTATGAAGAAAATAACTCACAAAGATTTGTATGTTGAAAAAGTGAAAATATGTAAGTTTTTAATTTTATTGAAATGGATGATACGCAAATAAAATCCATGTGTACGAAAACTTTTATTCGGAAATTTTCACATGTGAAATTCATGATGAGACTGATTATAGAATTTCTTCAGACAATCAAACGTAAAAGTTTTCTGACCGAAATGGAAATTTTTTCATAATAGTATTCTATAGTTGAAATTTACTCGGCTTGTACTGAGGGACTGGTAGCTTAATTTATTAGATATTAATTGACTTAATTGACTATATATTATTCGAATAATATTTTTTGGCCTAATTTTTAATCATTTTTATAGTTAAAATTATTCCAGCAAATAAAATTATTCTAATTAAAGTGTTGTAATGAAATTGTTGTAATAAAATTATTCGAATAAAATTAATCGAACAAAATGATTCGAATAAATTTTTAAAAGTCAAAAAGAGAAATAATGCAATTGCAACTGTTCAATTAAACTTTTAACAATCAACAAATATTTCCAATAAATAAACTTTTACAAATAAAATTGTTATATGGAAATAAATGAATAAATGATTCGAAAAAAAAATTATTCGAATAAAATTAATCAAATAAATTTACGATTTGATCAGGCTAAAGTTCGTATCGCTTTTTAAGCCAAATTAAATGTGATAATTATTAATGAAAAAATAAGACCAAAGATAATTGTAAATATTCTGCCAAACACGTAGTAGAACGGAACAACTAGCTGTTTTCGGAGGTCACTACACCTTCATCAACAGCATTCTTCGTGTTTGGTCCACTGTGTGTGGTGTTAGTTGATGCAGATTTCCGCTTTATATACGCAACTCTTATTGCAAATGGAATATATGAATTGGTTTTATCCATTGTTTTTCAGTTTGCTGAAAGCTTTTTTGTAATGAAAGCTCAATTTTACCATCTTTAAATTTACAACAGTCTTGCCATTGTTGTTTGCTCTTTACTAATTATGCACATGTTAGTTAATTTGCTTATTAAATTATTCGAACAAATTTGTGTAATTAAAAAATAAAATTATTCATAACTTTTATTTTATTCGAATAATTATCGCATAAGCTATGTATATTGCAATTATCCTAAAATTTTTCTCTTAACGCCTTCGTATTTTACAAAATAACGCAAAGTTTAACAAATTCCATATAACAATTTATTGTTATTAGTATCTTATAATGAAAGGCTCTTTTAATTTAAATTTGAGTAAATCTATTCCAATAATATTGTAATATAATTATTATAATAAAATTACATATACATATGTACATATAAATGAAATTATAACAATAAAATAATTTGATTGAAATAGTTTCAATAAAATTATTCTAATAAAATTGTTGTAATAAGATTAATCGAATAAAGTTATTCGATTAAAAGTAATCGAATAAAATTGTTAGAATAAATTTTGTTTAATTTGAAAAGATAAATGTGTGATTCTAAAATAATTGTTGTTGCAATGCAGCTGTTCGAATAAAATTATACATATTGGCATTTCCAGAGGAATATCAACTTTTTGTAGCGTGCGACACCAAACAAATATGCTTGTCTTTTCAAAGAAAACGAAACTTTTTCTACTTCTTTATATATTTACGTTGGCCGTCAGCCGATCTACATTTGATAAAATTTGAAGAAAAATCTAGTCACATTGTTCTCAAATACAAGCTTAATTGCTTGCTGTCGCACACTACAAAAACAAGAAATTTCTCGTGGAAATGCCCATATAAATAAAATTACATGAATCAACAAAATAATTCCAATAAATAAACTTATGCCAATACAATTTTTGTAATGAAATAATTGAATAAAATTTTTCGAAAAAAATTATTCGCATAAAATTAATCAAATAAAATTATTTGAACAAATTTATGCAGTTAAAGAAAACTCAATCTTATAACTTTTATATTAATATTAAAAATATTCGAATAATTATCGCATTTTCATTAAAAATAACGTATGTTATTTATTTCTTATTTCGGATTTATGATATCAAGTTATTATATATGCTCAATTCACAAACTATTGTAGGAGTCGTAGTTCGTAAAAACGTTGTTGGTAATTTCTATGTAAATATTTGTTTATATTATAAACTTATAAACTTTATAAACAATGTTTTTATTCAAAGTGCCAACAACTCATGTACGAACTACGACTCCTACACTAGGTTGTGAATTGAGCAATTTTATACTCAGGGAAAACCTACAGCTGAAAATAAGATACTTAAAAATTAATCAAATTAATACTGTAAATTAATATTTTTCCATATTGAAATAAGAAACTTCAACATGACTAGACTTTCGTTAATGTTTCTTGTTAATTCAATATGGTTTTTATTGATTTTAAGCTGTTTTTTCTCTGGCTGTAATTGCTTTTTAGAATGTTCTAAGCAATTTTGGAAAAATATGGACGCATGTACATTGTGTAGATATTATTAAAACAACAACACAACTTCTGCCCATTTTTAGTTAAGCTTGAAAAAGAATTTTTGCCTACTCTACTGAAGAAATTTGATTTCTGACCATAGTCTAAAATTTTTCTCTTGACGCTTTCGTATTTTATAAAATTTCGGAAAGTTTAATAATTTTCGTAGCACAATTTATTGTCATTAGTATCTTAACTCTCAAAACGGTCGAGAGTTATTCATACTCTTAATCTTTGCTGAAATTCCCTCAATTTAAATGATTTTTTATGATTATAAAAAAAAATACTGAAAGATTCTCATACACGCAAAGAAAAGATATGTTTGTAGAATGGTTGAGAAAACAATATTATGTTCTCTGAAACAAATGTGTGGTCGCTGAAAACTAGTTATTGTTATCTTAAACATTTATTTCGTTACGATAAACAGAGTAATGTTTGAATTTAATAATTACATTATCACATCCATAAAAAAGTGTGATATGGTTAGAGTTTAACAATATAGTTTTGTTAAAAATTTATGACTACAACATAATTTGTATTATTATTTAATAATAATATGATGTAAATAACAATATAATGTTATCCAAAACCATACTATGTTAAGTTTAAAAAAAAAATCTTTTTCAGAAACATCTGTCAGTTCAGTATTTCGTTTGTAAGCTATCGGTATTGCACGGGTGGTGTTAAATAAATGAATAAATAAATAAAGAATAAACAAAAGGGTAGACCAATAAAATTATATAAACATTTGTGTATCTCTTTATACACACATGTCAGTATGTCGTGTAAGTATACATTTCTATATATACATTTTATTTCAACAATATTAAATTATTTTTATTTCGATTTTGACGCACAGCTGTTTCTACAATAAATATATGATTAAAAAATAAAATAGTATTATTATATTAAATAATACTGTGGTCATATTTAACAATATTAATATAATATTAGAACATGGTATGGTGAGTCTCAATTATATTTTAGTCATATCTAACAATAGTATTGTCATATTTACAATACTAAGATTAGATAAATATAACAAAGTTCATTGTTTTTGTAGATAATATTATTATTAACTCAGATAATAATATTATTAAAGTTTGCTTTTCTATTAACAATAATATGATTTGACTGCAACCATATAATTCAATCATAGTATGTTGCTGTTTGATTATGGTTGCCTCAACCATATTTTTTCTTTGCGTGTACATAGTTTGTGTCATAGCATCAGTGTTAATTTGTTATGGGATTGTTGTTTTCAAATTTGCAATAACAACAACAACAACAACAGTATTGTATACGTTAGTGCAACACCATCTATCACGCCACTAAATAAGTCACTTAATTACATCTGCTTTTATTTTTGCTTGTGTCTCTTTGTTTGTTTGTTTGCTCGTGTATTTAATGCCGCTGGATTTTTGTTGTTTCAGTTGCATGCCATCATGTAACAGGCATTAGAGTAATTGTTTGAACACATTATAGTCGTGTTTGTTTGTTTGTTTATTTTTTCTATTTGTTATTAAGAGGAAACAATAAAAACTATCAGGAGCCGTACGAACAACAATAACATAATAAAAAAGTATATGTGTGTATGTCTGTAAGTAAGTATTTGCCAATAATATTTAACTGTCTATAAGTTACACATTCAACAACAACAGCAACAACAAACACCAAGTTTCTAACTATTAAATAAATAAATACTTTCTATAAAAAAAAAATAAATGCCGGTATCTGTTTTTTCTTCTTCTATGCTTCTGCACATGCAAGCACTTTATTCCCCCCCCCCCCCCCCCCCCTCTGAAGCTGCTGTAATAACTGATTGTAATCACACAAAAACAACAAAAACAAACATGGAAGAAAGCAGAGGTTCTGAAGCTTTTTACGCCAGCTAAGGCAAAATAAATCAAAAGTTTATTTTTTTATATTAAATCCACATCGTTGTCGCACTCTAAACTCACACACATAAATCTTTGCTGCGCTAGTTTTGTTATTACCCGACTGCGCAACGCAAAGAAGTGTATTGTGTTTATCAGTTTATGTATGTGTGTACATCTAGAGAAAAAGTAGCTTAAAATCAATAAAAACCATATTGTATTAATAAGAAACATTAACGAACGTCTAGTCATGTTGAAATTTCTTATTTCAATATGGAAAAATATTAATTTACAGTATTAATTTATTAATTTTATTAATTTTTAAGTATTTCAATATACATTTTCTATTATATGGAAAATTATTGAATTAATGCAATTTTATGCGATTTTGATATTGTGTTTTGACTACTGTCATATCTTTAGTGACACTCCCAGAATTAAGACAAATAGGTTGATGTAAGAATCATCAAAATCGGTCCACGCTCTCGGAGCACACATACTCGTACATACACAATACTAGTGATGCACGAATATTCGTTGTCGTATTCGAATTGCAGAATAATCGTATTCGCATTCGTATTCGTGAAATTCAGGCGAATACGAATACGAATATGTTTTCCAAAAGAATTGTATAAATAAATGCATAAATCCTAAACTAAATTTAAATCAATGGACAAAAACATTATTTTGTACGAATCCATTAAATTTTTTATCGAAATTTGTGCTTTGTATTATTTTCAAATATTATTTACTGACGATCATTAAAATTTTGGGTAGTTTTTATTAGCTTTAAAGTTCGCCAACAGGAGTGTGAAGTTCTTTTTCATAACAATTTTATAATATTTCATATTGCAGGCGTAAATAGAATCCTAATTTAATGTCTCTAAATTTCATATTCGCGAATATCGTTTCAAATATTCGTATTCGCGAATATCAAAAATTGACATTCATTACATCAACACAATATCTTTCTTTGCATCGCGCAGTCGGGTAAAAAGGTATGTGTATATGTGACATAAATTCTTTAAAATGATATGATATGGCTTGACATGACACAGCATGACATGACACAACATCATAACATCATGACAATTTCTAAAGTAATTTAAACATAAGGAACTTCGTTTCTCCGACACCGTGTTTTTTTTTTTTAATATTTTTCCATGTGAATCAGCCATTGTGGGCCTCAAATAACAGTTTAAGCATCACTTTCTTACGTGTTCGGTTATTGTTTTGCTCTTTAGTGTCATGCAATGAAAGCAAATAAGAAAGAAGAAAAAACGTCAACTCGTAATTATAGATAAAAAACGAAAACAGTAGAAAAATAAAAATAAAAATGATTAAGAGATACAAAAAAATCCCTATCAGTAACAACAACAAAATGCAACTACATGTTTACAGCTAAAAAGAAATAGACAAATAGAAAAACAAACAGTGACGTAAACAACCACCACATACATACATACATACGTAATTTACTTATGTTACGTTTGTTGTTTTTATTAGTTATTATTGTTCCTCCTATCGTTGTTCTTGTATTATTCTTGTTAACTATTAAAAGTTCTAAGAAATATGTAAATATTTACTATACATGCATACATATGTATTAGAGACCTGCGTAAACATTCTTTAAATGTAAATACGTCATGATTTTTAAATGTGTTCACGTCGCATGTATTATACTAAACCAATAAATGCTGTCGTACTATAAGCGAAGCACGATGGATGTATTGGTGTACGTGTATATCAGTGTTAACAAGCGATGTCGCCAAGACAGCTTGTTTATAACAAACACTCAAAAGAATTACTGTTGATTAGTGTATGCTTGTTATTTTTCATATTGTACGTTTGAGTGTGTGTGTAATATGTAGATAGTAAGCTATTATGTGATTAACCGCATACAACTAATGTTAATGCATGCGTGTGCCTTTGCATGAGCGCAGAAAAATAAAAGATCATACACACATACATGCTTGACGTTTGTACACGCGCTCATGCGTAGAAAGAAGCAAGTATCACAAATTCTTCCGCCATGAAGTGTTTTCATCTTTACTCCTATACCTACAATGCTCAAAAAAATTTCTTACAAACAGTGTTGTTAACGTTGGTTTTATAAAATTTCGCTGTAGTAAAGCATTTGAAAAATTCCTCATGTCTTGAAAGTTCTTTTAAGATGTCTTGTGCAGGACACTAATATGTATGTATATAATAAATTATACATATATGTACATATGTACATACATACACATTTATGTGCATGAGTATGTACATTAGAGTGGCCGTTAATTGTTTGGAGACTTTTTTTATTTCTTCTACTCTCACCCCCCCCCCCCAAATCGGTTCAGTTTTATGTAAAAAAATACATACAAAACATTTCATACCGATAAGTTGCGTTTTAGGGGGTGCGTCCGGCCCACAAAGTTGGCCTTCAAGCCCATTTTTCAATGTAATTTTTTGCATATGACTATCTTTTAAAAAAATCATTTTACAAGAATATGACACATGACAATATTTTAGCTCTTCAAGTCAACAACATTAGTCTCAAAGAAAGTTTTTTAGCTAAAATTAATATTTTAGAAAATAATGAGGAAAATAATCAACAAAATACCAAAAATTTTATGTAACAAAATTATATTTATATGGAAACTTTTTATTTTAGGCATGTACAATAACAGCTTATACATATTAAATTATTTCATACTTGAGGGCAAACTTTGAGGGCCGGACGCACCCCCTAAAACACAACTTATCGGTATGAAATGTTTTGTATTTTTTATGCATAAAACAACAGATTTAGGGCTGAGAGTAGATGAAATAAAAGAAAATAACGGCCACCTTAATGTAAATACATATATGTATATCGTCAACTAAAATCGAAAAGGCCGTGACAACCAAAAAATTCAAAATAGACTTTTTGATTGATTATGATGTGATTAACCAAGATACTTATTTTCCTAAAATTTTACTCACATATGTTTAAAAATACCGATTTTATTCATTATTCAATTTGGCACCTAACATATAAATAGTATTAAATTTATGAAGTTTTTTGCTTCTCCTGTAAAATAGTAAAAAGTGTACTTACGGCCTTTTGGATTTTAGGTGAAGATATTTATGTATGTACATCAAAGGTGCTTTGTTCTCATTAATTTGGCTTTATTCGGAAAATAATTATTGTCTGCTTAAATTATTTAAACATAATTTCAAATCTGAACATTATTTCTTTAAAAGTCTGCTCGCTGGTTGCATTTCCTATTATTTTATTATTCAACAATATAATTATTTTTTTTTATTTTAAAGCGAAAGTTTATTTTAATAGGAAAATAATGAATGTTTTGTTTAAAATTTAAGTTTTAGAGAAAAAAAGTACCCACTGCCATAATTGTTGCACGTGCACTTAAAAAACAACAAGCAACAAAATGCATAAAAATAATAATAATAAAAAAAATTTGACCACATTTACTATGGGAAGTAAAAAATAAAATAAAAGCACAAATTAGACATTAACTTTCTATATTTTTTTTTTGTTTTTGATTTAGCAACAATATAATAACAATAAAAACTATACAAAAATCATACAATTATTAAAGATAGATTTTATTTACCAGAAGAAAACAAAAATAACAAACTGCATAGTCCTAATTTACACCATGCAAGTCTTATTGCTAAGCTGATTAGTTTGTTAGGAAGGAGAGACGAGGGAAAAGAAACGATTCTGCTCCCCTCATCTCTCTCTCTCTCACCTAACAAACTAATCAGCTTAGCAATAAGACTTGCATAGTGTAAAATGGGACATACTGCTACGAACCTTTTTTGCTACGCGAGTTCATTACTTGCTGCAGCAGTAAGAAAAGAGAAATAATAATGCAGCTTCAAGTACTGAAACAAAAATAAAAAATTACATTAAATATTAGAATGATAAAACAAAAAAAAAAAAAAGAAAAAGAAAGATTTACAGCAAGCAACATCAGTATGAGTATCAAAAAAATTAAATAAAACTACGAGTAGTTTTCGTTTAACCCTTAAACTGCCAACAAAATTATTATTTTAACGGCCAAGTGTAATTGGAAAAATATATTGCCAACAAAATATTACCAGTTAAAATCTATTTAAAAAATTTAAACATCAATTTTTTTTAACTACACTTTTACCATAAAGTCAAATGTGGTAATGGAAGGGTTAAACGAAAAGTCCATGAGTGGCCTCGGGTCACTTGAACACATTTATTTTTATGTTTAAATGAAAGACAGCAAAAATAAAAAATATGCTACAAATTCTGCCTTAAAAAATGCATTTAAATATCCAACAAAACTTCTATTTGCAAATGCGGCTTCATGGTGCAAATGTTAATCTACGCATGCAACAAACAAATTGTCTTACCAGCGAGGGTAGATCCTACCAAGGCTGCAAAACACTATTTACTGCTGAAATTATTTTGATAAGTACGAGCGAGTACATTTTTCTTTTACAAAAATAAAAAAATATATTTTTAATAAATTTCTTATTCGATTAAATTTTTTTATTCTAAAAAATATTCAGATCATCGAATAAGTTTTTTCGACTAATTTTTTTCAATTAATTGATTAAAAAAGGTATTCGAATAAATTTTCTTATATACGAATAAACAATTTTTTTAATCTTATAAAAGATTTCATTTATACTTTTTATTCGAATAAACGCACAAAATGTAACACTTAAACGATTTTAAAAATTTAAGCTATTTTTATTAATCGAATACGTTTATTTTTATCTAAAAGAAGATTTATTCGAATAATCGAATAAATTTTATTATAATTCAAAAGAAAAATTCAACTCGAATAGTTAACCGATTTAAATGAAATCATAATAATAAGGTATATATATATATTTTATTTGATAAGTTTTTCGAATAAATTTTTTTCTAGATATTTATTCGAATAAACGAGAACAATTTATTTGATCTGAATTATAAAAAAAACCCCATATGACTCGTATAATTGAAAAAAATTATTTTATGCGAATAATCGAAAAAAATAATTTAATTTGTACAATCGAATAAATTATTTTATATTACGAGAATAAATTTGTTGTTAAACTTTTGAGTTAAAATATTGGACACATTTTCATTACCTCAAATTTCAATACATTGTGGAAATAAAAATTGCATTTAATTTGTATTTGATAAATTATTCGCATAAAATTTAAGCTTTATTTGAATAATCGAATAAGTTTTTGTTTGAATCTAAAAGAAAAATTTAACTCGAATAACTAACCTATTTAAGTAAAAGTAATATATCTTATTTATTTTTATTCGATACGAAATTCGAAAAAAATTTGTTCTTGATATTTATTCGATTACACACAAAAAAAAAAGAAAATTAATTTAATCTGAATTATAAAAAAAACCCATTTTAATCATATGTATGTAACTAAAAAAAATATTTTTTTTTTTTTTTTTTAGATTTTTAATTGAACTATAGTGAATTTTTAATCAGAAATAATTTTTAGTCAGGCGTAAGTTCAGTAATTTCAATTCTTTTTATTGAATGAAATATTTTATTAATTAATGTGAGTTTATAAAGAAGAGAAGAAAAATTAAATTAGACTTTTAAGCTGGGGGAAATACCGATATTTTTCTGTGCAGCAACGCACTTCATCAGCACCCTAGTCTATCAACTTGGGTAGAGATTGTTATTAACATCAGCTATTTAACGTAAATTCTAATGAAACGGAATGTGAGAAATGATTGTTGTGTACAATTATTGATTTACCTTTGGTAAATACATATGTAAGTATCACTATTTATTTCCCCTGTTTTTCCATTTTTTCATTTTTCTATTTAGGTTAGCACGAAGTTATATTACTTTACCCACGTATGTTTAACTATTCTTGCTTATCTTTTACGATCATCATATCGGTATTTCCCCCAGCTTAAAAGTCTAATTTAATTTTTCTTCTCTTCTTTAGAAACTCACATTAATTAATAAAATATTTCATTCAATAAAAAGAATTGAAATTACTGAACTTAAGCCTGACTAAAAATTATTTCTGATTAAAAAAAAAAATATTTTATTCGAATAATGGAAAAAGATTACTTAATTTGTGTAATCGAACAATTTTTTTTATATTACGGGAATAAATTTGTTGCTAAACTTTTGAGTTAAAATAATGCACACATTTTCATTATCTCAAATTTCAATACGATTATAACAATCGAATAAAATATTTTTTATTCGAATAAAGTTTTTTGATAACTGGAATAATTTTTTTGACTTAAAGCAATGAACATATTGTGAATGCATTAAATTTCCTCTAACTCGAATAATGTAATGAAATTTACTTGAATGGAATAATTGGAAAACATTTATTCGATTAATCGTATAAAATTTATTCGATTCAATTAATCGCATATAATTTATCTTATAATTGGAATGGAGAATTTTCATTATATCAAATTTTCATTGCGATACTATCCGCTGACATAAATACATATCGATCGATGGCTTAATATAAAAAAGGCTTATCTCAATTTTTTTCGATATCGCGTTTTTAAGGTTTTCTGGTATAATTACATCCTCTTTCAAGAGCGAAGTAAGCAACAAATAAAAATAAAAGATTTATTTAATTTAAAAAATTTTTTTCATGTAAATGCTGTAGTTTTTATTCAGTTTTTCCTTCTCCTGTAAAATATCGAAAAGTCGAGTTACGCCTTTTTTATATTAAGCCATCGATATACACAGCGATTATTTCGGAACTGGAGCTTTCATATTACTTATTCTGTTTAAGGGAGGTATCCGAATTCACAACTAGACTCATATATGTAGTTCGTTTGTGTGCTTCTGCGCTCCTTTCGCTGAGATTAGCACGATCACGTTTTAAGCTAGACGTATCTGAGCAGGTCTGATCTTCTTATTTATAAATTTGTCATAAAATACAATAACAACTATGACTCATGCTTTCATTTAAATGAAGCATATGGTTGCAATGACCATATTGTGCTCACCACAAGCATAATTTGTTTGTCATAACCAGGGACAGGGGTTTCATGCAAATGCATGTTTCTTTCCTTAACTCTGATAATGGCTGGAACGAAATATCTTTACGAAACAATGAATTTGCGTAAAAATGGCATCGATTTGTTATTGCATATTTTTGCATATTTTGCTGAAAATTCATATTTTTGCATAATTTAGTCATAAATGCATATTTTCATAAAATGCTGATTTTGTGTCATATAAATATCCTCAAAAATTCAAATATCAAAAAATATTGCAATACTGTTTTTGGCAACTGTATTCGCTTGCATTGTTTAGAATTGTGGAACGATTGTAAAGGCATAACATATTTAATGGAAATTGTAATTTTGATAATTTCAAATTGTCTGCTATTTATTACAGCCGAAAGTAGTGAAACAATTATGCTGAAATTTGATATTGTTTTTAAAAATTATAACGGATTCAAAAACCAAATCTAATTGCTAGTATTCAATTCATTGTAATGGTTGAGTTAAATAAATATACAACATTATATAAAAATAATCATTTAAATTCGAGCCGATTACATCCACACAGACGTTACAAGGCCTTTTTCAATGCACAAAGCTTTCTAAGAACAAATTGATTGGACTTCACATTCGATAATACATATTATATATGAATAATAAAAAAAATTTTAATAAAAATAAATAACAACACTTTTCTTTTTCTATTTACGTATCGCTCCTTTACTGTAATATAAACATACATATCTCGAAAATGCGAGTTTGGAGTTAATAATGCAGAAAAAAACATTATACCATATTTAATCTTGTGTAAAGATTCAATATAAAAGGCTTGTACACGCACCTCTTGAGAAAAGAAAATATTTTTATATCTTTATTAAGTGATATGTAGATTGAAAACTTTACTTTTGAATAATTTTGTTTAAAGATATGTGCATATTTTATTGTTTTTAGTGCATATTTTGCGTTTTTGATGTCATATCTTAGGCGCCTAAAATACCTTTTTTAAATGCATGAAGTCCTTGTCCCTGGTCATAACAAATATTTATTAGAAGTTATTATTCATGCTGTAGTCGCCCTCGTATGTACGAGTTCATGTAAGTACTGCCACTGCTCGTTAGTTGCTCTTCTTAGAATTTATACTTTAAAGTTTAAAGTTAAGTTGTTGTTGGCGAAACCAACTATTGCGATTACAGTTACTGCTGCTGCTGCTAACGATGACGATAATTGTGATGATGATGATGATCATGTTGATGATGATATTGAAAATTGCCATAATGTTAAATATAATTGAGATGTAGTTATTACTGGCAATAAAAAAAGTAAATAATAAACTTGTAACAAAATTTTTTTTCTATGGAAGTGAATATGTGTATTTGCCACAAATATGATACTGGAAGCCACCACAATAATAGAAAATGCTTGAGAAAAAAAAACTGCGAACAAAAGCTCTCTGTGATTGGCTTGTTTGCAACCGTAACATAGAAAACCTTAAAAATGCTAACAATTTTCATGTATACACTGAAAAAAAAGTCTATTGATGTATAGGAAAATGACAAAAAAAAAAACAATTACTTTATGAAAAGCAGTTGATCTTATAAATCATGTTGTCTGAAGTACTTTTAGGAGTTAGAAATGTTCCTTGTATCTAGTTTGCTTTTGCATGATAGGAATCGAATCCTTAAACTCTAATGCTCTGCCATCCGGCAACTTAGCTGACTAAGGCCATCTTAGATAATTTCCATTTCACTTAGCTCGTCTTAAAATTATAAAACAGGTCCTTGAGAATCCTTAAGACAAATTGTTTCTTTGTTGTTCAGGTAAAAAAAAAATAAATATTTTTTATTTTATTTTTATGATATAAAGTAGTATGCACTTTTCTTTCTGTGGCCAAATATTATCCACTTTTCATTCAGCATACATACTTCCTCCACTTATCTGCATGATTAAATAAAGCATTGATTGTAAATTTTTCATTGCACAAGTTACATACATACACATTTTCAAGCTGCGAGGGGGTGTAGCGAGGTGGCGGAGGTGCGTTAGTAAATAATTTTTGCCGAAGCCATAATGAAAAACATTTCATGCTTCTAACAAATCACAAATAAATAAATATGAGAAAGGTGTTTTAATGTATTCGGTGTGGTGTTGTTGCCGCCTCTGCCTGCCCGTGTTGTTCATATTGTTAAGTTGTTGTTTGTGGAAGTTTTAATGAATTTGTAAACATGTCTGTTGCACAAAAATATCATTGTCTTCGCATTACGTGGGGCCTGAAAAAAAACTAAAAAACAATCACTTGGTTTCAAAATATATTTTTTCTCTGGTTTTCCAAACAAATTTATTTCTCTAGCTTCGTGCTGCACAGAGTTTCATAATTTCGTTGAACAGTTAGATATTGACGGTTTTCCTAAAAACCATTAACATAACCCTTAAGGTTTTGTAACGAGAAGTTGCGACCTCCTGTTTTATACCAAATGTTTCGTTACTTTTCTGTTTTGTTTTGGCAACAATGACACCATAATAGAATTTAACTACACATTTGCTGCAAAGCTCGTATGAAAATGTTGAAATTGTTGTTTTTTTCTTGGATTTTTGTTTGTGTGCCAAAAAAATTTTCCAATAGAAAAAACTGTAACGTAAATTGTTGTGTCACGTTTAATTTGGCAATTTTCATGCAAATTAAATTTTTTTTTATATTATTACTCTTAGTTTGTCTAAACAATTTATATGGAGCTTTGGATGTTATATTCATAGAGTAGAGCTCAGTTCAGTGTCTGTTCTTTTTTTTTGTTCGCAATAGTTAGATATCATGTCATTTTGTTGAGGAAAAACCCAAGAATAGAAAAAAAAACTTTTCACATTCGATAGTATTCAGAGAAACTTTTAAGCAACAATAATCCACATTGAAACTCTATAAAATTTTAGCTTTAGGGTTTGCAAAAATTTTTTTTTAACTTCATTATTATTATTTTCTTAAGATTTGCAGTTTGATTTCATTTGCAATTCCATCAAGAGCAACATGTCTTTAAGAGGGTACATTTGAATATGTTTATATATATTTTTTGTCTTCTTACTTGTTGCTCATTATTTTCGTGCTGATTTCCAAAGCTTAATTAAGGGATATTAAATTTAATTTGCATCGTTTGAAATTGATTTGCAAAAAAATATACGAAACAAAGTATTTCCCAATATTCATAGTAGGAAAATAAAGTTTTTTTTATAATTTTCTCTTCAAAGAAAAGCTTAGTTTAAATTCTTAAAATGTTCTTAATTTATTTAAAAAAATGCAAATGTTAGCCAAATCAATTAAAAACGGTTCTTAAAACTTTTGTCAGAACTTGAGTTTTTCTTTACAAAAAATACATTTGATGCAAATTGTATGTTTATTTGAAAGAAGCTTTTTTGTATAAAAATAATTTTTATAAAAGTAAAATTATAAAAAACAACTTTTATAATAAAAGGTAACAAGCAAAAAGTTTCAAATATCAAGAAGGTATTTGTTTTTAATTTTTGTAAAAGGTACTTTTTATAAAAGATTCTTTATTTCTTTTTCTAAACAGGACTTTTTATTTAAGTTTTTTTTATTTCAAAAGCATTTTGTTCGAAGTCAATTAAATAAATGGTAGTTTATGCAACGGATACATTTCATTAAAAGTATTTTATAATAAAGTAAAGTAACTTTATTAGATATAAAAAAAATTTTTTATAAAAAAAATTGTTTATAAAAAAATTTGTTTATAAAAAAAATTTGTATATAAAAGCTACATTTTACAAAAGGTACTTTCTAAAATCGTAATTTTTATAAAAGGCACTATTAATAAAAATTACTTTTTGCAAAAGGTACTTTTTATAAAAGGAACTTTTAATAAAAGGTATTGTTTGTAAAAGGTACTTTTTATAAAAGATACTTTTTATAATATACCTACTTATGATAAAAACTACCTTTTATAATATAGGTATTTTTTATAAAAGGTAAATTCTATAAAAGGTACTTTCAATAAAAGGTACTCTTTATAAAAGGTACTTTTTACAGAAGGTAATTTTTATGCAATGTAATTTTCATAATAAGTACTTTTTATAAAAGGTACTTTTTATAGTTGGTACTTTTTATAAAATGTACTGTTTGCAAAATTTACTTAATACAAAATGTAATATTAATAAAAGTTACTTTTTATAAAAGGTACTTTTTCCAAAACGGTACTTTTTACTAAAGAAACTTTTTGTAAAAGGTACTTTTTATAAAAGCTATTTTTACAAAAATTACTTTATATAAAATTTGCTTTTTATAAAACCTATTTTTTACAAAATTTACTTTTTATAAAAGTTAGTTTTTATAAAATGTACTTTTTATAAAAGTTAGTTTTTATAAAAGGTACTTTTTATAAAAGGTACTTCTTATAAAAGGTAGTTTTTATAAAAGGCAGTCTTTATAAAAGGTACTTCTTATATAAGGTACTTTTTATAAAAGGAACTTTTTATATAAGGTACTTTTTTTAAAAGGTACTTTTTATTAAAGGTTCTTTTTATTCAAGGTACTATTTATAAGAGGTATTTTTTTTAAAGGTGTATACATACTTCTTATTAATGGTAAAAGTAAGAGGTACTTTTAATAAAAGGTACCTTTTATAAAAGGTAATTTCTATAATAGTTGCTTTTTAAAAGAAGTGCTTTAACAAAAATAATTTTTTTTAAAATGCTTTAAAAAAATAAATTTTTAATTTTTTTTTTGATTTTATAAAAGTAATTTTTGTAATTTCTTTTTATTATAAAAGGCTCTTTTTATAAAAGGTACTTTTTACAGCAGGTAATTTTTATAAAAAGTAGTCTTTTTTTAAAACGTATTCTTAAACAAATTTACTTCATCTGCTAAAAACTTTTTATAAAAGGTATTTTTTGGAAAGCTTTATTTTATTGAAAGGTACTCTTTGTAAAAAGTACTTCTTCATATTTTGCTTATAAAAAGGATTTTTTAGAGAAGTTACTTTGTAAAAAAAAAATGATTTATGTTTAAGGTTGTTTTATTAAAGGTGTGTTTACAAAACCAAATTCTCATGAATGAAAAAGGTTTAATTTTAATTATTATTCGAACTCCATTTGTTTCTATATTTGTGATTTGAACGGGCTAAAGTTCGTATCGCTTTTTAAGCCAAATTACATGTGATAATTATTAATGAACAAATAACACCAAAGTCTGTTGTAAATATTCTGACTAACAACACATAGTTGAACGGAACAGCCAGCCGTTTTCGAAGGCCACTAAACCTTCATCATCAGCGTTCTTTTGTGTTTGGTCCACTGTGTGTGGTGTCAGTTGATGTAGATTTCTGCTTTATATACTTAGTATTTTATTGCAAATGGAATATGTGAATTGTTTTGATTCATCGTATTTCAATTTGCTGAAAGCTTTTTTGTATTGTAAGCTCAATTTTACCATCACTATATTTACAACAGTCTTACCATTGTCGTTTTGTTCTTTTTACTAATTATACACATGTTACTTAATTTGCTTTTTTTTTTTTTTTTGTTCTACTTAAGGCAAACTTTTTTGGTTTGTTACTATTAAGTATATTTTTATTTAATTTTTGCCACAGGCCCATGGCTATTAATTTTTAGTTAATTTTAATTATTATTCGAACTCCATTTGTTTCTATATTTGTGATTTTAACGGGCTAAAGTTCGTATCGCTTTTTGAGCCAAATTAAAAAGTTTAATTTCATTAAAATATATGTATAACCAAAGAATATAAATTGTATGATTTATATTCTTTGGTATAACACATTTTATAAATTTTGCTTTACAAATAAAAAAGTAACACGAAATAAAATAAAAATGCTTTAAAGCTTGCGAAATATGATTTTGAAATCAATATTCATAATTGTAACAATAGTTAGTTTTAAAGTATTGAAGGAAAAAAACTAATACAAAAACACAATTTATGCAATTTTTAAAAGGTGACTGGTGCCAGCAGCAGCACACAAACACCGCTTGTGTTTATTTTGTTATTTTAACAAAAACCAATAATTTATATTTCAAATAACTGTAAATTTTTATGTGCAATAAAGAAAAATGTAAAACAAACGAATTATAAAAATATTTCAACATTTTGTTAAAAAAAATTGCAAAGCAATTCTTAAAAGTGATTTATAGTTTAACGTCATTAAAGCCAACATTAAACTAAAAAATGCAAACATTAATAAATTAATGAAACAACGAAGAAAAAGCCAACAGCTACAGAAACAACAAACAATAAACACGCAGGTAGAAACATTAATTTCCACATAATTATAGTAACAAATTAATATTAACTAAAATAATTAATATTTTACACATAAAAACACGCTAACACACACGCACACACTTTAACACTTTAACAAAAGGAGGCTACAAAACGAACATGAAAAAAGAAATAGACCCTACAACAAACAACCGGAGCCCCAGCATTTAAAGAAACTGTGTCACATATTTAACAACCAACAATTGTGCACGAGTGTGTAACAAAACATATTTACAACATGTCAGTTTTGTAGAGACTCTACTCTTTCTCTCTGTGTGTTTACAACACGAATACTAGTAAACCACTTTTAGCCAAAGTCCAAGCCAGCAAAGTCCAAGTGACAAACACACACACACACGCACACTCACATCCATCACACTCATATCTATATGTACTAGGGTGATCGATTATTCGACTTTTTCCAGAAACCGGTTTTCGAATAGTTCGAATATTTGAAATTACGAAAAACCCGGTTTCGGTTTTTACAATTCAGGAAAAACCGGTCAACCGGTTATGAATCGATCTTGTTATGAATCGATCTTTTGTTGTAAGAGTTGCTAGGATTTGGAATAATTCGATTCCTTACGAATTTCGTAATTTTAACAAAACTATTATCCAATTCAAAAAGATTGCCAAGGAGCACGTATAATTTTAAGTTAAATAACCTGTTACGTTACTATAAGGCAATTTATCAGACTACTTAATGTTATATAGTAAATAGGTTCCATTATTTGTGCATAAAATGGGGGGTTATTCATAAGTATTATTTTAGTTTCAGATAGTTATGACATTTTTCAAGTTCTGTTGCCATTTATTATTCTGAATTTAGTTTGGCCTTATAGGTTTAAGAATTCATTGTATATAATAATAAATAAATAATGTTGTCATGCTCTAAAAAAGCTTAGAGCTTTTACACTAAAAAAATACTTACTAAAATCAACAAAACATGCAAAATGTACAAATCGAAAAGTATTCGACTCAGCCGGTTTTTAAATTGTAAAAAAACCGGACTATTCGACATTCGAAAAATCAACATTTTGAAAAAAACCGACAACCGAATTTTGAAAAAAAAACCGGATTTTAAAACCGGTTGAAAAAACGAGTCGATCACCCTAATATGTACCCTTTAGTCAGCCTAGAACCATATTTCTCTATGTCAATACTCTTTCTCCAGAGACAATTGCACTAGGTAAAATGTCGACAACTTTCGTTTTATGCGTGAGTAGAGATACGTTAGAGACAACAGTTCCAGTGTATTTCTGGTAATATTGTCAATGAACGCGTCAATAGTTTGTTTTTCTTTTTTATTATGTTGTGCAATAATATTAAAAAAAATATATCTACGAGTGAATCTTTGGTTCAAGTATCTCCATATGGTCGTAAAAGAACTAACTATTGACAATATCACTAGAAAATCACTATAATTTTACTATTGACAACGAGACAGGATGTATCGACATTTTAGACTAGAGCCCCTAAAAATGAATCTTTGGTACCAATGTCTCCATGTGCTCCCAAAATAACTACTTAGTCAGTAGTGCTACAGTGTAGTGGTGGATTTTCAATGACAAGCTAATGTTAAATGTCAATAGATGATTACATTGGCTTGGGTACACCTGGTCAGTAGTACTACTGACAATGTCACTAGTATATCACTACAATTTCACTACTCGCACTTTCTGCAGGGTAAGTATGGCTTGACTGAATTCAAATGTTGGCTAAATAAACAAACGAAACACGTCCGCTGCTTTAAGTAAATGTGGTGGGAACCAAACACAAACAAAGGCCTGCCTGGCTGCCTGAGCTTGAAAGATACGTGTAAATACCTACACGCATACGAATACCCATGCTCGTGCATTAAGACCAGTGACATAAAATTCTTTGAGAAACAACGCAAGACATTGAAGTGGGGAGGCAGCGTTAACAGTTTCTCATTGGAAAAATTTGAAAAAGAAAAAAAAACAAGAAACTTCAGTTGCCTATAACTGTAAATTACTTCAACAACAACATCAACAATACAAACACCAACAACAAAATTAGAATTCAAGCCAACGCTTTTGCGTTTAGGCTGTAGATTCGGTTGTATGGAGCCGAAACCGCAAAGCGAACAATATGAAGTATATCAATATAATTTTATACAAAATTATGAATACCCAGCAAACATTTAGGTTTAAACGTAACTTGATTTGAGATTTGAAAGCAAGTGATAAATATTTTGCAGAAAATTATATATATATATATATATATATATATATATATATATATATATATATATATATATATATATATATATATATATATAATAGGCCTTATCACTAGTGTCGTCTTACGACTTGGACTACGACGATTTTTTACTAAACTAAAGAATATTTCAAAATTTTTTCTTTACGGCTACCACCAATTTTTTAAAAACACATTTTCATATAAAACAATATTTTTGTAGCAAAAAGTTATATAATATTATATAAATGATGCAGAATTTTTCGCAAATTAAAATAAACAATACATTCTTCACAGTCTAACTACATTTGAGAGACGTAAAAATATCTATGTATCAGGCAACGGTTCGAGGCGACGGCGGTGGTTTCAACTTTTATGATACCATACTTCTTATTTGCTGCTTGTGAAAAATGTATCTGTTGTGTCAAAAATTCTGCTATCTCTCAGGGCTAGTGAAACTTTATTCACCGCAGAAGTGTCAAAAATCTACTTACACTAGTACTTTGCTACTTACACTGTCTTCAAATGGCTAAAAACCACAGTCTAGACTTAATTGAAAGAAATGACAATGCGTAGTAGTTGGTCTACAAATATGTATGTACACAGTGAAACTTCGTTATAACGAAAAACTTAATATAACGTATGTTATATTGAGTCCCTTGAGAAGACTTCTTTTCCATACAAAAACACACTATATATTCCTACAAATGCCTCAGTATAACGAAATCAGAATAAATCCAAGATGATTGTAAAGTCCCGTTATAAATGTATTTACAAGCGCCTTTGTAAAAAATCTATACAACGAATTACTCGTACAGAAGCCTCATACAACGAAGTAAAAATAAAATTTGTATAAAGAAAACTATAGTTATAACGAATTTTTTTTCATATTTCTTCAAATTTCGTTGTATTCGTATCAAGATTTTGCTGATTATATTTATAGCGAATCAATGGCTATAACGAAGTATTTTCGGAGCCCCTTGAATTCGTTATATCGAAGTTTGACTGTATTTACATATGTATGTATGTATGTATGCCTTAACTTTGTTTTGAAACACAACAGCAAAAAAAAAAAATTAACAACAACAAATGAAAGCAGCAACAAATAGTAAAATAAAACTTGCTAATAACAGAACCGCTAATTCGTAGGTATTGCTTCCTGATTGTATGCATGTTGCATTTTAAATGTGCCTACTACAAAAATAAATATTTGAACAAAAAAAAAAAAAAAATCAACACTCAAGCCAACATACAGGCAGTAAAGTAAGAAAAAAAAACGAAACACCCATCAACAAATATATAAATATTGGCCAAAATGAAACAACCCATGCAAACAGCTGCTGCCTGTTACAATATGATTTTAACCATAAAAATTTACGTATGCGCCTGCTGTCTGTCTGTCCTCCAAAACTAACAACAACAACAACAACAACAACAAACATCCACTTACAATGTGAAAATTTTTTATATATTTATTTTACTCGTACTTCGTTATTATTATTTTTTTTTTCTCGTATTTGTTAGTTTTGTGTAAATAATGCATGCTGTATGGGTTAAAGTTGTTTTTTCTTCTTTTGCGCTGCTGTTTGTTGCTGCTTTCAAATGCTGCTGCTGCTGCTGCCGATGTTGCTGCCTATGTTGCCTGTGCAATGACATAATATCACAGCGACAGGTGCCCGCTGTGTTTGTGATATTACAAAGTTAAAGGAATGAAAAGTTGTAATGAAAATAAATAAGTTTTCATAACATATGAATGCAATAGAAATATGTACGTATGTATCTACCCTGCAGTCAGACTGGGGCCAAGTGTCTCTATGTCAACACTAAAATTCTAGTAGTAGTTACATTGTCTACAATTTCACTTCTATTCGTCAGTATAATAGAAATAGAGAAAACAATCTATATAATTAATAGGCGAACATGTTTTTTGTAATCCCTCTTACGCTAGTACCACTGCACCGATTTTAAAAAGATTTATATGGTTTTAAAGGATTTTTTATACAGATGTGTAGAATCTATATTTTATTGAAATCGGTTTAGTATTTTGCGAGCTATAAGCGTTTAAAGTTGCTACTACTACATGCAAACCTGTTACACATGCATTTATTAGCTTGGGGCGTGTGCCAAACGGTAGAAAAGTACTATGGTGAAAAAATATTTGCCTGTGGGGAAAAAAATTCATTTTTCTGCTGTGCCAAATGATATCTTTTTTGACAATGTAAAATTTTGACAAATTCGCTTTAGCATAGAAAGAAGCTGATGAAAAAATTGCTGCGGCGGCAAAGCAAAAAATTTGACTACAAGCCGCCGACCACCATCAATTTTTTTAAAAGAAAATTTGTATATAAAACAATATTCTTGTAGCAAAAAATTATATAAATGATGCAAAATTTTTCACAAATTAAAAAAGACAATGCATTTTTCACAGTCTAACTACATTTAAGAGACGTAAGAATGTATGTAAAAGGCGACGGCTCGAAGCGACGGCGGTGGTTTTGCCTTTTATGATACTATGCTTCTTATTTGCTAATTGTCAAAAATTTCTCTGTTGTGTCAAAAATTTTACTAGCCCCCAGGGCTAGTGAAATTTTATTCACCTCAGAAGTGTCAAAAATTTACTTATAGTAGTACTTTGCTACCGTTTGGCACAGGCCCTTACAAGTAAAAAAGAAACAAAACACGAGTGTGTGTGTGTGTCTTTATAGTATTTCCCTTGATCTAACAATTTTTTTTCTCTTATTTGTTGTTGTATGAAAGCCATAATACTTAAAGGAAGAGAGTTGAATAAATTGAATTAACTTGGTTAAAGGGATTTTGTTTATGTTTTTTTAATTTCATGTATTATTTAATTATGCTGGCATATGTATGTAAGTTTGTGTGTTGCTGTGTTTTAATGAATTTTTTATGAAGTTTAGATACATATTCTTTGAATCTTAAATTATTTACATTTTGATTCTAGAATACGGACGAGTTTGTCGTCCGTTTGGTATATCTAGTATACATAAATTTGTATGTACGTAAAGGGCTTTGGACACGATCAAAATGCTTGCTGTCAAGTTCGTGTACGTGTGCTTGTCGGCTTGATGTTACACTTCATTTTTTTATTTTTATTTTGTGCTGTTCGTTTGGTTGAAAAAAAATGTATAAAAATGTCTAAATAAAGAAATGCAATAACAATAATGGCAGCACTGCTTACAAAAAAAAGAACAAAGCAAAATAAGAAAGTTCTAACATTTCTTTTTTCTTCACCAGTCAAATTTATGTTTTTTAATTCCGATATTTTAGGTAACCGTTCATAATGGAAACATAATTATAATGAAAATTTGTACGCGCTTGATGGGGTAACAATATACACGCATTAACAAGTGACAGCAAGCATGCCGAAAATAAAAATTTTTTGATTTTCCATCAAGCATCGTTGGTGTCACACATACTAACAAATTTTCGCTCATACTATAACCAATCTCAGCAAGCATTTTGACCGTGTCTAAACCCCTTAAGGTATAGAAATGTACCAGTAAATGTCTGGTTGGTATGTCTCCATGTTCCCATAAGAACTATGAATTCACTACCTAGTCAATTGTTTTAGTGTTACTAGTAGATTTTCAATGACAAGCACATGCTAAATGTCTATAGCATAAATTATTGTATGGGGAATAATTGTAGAGTAGTACTGGTGACAAAGTCAAAAGCGACTCAGTACATTTTCACTATTCGCACTTTCTGCAGGGTATGTATGTATGTATGAATGTATGTATGTATATTTAAGAGTATGTACGTCAGAATTATGTTCGTGCATGTGGATACTATATACAACAACAGTAGAAAAGAAAAACTTGTGCGTCATTCCACTGAAATGGCTTATACAGAACATTAAATATTATGTATATCGTTTCATTATGGTTTACAAACGCCCTTTTACTTCATGCATACATGTGTACACAAATTCATTAATAAATAAAAAAGTATTGCAACAAAAAAGAAAATTTATGCAATTGTACGTACAGACATGAAGCGATACACAGCTAAAGAATAGAAAGAAAACAGTGGCTTTTATTAAGTAGGGTTGAAATATGATGGTCTCCTCATTGCCAAGCACTTAAGCAGAAAAAGTTAAATGAAATGAATGGACCGGGCCGGCAAAAAAAGCTGCCAATGTTGTTGATGTTGCTCATTTCAAATTCAAGTGTGTGAGCAGCGTTACCATATGTGAAGATTTATCTTATTTTCGAAGTTTTTCGGGATGTTAAAAAGATTAAAAGATTTCTTTGTTAAAAATAAGATTTTTAAGAATAGGATATTTGGTACTTTTATTATTATTATTTAAGGTCCTTCTAACTAAAGTACTGACATACTTTCTTCTTTCCTTCATCAAAAGTATGAATTATGTGCATACATATATTTACCTTATACATGTTCTATTCTGTAAATATTTTGTGTTATTTACCTTTACGTTTGTTAGTTCACTTGAAACAATATAAATTTTTCCTGAATTTGAATTCAGTAAAATCAATGCATATTCATATATTTGAGTAAAATCACTAAAAAAAAAAAAAGATTTTTAATAAGAAAAAAGTTTTTTTTTGTTCGTCTTGAAGGTTTTTGAGAGAAAAAAATATGGCAACGCTGTGTATGAGCGAGTTCTATAGCAGAACCAGTGTTACCATATGTGAAGATTTATCTTATTTTTGAAGTTTTTAGGCATGTTAAAACGACAAAAAAGATTTTGTATCTTAAAATAAGATTTTAAAAAATTTTACTTTTGGTACTTTTAATATATTATAGAGGGATTTTTTAACCAAACTACTTACAAATTTTCTGATTTGCTTCATAATGATCTTACGCATGTTCTATACATTAAATATTTTGTGTTATTTGGCTTTATTTTTAATAGTTCACAAGAAAAAATAAAAAAATAAATTTTAACTCATTTTCATGCAATATAATAACAAAAAAGATTTTTGCTCACAAGAAAAGTTTTTTTTTGTTCGACTTGAAGATTTTTAAACAAATAAATATGGCAACACTGAGCAGAACTTCAGACCATCTTCTTTTAGAAAACCAGCAGCTGGTTTCTTCTATTTCTTGGGAAGTATTCGCATCGAAAAAATGTTTAGTAATTAATTCTTTATGTTATTTCTCTTGAAAGAGTTAACTCTCTCTCTCTCTCTCTCTCTCCAATGCCGTTTTCTTTTCTAGACAAAATTGCAAAATTTTTATAGCTATGCTATTTATGGCGCGATACAGGAGTTAGGACGTGATTTTCGCAACAACAGTTATAAATATATTTTTGTTTTCATTTCTTTGTACTTAAAAACAGAGTAGAAAAATAAACGAAACAAAATGTTTGCTTTTGTTTTGTTTCGTTCTTTGAAGTGAAACAAAAACAATGAGAATGATTGCTCAATTTGGTTTTGTATTGTTTTTGCACATGTGCACAAACGAGAAAACACAGCCGATTGGCTGTAAGCCGGCTAACAGCCGCCACCGGCCACAAACAATACATTAATTTAATCGTAAGCCGCTAGAAAAGAAAATAATGGGAAATAAATGGAAACTTTTTGAAATATTTGCGGTGAACTCGACATCATCGTATAATATAATTTTATTGCACTGTTATTTACCCCCAGGGGAGTCTATTTATAGACTACGGGTGTGGCAATCCCGGGGCCCCAGATAGCGTAATGTAGCTTTTTCCACTGACGGACCTTTGGCTCATTACCCGTAAAACTTATGTGTTACTACCCGATCTCTGAACATAAACAGAGCAAAGGATGTGCACATATTTATAAAAGGAAAACAAATATTGTGCGCCCGTTGTTGTCAGTTAGGTGCAGCGCCACCTAGAACTGCCCCTGAGTTCAAAAGACGATAGAGGTGAAGCCCTTGTGGTGGAACTTCGTGGTCTAACCAGAGGCTACTTCTGGTACCACGCGTGTCGGTTGCCCGACAGCTGGGCTGCTTAGAGATAAATGCATTGCGGTTGTCAAGATTCTGTGCTAAAATAGTTGTGCGTCCTACCTCCTGGGTTCAAGGGGCGTTTATCAAGCATGATCGATTGTAGTAGGCACAGGATCTTGGCGGCGAGCTTGCATTCTTCTCGCGTAAGTGGTCCTCGCTGCTCTGAAGTTTTGAGTGCATGTAGTGGTCGTCAGTTTCCTTTGTTAAAATGCCGAGTTCGTCGTACCCCACGGGGTTTACCCCACGGAGTTAAACGGATGATTTTGGTATGCGTGGAGTAGGCACTGGTTATTTGGCGACACAGGCATGAGTGGTTAGCTGTGCCGGCAATGGTTGAGGAATTTTCTTGGGGACCTCGCTAAGGTGTATACACAACACCATAGCGTGGAAGCCGGAGAATTATCGTGGTGGTTGTTGTTGCTACCAAAATCGCTGGGAGAATAGTGTGAAATCAATGCTAGTGGTTGGTCTGACGCGGTCACTATTCTAGATGCTGTTGCCATTTAACAGAGCTGCTATGGGCACGGACATAGCAGCAGAGTTTAGATAGCTCAAAGTACCTCAGCAAGGTACTTGAATATAGAACAGGGATAACTATATATATAAAGATTGCAACCTATGTGCCTTATGGAGTGGGCCATAGGTTCATTCTAAAAGGATGCATTGGGGCGTTGGTCTGGCGTCTAACCCACACCCGGTGCTTTGGCACACGTGAGATTAGGCCGTAATGGCAGGTACTCACGTAAAGCAATTGCACATCTGCACTGTTATTTAACATATTAAGTTTGTTTTACATAACTAAGCAGCAGAGCTATAACCGGGTCCCCTAAGACACCTCTCTTCTTTTTTTTTTAATTTTTATTAAGAAAAAAAAATGCACGTTAGCAGATGATACAAATAATTTCTATCTTTTTCAAAAAACAGTTTTATTAAGAATTTTCATTGAAAAGTGCAATAAATGTAACATTATTTTATAGAAAAGAAAACGTCTTAAGCTTACCAAACATTGTCGCCATTTTAGCATTTTCACTACTAGATTTTTTTGTTATATGCTTTCGTAAAATAATCCAAGTTTAAAAAAGTGCTCAAAATACATTGCTCATATACTCAAACAACGACAAATCTAAAAAAATAGTTTAAAATTTACACATAACTTAATGGAAGAAGGAAAATTAAATTTTTTCGCTCAAGAGTTGAGTAAACAAGATATATGTATGCATGAAATTAGGATTAATTCTGCATTACTAACTAAAAAACTTTATTTTTTGAGTTATGGCGCTTTTGATTAAATGGGCGATATGTGAATCTATAATCAATCATATTGATTTTTCTGCTGCTAAACATTTTAGCAGAATTTTTGGACCGATTCACCATATCATCACTTTCTGGCAACACTGAGATGTCACGATACAGAAGATAATTGTTATTTTTCGGAAGGTCTTGCTCACCAGTGATGCCAACCTAAAATCTTCCTTACATGAAGAATCTATGTGGAAAAGAGGTAGTTTTCAACAAATCTTACTTTAAAAAGAGATAGATCTACCATATTTAGTTTTAGGTTATTTTTTTAATCGTTAATTAGTCCTACTTTAGAAATGTTTCTTTTCTCCCCGTCTCTCTCTCTCTCTCTCTCCTAACAAACTAATCAACTTAGCAATAACACTTGCATAGTGTAAACTGGGACTTAACCTTTAGTTGTGATAAGAAATATTTTATAAGGAAGCTTATGAGAAATCTTAATTGCAGATCGTAAATACTCAAAATTTGATTTATAAAAAGTAATTAAAAAAATTTAAGAATTCAATTATTTATTTTATTTATTTATTTATTTATTTATTACCAATAACCTAGCCAATGCATGCCACAGACGGTTACAAATTTCTACTTAAATAACCGTTACTTAATTAATTTGAAATATTTTGTGTGTTCTCATATTTAAAGGAATAAATATTTCCATTAAATAATTTGTAATGCTTCTCTGCAGGTGTAGGTTACCCAACGCTGGCGCTCATACATCGTTCAGTGTATAGTAAGTACTCAGTGCAGTGTATAGCACTCCCTTTAAATCCCTTGAAGTGAAATAAAAATGGACATTGGAAATAAAAGAAAATCGAATAGCTTATAAAAAAATAAACTGCATTGCCTTAATAGCTCTTTCGTGATTTTTCTCTCTCTTTAATTTAGGTAAAGTGCAAACTTATTAAAAGTGGCTTAAACCTAAACGACTTTAAAACACACACACACCTTGACTTGACTTTCTAAGCCTTTCGAAATGTTGTAACCAATGACAATTACAACCAGCAACAACAATTGCCAAAGCATAAAATGACAAAAGTAACTAACAACTTGCAACTTATCGACAAGTAGCAAAAGTAACAACTTACCAGGTAAAAAAAAAGAAAATATAACGAACGACAAATTTACAATAAGTTTTCGTTTGCATTTTACCAGCATGAGTGTTGTTTGGTTCTTCATGTTCATACATTTCTAATAAGCCAACTAACAACTACGGCGAACAACAATAATAGTGTCTTTTGAACAATAAACACCCAAACAAACAAAAATATATAACCAAATGAACAACACTCCATACCCCGTTAAGCAGGCAAAAAAAAACAATAAAGCAAAACCGAAGAGGAGGCCCATGATGACAGCAAGCAAAGTTTAAAATTTACTGAAAAAACAAGAGGTTCCTCAAGTTCAAGTTGGCAGTGAAATTGAAAAAACGAACTGAAGCAATCAACCGGGCAAGAACTTGCAACTTGCAAATGCATGTGTTTAACAGTGGGACCAAGGCTAAATCAAATTGTTTTTTTTATTGCACAAAAAAATTGGTTTGTTTTGTTTTTCAATTATCACCTTTTTTAACCCCCGACTAAAAGAAGAGGTGTTATAAGTTTGTAGTGTGTCTGTGTATCTGTGTATCTGTGCATCTGTGTATCTGTGTGTCTGTCCGTGTCCACGTACAGGCCAAAAGGCTGGACCGATTTTCATTTAGTTTTTTCTGTTTGAAAGATGACTTGATCGAGAGGGTTCTTAGCTATGTTTGAAGAAAATCGGTCCAGCCGTTTAGAAGATATAACATCTTTTCTGAAAAAGTTGGGGGGTTTTTAAAATTTTTAATTTTTTTTATTGATATATGTACATATCGCTCGCTTACTCCAACAACGCCATAACTCAAAAAATTAAATTTTCTAGTTAATAATGCAAAATTATACTCATATCGTTCTTCATATTGTGTAAAGATTTCGTACAAATATCTTGTTAACTCAACTCTTGAAAGCAAAATAAAATTTTATTTTTCCATTAAGTTCTGTGTAAATTGAAAACTTCGAACTTGTCGTCTTATGGCAAACTGGTATTTTTGAGTTATAACGTTTTTTGAGTAAATGAGCGATATTCATAAAATTTTAAATGAGTTTGAAATGTATTTTTTTTAAATGGATTTCAAATACATTTTATATTGATCAAATTTAATTAAATCATTGATTGAGGCAATCATACAAATATGATCAGGAAAAATTATAAATTCGTTTTTTAATAAAGTTTTCAATTATTGAGATTATTTTTAACTCAATCATTAGTTTTATTAAGCTTGAATTTATTTTGAATTAATTCCTTGATTCAGTATATATTTGTATAGGTATTGTATTAAGTAAAACTTTAAGAAAAATCGAGTCATAGTGTTCTGAAATACAAGCTTAGTTGCTTGCTGTCGCACGCGACAAAGCAGTGAACTTTCTCGGGGAAATGTTCATACAGGATATTTTCTCGAGAATCGTAACAGCTACGTACCTGAAATTTTGACAGAGTATTTGGCCGCTACAACAAGAATTAAAAAATCCCAAAATTATAAAATCGCCAAAAACCGAAAAAAAATTGCCAAAACACGAAAAAAGCTCAAAATTAAAAATAAAAAAATTTTAACTAAAGTAAATCGCCAAAATTAAAAAGATCGTTAAAATGAAAAAAAATCACCAAAATGAAAAAAATCGCCAAAATTAAAAAAAATCGCCAAAATTAAAAAAACACCAAAGCTAAAAATCGCTAAGTCAGAAAAAAACTCAAAAACGCTAAAACAAAAAACTTCACATTGAAAAAACGCCCAAAACCGAAAAATCCCAAAAACGAAAAAAAACTTCGTATAGTATTACATATGTAGTGTCCGTACTAAACACTTCGTGCACGATTTGAAGTTGCACTTTACTTTACAGAATTAATTTATTATTTTTTAATTTTTCCGGTGCCCAAAACTATTGTGTTGTTGATATGCTTTTATTGCCTTAAAGTTCGACAACAAATTATTGTTAATATAATTTTCTTAAATTTTTTCAGTGATTTTAACTAAATGATAATTTAGTCACCGTCATTCCATTCCCACTGTCTTTGATGTTAAATATCACTTTGCAGTAAGCAGGCAACTATGTATAGTATTTCTCGCTCTTCATAACTGAATTCAAACGCCGAACGGCCATCATCACCTTTATTTTTGTCACAAAATGACAATTTTCAGCCAGACTTGTTGTTATTGTTGCTGTGTGGAGTGAGTGTACTTGCAGTTGCAACTGAACACCACTTTTTTTTAGTTTATTTGCCATTTGTTGGGCTTTTGCCATCATTGACATAATGCCCACCAGCTCAAAACTTATTTTATTGTACATTTTCCCTATACTAAATATTTATTACATCGCTGTTGTGCTGTCTACTTGGAACAGCCATTGCTGGAAGTTTCGTTCGTTTCACTTCATTATTTTTTTTTTTAGTCGAAGAGTGTTTCATGCGAACTTGTCGGGACCTGCATTTGCTTGTTGGTTGCAAGCTTTGTTTTTTTTTGCACACTGTAAAAAGACATTTTTCTTTTTATTCTTGTGAAGTGTTATTATTTTTTATTAGAGGAAAGTCTTTAATTTGCACACAGTTAAATACTAAATTATTAATTTCATGACGGTTATTGGGAAAATTTTATTTTTCATATGGGATTTGTTAAGGACTGAAAGGATTTAAAATTGAGTGACGGAGAAAAACTTTAATTGAAAAAGATCCAGTGCTAATGAGTATATTAATATAAGAAGCTCTTTGTTATATATATTTTTTTTTTTTTTTTTTTTTTTTTTTGAAAGGTGACCTGATCGAAAGTATATGTTTGAAGAAAATCGGTCCAGCCCATTTCGTAACTCTTTTGCATACAAATGTACATAAGTACACATGTATGTATGTGTATGTACATTAGAGCCCAGTAAAAAAAATGGAAGTCATTCTGAAGGAACCGCATTTTCATTGCTTCCAAAAAATCGATATTTTTAATTTGCCGATAGTTAGCAGAAAACCAAGTAAAAGTTTATTTTAATCACACAAAACCTTGTAGTTTTTCCATAGTTTTAGTAAATACACACCAAAATGTTCAAAAAATCGATTTTTTGAAAGACATTTATGAACTTATTTTGGCCTAAAATTTAGAAGTTGTTTGCTTAAATTTACATTAAAACACTGTTTCGCGTTTAAATTCGTATAAAAAGAAACGAATTGTTAAAATATGTAATTTTTTAAAACATTTCCTAGATGAAAATATTACCATAGAACACAAAAAAGGAAATTTTTCTTAAAATCGCTTCTAATTCGGTGAATAGGCATCGAAAAAGAGAACTTCTTGCAATGACAACCCTATGTAAAAATCATTAGATCGGATCGAAATTTGAACTACTTCCAGACTGCAAACTCTACATTTTCATGACTTCTTTGGAGTGTCTTTTTTTACTGGGAGTGGCCGTTGATTTCTTCTACTCTCACCCCCCCAAATCGGTTCAGTTTTATTTAAAAAAAAAATACAAAAAAATTTCTTGCCGATAAGTTGCGTTTTAGGGGGTGCGTCCGGCCCTCAAAGTTGGCCTTCAAGCCAGAAGAGAGTAGAAGAAATCAAAAAAAAAAAAAAAAAAAATAACGGCCACCCAAATGTACATATGTACATATGTAACTGTTAACGCACCATCTTAAGCGAGTGCCAGACACATCAATATTCAGTTTCAATATATGTACATATGTGGTTTTGTGCGTTTGTTTACCAATAATAGTCTCACATATAACTACTATTGGTGTGAATATTTTTTTTTATAAAAAAAAACGCACACAACCACTCATATTGAAGCTGAATATTGATGTGTCTGCACCCGCTTTATTTTCTATTTTATGGCGTGATGGCTCGGTCATGTGCTATTTAATACAAACACAAAACGTAAAAAAAAATTCTATGAAGAAGTAAAATTATATGATCAGTGAATAATAAATGGCGTCTCAATGTCTGATATCTTCAAAGAAACTGACTAACAAATCCATATCTGGGTAAATTTTTTCTAGAACGGCAAAAACCGTTAATAAAATAGGGCAACAACCCAACAAACATAAAGCTAAACGATTGATATTGGATTTCAAAATGAATAGCTAATTGATGTTCAAACCTCAAAAAATGTGATTAAAGAAAATCCCTGCCTAACCAAAAAAAAAAAAAAAAAATATGTATGTTTTTTTGGCGTGGCAATATTTGTATCTTTCATAATATTTAATTCAAAAGTAAAATTTTGAATAATTTGTTACAAAATTCATATTGAATTCCTCTTATAAGTTCTTGTTAAAGATAGACGTGGATGCTGCTGAAGCAGCACTGAAAATACAACACTTAGGCCGAGTTTCCATCTGTGTGCCATGTGCCACACAAGCGTAAAAAAAGCGTAACCACTAATTACTTATGAAAAACTTTTAGATTCAGACATGTATTTATTAAGTTAAATAGTTTCATACATAACTAATAGACAATTTTATAAAACCCAACATAATTGCAAACTGTTTAAATCAATAAATACATGTCTGCATCAAACAGTTTTTCATTAGTAATAAGTTGGTTAGGCTTTTTTGGGCAAATGACACACAAGAAATACCAGATGTAAACTTAGCCTTACCCAACCATTCTAGATTAACTTTTTTTGTCTTCTTCAAAAAATAATCACATTAATTATAATCAGGGACAAGGACTTCATGCATTTAAAAAAGGCATTTTAGCCGCCTAAAATATGACATCAAAAACGCAAAATATGCACTAAAAACAATAAAATATGCACATATTTTAAAAAATTGTATCAAAAAGAAATGTTTTCAATTTACATGCAACTAAATAAAGATATATAAATATTTTATTTTCTCAAAAGATGCGTGTACAAGTCTTTTACATTAAATTTTTACACAAGATTAGAAATGATAAGGATTTTTTCTGCATTATTAACACCAAACAGGCATTTTTCGCGATATATTTATATTGCAATAAAAGAGCAATACACAAATAGAAAGAGCAAAGTGTTGTTATTAATTTATTTTCACTGACAAATTTTATATTTTTAATATTTTCGAATATAACGTCTATAGATGTAATCGGCTCAAATTTAAATGATTCTTTTTATATAACTTTATATATTTATTTAACTCAACCTTTAAAATTAATTGAATACTATGTTAGATTTGTTTTTTAAATCCGTTACCATTTTTAAAAACAGTATCAAGTTCCCGCAAAATGGTTTCACTACTTTCGGCTTTAATAGCAGACGATTTCCTCTTGAAATCATCAAAATGACAATTTCGATTAAATTTTTTAGGTGGTTGTGCTTGTATAATCGTTCTACAATTAAAGAGCTGGCGAACAAAACTAGACATGTCCTCAGTATTTTTTTAATTTTTTTTCGGGCTCCGCCACTGCACATCTATGCAGTCACGAAATATTTTCATCCAAAGCCAGTTCAATCCTGCTTAAAAAAAAAAATAACAAAATTGACTTGTCCTTGCTAGTCTCTATCTAGGTAGCTCAGTTATTTGCCTACGCTGTAAAACAGTTAACGGGACTAGTCTGGGTTTGTTCGTCAGTTCGTCAATTCTAAAACAATGCAAGCGAATAAGTTTGCAAAAAACTCAGTTTTGCATTAATAATTTGTCAAAAATTTTTTTAGAAATTTGAATTTTTGAAAGAATATGACACAAAACAATAGATTTGTACCAAAATATGAGACGAAAATATGCATTCATGACCAAATTATGCAAAAATATGCGTTTTCAGCAAAATATGCAAAAATATGCACTAACAAATCGATGCCATTTTAACGCAAATTCATTGTTTCGTAAAGATATTTCGTTCTTGCGATTATAAGGGTTAAGGGAAAAAGCATGCATTTGCATGAAACCCCTGTCCCTGATTATAATAATAAAAACGTTTTCAGCTTATATAAGCTTACGGTTTTGGTGTCTCTAAAAATCCAAAGCAAATAAATAAATAATAAATAATTTTCATGCCAATGAAAACTAATTAAAATTAAATTAAATTACTTTAAAATTATCTCTTGAGTTACAAATTGAGAGATATTATTACATTTTAATAAATATAATCAATTTTACAGTAACAATATTTCATTAATTTATAAATAATGTATTAATTGTATTTGAAAATTTGAAAAACTTAAGGGATCCAAGTTTTTTTATATTCGAGCAAAAAAATCTATAGTTACAGCATTTATTAACTCAGCTCCAAATAGTTATATATCTGCTGAAACATCAATACATTTAACACACGGTTTTCCATAGGATGGAAGTGTTAAAAATATGTAACTGGGTGGTATGCGCTGAAAAAATTGTGCAGCAGAAAAACAACAGCCATAGATTCAGTAACTGTAGTAATATGTATGCAATGAAAGTGGTGCAAAGCTTTGGGAATAGTTCCATCTTTTTTGCTGGGATGTTATATATGTAAAATGATTTTTTTTATTGCAGAATTCCATAGTATTGCTCTCAGCAGCTCAGAATTTAAAATTCGAAATACTTCACATTTGTAGATCGAATCTCTATGTTTGCTGGGTATTCACTTTGCTTACGCACTTTCTTCAATTTTTAATTAAACATGAATACAATAACGCATATAAAATGGCGTGTTCTAATCAGCGATGCCAATTTAGCGCGTTTCGCGCTAGATTTAGCGCGTTTTAACTATGCCAAACGCGCTTTTTTTCGTCTTAGCGCGTTTAATAGAAAAAGCGCTAAATTAGCGCGTTTTGAATAAAGTCGATAACATCATTTCAGTTCAATATTTTTTTAACTTTTTTTTGTTTAAATTTAACAATTTTCTAATATCCAAAACTGCGATAAAATTTTTTAAATTAGTTACTGATTCAGCTGTCGCTGTGGTTAGAATAAAAAACGCATTTTATTACTGTAATGACAAATATGTTGAAATTTCAAAACTTTTTTTTTTTTTTTTTTAATGCATGTTTTTTATTTATTGTATCTTCAAATATGAACTAACAATAAGTATTCAAGTCTTAAATCTATAAAAAAATTATTATTAGGCCCGACCAATGTCGGACATAAGCTTAGTGATAATTATTAATAATACATAAGTAGTGATAAGCAACAAAAAGAAGAAAGTGTTTTCAAGCAGCTTCATCATCTAGAGTGTTGAATATTAGAGCCCGTGTATCTCTCTTTTTTAAGCGGATGTGTCCAGTAAAGTTCAAAATATTACGAGCAAGCGGATAAGGATGTGGCTCGAGTTTTGTTAGATATTTGCCTGCGTATTTTGCAATTTCTTCAGTCACTAGTGGCATATTCAAATCACGATGTATATTTGAATTTTTGATGTACCAAGGAGCCGACATTATCAAGCGTAAAATTTTGCTTTGCCTTCGTTCGATTTTCTCAACATTTGAAGCTGAAGCAGTGCCCCATAGCTGAATTTCGTAGCACCATATTGGCTTTAAAAGCGACTTGTATATTAAAAGTTTGCAGTCTAGGCTGAGTGTTGAATTTCTACCAATCAGCCAATGTACCTGAGTTAATTTAAGTTTCATTTGAGTTAACTTAGAGTCAATGTGGTATTTCCATGTAAGTCGTCGATCAAGGTGTATACCAAGATATTTCACATGTGAATGTTGAGGAACAACATGATTGTTAATCCGAATGGAGGAGCAAGTATCTCTTCTTAGGGTGAACGTTATATGGACACACTTTTGTGCATTGACTTTAATTCTCCATCTGGCTAATGTGTTCCTGGAGTTTGTGGGATGCCTCATCAGGGTTTTCGTGCATACTAAGGCAGGCTGTATCGTCGGCAAATGTGGAAGTATGGATACTACTGCTCACAGGCATATCACAAGTATAAATCAAATATAAAACTGGTCCCAGTATACTCCCCTGTGGCACACCGGATGAAATAGTTTCAGGCCTACTCGTAAAGTCTCCTTCCACAACAGTGAACTTACGAGAAATAATGTAACTTTCCAAAAGATTTAAAATGTTTATTGGTAAGTAAGTCTTCAATTTTAAAATTAGGCCTTCATGCCACACTTTATCAAATGCCTGGGAAACGTCAATAAAGAGCGCAGAACAATACTTTTTTTTCCTCAAAAGTTCTTCTTATAAATTGAACCAATCTGTGAGTTTGTTCAATGGTGCTATGCTGACTTCTAAAACCAAATTGATGGTCTGGTATGCACCCACTACTAATTAGAATTGGGGACAATTTTGTTTTGAGCAGTTTTTCGAAAAGCTTTTTTTTCACAAATAAAAATATGTACTACATACAATGACCCAAAAAATGTACATAACTTACAAAGCATCTATTATAGCTGAAGTACAAAAAGCATTTGAATCGCAAAACTATTCGACAATTTATATGTTGTTAAAAACTTTTAGAAATAAATTAAAAGTAAAAACTAAGCATTTCGATTATTTAAAAGGCGATTCTGATTCTGTATTAAATGATTTTAGTTAATTAAAACATAATGGCAATATTTCAAAATCTGAAAACTTAATTGTGTATACACTAGTAATGCATACATACATCGACTTTTATTGAAATTTAATTTAGCGCCTAAAAAATAGCGCGTTTTTGCTATATATATTTGACAGTGCTGTAACTTAGCGCGTTCTAGCGCGTTTTAGGTTATAAATAGTTGGCATCGCTGGTTCTAATCTCATTATTTCTTTCTCTCTTTCTCTCTCTCTCTCTCTATCTCTCTCTTGCTAGCTGATACTCTCATCAGTGTTGGTATCTCTACGAAGATCAAACGCACATTAAGCTGTTGCAAAAAGGTTAAAAAGCGCAAAAATATACGAAAAAGAGGGTAAAAAAGCACGAAAATATTTTTTTTAATTTTAATACATTAAGCCATTTTAAAAGGAGAGTTTAGAGTGTAAAAGCTCAAAACATAATTTAAAATTTTTGGTTAAAAATAAACAAAGTATTTGGGATGTAATAACAGAATTTATTAACATATTAATTAAAACAAAATCTTGATTAATTTAATAAAAATAAGTATGTAAAAACAAATAATAAAAAAACCAGGAGTCAAATAATATAGTAGCATATACACATACATGCATACAATATTAGGTGAAGCTTAGCTTATTCCAGCGGCGGCGGCGGCTTAACGCCGATTTGTTTAAGCATATAAAAAATTTTTGAACCCAGTCTGTTTCTAGAAAAGTACGTGAATTATTGAATCACCACGTTGTAGCATTATTTATTTTGCAATAGCTTGAATATTGCAGTAATTGATGTTCTAAATGCCAATAAAAATAACTTCTTAAATAATTTGTTAAACCATAGAAACTAGACTATACATAAATTTAATTTAAGCTTCCTGATTGAATTAAAAATTATTTACTTTATTGCAACACTTCTACGGATGAACTAATAAAAAGCTTTGATCAAATAATTGTAAAAAGTCGCCTGACTGCTGCAACAAAAAGTCTATGTAAACATGCATGGATTTAAGAAGGGACTCCAGTAGAGAACGTAGTAAGTTTTGTCGCAGCTACGTTAGTCCCGGTTCACACACTTCAACTTATGTTGGTCAACTTGCAATTCAGCTGTAAGAAAAAAAAACATATTTGTACGTCATCCTCCGTCTCTCTTACAACTGAATTATGAGTTGATCAAGAAAAGTTGAAGTGTGTGAACCAGGACTTACCGTTCATAAATACATTTTCTCTCTATGTGGAAGCAAAATCAACTATTTTTCAGAGACTCTCGCTATCATATTCAATCCGTAATATAAATAAAAACTATAACCAAGTTGAGTAGACACAATATTAAACATAATTCAAAAAGTATAAAAATTAAAAGACAAAATATCGGCTAAGCATTAAGCCGCCAATAAGCCGAGTGGTTCGGCGGCGGCTTGGCTTGTTGAAAAAAATCGGCTGAGTGGCTAGCCGCCAGCCGCGCCGTTACGGCTTGCTACTCTGCTGACTGCTATTGATAACCTCATGCTTTCAATCGAAATCGGCCCTTAAAATTTAACCACTCTTGGCGTTGAATACAAATTTACCTACATTTTGTTGTAAACGTGATCATTTTGATTTACTTTGCACTTACAAATTAACAGCCTTATGAAAAGTCCGAAATCGGCCCTTAAAATTAAACCACCCTATTATAGTATTATTTAATATTTGTGTAAGCTTTAACAAATGCTTATTGCATACTACTTTTAATCAATTATTATGCAGAGAATTATGTTGTACTTTCCAGTTACTTCCGTTTTTTATTTTGCAAAAAAAAATTAATTTTTTAATCCCAATTATGAAAAGTTTTCTACATTGTGTTAAACATAGTTTCCGTTATTGTCATTAAAATCAATTTAAGAAGCCTCAGTTAAAAGATGCTGATATTAGTGCTTAAAAATATTTTAGTTTTTTAAATTAAAAATATTTTTATTTAACAAAAAAGCACCAAAAGCACTGTAAGACATTGTTAAAAGCACTGTAACATACCCGCTTTTTAAAAACGGGTATAAGCCAAAATTTTGCGTTTATGAAGAGGTAAAAAGCACCAAAAATACCCGAAACGCACCAAAATACCATCACTGACTCTCATTATCATCTCTCTCCATCTCTCTCTTGCTAGCTGATACTCAGTGATGCCAAGTTTTTTGGCTCTAAATGCACATCAGAATTTAAAAAAAAGCACTAAAAAGCGTAAAAAGCACTAACGTGAAAAACGAGTGCAATTTAACAATGTTTTCTAAGCTTTCTCTATTTCGGCAATATTATCAACATCTTTAATGAAATATATCAGACGAAAAAGGTATGATTTACACAGAAAAAATAAATACACCAAGTTTTTTATTAAAGTAATTTTAAAAATACACAAATTTCTTAAAAGCACTACTTATTGCTTTTTGTTAGTTTGGCACTAACACTCAAAAATTGGCGTTTTTAGTCTTCAAAAAGCACTAAAAATAGTGCCAAAAGCACCAAGTTGGCATCGCTGCTGATACTCTCTTTGTCATACGCATTAAAAAAAGTTTAATAGTTTTTTGTTTATATTTGTTATTATAATTTGATTGTGTTATTCTTGTTTTATTTAGAGTTGGGTAGCGTTCACGTTAGAAACTTGAATACCGTGTAGCGCTTACTTCGTAATATTATTTTGAACATACCCAGCAAAAAAGTTTGCCTACTAGAAGGCAAAAAAGTGAATAAAATAGCCTGATATTATAAACAAATAGAATTTTGTAACATAATTATAAAACTTGTACCTTTTATGGGATTGTTAAAAATCATAATTTTACAAAGAAAATATATGAATACGTATTATATTGAAGAATATGCGAAAATAATTAGATTTTGTAATAAATATTGTAGTAAACCAAAGCTATTTTATTGTTTTCGAAGATCACTTTTACGATCAATAAATATTTTTCCAGATATATTTCATTATTAACTAGAAAGTACTACAATAAGTACTTTCACGTAATGATATAAGTTGTTATTTTATTCATTACTAGACAGTCTTTATTATACACATAAAATAATTAAATAAATAAGTACCACTCTATACTTTGTAAGCCATTAAAAGAGTACTACCCATTACAAAATCTTAAAATTTTTTTGCTGGGATATACATATGTTAGAATTAATTTTTAATATTACAAATTATTATGTACATACATATATGTACATGGCCGTATCCAAAAAAATTTATTTGAGCTTGAAGTGTACGTAAAAACAAATACTTGACAAATACTTCAAGTTCAAATTAATTTTTTTTTTTTGGATACGGCCCACAATGTACATCCAATTTTTTTATGAACGCACCATGCGTGTTGCTCTAAAAAAGTTGGCATCACTGCTTAAAAATTACAGTTTTGCATTGAAATGGTAATACTGTGCGATAATTATATGGTAACTTTATAATTTAATACGGTACTGCGATAACGCGGTAAATTATCAATTTAAAATTATCATATTTATGTAAATATGTAAGTATGAGTATTTTTAAAACTATATGAATATAAAAAGTTCAGCTATTGCGAATTTATTCGGAATACATATGTATGTATGTAGTAGTGTTGTTAATTATCCGTCTTTTATGTTTGTTCGAGTGAAATTTCATAATTTTTTTCTTGTTCGAACAGACGAATAATTTTGATCTTTTGTGCGAATATTCGAACGAACAAATAATAAAAAAATATACTCGAATAATCTTAAAAAAGTTTGCAAAAAACGACACGTATGTGTATAAGATTAATTTTTTTTATTAACAAACGAAAAATAATTCATTACACAAGAAAAACAAATAATTTCAATAATAAATTTAGGAATATTAATAACAAAACTTTAAAATTTTAAGAACCTTTGCCGCAGTTGACGCTGTGGCATAGATAAGAACTCTACGTTCCACTTATACTATTGAAGTAACAGAATCGCAAAAAAATAAAAGATTAAATAAAAAAATTATGATAAATTCCAATCGACTAGACCGGTTTTCTTCAAGTATAAATTAGAAGATATACGATCATGTCACCATTGAAATGAAAACAAAGCAAAATTATAATCGGTCAAGACGCTGGGGAGCTACGGCGTCAAAGACACGCAGATCAACAGAATATATCTAAAAAATGTGATATTATCTAAACACCTGGACAGATTTTCTTTAAACATATCTAAGAACACTCTCGAACAAGTCATTTATTATTTTATTTTTAAAGAGAAGTAACAATCAGGCAATGATTGCCTACTACTATTATAAGGAAAGGGATAGTAACAGAAAAGATAGGTGGTGAATGAATAGATAGAGGAATGCTTCATTTTTTTTACAGCTCAGCTTTTAGCACGTTTTTTTATTTTAATAATGTAGTGCTGCAGCGCCTCTGGCTTTAGTGAGTCGCATTAATTTGTTTGAAGCTGTGTAGTAGCAGTTTAGTAGTTTTTTTACTTCGCCGATGATTCTGCTACACACGAAGGGTGGTGTTCTGGTGTTACATTAGGATTAGTATCTCTTGAAGTCGGTATAGTTCAGTGGCCAGTACTATGCCTTCATCACTTGAACTTTTCTACAACAACTGATAGAAAGGGACAGTAATGCACATCAGAAAAATGCGTGGTGTTGTTATTTAATGACTGTCAGATAGCGGGCTCGATCCTAAAACCTTCGTTTTTGTAGTCAACGTGCTAACTTCTTCAGCCAATACCACCCTCAAACAGGAAAACTAAATCAAAATCGGTCCAACCGTTTGGTCTGTACGTCGACTCGTACATACAAATAGATACAAAGACACAAACTACATACAAACTTATAACATCCCTTTTTTTGTCGGGAGTTAAAAACTGAAACGAAATTAGTTAAAAAGGATAGGTATTTACACACATTTACAAACATTTTTAATATGTTATTAATTTTTTGGAAAAAATCATTTAAAAACCGCAGATAACCCAAAAAATCTTTTTATACAAGTAGTTAAGGAAATTGTTCGAATATTCGAATATTCGACAAAAATGATTCGAATAATTTTTTATTCTAAATTGAAAATTTTTGTTCGTTCGAACAAATATGATAAAAAGTTGATCGAATATTCGAATAATTTTTGTTCGAATGACAACACTAGTATGTATGTATGTATAGTACATGCCGATCACGCCCCTTGAGTATTTCGCAATTTATAAAAATATTGCATAAGAATAAAATCTGATATTGGAAATATATACATATGTATATGTATGTATGTAATTATGTATGCATGTATGTATGTATGTAAATTTAAAGTCGCGTGAGATATACGCATTTATGTATGTATGTATGTACATATGTATGTTTTATAAACATAGTATATTTTGCATTAAGGTAGAATTAGTAAAATCGTATCATTCTACTTTACAGCTTGCCGTATCGTTCAACTTTATGCACAAGTTATAGAAAATGTAACAGTTTGCACAGCACTTTTTTTTTGTCTGGCATTAAATGCGGCGTTTTTGACATTCGCTACAGAAAAATCTGTTTTCTGCAGATTCCTACGTCAGCAGTGCTACCACCATATATTTTATAACTAGTAACATGCATTGTATATGGTACGGTTTTTGTCAGCTGACACGCAACATCACGATACGATTTTACTAATTCTACCTTTATTACTTCTGGCCAGAGAAGCGACAGAGTGCCGAACATCAATCGGCTTTTTGTACAAATGAATGCGCATACGCTTCAGTGTTGCCAGTTTTTTTCTAGAGCTTATCCCCAATTTTTGATTTGTGATCCCCGAAAATCCCCAAATTGAGTTTTTTTTTTAAATTAAAATTTTTTGTTTTGTGAAAAAGATAAAATTTTTTAATTTTATTAAAAAAATAATGACAAAAATAACATTTATATCGATAGCTATATTTACATTTATATTAATTTAATTTGTACTTATAAAACTTGCAAAGAAAAAATAACACATAATACATATATACACAAGTATAAAAAAAATTTAACCAAAGTTTACCATTTCAAATATTTCAGAATCGAAATCTTCCGATTCATCAGCCTCAGAAAGTTTGTTGTACAAAGTACTTGTATTAAAAAGCTTTAGCATTTCAGCACAAGGATTAATTTGTCACAACAAATGGAATTATTTTTAAAGTGTGTTTATTCTAAGAAGTGCTTCTAACAAGTCAAATTTCAGTTTGTTACGTATTCTTGTTTTGGTAGTGTTGATTATATTGGTTAATCTGCTTTAATACTTCTTCTTTATTAGCTATAGAAATCATTCACTATGAATAGAAACACACATTTTTAGACTTGCCAGACACACATTTCTTAGCTCAAAGATCATTCTTGTTACCATCAGTTATAAAATAAATCCCAAACAATCCCTTTAATTTTGGTTATCATCCCCAACAAATCCCCAGATCCCCAACACGAAATTGTCATCCCCAATCTCAAATAAATCCCCAATCTGGGGACAAAACCCCTAAACTGACAACACTGATACGCTTATACATTTCTCTCGGTTTTCTCTCTGTTGGCAGCATTGTTTTACATACGTACATATGTAAGCATCCCAGTTGGCCATGTCTGTAAGACATCTTAAACTATGGATAGAAGATAAGAGAAGAAAATCGTGGAAGACATATTGACGACAGCTGAAAAAAATCGTTGGCGAAATTTACTAACAAATGGTCACGAAGTCATGCACGACTACACAAGCGACAATGTCCACAAAGTAATAGTGTGAGTTCTTGAACGACCATATCACGCAACAGAACAGACTTTAATTAATATTTTTAACAAACAAATTAAATTTTATTTGCTGGCTTGTTTTTTTTTCGTTTCATTGAATTAGCTGGGAATCGAACTGGGGCTGCATATATATAAGTTTTCGCTCTTACCACTTAAGCACCACCTAAGACTTTGTGAAGAAGAGGCCAATATATTCATTTGTTTGATTGATAAAAAAACATACGACTTGTCGATCAGATTGTCATCAAAACAGTCAGATTGTCGTGAATGACGATTGCCTTTAAATTGTCGACTAGAAAACTACATATATAAGAGAAGATATGTAAGTCGTACAAGAAGCATAGATGACAATGTAATCTGGCCAACTGCGATGTGTCCTTATATATGATATATGTTCATAACGTCACCTTAGTATTGAAAAGCCCTAACTGACAATTTTTTTAAAATCGAGATATTTGCATTTTTAGATACATTAGATATTCTTATGTATATCAAAATGTAGAAAAAATTCGATTTCAAAAAATAAGGAATTATATCCTTTCTATATTAAGGTAACGATAAGTAAATAAAATTGGGTTTCTCTATCTCGTTCAATCTCAAATTCAGCTTCATACATTTTGTGTTCAAACCTATGTAATTTTCTAAATAACAGCAACTTTTGAAATTTATTTTTAGAGCGCTGAAAATACGAGTGTAGTTGCTGCTTTAAAAATATTGTAAATTTTGTAAAACATATATGTCGATGGCTTAATATAAAAAAGGCCTAACTCGAATTTTCGACATTTTACAGGAGAAGCAAAAAAATGAAGAAAAAATAAAGCATTTATATGCAGAAATAGTTTTTTAAGTTGCCATAAGTCCTTGATTTTGAACTGTAACGTACAAAGATGTTCAAGGAGGACGCAATTATACGTTGTCACCCAGAAAACATTAAAAACGCGATTTCGAATAAAATTGAGTTAGGCCCTTTTTACATAAAGCCATCGATATGTAGCTTGAAAATCTTTGCCATATAAATTGAAATTTCAGATAAAAAATCAAAAAGAGAAATGGGCAAGTTTTTGTTAGGAAAACTGAACTGATTTTAAAGAGAAATTTATACAAATATAAGTGATTAATATTTGGTGACGCTTGAGTTTGTGGCTGTCATGTGCCATAAAATTTTTAAAAGAAAAATTTGTTGTGATTGATAATACCTAGTAAAAATATGTAGGCTCTATGAAAGTTGTATTGACCCTGAGACGACCAAAGTTCACTTGAGAACGACACAAGTGGTGATAATATATTTCTTAATATGCATGTGTGTGCATAGGGAACTGATTGCTCACGCTCCCTTCCCTGTTTTAAATTAACATGTTATTTCGTTTTTTTTTTGTTTTCTCAGACATTTGTTTATCTTTTAAGTTTTTGCTGCCCCCTAAATTACGCGTTTAGCCGCTAAAGCAGCATAATTAACATTAGTTAAATGGTTTCCCTTTTTAAAATATACATACGAGTATGTATGTATGTAGGTACATATAAAAAATATAAGCTTTATTGGGCGGAGGCACATGCTTACCTTTAATCAAGCACTTTGGACCGCCATAAAATAACAAGCTGGCATATTAACATTCATTCTTAACCAGGTCATCACCGCAGCTTTACATAAACAAAATATAAGAGAGATGAAAGACAAATTTTTTCGATTTATGTAGGTACGAGTAAGAACAAGAGAAATTAGATAAAAAAAGGTTTTAAAAGTTTTATTGTCGAAGATAAATCTAATAAACAAATTTATGTAAATTTCACGTACCTGCATAACTGAAGAAAGCTTTTAATGAAAATGGAAATATTTATTAAACGAATCATAGTTTAAAAATAAAACATTTTGTAATTTTTACGAGTTCTTTAATAAATGTATATGTATGTATGTTTAAATAGAATTGTAAATAGGACTTTGGCAGTGAAACTGTTTCTAGATTAGAAACAAACAAGTTTTCTTTAAATTAAGTACATGTTGAAATTCAAATTCAATCACTTGAAGTGTTGTGAAATTAAGCTCTACAAAATCTTAACTCGCAAATAAAAAAGCATGAGCAAGCAAAATTACATTTTTTATACAACATAAATATTTACATAATTTTACATCTCGTTTTTATTGACATTTAATTCAATGATAATTTACGAGAAAAACCATTACGTAAATACAAATATAATATCGATCAGCAGTGATCATAAGGTGTGTCATACAATATGAAATAAATCAGTTTATGCTTATCATTTAATTGAATTCAATTGCATTTCTGCTCGCTGTATTATACTGGGAATTGCTTTTAATGGCAGCTCTCCATTTTTCGCGATAGATGGTGCTGCAATAACGCTCAAAGACAAGGCACAGTGGGTCCAAAGGACATTTTCTCGCGGATCAATTCATATCTCAACATACAACCAAATGATGACACAAAAAATTAATATGAATGATTTTGTATTATTAATTAAAATATTTGTAATATCAATTAAAAAATTAATTAAATTTTCACCTATAAACAATTTGATAATATCAATTAAGTTTTTCCAATCAAATTAATTAATACAAGTAAATTTTTAATTGAATGAATTAAATTTTTAATTAAAAATATTAATTGGTGAATCCTTTTTTCTGTGATATTAAAAAATTTTCGGAAAATTTTTCACTTTTGCGGCCACCTAAACGCTACCCTAAACGGTGTTAAGAATCATTCCTAGGAAGTTCATATGTTCTAGAAAGTTGTTTATTGAGATCTTAGGTACATTTTTGTAGTTGATGGTTTCCTTGAATTTTGAACGTTCTACTAACTATGGACCTGAACAGGGGAAAAAACGTAAAAAAATCGAATTTTTTAAAATTTTTTACGATTTTGATCTTGAAGATGAAGTTTTTTTGATTTTATATGTTCACAAATTTTGCTCTATATGACAAAAGCAACAACTTTGCCTCAAATCAAAATCAAAATTCCGAACGGTTTGCAAGATATGAGCCTGAGAAAATGCAACAATGACACCGAGGCCCCAAATTTTTGGGGCCCATAAAAAAGTGCATGACTTGGGGCAAAATTGGGAGACATGGCTCTTTTTTATTGGTCTGTTATCACGTAGTGGTGTCTGTATATGGTTATATACATATATCTTCATGACTTAACAAATTACGCACAGTGACTGAAGTAGATTCATAATTTTCAGTTTTAATTCGGATTGAAAATGTGTACCCACAAAAAAAGTAATATAAATAATTTTGTAATATAAATTAAAATTTTTGTAATATCAATTAAATATTTATTTAAATTTTCACCCAGGTATAAACAATTCGATAATATTAATAAAGTTTTTCCACTCAAATTAATGAATACAATTAAAAATTTAATTGAATCAATTAAATTCGTAATTGAAAACATTTATTAATGAATACTTTTTTTTCTGTGTAGGGGCATGTGTTTCAATTTAATACCCAATAATTAATTAAAAATACGATTTTGAATCTTTTGTTAGTTGGGTGGTTTTGAATTTCAGCTACCAGCTTTATTTTAGTTAACATACTGTGATATTAGATTTAAGAACAATTGTGTACTTTATATGTGGTTAAAATTGTTTTTGACGTTTGTTTTCGATTTGTGTTTTATGTAATGTTTTATGTAAAATACAAAGATAAAAAACAAATTTAAAAAAATTAATTAAGATTATATATTGAATAAAAAACAAAAAACATCCCTGAAGATGTTGAAATTTAAAATATTGTTTTATTTAAAAATTAAATGACCTTAAAAGCCCATTAATAGTTCAGAAAGAACTTCATATATAAAAACCAATAGAAAAAGGTCAAAAATAAAAACAAAAAGAAGATATCCCACTGTGCGACTGAGCAATTATTTTTTTCTATTTAAATTTTATTACTTCTTGCTTTTTATATTAAATTTAAATTTTATATAGAAATGCATAAATTCACTATAAATAAAAAAACTTGCAATAAATATTTAAAAAAAAATTATGTGACCACAAATCATTGATGGTTATTATTAAAAAAAATAGAATATCTTAAATTGTAAAATACATTTATACATTCAGACAATAAACATACAAAATATGTATGTATGTATCTATGTATTTTGTCTATAATATTGGCAAAATAAAAATCAATCAAACTGTCAGAAAAAGCCATGAAAGCTTGTAAATCGTTGCCATAGTTAAGGCTCAATTTAATACCACCACCAAGCTGCAATAAAAAAAAAAGAAATGAGGAAAGAAAACCAAATAAATCCCCATCTAATATTTCCTTGCTCGTTTTATTATTTTTTTTTTCTATCGATTGATCGATTTTCATGCCAAAAGTGGCTAATTTCTGTACAGCATGCGAAAATTACAAACGGTCACTTAAACAACGTACAACAACAAAAACAAGAACAGCAATGGCAACAATAACAATAACCAACAAGCATCAATATTATGTATCACAGTTATCATCATCATCATTATCATTCTGAACATCATTATCATGGTCTTGGTCTTCTTCATGTATGTAGTATCTACTATAGCATTGCACAGATACATCTGTTTGCACTAGTTTTTGCGTGTTTTTGGTTCTGGTATGAACAAATATGTTATTTAGCGTTTTCTGTTACTAGTTGTAAATGTTGATTTTTAAAGCAATTATTGTATGGTTGGGCAATGAGCAAATGAAAACAACATATTTATTTTTTTGTTTTGTTTTTTTAAAACAAATAAGATACATAAAACTGCTTTTACCGTAAGTGCCTCATGTTGTGTTGAGAAAAAAATACATGGCTGATGATGAATGAATAAAAGCAAAATTTGACATACATATGTAAGTAGATGATACATTTACATGAAACACATGAGCTGCAAATACAAAAAAATGACACACGATATGCAAGTGTAAGTACTCTCAGAGCAAAATTGTCTCTCTCTTTCTCTATACTTGGCTGCGCCACAAAATAACATAACGAACGTCCGCACATACATGTATCCGTCATGTACTTGTTTCAACAATGGATTTTTTCATATAATTGTATTACAATATGTATTTTTAAGCAAAAACAGATCAAACAGTTGCTCAGCAGCAATACAATAAGCAATTGTTATTTGTTTTTAATTGTATTGTAATTTGGAAAAGCACGCACACACAATAACTCTTATACTAGTACTGTCGCTCACACTACAATTATATGGTACATACCATGGTATATTTGTTTTGGCTATACAAACGAGTATACAAATGCAACCCTTTAAGTATGTACTTACTTGAACATAAACTATGAATTTTAACAGAGAATACAACATCATCAATATATTTGTTTAACCATACACAAAATAAAAATGCACTTCCATACATATTAAATAATGCAACATCTACATACATATATATATCTTTCACTTAAAATCAGTTTCAAATTACAACAATAATAAAATTAAATATAACAAGAAACAGAATATTGAGGAGCTTCTTTTTTTTTTGCAATGATAACGATGATCATGAAGATGGCTTTGAAGAAAAGAACCAAGGCAACTAACAAATAAACCCAACACCAAACTGTATATAACAGTTACTATTTTTATTGTTGCACTTTAAATGTTGCTCCTATTGTAGTTGTTGTTGTTAGTATTTCCTTTCAACTCTTGTGCGCATTAAGAGTTTATTTTTGTTCTATTATTTTTTTTTCCTGAGTTTGTGGTCATATTTTTTTTGCTTTTCAACACTTTTGCCAAACACTAAATATAACAAGAGATTTCAAAAACGATATAAATATTGTACTCCGATTTCAATGGAATCATAAAGTTTACATCTATTTTTAATGGGCTGCAAGTCAGCCAAACATTAACAGCAGCAGCGTCAGCAACAAAGAGTGTCCTACAGACTGCAGCCACAACTGCACCACTAAGAGCAATTTAAGAAAAACCAAGACAATCAAATGCCACGAAAACTTTCAATATTAACTGTCATCCGGGTCTTTTAAAATTTAAATACACATTTTAAAGCAGATCCTTAAATACTGAAATCATTTTGAAAGTACGCCACAAATATTTTAAAGTAAAAGAGTTATTTCATCTTTAAATATTTCACATTTATAAAACTAAAATAACTGTTTTAAAATTTACTTATAGCACTTTAAATTATAAGAATAAATAAATTTATTTCTTCACACATAATTTTTAAGATATCATTCAAGGCGAATTGATACCAGGTGGTCTCGATTTGTAACTCTGCATATTCCGAACGTTTTTCTTTGATTTGACAACAGATTAGCTTTCGTCTAGATATCATTCATTCAACATTTTGTATCATATTGGCAACACTATATTTGCTTGAGTTTCAATCAGACGTATCGTACACAGAGAAAAAACTGCCTCATAGAATCAATAAGATTTTCTCTATGAAACGTTTTGAGGCTAAGGGGTATCCCAGCAGAAAGAAGCGAAGATTTTTTCATAGAGATTCCTTATTGTTTTTATTTGGTAAATCTTATTAATTTCATCAAAAAGAAAACCACATAAAATCAAGAAGAAATCTTATTATTCCCAACTTTTTTTATTTTTGGCACCAAAAAAACAATCCATAGAGAAAAACTTCTTGATTCTATTAGGTTTTCTTATAAATTGTAAACTATATGGATTTCTTATTGATTTTATTAGGTTGCCTTATTGATTTATTTAAAAAGGTTTTCTTCTTGATTTTATTAGGCTATCTTATTGATTTTTTCAATAAGGTTTTCTTCTTGATTTTATTAGGTTCCTATATGATTATGTGTAAAGCATCTTATTGATTTTTTAATAAGGAAATCTTCTTGATTTTATGAGGTGTATTGTTATTTCATATCTATAAATAGACACAGACAATTTTTTTCATGATCTTTTTCGTTTTTGTATAAGCATGGTTGCAAAATTATTTCAATGGTTATTCAGACTGCTTGTTAGCATATTGGTTAGAGTGTTTGTCCAGTCAGAAGTTTGCTGGTTCAATACTTGTCTCCTTTCAAGTAATAATATGTATGTATGGTGAGTTAATTAATTAAGAATACAATATAATATGTATGTATCTATGTAAGTATGTATAGTACAAATAAATAACATCTACATATACTACATACATACATAAGTATATGGCATAGAATTTAAATGAAAATACATAAGCAAAGCACAAAGAATAAAGAAAGACATAATTTTTTTTTCATTTTATGAGGTCGCCTCATAAAATCAAGAAGAAAACTTCATAAAAACTACAAGATTTCTTCTTGATTTTTTCAAAAAGGGTTTCTCTATGAAATTAATAAGATTTCCTTATTGAAAAAAAACCATAGAGATTTCTTATTAATTTTGTTCTATTTTATGAGGTATTTATTAGGCACTGTTTTTTCTGTGTACCGTAAATATATTTGCTTCAGCTGCTAGTGCTGCCATAACCACAAACAGCTGTTTAGATTTTCATTTCATTATTAATTCTGTGGCAAAAAGGAAAAAGTGCTTAAGCCGAGATAAGCTAATTTTGAGTTAATGATACATACGTAATCTTTATATTCTAAAGTACCCCTGGTCAAAATCTCAATTAATTTTTGTGTGATTTTTCAGGAAGTTAAAGCACCATGACTTGCGGCTCATCTTTTTTTACACTTCTAATTTCATTTGGAATAATAGCTTCATTTAGTTCATACTTTGGTATATTTCAACTTACAATTATTACAAAATAAAGCTTAACAGAGAATTTTCAAATTTAACTGTTAAAGAAATAAATTTCTGAAAATTGAACGCTTAAAAGTGCTCTCTTGCAAAACAGTGAAATATAACTCAAGCACTTTTTCCTTATTGTCACAGAGTTTAAAAACTTCAACAGCAAATAATAACAATAATAAAAGTTTTTTTTTAACGTTAAAACCAATTGTTAAAACCTGGGGGCAAATTACGGCACTCGTAATCGAACGAAATTGCGAAATATTTCAATAGAGTTTATATGGAAATGTTTCGTAATTTCGTTCGATAACGAGTGCCGTAATTTGCCCCCTGGTTTCACCATACAAATTGTTTTTGTTAAAACCAACTTAAAACCATTTTAGAATTGGTTTTAAGTTGGTTTTATGAAATCCAACCTTGTTTACGCTGTGCTAGATTCAGTGCTGCCAAGTTAAAATGATCGAAAGCAGCTGATAATGTTTATTCCAGAAAGATTTAAGATTTTCAACTTAAAAATGGATGAATTTTTTTACATTGAAATCTGGGAAGTGAAAATAGACGATATAACTGACATCGATCCATTTTATTTTGTGAGGTATTTGTGAATTTTGAATATACAATAACTTGATTTCCAAGCACTTCTTTACTTTATATTACTAGTTCCATAATTTTAAAATATTTGTTTCCATTTTAGAGCGTATTGTAAAATTTCCGAGTTTTTCATACAAACAAAAATAGTCGTTGTACAGTTTGTCAAATAGTGTTATCAAAAGCAGAAAAAAAATACAACAGCAAATACATGCATTTCTGCAGATTTATTTTATTTTTAGCAAAGTCTGTGAGTTAAAGCCTGAATTCAACAAATTTTCAGTATGAATGCAAAATCAGCTGTTTATGGTTTTAACGTTACAACCAGGTTTGAACTTTCAGCGTGAGAACGCGAGTCACCTATAATAAAATACAATGTTGCCCATAAGTTTGGTTTGAACAGCTGTCTTGCATTATGGTTGTGGTTATGGCACGTTTAATTGAACCTTTATTGTCGCCCACTGAAGTAGAAATAAGTTTAATTGGACTACAACGTCAAAATCCGCATGAACAACAACCTGCCGCCGTTTTACCTTACTGTTGTCAAAATAATCATTCTCATATAAAAATGTATGTACATATTGCAGTCGTTAGCTTGCTGTGGTAAATTTGTTTAACGCTTGATGCTTCTATCGTTTGCGGATTCATGTTATACTTGCCTAGACTTGCATTTTAGATATGGGCTGGTGTTCATAAGTTTTATGTAAAATGCCAGCTTAAAGCATCACAGTATGAACCTGTTTTGTCCCTCTCTTAAAGAGGGCAAAGGAAATGTTGTACAAAATTATTCTCCATAAAATTCTATTGCATCTTATAATATACCAAACCTCTAAATTCATTTTAAACACTAGAAATCTGTCAAAATTATAAACTCATTTAAGTTTTAATTTCGTAGTTCATTTTGCTTGGATTTGAGGTATAAAATGTGTATGTTCGCTAGTTATATATGTGGCCATTTCCACTTTTTTGTCGCGTGCGACAGCAAGTAATTAAGCTTTTATTTCAGAACAATGTGACTCGATTTTTCTTAAAATTTTACCGAATGCAGAGTTGCTGACGGCATATAAAATATATATAAAGAAGTAAACAAAAAAAGTTTCGTTTTCTTGGAAAAGGAAAATAAACAAGCCTATTTGTTTGTTCTCGCACGTTACAAAAATTTGACATTCCCGTGGAAATGCCTATGTGTAAAATCTTATGTGGAACATTTTTGTGTAACATTTTAACCTAATAACTCTGCTCTGGAAGTGTATTTTTCGTCCCCTTGGTAAAAGGTTTCAAATAAGTGCTTGTAATTTGGCTTACAAAGCGATACGAACTTTATCAACTGATCAAATCATAAATATAGAGACGAATAAAGTTCGAACAATTATAATTAAAATTAACTAAACTTTGTTATTGTTTTCAAAATAAATAATCGATCGAATATGAATATTTCAAACATTAGATGGTTGTGCTTGTTGATGATGCTGGTGCCGTCTGTAAAATTAATTAAGTAGCTGGCCACAAAGCGACAAATGCCGCAAGCGGTACTTGAAGGTTGAAATTTAATTACTTGAGCGTTTAATTAATTAATGAATATCCCTTAAGAATTCTAAATTCTTTAAAAAATAGTTTCTCTAAATATTTTTAGTTCCTATTTCTAATGCCATCATCTATAGCTTCTAATGTTTGAAGAAGTTTGTTCAAAAAGGAGTTAGGCAATTAATTAATGCTTGAGGCAGAGCAAAAGCAGTGCCAAGGGGTACCCAGTGCAACACAGCAGTGTGAATTTGAGGCAACAAATATAAATTTTTCTTAAAACTATTTCTTTTTTCTTTTATTTTTATATAAATTTAAAACGTTTTAGTGCTAAAATAAATGTCTACCAGCTGACCGGCAGACTGCTTGGCTAACTGACTGGCTGACTGACTGTTTCGTTTTGAAGCCATCATCATTTTTTTTTAATGTATTTTATATATTTATATTTGTTGGCTATTTTTTTGTAAAGCTGTTGTTTACCAAATTGAGGAAATCACGTTGCAATTCCCAAGCTGAAATAGAAAAAAAGAAAATACAAATATATAAGCAGTTTATATAAATATATATAAATAAATATATATGTACATATATATTTTTTAACAATAAAATAGTACAAACTAGTAAGTAAGATGGAAAATTATAAATAAAATGTAAGATAGACTAGACAGACCTGGTGGACAGACACATTAAGACGGACAATAATTGTGCTATAATAAAAATGCTCCTCTTACAAAACAAAAGCGAAAATGTTTATATCGCATTTCAATCACGCGGTTTTAAACAACTACAACAGCACGATAATGTGCGCACGTCAATTTGCTGCAATATTTAGTTGCAACAAGCAACCGGCCAGGCCAACCAACAATAGAGCGCTCAAGCTTTTCTTGCAAAATTTAACTCTCACAAACGCTACACACATATTTTTTTTGGCAAATACTCAAGTTACTTTATTATTGCCCAGTTGATCAAATGTTTGAACAGACATGATCAGCAATTGAATGAATTTCTAAATTTGATAAACAAGAAATTAGGAGAAATTAGAAAAAATCCATTTAAACGAAAAGAGTTATGGGGAAGGTATATTTAGAGGCACCACTAAATAATGGGTCATCATTATTTTACCGCTTGTTAGCATGTATACCTTGGACCTTACAGCTCCTTAACTCTACCCAAAACATATTCCAAAGACTGATTGCTGATTTTACTCTCACATGAACTCTGCTTCGATTTCGAAGACCTGTAGCGCAGACCCAAACCTTCCAACATCATTCAACAACATCTAAGCAGAAGGTTAAGTACAAACTGTCTGATTAAAATGGGTACATACCATGCTGGCCTCAACCCCGGGTGTTGACAAAACCCAGTAGACATAAGCGCACCCTACTGCAGTGCCTCAACATGAAAATTTATTTACTACGTTTTTTTTTCAAGGTCATGCAGATCCCTGTTGTGACTCTAAGCAGAAGTTCAAGTGTAAACTGTCTTAAGATTGGTATGAGAAAAATATTGTCTGAGGTTAAAGTGGATACTTACTATGACGGCCTTATCCTCGAGTTTTGCGAGTAGCGCAATGCCTTAACATGAAATTTATTTACTTCGTTTCTTTCAAGGTCATGCAGATGCCTTTTGTGACTCTAAGCAGAAGTTCAAGTAACAACTTTTTTAAGATTAGAACAAGAAAAATTCTGCCCGAGATTAAGACCTTATCCCTAACACCGATTAGCCTTAAACATAAAATTTATTTGCTTCTTTTTGAAAGGGACACAATTCTTGCCTAAATTTTAGAAAACAAACTGAACTGATAAATTTGGGTGCCAATGTAGGAATATTCAAGTGAATCGTGAAAATCGACTACTTTAGCTTAGTATAACTCCGGTTCTAGGACATTCTAGGATGTGGTTTACCACAGAGTTCTTTCCCCACTTTTGTTGAATTTAAATGTAAATCCCTTGCTGTTATCTTTAGCATCATTTGGGTGCCAACTTGTTGCCTATAATAATGATATGGAAATAGCTGTTAGAGGAAAATTCCTCTCTCCTCTCTAAGGTACATCCTACAGGATGTTCGTCAGTCTTATCTATCAAAATGGACGCAGCAGCAAGGGCTTGGTTAATCCCAAGAAAATGGAACTAGTCCTCTTTTCGAAGAACAACATAAATGTATTAAAAACTGTAAACTATCTCATTGTGATTCTGTACTCTAAATTGAGTCCTTAAGATAAATATTCTAGAGACGGCGAATAATCACTAACAATTTATCTTTAACTTTATCTCTGCAAGGAATCTATGAAAAAATTATTCACGTCACATTATGTCAAATTCTCTTGTTTGTGGTCATCGTGTGGTGGTAGCCTTCCCTGCTGAAGAAGACGTTCAAAGTGCAAAGACTTGTCTCTTTGCCTTTGTATACAGCTGGCGCTCTTCGTGATGCACCTACGGATACATTAAGTATGATTCTATACCTGCTAGCTTTGGATTTAGTGGGCAAGGATATGGGAAAAAAGCTGTGCAATCCGTCTTCGTTGTATTTATCAGGGAAGCGGAAACGGCATTGGCCACTGGAGTATAGTAGACAACGAAGCTTGAAAATGGAGGATTGATCAAACTTCCCCTGCTGCACTATGTGAACGCGTTTATATAACCTGGATGCCATCGAAAGAAGTGTAAAGGAATGGCACTTCTTCAGGCAGAAGAAAATGCGTAGAAGCTCATATAGGCGTGCGTTATGATGTTTACTCAGGGACGTTAGGTATTCGTATTGCAAAGTGACTTCCGACTGAAATGTTTACCAGACAATCAAGGAAGTTGCGGATTGGTTGCAAATAAATATCACTTCAACAATCGTAGTTAAAGTTCTAAAGAAGATGGGAGATTAGTTTAATATTAAGATCATGTGAATCCAGAGCACAGAGCCTTCCAGGGAGTTTCTAGGGATGAGAAGCCCCCATGAATTAGGACAACCTTACAGGTTCCACTTGGTATGTAATGTATAGGTTTGCTGGTACTCTCGTGCTAACTGTGACTTAGGCACTAAATTGAGCATAAAACAAGTGGGAGGTAGGCCACAAGTAATGACTGCATAATCACCAGGCACTTATGGACTTACATTTATAAATGAGAAATAGAAATTGCCCTGAGGTCTAAAGACGATAGAGGTCTTCGAGGTCTAGGGCTTGGGACTGGTGCTACCTGTGCCGCTGGCCCGACAACCGAGCTGTTCTAGGAGTTGGGTGGCTGTAACGTGTCGTCATGGTCATTTACTAAAAGGTCGACTTCGTCTAACCCCACGGGGCTTAAAAGTTGATGTTGAGCAGTGTCTGGCTCTCATGAGTGGTAGAGCTGCCCCGGTAAATGGTGAGGAATTCTCTTGGATACCTTGCTGTAGATGTAAGCTCTTAAACTTCGGCGTGTGATCACGGAGAATCGTACGTGGTATGTGGCGGTTACTACCAAAAACGCTGGGAGAATAGTCTTGCCTTCCCAGTATTAAATCAATGCTAGTGCTTGGCGTGACACTGTCAGCACTATTCTACCTGCTGTTGTCGTACAACAGAAGCTGCTTTGACAAAGCTTTAGCAGTAAGAGTTTAGATAGCTTTAAGTACCTCTGCAAGGTACTTGTTCGTTTAACAGGGATAACTATGTTCAAAGATTGCAGCCTATATGCTCTTGGTAAGTCTTGGTATTTATACCACATTGATGTAAGGCCGTAAAGGCAGGTGCTCACGTTAATCTGAAACATAGTTGTCAAAGAGAGAGCGTTAGGGTGATGTAGTGATAGAAATACAGCATAATTCTCTCGGCATTTATTGTAGCCAAGCTGTACTCCAGTAATATTATCAGGGAAATTATGAATAAAATTCCGCGAGAAATGTCTCCCTTTTCCAATTAGAATTTTTTGTTTTCCCTACTACTTGCTGGAAATGCTTAGTTGGAATTGTTCCTGGGGAAAAATTATCTCGCGGAATTTTATTCATAATTTCCCTCTATGTCTTTGTAGCTAAAAAAGCCGGTTGAAGTTCGACACTCTGATGTCACTTTGGCCGGCTATGCTCTAATCTCATTATCGTAATCATTAATATCCGAAGACTATTGGCCAATTTTAATTTCTCTTTAAAATTTTTAAAAATTTCGTTAGACTTACACTTGATTCATAGCAAAATCACACTTCTTTTCATCACCTAACTGAAACTATGGTTAAGTAGGTAAGGGAGAATTATGATGCTGCCTGCCCTCCGTCTGCATTTGCCAACCAACAACAACCCAAATGACGTTGATCTTGATAATAATGATCTTGCAGAAAGGAAGATGTTCATTACGATGTTTTTGGCTGTTACTATTCCTATAAATGTTTATGTTTCGTTACTGTATGCTGTTGAATCGTATATAGAATCATTAGATTGCTGATATTTATGGTTAAACAAAACTCATATAAAACATCGAACAGGGCAACCAAACAGCCAACCAACCAACCAACAGCAGCATCATCGTCAAAACAATGCTGCGATATCAAAATAACAACAGCAACATCAAACTGCAATGCAGGAGAAAAAAAATTGTATAGTTCCATTTGAGCCATAAAGAAGCTTTCAAACGGTTTTCTTCTAGCTTTGGTATACAGCGAAATTAAAAGCAGATGCTTAAAAGAATTCATTGTGGAGAAAAATTTTAATTAATGATATTTAAGTGAAGTGGTGCAATAGAGCGTAAAGTAAGAGGGGTAAACTACATTACTTAAAAATTATTAAAATTTGTTCCAATTTACTAAAGAGATGGGCTTAGAAAAAATTTTCAAAAATTTTCAACTTTGGTGCCTTTTGCAGTTTGGTGGGATTTTGTTTTACATTGCCGCTTGCTATTTACAAACAATCAAGTGGAATTATGAGATTCCGATTCGATAGATACCTTTCTACTCATCGGGGCCTTAATCTAGGTCCAGTGATCAGCCACACGGTTGCGTTGAGGTAACGCATTACGTTCCCTATACCAATATGTGATACTTCCCATAGGTGGTCTAGTAAGTGTTTTCCTATTTTTCTTTCTTTGGAGCTACTTTATATTTGCAGCAGCATACTGTCAAATATAATTTCTCAAAATTTCATTTCTACTACTTTTAATAACAGTGAGTATGGAACTTGAAAAATTATTACTGCTTTTTCACGACACTGTAAGATGTTCACATTTGTAAGTTGTCAGCACTGCTTTGCTTGACAACCGATTTGACAACTAACTAACAATCAATTTAAGATAAGTATGTTTTGCCATCGTATGGCTCATGATGTGTAGAATTTCGACAACATTTTCGCTACAATTGTGGGTGTATTTCACTGTTAATTCGCCTTATATGTTATATCAAGTTTGTTGGTTTGATAAGTACTCTTCTACACTGGGAAATTTTTTTATACGAAACTTTTTTCAGATTGGTATTGCAAGAAGAAAAATTAGTGGTTGTTGTTTCAAGTTTGACAACGACCAAAAACTTTTTAAAACAGTTAGGGCCAATCCCACGATGTCGACAACGTTCGACTTGTCGCACACTTGCATTCAAAACAACAAATTTTAATATTTTGTTGTTGTTTCAAATGTAAGTGTGCGATAGAGCTGTAAAACTATCGATAGTCGCTCCACTCGATAGTTTCGATAGTTTTATGTAAAACTATCGATAGTATCGAATAGTTTTATAAAAGTTGCCACATAAACTACATTTGACCTGAAAAAAAATCCAGAATCCTCAACATTTTCATTAGTATATAAAAATATATCAAGCCTTTTTTTCGATTTTATCGTAAGCCTACCCTTGGTTTAGAATTATCAAAATGCGAAAATTGTCGATAACTTTTAAAACACTAACTTTAAAGTTTTATCGTAAGAGACGATTGCGGTCGTCGCGATATCAGTACCACCAAAATTTATCTTTGTGTCGACGATGTTGAATTTATTAAGATACTTGTGACTACTATTTGTCGAATAACACTTGGATTTATAAATAAATTCATATACATACATATATATTTAAGTACTTGTATATACAGAAGCAGGGATGCGATGTCATATTTACAAATTGTACTAACTTTCAAAAACAATTTTATTTTTTTCAGTACGATTGTACCTAATTCTTTATTTATATTGTTTTAATACTTGTACTTTTTAATTAACTAAAAATCAATTAACAAAACGCCAGAAGGTGCACAAAGAATATTAGTTGCTGGGATCTGAATATAAAAGTAACATTTGCGATATACTACGTTTATAACCTTTTTTTTATTCGATTGTTCACAGTCGATGCAAATAGTCGGCTTCTCTCCTTGGTACGAAAATAAAATATCCACATTTGCAGATGACTTTGGAATAAATAACATTCCTCCAGCAATTCTTTAAGTACCGGAAAACATCGTTTGATTTACGTAATTTTCTAATACCTTCGAGCTAAAGATTAACCCCCTTGTGCAAAAAAATAAGTGAACGTTAAAATCGGTTTTTCTATGGAAATTTTTTTTAATGTACACTTCAAGCACGCATTATTTTTTGCATAAGGGGGTTAATATATTTTAATGCAATTTTGGCATGTAATATAATATAAAGTGATTCCAGTATTGCTAAATGGGTCATTGCGGTGCTACGGTACTTTTGGCATTCACATAGCGCTAAAATTATACAATTGTACCAACTTTTCCATCGCTGTAAAAAAGCTGAAATCAACTACGGATAATTTGCTTCAAAGCTGCCGGCTACTGTTTACTGACTTCGATTATTTTTACTATTTTAATTACTTGTTTTTTTTTGCCGATAGTATCGATAGTGGAAAAAACTATCGATATTTCATTTACAACAAAACTATCGATACTATCGATAGTACTATCGATAGTTTTGCAGCTCTAGTGTGCGACAAGCCGAACGTTGACGACATCGCGGCATTAGCGCCTAAACCGCAATGTCATTGTGTGAATTAAAAATTTAAGAAAGTTTCGCAGACAAAGCTACTTAGCGTGGACGAGTATTTAAGTGTTTTTATAAAGCTCCTGATTTATGAAATCTAAATATGTAAAGTTGCAGAGTTAATATATTTATCAGCCTTATTCTGAATGAAATGTCCCCGGGAGTTTATTTTAAAAAGTCATTTTTAAGCTATCAGTTAAAATAAATCAACTTGAAACAAAATAGCTGACTTCGAAAATATGAAGTTCTTCTTCAAGTTTAAATTTTTAGCTCAATCTGGCGTCGCGTCTAAGCGTCGCTTTCGATAACGAGCGGATTCTATAACTTTTTTCAGTTTGAGATTATGGCATTTGTTATCATACAATGTAATAATATGGTTCGATATCGAATGCCATAATCTCAAACTAAAAAAAACGCCATCGAATCCGCTCGCTATTGAAAGTTACCTGTTTAGGATAATTAGGTTTTATTCTTAAAAAAAATTAACTCCATGGGAATTATTTGCCGGGGAATATTTAGAATTGGGCTGTATGTATATGATTTTATTCTTTTAAAGCTTTTAAATATATTTTCTATTAAAACTATTAGTCCTATTTTTTTCTATATATGTAGTTTTATACATATTTTTTTTTTTTTTTGTTTGTTTTTGCAAACTGAATTTATGTTAATTATTTATTATATGTTAAGAATATTTTCCAGAGAATGGGACAACAAATAACAGAAATTCATCCAGATGAAAATGCTTTAATTAGATAAGACACATAAAAAAAGAGAAAACAGAAAATTTTTATTAAAAGAAAAATTTTAAGAAAATCAAAATATAAAAAAACCTGACATAAAGTTCAATTTAATTGCCTTGATTTTATTTTAATTTTAATTTAACGGTTTTTAAATTAAACTTACACACACCACGAAGAGGGATGGCTAGTAAGCGACATGGAGAGTAGAGAGAAGATAGCAAACAAATTTGTGTTCATGGCCTGAAGTTGCAGTTTTATTAACAACTTTTTCAAAGCAGAGTTGGCTTAAGCATGTTTAAACATGCTTACAAAATCATAACTTACATAATGCTTTTGTTGTGTTTGTTGCATTTTTCTTTAGGTGTTGCTGCTGTATCGTTTGCAGCTGTAACAAAAAAAAAATAAAATTGGTAGCAAAATCATAAAATTTTATGGTCAACTACTAGTAGTAGGAAAGATCGCCATATATTTTGTGTGATTTGCTTTTATGGTTTTTCTGTCTTTTTTCTTTTCTATTTTGAAATTGTTTGATGCTGCTGCAGCCTAAGGAAATTGTATACACTGAGTTCATATCAGTTATTTTGCATTTATTTAAACATGAGCATAAATTTTAGTAAAAGCTTTAATGGTAAAAATTTTGTTTAAAAATAAACTTAAGAAATAATAAATTCTTGTTATTCGCAACAGTCAACGTAAGAGTACATAAGTATGTTTGGCTGGGACATTTATTTGTAAATTATTTTAAACGTTTTTTGGGGCATTTTGGGAGATTTTGTTTGCGGGCAATTGGTTAGTGGGCAATGTTTAGTAAAAATTTATTAGCACTTTATTTAATTTTCTTTCTACTATTTCTGTTTTAATTATTGCTTTATTTTCTGTCATATGTGACCAGTTTGGGAAATTCCAAAAAAAAAATCTTTAAAAATGAATTTCGAAAATATCAGTATGAATTGCCGAAGTGTTATTTATCTTTAAAATAGGCTACTAGTTTTGATTCGAAGGACCACAAACTTTTTTTCATCATTATTTTTAGTTGGCATTCTCTTCAGCTGCTCCGATTCTCTCATAAAGATTACAAAATGAATTGCAGGAGTGCAATTTATTTTTTAAGAAAACAGCTACTGAATGTGGTTCGAAGGACCATAAATTTTATTCTTTTCAACAGTATTAATAGTTGGCATTCTCCCTAGCTGCTTCAATTCTCTCATAAAACATAAAAGATTAATATACGGAGTGTTAGCCATCTTTAAGAAAACAGCTACTGATTTTGGTTCGAAGGACCATCAGTATTAATACCTGGCATTCTCTTTAGCAGCTTTGTTTCTCTCATAAAGCATAAAAGAGTAATATCCCGAATGTTATTCATCTTAAAAAACAGCTACTCATTTTAATTCGAAGGACAATAAAGTTTATTTATTTTCTTTGGTATTAACTGTTGGCATTCTCTTTAGCTGCTCCGATTCTCTCATAAAGAATACAAAATGAGCTGCCAAAGTGCTATTCATCTTAAAAAAAAACAGCTACTGATTTTGGTTCGAAGGACCATAAATTTAATTTCTTCATCAGTACATTCCTTGTGGATACTTCAATTCTCTCATAAAGCTTAAACGATTAATATCCGGAGTGCTATTCATCTTTAAAACACAACTACTGGTTTTGGTTCGAAGGACCATAAACTTTATATTTTTCATCAGTATTAATAGTTTCATTCATTGGAGCAGCTAAGCTACACTTCTCTCATAAAGCATAAAAAATTAGTTGCCGGGGTGTTAATTCTCTTTAACAAAAACAGCTACTGATCTTGGTTCGAAGGACCATAAACCTTAGATATATGTACATATGTTTCATCAGTATTAATAGTTAGCATTGTCTTTAGCTGTTTAATTCTCTCATAAAGCATAAAAAATTAGATCCCAGAGTTATTTCTCTTACAAAAAAAAAAAAATATCTGCTTGTTTTGGTTTGCAGGACCACAAAATAAGATATATTTTTAATCAGTATTAATAGTTGACATTCTATTTAGATGCTTCAATTCTTATATAAAGCAACATTCAGGTCATTTTCGATTCGTTGACTTTCCTTTTTGTTATTTATTTCAACGGCATAAATTTTCTAACTAAAGTTTTCGAAACTCAACAGTCAGCAATACATATCAATTCAACTAAACAGTTTCATTAAATTTTTATGGCATTCAACTGTTAAATGGCGTCAAATGACTGTATATATAAAGTTTAAGACCAGACTTAATCATAAATCCCTCCAAAAAAAATTTTTTGAACAATATAAAAATAAATTAAATCAAAAACCAGAAAATCAATATGCATTTCTCTTAACACAAAAGAATGTAAAAATTTAAAAAGCACAAGCACACACCCCTCGTGCTGGCATCAGCATGCCGGCAAGAATGACATTTAAAATGTCTGTGGGGTTTTAATGTCATGGCGCGTCAGTTAAGTCATTTTGAACAGCGTTTCTTAGTTTATGTTTTATCCTAGTGTTTCGTGTACTGCTTTAAGCAGCATAATAAAAATATAATCAGTATGATGGAATAAATTGTAGCAAATAGTAAATTTATGTCACTAGCGTTAAATTAATATGAAATGAATAAAATTTTAAAGCTGCTTATAGAAGTAAAGGTTATTCCAAGGTTAGGGGGAAAAATGTAAATAATAATAAATTCAGTAAAATGCGACTCTGACTCGCGCACGAAGGGTTCCGTACGAACACTAGATATGTAATTTAATACAAACTTCATCCTATATAATATATAGTTTTGGCATTTTTTTCGTTTTTGGGGTCTTTTCGGTTTCTTTGTTTTGGCGTTTTTTTGCGTTTTTTCGGTTTTGGCGATTTTTTTAAGTTTTGGCTCTTTTTTTTAGTTTTGACATTTTATTTTCTTGTTTTGGCGATTTTCTTTTATTTTTGGCGATTTTTTTAATTTTTGCGATTTTTTTTATATAAAAATTTTTATTAGTTTTGGCGACATTTTCGCGTTTTGGCGATTTTTTTCGACTTTTGGCGTTTTTTTCATTTTGGCGTTTTGGCGATTTTTTCGAATTCGGCGATTTATTTTAGTGTTAGAATTTTTTTTAATTTTGGCGATTTTTTTCGTTTTGGCGATTTTTTTTAATTTTTATCGATTTTTTTTTTGGTTTGGCAATTTTATAATTTTCGCTTTTTTAGTTTTACCGTTTTTGAAAATTTCAAGTGTTTGCCTCTTACGGTTTCCAAGATATAGCAAATTGTCAAAATTACACAGTCAAAATTGCATTAACTGATGGACCACCCTTTAATTTAATTTAAATTTTTTTAAATTTTAGTGTTAATTGTTGTAGTCTGTATAAAAATACACTAATTTTACAAATTTCAAGTTTCAATATACAATTGTATGTATATTACATGGGATTTTAACATTTTTCGTTGCTCGTTTTGGAACACCCTTTAATTTTTAATTCTCATGTATTTGTTGTTGTAGACGCCAAGGTTCTACATACTCTGTCCAAATTTCAGGTCTGTAGCTCTTACGGTTCCTGAGAAAATACCGTGTGACGGACAGACGGACAGCGTAGCGAAAACAATAGGGTTCCTTTTCACCTTTGGTGTACGGAACCCTAAAAAGGACAAGTGTAGGAGAACGAAGAATAAAGAGTTCCTTATGAAAAACTTGTGAAATTTATGGCGTTTTTTGCTTCTAAAAAAAGCTCAACAGTTTTTCTCTCTTTTGTATTCTTCTCAAGTAGAAGCAACCGCTTAGTTGCCAAATTAACTCAATTTTTTATTAGAATTGGCAATACTGTAGCTAATAAGTCTCTATACTTTGGTATACGGGAATTTTCAAGAAACTAATAATTCTTCTAGTTATTGATCTACTCTTGAATTATGTATAATAATCTAGAATATTTTTTAAGGTTTATTGTGTTATAATGGTTGGCGTAGTTGGCCTTTAACTACGACGTTTCTGTAATAGATTAAGTATCACGGCAATATGTTTTCTTTAATGTAGGACCAAAATGTCTTAGTAGACGTTGAGACCCATTATTTTTATTTCATTTTATTTCGCCAGTCCTTTGTGTGGCTTCTTCAGGAAAATATTTGGTTTTTTTATAATAATTTGAAAAATTGTGATGCAAGACAAAAAAAAAACAAAAAAAAACAAAAAAAAATTTTTTTCTTAAGAAGCCACACAAAAGACTGGCGAAATAAAATTAAATAAAAATAATGGGCCTCATTTTGATTGGCGTATTTAGATTTTGACTACAACAAGTTGGTCCTAGATTAAAGCAAAACTGTTGTGCTGTTCTTTAATCTATTACAAAAACGTCGTAGTTAAAGGCAAAATACGCCAACCACGATAAGGGGTTGGGCGTGGGGGGGGGGGTGGGAGAGGGTGGTTTTTATATAAAAAGAAGAAAACATAAAAAAATATTGGAGAGCCATAATCGCCAAAGAATGTTAACCGACACATTTTTGTGTCTCGTTTTTTTTTTGACGAAAATATTATTTACGATCGCATATAATTGATTTTTGTTAAAAAAAATTAATTAGAAAATTATGTCGGTTGTGGCAAGCTATTTACATACTAGTATGTAATTAAAAAGTGGGTCCAAAACTAGGAAGAATTATTAGTTTATTAAAAATTCCGTAAAGCAATGTATAGGGTACTTAAAAAAAATTAATTTTTGAGGAATTGTGTTTTGAAAAAGTAAGGGTCTTATGCAAAAAAACTTAATAAAGCTTTGCCAAGCAATATTAAGCAAAGTTGTATTCTAAAAAAATTATTGTATAAAAATTCTAAAGTAGGCACCCACGTTTGTTAAGACTACTTTAAGTTGATATTTCCAAAATGTGTATTTTGTACCTCAAATATTTTTACTAATATAGCACATACTGATTTATGTTACATCTGAAAATGAAGCTAGAAGTGCCTGCTCTTATCTTAAATTTATTATTTATGTAATGCAATGGGAAACATCGCCAAATTATCCAACTGATTCGAAATACATAGCAAAATCCATAAAAAAAATATTAAAATAAATACAATTATACAAAAATGTTTTAGTGATGTACATACAATCAAAACAAATCGAAAAAAGCTGGATATTCAAATACTCGTTTCATTCGAATAAAACAAATTGTGATAATTCTCCACATTTTTTTACTTTTACTTCATGGTTGGTGTTTATCTGTTTTCCTACTATGAAGAAGCTCATATTTTTTAAATTAGGTTGCTTTACTTCAAGATAATAAAAATTTATTTAATAAAATAAAAAAAATATTTGAATACCCGAATGAAATTGTATTCAATTTTGTACATCATAAGCTGTGAAGTGGTTGTTGAACACGGTGGTGTTACCAGTATTTATTATTAAATCACAAAATATTTAAAGTTGTCTTTTGCATATGATTTTTTTAATAAAGCTATGTTAGCCTTAAAGTGCTTATCAACTACTATGAACTTTAAAGCTAAAGTAAAATATTTTTTTGCATAAGAGGGTAGGTAAGTCTTTAACCAAGAATGCTTCAAAATAAGTAAATAATAAAATAAGTTTTGGCGTTTTTTTTTTTTGTTTTTGCGTTTTTGATGTTTTTTTCGGTTTTGGCGATTTATTTTAGTTGTAGGGATTATTTTTTAGTTTTTACCATTTTTTTTTTAATATCGGCGTTTTTTCATTTAGGCGATTTTCCGTAATTTTGGAGATTTTTTCGGTTTCTGGCAATTTATTTTAGTTGTAGAATCTCTTTTAATTTCGGCGTTTTTTTAGTTTTGGCGATTTATTTTTTAATTTTGGAGAATTTTTCGGTTTTTGTCGATTTTTTTTTAATTTTGGAGAATTTTTCGGTTTTTTGGCCATTTATTTTAGTTTTAGAGATTCATTTTATTTTGGCACTTTTGTTTCGTTTTGGCGACTTTTTAGTTTTTAAGCGATTTTATCGGTTTGGCGATTTTATAATTTTAGGAACTTTTAGTTTTAGCGTTTTTGAAAATTTGAAGAGTTTGATTGTAGTTCTACAAAATTTCAGGTCCATAGCCCTTATGGTTCTCGACGGCCTGTGCATTAAATGTGAATAGTGTTCCTTTCCACCTTTAATGCACGGATTCCTAAAAATCCTTTTCAAACAAGTATCTTTGAAAAAAGGTGCTCTTTTCCCGTCATTCGTAACAGTGCTGCCAATGCTTATAAAACATTGAGTTAAGTTGGCAGCAGTTGGCATTACATCCAACTTGAGAAGACTACGGAAGAGAGTAAAACTAAACGAAGAAATTTAATTAACTTTTAACGTGGATTATTACTTCGTGCTACAAATTTTACCCTCACTGAGTCCACGCAGCAGTGAAAAATTCCTAAATATAAATGTGCTTCCCTTTAACCCTAATCTTACTAACATGTGTCTGTGAGACACATTTGGATGTTCCATTCAATTTAACTACAGAAATATATAACATACCGCAACCAAACTTCATGACTTTTATTTGACATATGTTTTATTTAATAAAAAAAAATTTAGGTATTGCCTTCTTACATCTTTTATATGCCAAAACATAAAAATGTAGCAGTAAATTCCGACTTGTGTCTCAGAGACACATACATGCAAAGAAAGCTCAAAAACTATTTTTACGAGAAGTCGCTGAAGGGCTTGTTACACCCCAAATACGCCAAAGATCGAAGAATAAATTGCAACGACCCATCGATCAACTAATAGAAGAACTCCTTCAAGAAGGAATTACACCTACTAATACTCAGAGTGCAACAAATAAACGCAAGACGTCCTATTTATGCAATCCCAAAATAAGCCGTATTATTAACGGCGGTTTCAGACTATAATACAAGTATTAATATTTTTGACGAAAATGTGTCCCTGATCTAATTTCTGTTTAAAAAAATTTCAAAAAACAATAACAACTTAACTTGTCAGAGTTGCATTTTCCACAAAAGTATTAATACTTGTATTATAGTCTGAAACGGCTGTAAGCAATGCTGCCAAAAATGTAATAATGTCTGAACATGCTGTGAAAGTTCTTTTATGTAAAGAATGTAATGAATAAAAAATAAAAAAGTTTAATAATTTTTCCGTAAGTTTTTTTATATGTGTCTTACACTGCAATTACACATGTAAGTGATAACTTGTAAGTTGTGTATACGTATTATAAATGAAAATTTCGAAGAAATAGCCGAAACACCAGTAAGTTGCTTGAATGTTTACACAGTCAGTTGTAAGTTTACTTTTAAAACTTTTTCGAAGCATACACGTCTTATGAAAATAAATTTGCTTTTGAATAAAAAAATATGTTTATTTCAAAAATATATGAATCCAGTATTGCCGTATTTTGCCAAAATCATAAATTACTGAAAACAATATTTGCTGCAACAACGTTTTTGTCAAAATGCATGAAAATCATATGTAAAAACATAATCAATATACGTTGTTGCATAGTTTTGTTCTTTTTTAAATATTATTTCCTTGTAAATACGCAAAAAATCAGCAATAAATATTATTTTTATAATACGAAGTACTAAAACTTTATATAAAACTCATTCTCGCTAACACTGTTTCTTCATTTGTCATTTTACTTACAAAAATTACTTACAAGAAAATTGTGTTGTAAGCTGAGCAGTAAGTACAAAAAATGTGATTGTATTAGTTAAAAAGTGTTAGTGTATTGAGTTTTTCGAACTTGCACTTACATGTGTAAATGCTAAGGTAGAGACACATGTTAGTAAGATTTGTAAGTTTTTATGTCAGGGTTAGGTTTTATGTTAGGGTTAAATATTTACCCCGCTTGATATCGAGCAAAACGGTTGTTTAAAAATCATTAATTTTAGTTTGTTGCTTTGACATAATTTTGAATTGTCTTTAATCAGTTAATAGAAATTTTCCTAAATACTTACTTCAAAGTATTCTTTAATTGACATTAATTTTAAATTGTTCAACCAGCTCGAAAGTTTCTTATGCTCATTTACGAATAATTCGCTATCCCTCTTATTAAAAATATATTAATGTTAAATTTCAATATATGTATTCCCGCGTTTTGTTGCTTATTTATTATCTTAAAAATGTGTTAAATGCCATAAATATGACGTATAAGTACGTGAGTGTGCAAAATGTATGCGCTACTTGAACTTAACGCCTACCCAACCTCAATTGATTTTCAAAAACATACCCGTACATGCCATCCATGCCTGCCGTCCGTCCCATTAAGAACAAATAAGCATTTGAAAATTCCGAAAATATAAAGCAATAAAGCAGGGAACACAAAACTTAAACGCTATAAAAGATTAAATTGTGCCAATGAAAAAAAAATATTGAAAAATGAACAAAAAATGTTCTACACCAATAAACAGAATACGATTAAAAAAAACCAGAAGCAAAAAAAAATCGGAATAAATAAAACAAAATTAATGTTCAGCGAAAAAAAAGTCATATTGTTAATCAGTGGAAGGGAAAAAGCGTCTGAAGAGCACAAAAACGCTTAAACCGGGGCCGAAAATAATAAATACCGACTCGAAGAAATAGAGAAAGAAAGCAAAAAAAAAATAAAAAATTAGGCTGAAACGCCGGCCATACATGGCAACAATATTTTTTTGCCCTGTTGCTATTTTTGCAAAAAAAAAAAAAGCAAAGAAAAACGATAACATTTATGATTTAGTTTATTTTTGCAAAAAGCAAAAGCAAAAAACTTTTCAAATGTGAGTCAAAATTGTTAAGCCAGGTCAGTTAAAAGCAAAAAAAGTACCAAATTCGTGGTACTTTGGACAAAATGTACTTATTGCTAATAACAGGGAAGGGAAGTATTTGCTAATTGTTATCGTAACAAAAGTTCTGTTGATAATCAAAGCAACAACGTTCAAGGAAAATACATACAGACATATTCATACAATAGATATTTTTCCTATGAAATGGAAATAAATAATTGACTGAGCAAAGCAGGCAACTGCTTGATTGTTTCCATGAAAAATTTTTATTTTTTTCATTTTCCAATTTGAAAAATTGTCGGCATTTTTCCTTTGAACAATTTTATTTGCGTGTCAATAGAAAAACCAGTCACTCAGTCAGTCAGTTAGTCATTCATTGTGTTTCAGGGTCCCCTTTTAAGTATAAAATGCAACCATAAATTAGACACCAAGTCTAGTTCTCGAAATAATGACTAGTCGAGAAATTTAAATAAAAATCAAATTAAAACTTCAATGAAATGTTGCAGCCAGCAACTTTAAATTTTTTATTTTTTTGCTTTTGAATTCAGTTTACTTTGCTTCGAAAAGAAAACAAAAGAACAACTTTATTTAAAAAGGCAATTGTTTCGATACATTTGTAATGAGATTTCCGGTATTAAAATTATAAAAAAATACATACTAAAGGTATGTAAATATTTGAAGTTATTTAGAAACAACAGAAACAAATAAATTGTAAAACTGGTTAAGTCTCGTTAAATTAGATTAGACATGGGCTATGACTACGTCATCAGTGGCTTACATAAGCTGTCGTCTAATCACGGAAGTCATTAAAGAGTGTAACGGTGCGGCTAACTGGTTTACAGCTTGACAGTGTTACCGTTGCTGGTACTACTCATTCATTGTAAAATTGAGACAATTTTAACTGTTTTGTAATTTTTCTGTTAGGATTTGTAAAGCAATTTTTTAACAGCCAAGGGCTGCAAATTTTATCGCTTGTTACTTTGTAATGCAGATTACGTACGATTTTCTATTGTACTTTCTATTATAAAAAATTTATTTTCGCAATTTTGCATGATAGGAACGGTAACGCTGCAGCTAATGTTTCATTGTTCACGCAGAGCAAAGGGAATTAATAACTAACAGGTAATTATTGAAAAATATCACATACAGTCCATAAAACAAACGCACCTTCCAACAGGTTCTATAAAAAATAGAAAAATTGTAAAAATGATTGTAAAAAAATATTGTAAAAATGAGTAAAATTCATTTAACTTCGTACAAAAACGAAAAAAAAATGGAATAATAGAAACTCTACTATTTTAAAACTTCCAAGAAAATATGTAATCAATGAGCAATTCTCTGTAGATTGTGGAAACATAACTTTTAATAGATGTTTTTTTTTGATATGATAAAATCATCTAAAATTTTTGCCATTCGTTACCCTACCTTGGGACCCTTAGAACTATTTTAAATCAAAGACAAACAAGCAGTAAATGAAATATATTGTTTTAAGAGTTAATCCGTTTACCTTTCAACTGAATTTTACTTATATTCTGCGTAACGTCCTTTGTCTAGTTTTAATATTTCCCTGTAATGACTGTGGATCTCTGCTCTGAATAAAAAAGTTTTTTTTTATTCTCATTTAAAAGTCAAAACAAAAAATAACAAAAACACCGATTTCATATCATGCCATAACAGCAAAAAAGCTTAAGCTATACAATTTTCGAGTTTAAGTTTTTTTTAAAACAACAAAAGTCTTACAAATAAAGAAGTCACGAATTACAATTTTTTTACATATGTATTTCTTTTTCTTCACAAATCAAATTTTAAGCAAATGATTTAATATAATTAAGTTACCTACGACTCAAATCATGAAAATTTAAAAATACTTTTTTCTTCTCATGATTTTTTGAAATAAATATTCAATTTTTCAATGAACGCTTCAATTTCACATGTTAATAAGACCCAAATATATAACGCTCAAATAAGAAATGAAATTAGCCCCAATGAAATAAGACCACAAAAAAATTAAATAAGTCCCAAGAGAAAATTTATGAAAAACACCCAATAAAAAATGAAATAAAGCCGAATTAAAAAAGTACAATGAAAGCAAACCCAAGATGAAATAAACCTCGAAAAAATTTAGTTAAATCCGATTAAAAATTCCTTGATTTTATTGGGCGTTATTTGATTTTATTATTTGGGCGTTATTTTCTTGGGCCTTATTTCATAGCACCTTTTTCTTGCATTACAATTACTACTGCTACGAGACTTTCTTAATTTATATTGACTGATTTACTAATAATATTCAATGAGACTTTTTTAGATTTAATTCAACTGTAGTGAATTTAATCAGAAATAATATTCAATATTAAAAAAAGTCACGAATGACAAACAACTTGCAGACATGCTCGTTAATAAAAAAAACCTTTTCTTGTGAATTTCCTTCATTTGGAGAGAACGAGAATCGAAACCACTACGTTTACTTATAATTTAAGTTAGCTTAAGGGCCAATAAGTCATTGCAAGCTTAAAATCAGCTTGAGTTGAACTAAACTTAAATTTTATATATATGTAGTAACTCAACAGCGGTAACTGATTTTGACTACGATGTTTTTGGAATAGATTAAAGATTATTTCAAGAGATTTTCTTTAATCTATAAGCAAATCAAGTCGAAATATGCCAATCACATTAACGTCCCTTTTCACAATGTATGATTAATGTAAGTTAACATGAACTTTAACTGACAGTTCTTCATACAAAACTTGCCGCTAAAGTCCCTGTTAGTTTGTAATTGTACATTGTGAAAAGGGCCGTAAGATGTATTACGTCAAAAACAGCTGTTCTTTCTGCACAGTGCTATCAATGCTTCCCACAACCAAAACGGCAAAACAGTTACAAAAAAGTTGGAAATATTTAACTAAGACAGAAATTACTTTTATGCTTGGCGAATTAAAAGTTCTTACACTAATCGAGCAAGGTCTGATGAAATAGTAGAGGCTTTTAAAAATATTGAGTGCTTTTTTAAAATATCAATACTCCGTATGATTTTGTTACACAAATCAAATGATTTGTATTGAAAGTTTAAACACCTAATTTTATACCAATTTATTGTTTTGCTGGTTTAAACACATTTTAAACCAAAAAATACTGATTGACTTGCACTGATTTATTTAGCCCTAATTTTGACAAATCACAAGAGAGCTATCAAAATTGTTATTTTAAACCATCGCTTAAAAGCGTAGTAGTTTACACTATGCAAGTCTTATTGCTAAGCTGATTAGTTTGTTGGAATGAGTGAGAGAGTGGCGAGAGGAAATGAAACGAGTTCTCAGTTTCATGTACTGTCAATACGTTTTTGCTTTCTCATTCGTAATGTTAAAAAAGCACAGATTCATACACAAAAAATAAATAAGAAATAGGTATGAGCTGAAAAGTAAGACTTGGATTGTGCGAACGCCGATGAAAGTTTAAAGAAGAAAAAGTGATAAGCTTAGCAATAAGACTCGACTTGTGTGAACTGGGACAAAGCAAAAATTATCTTTTTAGCAAAACAAATCAGTTAATATCTAAATGTCAAACCCAAACCAAAAGTATTTTATTTATATACATACATATATATGTAAATTATGTAATGTGGGCCTGCTTAAATTTAAATATGTTAAAATAAATCCATAAATAATATTTTTGAAAATATGTAGTTTTTATGTAGAGTTGTCGCATTTGCTGTTGTTATATACTTTATTGATAAAGAAATATATTTGACACACATACTTGAACATATATACACAGTATGTCAAGTATAAGTTTTCAATATAAGGAAAAATAAAAGTTTTAATAGGTATTATTTTATGCAAAAAAAATCATTTTATTTTAAAACTAAAAACTTCCGCAGCTCATTTTAATCATTTAAATTTTTTTAAAAGATCTTTCGAAATAATTTATATGTTGTTGTTACATATATTTTTCACTGAAATTTATTATTCTTTTATTTTAAGATACTCGTATTAATTAATTTGGATTTAAAAACATGTAACAAAAATAATTTAATTTTTTTTTAATAAATATCAAAATGTTAGGCTGAGTTTACATCTGGCATTTCTTGTGTGTCATTTGCACAAAAAAGCGTAACCAACTAATTACTAATGAAAAACTGTTTGATTCAGACATATATTTATGGATTTAAACAGTTTGCAATCATGCTGGATTCTATAAAATTGTCTATTTGTTATGTATGAAACCATTTAACTTAATAAATACGTGTCTGAATCAAACTGTTTTTTATTAGTAATTAGTGGTTACGCTTTTTTTAGGCTTGTGTGGCATTTGGCACACAGATGGAAACCCGGCCTAAGTTTAAAATTTTTTAAACGCACTAATAATCCCAAATTAATATTTTACTTATTAAGTAATTTTTTTTTTAATTAAAAATACATTGAAATTGATTATTGAGGGGTTTAGCTCGATCCTATGCGCATTTCACTGTTGCTAATGCAGATCATCAGGGAACCTTTACCCAAAGTTTCTTAGAACAACTAGAGTTATTATGTTATAAACTTTCATTTAAACAAATGAGAAGCTTAAAACAAATAACAAAGTTGAAACAAGAACTCAATAATCAACATGTTTTTATTTTCTTTACCATTACTACATTGGCTGACCTTTTTTCAGATTCAAATTGTAGTTGTAAAAGTATGTAAAAAGAAAATAAATGTAAATAACAACAACAGCTATATAAGAATAGAGTGTTGCCGCACAAGTTTTCTTTTTGACCTGGTGCGGCCAATTTAATAATTAGTAAAATATTAATAAGTAAGTAATTAAGTAAAATATTAATTTGGGATTATTAGTGCGTTTAAAAAATTTTAAGCTTAAATTTGAACAATTCCCATAAACAAATCACTAAATATCAAAATGTTTAAATAGATATAATCAGCGATGCCAACTTAGTGCTTTTGGCACTATTTTTAGTGCTTTTTGAAGACTCAAAGCGCCAAATTTTGAGCATTAGTGCCAAACTAAGAAAAAGCGCCAAATTTTGAGCATTAGTGCCAAACTAAGAAAAAGCACTAAGTAGTGCTTTTAAGAAATTTGTATATTTCTTAAAATTACTTTAATAAAAACTTGGAGTATTTACTTTTTCAGTGTAAAGAATACCTTTTTCGTCTGATATATTTCATTAAACAGAGAAAAGCTTCGCGTTAGTGCTTTTTACGCTTTTTAGATCTCAAAATTACGCTTTTTGTGCTTTTTTTAAATTTTAATGTGCTTTTAGAGCCAAAAAAGTTGGCATCACTGGATATAATGTGCAAAACCATTCTAGACAGACTGTATATACACACGTTTGCTTTGCCGCGTTGTCATCTGGCAAGCACATATTCTTTGCTTGCTGGCTGTTTTATAAGTGACACATATTCTTTTCTTTTTTTTATATTCTTTAAATAAATATTAGAAAGAATCAATAAAAATTAAACTGCCAGTGTGTTTTTTTTTTCAAGGTTAACAATTTAAACATAAAATAGTTTTGTAGTAAAAAGTAAAGGAGAACATATGTATGTATTAGTGTTGTTCAAACGAACAAAATATTCAATTTAGAATAAAAAATTATTCGAATCATTTTTGTCGAATATTCGAATATTCGAACAATTTCCTTAATTACTTTATATAAAAAGTATTTTACATTTTATTACTTTTTAATTTGTTAACAATATGATATTAAGTAATCAAATTACTCCAAATTATAACTACTTTTGTAAGCTTTGTTTGTATGTACTAGGGATGCCAATACCGAAATCCCGAATACCGAAAACCCGGGATTATTCTAAAAAACTAAATCCCGAATCCCGGGATTTTTAGGCAGAAATCCCGGGATTTTGGTAGCATTAAAAATCTGACAATTTTTTATTAAATGCAACTATTTATGTTTACGTTTGTAAATAAACATGAGTTGCCCAGTTAAGAATAATTTTAAATATTTGAAATTTAGTCATAGTAGCCATGAATCAAATGCTTTTTACTGGTTATAAAAAGAAGTCGTAGGCGAAAAAATTATTAATAATTAATTTTTTACCACACAAAACAAAGTCGGAAGATAAAAGTTCGGTTTGGTTTTTTCTTCGTGGATGATAATGAAATTTGCACGCAAAAATTTTGCAAAAAGGTATTAAAAATTTTAGGAGGTTCTACCAAAGGTCTTTTGGCACATATTACTTTGTCAGATAAATATATGAAATAAAATGTTTTAAATATTTTTATATTCAGCTAGAAAAACGCGATGAGTAGGATGCACCTCAACCAAAGATACTAAAAATTACTAACTTCCTTGACCCACAAAAAGGAGGTGTCACTTGGCGCTATCAAATAAAGCCCAAGGAAATAACGGCCAAATAGGAAAATGAAATAAAGCCAAATAAAATCAAGGAATTTTTAATTGGGCTTTATTTCATTTATATTGGGTGTTATTTCATAAATTTGCTCTTGGGCGTAATTTCATTTTTCTTGGGTTTTATTTTATTGGGCCTTATTTCATTTCTTATTTGGGCGTTCTTGCCTTGGGCCTTATTTCATAGCGCAATTACAGCACCAAGCGAACGTTGTTTTTCGTGAGCATTTTATGCTTGCAATAAAATAAGATCTCGATTGTCGGCTGCCACACTAGATGCATTAATTTTTTTTAAGAAGTTTCTTAAGAGACACGACTTAATATACAAATAATACTTCCATATTACTTTAAATTATTCCTACCAATAATACATTAAAAATGTTTGATTTGGTTCTGTAATGAATTTAACTTTCTTCATGAATTAATATTTTTTTTAATACTTATACTTACATTACTATTAAATTATAATTCTAAAAGCTAATAAATGAATTTATCTAATATTTTTTAGATTATAAAATCCCGAAAAATCCCGATCCGTCTCGGGATCCCGTTTATTGAAATTCAAAATCCCGAATCCCGGGTTTTAAGAAACCTAGTCCCTTTTGGCATCCCTAGTATGTACATATGTCTTTTTCCTTTTTGGGAAAAGGTAATGCTTCTTTCATGGAATTAGAAGGTGTCTTACAATTTCTGATAAAGAGATTATAAAAAAACTGATTTTCTCTAATCAAAACCGTTAAAAATCGAATTATTGAACGACGTAAAAAAAGCATTAAATACTAAAGGCTCAGTTAGCCGACTGTAATGTAATGTAACTGTAACGTAGAAAACAGCTGATCGATATTTTTATGTGAAAAGTAGGTTACGTTACTTTACATCTCTATAACCATTTTCATTACTTTTCACATAACAATATCGATCAGCTGTTTCCTACTGTTGCAGTTACTTTACATTACAGTCGGCTAACTGAGCCTTAACTTTTTAAAATACGTCACAAAAAGAGAAAAAAATTTATAAGTTTGTAGTGTGTGTCTGTGTATCTGTTTGTTTTTACGAGTCAACGTACAGACCAAACGGCTTGACCGATTTTAATTTGCTTTGTTTTCGTTTAAAAGGTGACATGATCATATATCTTCTAATTTATACTTGATGAAAATCGGTCTAGTCGTTTGGAAGTTATCTTAAATTTTCTATATATTAATCTACTCTCTTCTTTTTTGCGATTCTGCTACTTCAATAGTATTAGTTGAACATAAAGTTCTTAACTTATACTACAGCGTCAACTGCGGCAAGGGTTCTTAAAATTTTTAGGTCTTGTTATTAATATTTCTAAATCTGTTATTGAAATCATATGGTTTTCGTGTGTAATGAATAATTTTTCGTTTGTTAATAAAAAAATTAAACTAATACACATACGTGTCGTTTCTTGCAAACTTTTTTAAGGTTATTCGAATATATTTTTTTATTCTCTGTTCGTTGGAATATTCGAACAAATGTACAAAGTTATTCGTTTGTTCGAACAAGAAAAAAATCATGAAATTTTATTTGAACAAATATAAAAGGCGAATAATTAACAACACTAGTATGTACAGGGTGGGCCAAAAGAAACCAAGGGGTGTAAAAGTTTAATAACTTTTTTGTTTATTAACTTTTTTTTATTTTTTCTTTCAGATTATATAATATACAAAATGGAATTTTTTTTACACTAAGTATGAAAAATGATGTCTCTTAAATGACCACCATTTTCAGCTTCGCACTGATGGGCTCTTTTTAGAGCATTTTCCATAACATCTTTCAAAACTTGTGGCTGTAGCGTTCGAATTTCTGCAACAATGTTTGCCTTGAGTTCAAGGATTGTCTCTGGCTTGTTCACATACACTCGCTCCTTCAAAAAACCCCAAAGAAAATAGTCGGGTGCTGTCAAATCTGGCGATCGCGCTGGCCAAATAATTTTCGAATTTCGAGAAATTATTCGCTCTCCAAAAATTTGACTTAAAAGTGCCATTGTGTCTCGGGCAGTATGGGCAGTGGTTCCGTCCTGCTGAAACCACATACCAGGTCTGTTTTCAAGAGCAGGACGTAAAAAATTTTCTATCATAAACCGATACCGCTCTCCATTTACGGTTACAGCACTTCCATCTTCATTCTCGAAGAAGTAGGGCCCAATGACATTTTCAGATGTGATCCCACACCATACTGTAATATGTATGCGTGTGTGTGTTTGAATAAAATATGCGCTCGCAACGAAGCTTATTTATACTATAAAATAATGAAAAGATGAAGAAATTTCTATGCAATATGCGAAGTAAAAACGTATTTTAATTAATATTCTTTAAATTGTATTTACATTATCGAGCCATAACAACAAAAAAGCTTAAGTGGCATATGTATACTTTGAACTTCGTTTTTTTTAATAAAATCAATTATTTTGACTGTAAAAATTTACAATTGTAAATAATTGATTCAGTTCAAAAAATTAATTTTGAAAGTTATTTCGCTTTAGCTTTTTTCCTGTTATGGCGCGATATAATTTAAATATTTTTAAGTCATAATTATATTATTTATTTTAAAATTATCGTATACATATCGCCCTAACGCATTATTTTTCTGAAAGCGAGTTTTTTTTATATTTCGATAGAATAACATCTAATATATCGAAAAATACAAAAATCTCGATTAAAAAAAAAAAAATAATGAGTAGGGCCTTTCTATATTAAGATACAATATTCTAAATATTAGACAATATTAAATTAATAATTTTTATTATTATTTCGTTCTCTTTTTTAGTTCACGTAAACGTCCGCCATCTTATTTACCCGACAGCATTATTGGCGACAACTACGATGAAGATGAAATGAATGAAAATAATGCTGCCATGATATTGGTCACACTTTCACTTTCTCCAAAGTCACCTAAAAATGGAGGTTAGTAAATTTAAAATAAGAAAATTATTTTACAGTGGTCAGAAACTTATAATAAATTTTTGAGACGAATATTTTTGTATTTTTTAAGGGCGAAATGGACAAGAAAAAATAGCCACAGGGAGGGTGCAAAAATATTCCAATAAAATACACCTTGTAAAATTTGGAAATTTGGCGTTTATGACAAGACAAACCTTCAGCGTTACCGTTGTGCGACTAAAGTCGCATTTTGCCCCTTTTTCAACTGCCTTGCCACTTTTTATGCCCCTTACTTTTAAATCCCCTTTTAGTATCATTTGCATTATTTTGTGCCCCTTTTTGTTCAAAGTCAACTTTCATTTTTATTTTGACAATAAATATACGCAGATTCGTACTTGCTCAGACTTGTGTTTGAGCAATTGTTTCCAAAAATGTGTTCGAACACTAACATTTACGGTTTACACAATAATTTTTTGTGTTAGCAACAGATTTTGACAATTGCCAACACAAAAATTTCCAAACTTATGTCTCGTGTAATCTCACTGTACAGATTCTATCACATCAAACAAGATATTATTTACTTTGTGTCAAACTTAAAAAAAAAACATACATCTTGATATGAATCTTTTCATTTGTGTAAGGTTTTCAAATATACGAGTACAATTGCACACTCATACTTGGTAATTCTAACTGTATTTTCGACAACTACTGTGAAAACCAAATTTAATTAAAGTACATATTCTTAAAAGGCTGTTATATAAACCGATCGAGTTGAAATCGCACGATCTTAGAAAACTAAAACAGCCAAACACGTGGCCATTTCCCAAAAGCAAATGATCGAAAAATATCCGAGTTTTTACCACAAAAAATACTTATTTGCGGAGGAAAGTGACTATTGCTGATGATAAGTTGCAACTAATCGTTTAACTCAATGGACAAATTGGCCAAATTAAACGCAAAAATATACCCAGATTCAGCAGTTGCAAGGTCGGTGAGCTACACCTGATTTGATCGTTATAAAAAAACTTACAAAAAAAAAAAAACATAAAGCGTAAACAAATTAGCGTTGCTAAAAAATGTTCAAATAGACTGAAAGTAGACAATTGTCTGTCCATTCTGTCTACCTTAAATTTATTTCAAAACGATTGGAAATAATGGATTGCAAGTGAAGAACTTATTAATAAATACCGATGTACAATTTCAAAAGAATTGATATTTAATGTATTTAATAAGTATGCATTATGTACAAAAATAATACCACAAATATATTATTCTCTTCAGAATCGAAGTTTAAATTTTTTTATCAAAACTTTAAATGGTTCAGTAAATTTTTTGAATTATACTGGTTTTTAAGTAAACAAGTGATATGCCCCAAAAGATGCCAAAAAATTTATTAATGTATTTTTTAAGTTTTTGTAAATCTTAAGAACTCGGGCAAATTACGGCATTCAATATCGAACGAAATTTTTATTTATTTTCTATTGGAACTTCGATCAATATCAAATGCCACATTTTGACCAGTGTTTCATTATTATCATAGATTTTATGATTTTTTTATATTTAGTAGCTATCTGTACTACGTTTATACTCGTCTTATTTGTAAATAAAAAGTGTAGTTCCTATTATGATTTACAACTAAATGGATAGTTTAGTTGTAATTCTATAATTTTTGGATTGGATGGATTACAACTTTTTTCACCATGAGACAACTGCTTTTTATCAGTTGTATTTTGGTTTTTATTTCAAGTGTTGTATTAGGTTTGCTTCATTATTCCAGACGCCAACCAATCCCATTTGTCGACCAATATTTTTGCCATATTCATAAAACATGAAATCTAAAAATAAAATACTAGACCAAATCTTAAAATATTTAAAATGTTTTGTGATGGCTACTATGGTTTCAAAAAACATAGCATATATAAAAACTTTCTCTTTTCGAACGATGTTTCGAATACAACTAAAATTAGTTGTAATCCAGAATGCCAAAAAAAAACAGTTAAGTTGTTTTAAAGTTAAGTTGTTACAATTTCAACTAAACTTGGTTGAGTTGTAAACCGTAATAGGGGCATGTACAGGGTGGGCCAAAAGAAACCAAGGGGTGTAAAAGTTTAATAACTTTTTTGTTTATTAATTTTTTTTTATTTTTTCTTTCAGATTATATAGACAACACTTGGAGAATTTATAATGAATGAAAATAATAAATGAAAATCAGAAAATAAGAAATGAATAAATGAAATCAACTTTATTGAAAATTTGATTATGAGTGATGAAGCTCATTTTCATTTGAATGGCTTTTTTAATAAGCAGAACTGTAGGTTCTGGGGTTCTCAAAATCCAAGAGCCATTCATCAACGCCAATTGCACCCCATCAGGTGTACAGTATGGTGTGGGATCACATCTGAAAATGTCATTGGGCCCTACTTCTCCGAGAATGAAGATGGAAGTGCTGTGACCGTAAATGGAGAGCGGTATCGGTTTATGATAGAAAATTTTTTACGTCCTGCTCTTGAAAACAGACCTGGTATGTGGTTTCAGCAGGACGGAGCCACTGCCCATACTGCCCGAGACACAATGGCACTTTTAAGTCAAATTTTTGGAGAGCGAATAATTTCTCGAAATTCGGAAATTATTTGGCCAGCGCGATCGCCAGATTTGACAGCACCCGACTATTTTCTTTGGGGTTTTTTGAAGGAGCGAGTGTATGTGAACAAGCCAGAGACAATCCTTGAACTCAAGGCAAACATTGTTGCAGAAATTCGAACGCTACAGCCACAAGTTTTGAAAGATGTTATGGAAAATGCTCTAAAAAGAGCCCATCAGTGCGAAGCTGAAAATGGTGGTCATTTAAGAGACATCATTTTTCATACTTAGTGCAAAAAAAAATTCCATTTTGTATATTATATAATCTGAAAGAAAAAATAAAAAAAAGTTTATAAACAAAAAAGTTATTAAACTTTTACACCCCTGGGTTTCTTTTGGCCCACCCTGTATTTGCAAATACTTAACTAGCCGGTATTGTAGAAATATATTCACAGTCCTCGAATAAACAATTGCAAAATCAAAAATTTTTTTTCTGTATACATACATCTCATCCCCAGTAATCAGTAATTGTTCACGTGAATTTGTACAGGCTTTATTATTCATTACTTTCTGTTGATGTTCTGTGCTGTGCCGTTCTGTTTCTAAATTTTAATAGTTACATTTTATGTTATAACATCACCTGTTTCTGAGCAGAACGGCCACAGTTTTCCATGTTTATTATGTTTATGTTTCAAAATAATTTTATGTGTTTCTTATAAAAATTAAATTTTTTAAATTTTAAAAGCATAGTCACAATTTTTATTTTATTTATGCTTTTCACAGGTTGAACCGTAACAAAACATGAATGAAACAGAAAAACTAACGACTTGTGTAAGATTTCTAAAAGCAAAAAGGAGTCAGCTGATTCTTTACAGAACAGAAAGTAAAACCTAATTCTCATAAAATTAATGTTTGTGTACTTTTAATACATGAGAAATTTGTTTTTATTGTTTGTTTTTAATAAAAATAGGTTAATAAATAATAATAAAAATTTGCCCCTTTTGTCCCCGGTAACGCTGCAAACCTTGATATATAAACTAAAATAAAATGACAGTTCTTGCATTGCATAACAAAATAAATTCAGTACAGTGCGACGTTCAATCACACACGAAGGTTCCGTGCGGACAGTACATATTGTTACCTTAATATAGAAAGGCCCTAACTCATTTTTTTTTTTTTTTTTTTGAAATCGAGTTTTTGGTTATTTCGATAGAAGAACGTCTAATGTATCGAAAAATGCAAAAATTTCGATTTCATAAAAATAATGAGTTAGAGCCTTTCTATATTAAGGTAACGATACGTAATACCAACTTTATTTTTATATAATCGAATATATTAACTGATATAAATTTTATTTTTTAGTTTTAAGCACACGGCAAATTTTTTTCGGGTTTTGGCGATTTTTTAGTTTTGCTGCTTTTTTAGTTTTGGCGCTTTTACGTTTCTGCGTATTTTTGGAGATTTTTTAGTTTAAGCGTTTTATTTTCGTTTTTGGCTATTTTTACGGTTCTTGGCGATTCATGTATTTAAGTTGTAGTGATATTTTTTGGAATAAGGGTTTTTTTCTATAGGTGATTTTTCGGTTTTTGGCGATTTCTTCATTTTCGCGATTTTCTTTCGGTTTTATGGCGATTTTTGTAATTTTTTTTTTTTGTATTTATTGGTTTTAGCGTTTTTTTTACGCTTTTTTTCGTTTCGGCGAAGTTTTTCGTTTTGACAATTTATTATTATTTTTTTGGATTTCTCAGTTTTAGCGTTTTTGGAAAATTTCAATGTCATGTATTTGTTTTTGTAACGGTCAAAATGTTACATATTCTGTACAAATTTCAGATCCATAGCCTTTAGGTTTAACCAGAAAACAGCCTGTGATAGACGTACAGATGGACATCGTAGCGAAAACAATAGGAATCATTTTCCTAAAAGCGTTCACAATCGTGATCTACAATCCAAAAAGCAAAAAAAAAAAACGCTAAAATGTTAGCGCGTTTTGTCGGTAAATCGCCTTCTGGAAAGCGGTTGTTAGATGTACACTTTCAAAATGCCGTTACAGTTGTGTATATATATATATATATTTATATATATATATATATATATATATATATATATATATATATATATATATATATATATATATATTTTGTCTTCTTTGAGAAAATCGGTCGCTAGAATCTTATTTTAATAATTTTTGTGTTGCATAGTTGCCGAATGTGGTGTAATTTTTTTTTGCCATAAGTTTAATCCATGGTTTAACAAGAAGTTTAACACTTTAATTTTTTGATTATTTGCAGAAAAATGGCTGGGTTCAAGTCCCGGCAGTTCATCGGCATCTTGGAGTTCAGGTTCATCATCACCGCCCCTCAGTGACGACGGTCACAATATGGGCGTCACAACCAACAACGATTCAGCTAGTGCACGTCTGCGCACGACATCAGTATCAACATCGGATGAGGGCATCGTTGTTGACTTTAAAGAAGATGTTGTACCACGTAAAAAGAGGGTAAGTGTAAAAGAAACTCAAACAATTATAAATTCTTAATAAAATTAATAATTATGAATAATTATTTGCAACAAAAAAAATAAATAATAAATAAAAAATAGAACAACTATACAATGTAACACTTTTGATAAATTTAGTGTTTGTTTAATCTTTCAAAAAAAAAAAAAAATAAATAAATGGCCAAGAATTATTTACTCGTAGTTTTAATAGAGTTTTTCTTTCTGTGTCATGCGCCAATTGCAGTTATTTTTATCAAACAAACAGTCAGTGCCGGCAAAATGCTCTTAAAAATTATCTACATGTATGTACTCGTATGTATGTATGTATGTATGTGTACATATTTTTTTTTTTTTAATATTAAATGCGTAAAATTCATATAAATTTCTTGTCTAAAATAATTGGTGCATTTAATTTTGAAAAAAAAGGCATAAGAAAAAAAAACAAATTCTTTGTATCTCAATGCATAAATATGGTGTTTAAATTGTGTAAATTTGATTTGGATTTCGCTAAATGCATTTGCATTAAAAGACGTTTCTATGAAGTATCAAAAAAAAAAAAAAAAAGATATCAGGCCATGAATTTTTTTTTCTTACATCTACAAATAGTTTTCATAAAAGCGCGTGCACATAAGTGTGAGTTTTTTTTTAATTATAAAAAGATTTTTGATAAATAGATTTTAGGAAATTAAGGTGAAGGCTACTGTGTAATAAAATTTATAAATTTGTAGTATATATAATTTTTTTTTTTGTATTAATTTAAAGATAAGAATAAATAGTTCATAAATTTTTAAAAATATAAATTTGAAAATTATATTAATAATATATGTATGTATGTATGTATGACCACTTTTTAATAGATTTTTAGTAGAAAACTTTAACTTAAGCTGCCCACACACGTATGATTTATACATACGACTTGCGCGAGTAGAATTTCTCCACACAAGTTGAACAAATCACATTACACTTAAGCATGAAATGCAAAGCGAATGCAAATTTTTAATTTTTTCGTATAAATTTTTCTGTTCAGTCTTTGTATTTATTACTTTTTCTTTGCGAAAAAGAATATTTTAAAAATGTTAAAAAGAAACTGTGATTTGTGCGCGCACAATTGTGCAATTTTGGAATAAATTCAGTAAAGTGAGACTATCACTAAGCGCTAGAGCTGTGCCAAATCGTTCATTCAAGTGAGCGCTCATTTTCGTTCATTTTCTAAAAAAGAACGAGTTCGTTCATTTCGTTCATCCGCTCTTTTCAAGAAATAGAACGAAAAACAAACAAACAAACAGTTGATTCGTCAAATAAAAAGGAACAAATGCAGTGAGTTTGTTATGAATTGTTTAGCAAAATAAGCAAAACAAACAATAGAAAATATAAGAAACAAAAAAAATTAGGAAGTAAAAACTTTTAAAATATTAAAGTATTTTATATTCTTAGGAATAAGAAATTAAAAGATTCATATTGCCAAAAGAGCCACATTTAAAGAATAAAAATAAACTGTTTATAATATCTACGTATGTATATTAAATTTGTTTAATAAAAACTCTTAATATGTTCTAAAAACTTAAGATATATATTAATGGCAATTTCATAATGGTCATACTGTTACTAAAAGCAGACAAAAAGGCAAATGAAAACCAAAATGTGACAAAAAATCTCACATGAATAAAGAAAAAGCAACAAAAAAAAAATAAAACAAAAACACATAAGTGTGTTCGTTCGTTCATTTCGTTCAATAGTACTTTTTTTCAGTATTGCTGAGCTATAACAGCTCAGTAAAGTGACCGGCTCACTTCGTTCATTTTACTGATTCGTTCAATTGTACCCGTTCGTTCATGAACGATACAGCTCTACTAAGCGCCGTACGGAACTCCTTTCACGCTAGTTTCTTTTGGCGGTTGTTTTTTGTTTTGGCATTTTCTTTTTTAGTTAGGCGGTTTTTTTCGTTTCGGCGATTTTTTAGTTCTGGTGATTTTTTAGTATTTTTTTTTGCGACCTTTTTTGGTTGGTTGGTTGGTTTACGTGGCTACCTATTACACGCAGGCATTCAAGTAGGAGCTAGATGATTGCTTTTCGAAAGGACCAATACACTCGCCGGTGTCAAGCTATGTAGAACCGTATCTAAGTATTCTGATACGATGATTGTTACTAGATCCAACCCGTTGCGTTTAGATATCTGATAAGGTCACTCAAACCAATCTCAGATAAATCTGAAAGATCGTCTAGTACATGACTACCTAAAAATTTGTGTCTCGAGAGATGCAAAGCTGGGCATTTGCAAATAAATTGGAAGATTATTTCTTCTTTGCTTTTTTCTCGACAACTTCGGCAGAACTCATTATAGGACAGACCTATCCTACTAGCATGTCTGCTGACCGTCCAGTGCCCCGTCGTGACTGTAACGAGCCTCGAGATGTCCCTACTGTTCCTATTTGTTAATTGCATTGACCGCCTATCATTGTAGCAATGCCATATTTTCTTAGCAACTTTGCACGTGACTATATTGCGCCATCTACATTCAACACTAATTATTAACTTGACTTCAACTTGTCAAAAACACTCGTGTGGCAACACTCTATTTTTGAATAGCTATTGTTATTTGCATTTATATTCTTTACATACTTCTTACAACTACAATTTGAGCTGAAAAAAATTTGCCAATGTAGTAATGGTAGAGTAAGAAAATAAAAACATGTTGATTATTGAGTTCTTGTTTCAACTTTTTTATTTTTTGAGGTTCTTATTTGTTTAAAAGAAACTTTAACATAATAACTTTAGATGTTCTAAGAAACTTTTGGGTAAAGGTTCCCTGATGATCTGCATTAGCAACAGTGAAATGCGCATAGAATCCAGCTAAACCCCTCAAAAATTAATTTCAATATATTTTTAATAAAAAATATTTTACTGAAATAAGTAAAATAATAACTTTGGATTATTAGTGCGTTTAAAAGATTTTAAACCTAAAAAGATATTTGTTTTAGTTTCGGTGTTTTTTTTAATTTTGACGATGTTTTGCTTGTGTTTTACAATAAATATTTTTTTACTTTTTGGCGATTTTTTTAGTTTTTTACGAATCTTTACTTTTGGTATTTTTTTTTGCATTTTAGCGATTTATTTTATTGTTGGTGATGTTTTGTTTTAGCACCTTTTTTCGTTTCGGCGATTTTTTCGATAATGGCGGTTTCTTAGTTTTTTTTGCGACCTTTTTTTCTGGTGATTTTTTTGCATTCTAGCGATTTATTTTATTTTTGGTGATATTTTTCATCTAAATGTTTTTTTTTCAATTTGGCGATTTTTTCGGTTTTTGACGATATTTCAGTTACGAAACTTTTTTTAGTTTCGGCGTTTACTTCCTTTTGTATTTTTTTTTTTTTTGCTTTTTACAATAAATGTTTTTAGTTCGGCGATTTATTTCTTCGGTTTTTGGTGAACTTTTTCAATCTGGTTTTTTTTTTGCATTTTAGCGATTTATTTTATTTTTGGTAGTATTTTTCATTTAATTTCTTCGGTTTTTGGCGATATTTTAGTAACGAAACTTTTTTTATTTTCGGCGTTTTCCTCCTTTTGACGATTTTATTTTTACAATAAATATTTTAGTATTTTTTTATGAGAATTGTTACAATTTAAGTTTAAAATTTTTTTTGTAGCAATAGTAAAGTAAGAAAATAACAAAAATTAAAAATTTTAAAAACCCCCGACTTTTTTCAGAAAAGATGTTATATCTTCTAAATGGCTGGACCGATTTTTTTCAAACATAGCTAAGAACGCTCTCGATCAAGTCATCTTTCAAACAGAAAAAACTAAATGAAAATCGTTTGGCCTGTACGTGGACACAGACAGACATACAGATACACAGATACACAGACACACAGACACACACTACAAACTTATAACACCCCTTTTTTAGTCGGGGGTTAATAAAAAACATGTTGATTATTGAGTTCTTGTTTCAACTTTGTTATTTGTTATTGAACTTCTCATTTGTTTAAATGAAAGTTTATAATATAATAACTCTAGTTGTTGTAAGAAGCTTTGGGTAAAGGTTCCCTGATGATCTGCATTAGCAACAGTGAAATGCGCTTAGGATCCAGCTAAACCCCTCAATAATCAATTTCAATGTATTTTTAATAAAAAAAATATTTTACTTAATAAGTAAAATATTAATTTGGGATTATCAGTGCGTTTAAAAATAATAAATATTTTAGTTTCAATGATTTTTTTTGGCTTTGGCGATTCTTTTAGCTACTGATTTTAGTTTTGGCGATATATTTCATTTAATCGATTTTGCGATTTTTGTCTTCGGCATTTTTTTAATGGCGATTTTTGTCTTGAGCATTTTTTTAATGCTTTGGATTTTTTAGTTTAAGCATTTTTGAAAATTCCAAGAGTTTGACTCTCGTACGGTTTTCACGATACAACAATTTGTCAAAATTTCAGAGTCCAAATTACATTAGCTGTTAGGAATAACCTTTAATTTTGATTATTTTAGTCTGCATAAAAATACATTAACTTTGAAAATTTAAAGTGTCAACACAGAAAAAAGTATTCACCAAATAATATTTTCAGTTAAGAACTTAATTGATTCAATTAAATTTTTAATTAATTTGAGTGGAAAAACTTAATTGATATTATCAAATTGTTTATAGGTGAAAATTTAATTAATTTTTTCATTGATTTTACAAATATTTTAATTAATATTACAAAATCATTCATATTACTTTTTTGTGTGAATATATGTATAAGTATCTGTATATTGCTCGCTATAGAACACCCTTTAAATTTTAACTGTCTTATATATGAAGTTGTAGCTGCCAATGTTTACATTTTTTGTGAAAATTTTAGGTCCGTAACTCCTACAGTTCTCGAGAAAACAGCATGTAACAGACATATGTTCATCGTGGCGAAAATTCTTTTTTTCTTTTAACTTTTGAACCTTAAAAATAAAAAAGTGGTACGCGAATCACCAAATTTCTCGAAATAGTCAAAAAAATAATCACTTCCTGTAAAAAGAAGACATGCCCAAAATATCACGAAAATGTAGAATTTGCAATACGTTAAAAGTACAAATTTGAAGCATCTCTAAAGATTTTTAAATAGGCTTGCCATTGCAAAAAGTTTTCGTTTACGATTCCTAATCACCTAATTGGAAGCCATGTTAAGAATTTTTTTTTTTTTTTTATCATAATGATATTTGCTTTTGGGGACAAGTGTAAACAATTGCCCATTTTTGAAACCGGTTTCCTTTAATGTGAATTGAAACGCAAAACATTGTTTTCATATAATGAATTTCAGTAAAAAGTTAAAAAAATTCGGCTGAAAGGTAATTCATATATTTCCTCAAAAAAATCAATATTATAAAAAGCCATTTTTTTGTATGATTAATATAAATTTTTAATTTTTTTTTCTAACTTATTTGTGTGCAATGAAAATGTAGTTCTTTAAAAATTATTTCTACTGTTCTTTTTACTGGGTTGTATTTGCTAAAAGTTCTCATCCAGACCAGAGAACAGCAATGAGTAGTCAAAAAAAGAGTAGAGTTGAATCATGACTTGTAATTTCTTGTACTTATGCTCACTCATACTTATTGCAATAATGTCTATGAATCACATTCACTTGAAAGTTTCAAGTGCGCATCGAACTCATACTTAGCAACATTTATGATTTCGACTCTCCTGAACTCAATGTCTATGGAAAATGCAAAATAAGTATGATTCACAATGCGAACTTTGCATACGAACATTAAAGTTCTGATTATGAGGTTATGTGTTTCTCTCTTGTTTTTTTCAGGAATTGAAAAACAACCCTATTTACTACTATTGCATACTAATTGCAAACTATTGAATGAGTAAAATTTTAAATAAACATACATACTTACATGCATGAGTTGAGTGAGCTGAAGCAATTTGAGTACTATAAATATTTCACTGAAATTAGAAATCAAATCAAAGGTGATTCATGAGTGTGGTATGACTATGATGTCGACGTTGCAACATATACTTATAAGTCAATGTCATCGTGAGTATGCGTAAATCAGAGTAGTTGAGTTTAAATGATGTCTACTCACTTATATATAAAATATCATGAGCCAGTGTGAATAGCGAAAAAACGATTCATTGCCGATCACTGATCCATACCATAATTATTTATTTTCTTTAATTGTTATTTCTGTTACTTGATATTTATACCATTTCCTTTAAGCAAAATTCAAATAAATTATGAAAATTTTCAAAGCCCAGCTTAGCATATTTGTGCAGGTACCTTAACCCTTTAAGAATCGTTTGTTTTATTTTTCAGAGCTTATTTTTTCGTTAATCATTAAAAAGATTTTTTTTTCTATCTAAGGTTCTTTATTTTGCCTCAAATCAACCTTTCAACATTGCCTGAGTTATTTTTTTCTTTAAAATTAATTTAATAGAACGCTGATGGAATATTCAATGTTTGAAAAACAAAACTTGTTTGTAAACATTTAAATACATTATTACATATTTAAATAGAAAAAAATTTATGCTTACGTGCGCAACAGTAATTTAGAATGTGCCCTTCAGCAAAAAAAAAATCAAATTCGTTTGTTTTTTTATTAAAAAACCAGAAAATTAATTTAGTTTATTAATTCTAGTGTGTGCCCATGAGGGAAAATACTGAAATGATCTTCAAACTTTTTTCTGGCAGTGATGTCATTTTAGCGGTTTTAGTACTACATTTTGGAGTTTTCTTAATTATAGCGCTTGTGATGTGTTTTTATTGGGAAGGTGGTTCTTATCTCATGATTGTTAATCAGTCACACTAAAGCGATTGAACGGCCAAGATCGAAATATGTATAGGAGTTACAAATATGGGCAGTGCCATGCCCATGTAAAAATACTACATTTACACTCTTAATTATACGATTGATTTATGAAACCTAGTAAAGTTTCTATAGCGAACTGATTGATTGTCATCGCCTTTGCTTGCTCGTTAATGTAACGATATTTTTACAGCTGTTCTTTTAATGAATGCAGTACTCCTCAAATGCAACACATTCTCACTGAATGAATCTATGATCTCAAAGGAATTTATATAAAAAATTATTTTTGACCATAAAATAATTTAATCAACTCAGAATCTTGAATAATACTTAAATATAATCATTTTAAAATTTAGCACAGGAACAATTTAGAAATTTTTGGAAATTTTTATTTGTTATTACATGATCGTTTTTTTTTTCTGTGAAAAAGTTGACCACACTGCTAATTTTTTTGTTTTTTTGTTTGGTGACCTAGAGAAACTTTTTAAGAATCTAAGACGCAATTTGGCCCTTTAATGTTTACATATGAAAAAAAAAAATTAATTTATTAGTTACAGACTCAATTGAGGCAGATTGCTTTTTAGTTTGATTAGTGCGTGTGCGTGATCGTTTTTTGTTTTTGTTCTGTACTTAACGAATCTCCACAGATGAAAAAAAAACGAAATAAGTAAAAAATAGAAAATTGAAAAAAAATTCTTACTCATGGCCAACCCTTTAAATTCATTTTGCCTTTGGGTGTGTAATAATTTATTTATTAATTTTGTTGTAATAAATATTTATGCTACAGCACAGAGTTGGAAAATCGAATTCTTTTTCGCTCTAAAAAATTTTAGCGCATAATCTGACCTGCTGCTAAGTGACTAAATTAAATTTTTATTTGAAATAAATTTTTTTTAATTTAATGGTTCACTTTGACAAATTTCCACATGTCACGAAATAGGTATACATAGCGGACGAAAAAAGAAAGAAACGAACGCAAACCTTTCCTAGTGCATTAAAGTCTGTACTAGAGATGGGGGCGTGTCGAATTTTTTCAACACGACACGACCTGAACACAAAACACGCATGCAAAAATTGTCCAATGCACAGTGGGCACTTTAGCAAAATAAATGATAGAAAACCTCGAGCTTCTAAACTACTGAGGGGGAGAAATTAGGTGTGATAAGACATGTCTTGATAGCCCTCGGGCCAAAGTTGACCACGCGGGACTCCAAAAAAAACCTGCCGCTTATAACTTTTTAAAAAATTATCCGATTTTTACAGGATAAAGCATTTTAAGCTGAGGAAATAATTTTCCTACATGTGTTTTCGTATCTGTCATAGTTTGGAAGATATTTGACATCAGCCAAAAAAAAAATTTTTTCCCTTGATTTTTTTTAGTATTTATTTCATAACTTTTTAGTTTATTGTTGGACTTTAAATTAAAAGCCAGCATTAAATTTTAAAAAAAATTTTAAATAAAATTAAAAAAATAATCTGCATTCGAGAAAAAAAATTCCTGAAAAGTAATTTTCAATTTTGTAAAATTTTTTTTAACGCGTTTACTTTTTAACCACATACCGCTAATAGCAATTGATTTAGAATGTATTTAGAGACAATTATTTTGTATTTTGAACATGTACCCTACATTCAGCAATATCCGAAAATCGTAAATTTTAAAAATATATTTTGTGTTTAAGCGCCTTTAAAAAATTGTGACGGTAGACTTTGAAACACTTGGCTATAACGTTAAGTTATGTAGTTATTTATTAACATTTTGTCGGAAATTGAAGAGAGCCTTTTCTTAAATACGGACATAAGCGCAGATTTTCTAAAAAAAAAGTAAAAATTTGGCAAAAATATAATTTTCTACCAGAGAAAATACATATTAAAACAATTTTATTTTCTTAAATTAGCATTTTTGACTTCCAGATGAGTTATTTTACTACGACTGAAAATTATTCCAATAGTGTTTGCGAGATATTCCGATTGTAGGGTGCAATTCATATAATATACGGGGAATGCCCTTAACTTTTTTCCTATTATTCACACATTAGCTGTTGTGATTTCTGAAATTTTATCTGAATAGAAAAACAAAACTAAATTTGGAATATTATACAATAGGTCTATCTATATAGTAATAAAAAATATTCCTCGATATTATACGATATGTTTGTTTTATTTATTTAAAATTCAGCGGCATTGGAAAGTGCTACTGTTTAAAATAAAATCCTTCGCGTTACCAGGGGGTCTATTCTGTATTTCGAAACGAAAGAAAATTCTTTTGAATATCTATGTCATTAACATTACAATTCGGAAACATTTGCTTTCGTTTCGAATTACAGAGTAGACTCCCAGGTAATTAGACAAGACTTGTAAAGTTGCTTATTAGCTTAAAATACCAATGCGCAACCAAAATTTAGTTTCAACTACGAAAACTAAATTTTTTTAATTACTTAATTTTATTTCTGAAATTCGAAAGTTGTGTAGCCAATTACACATTTTCAATAATAATTTTTTTTAATATTCTTGGTTAAAATTAGAATTTTATTCTACGTACAAAAGGTTTTTCATTAGTACAAGTTTACCTTAACCTAAAGCCTTTGTGGTGTAATTTTCAAAATGTCTGCAATGTCGTTCACATTGTATTTTTTGTACGTAGCGCTCTGACACACAACGAAAAATATCGAAAATAATAAACGTTGCTAATAGTACATACTATTGCGATGTCACAAAATGTCATAATGTGTCCTGAACATAACTTTAAGTTGACAATTTTGCTTTAATAATGCTTTGAAATTATATAAAAAATATAATATAAAATTGAAAAAAAATCTTAAAAAATTATTTAATTAAAATTAAAAACTTATGTTATCATTTGGTCCCACTGCTTAATAAGTATAGATTTCCTCATCCTTGTTATCCTTTGATAATGCTTTGAAATTATATGAAAATTATAAATAATATAAAATTTCAAAAAAAAATTCCTAATAAAATTAATTAATAAAAATTAAAAAAATTAAAAACTTATTTTGTCATTTGGTCCCACTGCTTGAAAAGTATACGAGTAGATTTTCCCATCCCTGTTGTATTACTTATTTCAAAAAAAAAAAAACAAGTTTAGCGTGTGTTTTATGTGTAGGTGTTAAATCCAAATGTTGTGTAATGAGAAAAACCTTGAGAAAAATAAAATAACAACAAACATTTTTGTTTTTTCTCGCCACCTAATCGAGTGCCTCTTATAATACAACAAGATAACCTTGAAATTTGATTACATTACTTAACATTTTATCAAAAACAAACAAACAAACAAACAAACAAACAGAACAACATGTTGCTGCTAGTGAGTTTTAGACAGAGAGCCAAAGATAGAGTGACTGACACAAGAGAAATAGAGACAAAAATAGGAAGTGAATTGTTTTAATTTATTTATGTATGCTTACATTTACAATTACAATTATGTTTATGAATTAACACATTTGTTTTGTTTTCTATCAAAATTCTTTAACAATGAAATGAGCAGGACAGCATGGCATAAATATGATAATAGGCGACAAGATAAAGGGGCCAAAGAGGAGAAATATACATGTATAAAAAAATTTAATTGTTTTAGTCTAAATTTTATATGAATTTCAATGAAGTTTTTGCAAATCAAAAGCAATTTCTGTTCGATATAACTGATTTTAGAACTAATCTGATGAAAAACATTCCAGTTAGCAGAAATATTTTTATTAAATGTATTTATGCCATTTAATTTTTATTTAACCCTGAAACAAACTCTTACAAAAGTTTATAAACTCCCAAGATATAATTGAGAATTATAATATACAAACGTAAGAAGTTAGGAAGCTTCAACAAAGGCATCAGAATATACTGCTTTTTAGGGTTCCGGACGCCAAAGCTGCTGAACAAATTAAAAAAAGTGCCGAAGCGAAAAATCGCTTAAACGAAAAAAAAAGATTTCATTTTCCACCACCTTTTGACAATTAGCTGCCACATTGGGCAAAGACTTTATGTCAAATAAATATACTTCAGTATTTCATATATGAAAATAAATAAACTTTTCACAGCACAGAAAAAGCAGATTTTTTTTAGTGATGTTGCTGTTTTGCTGACAGTTTTGAAAACACTGGCCCCTGTTTCCAAAACGCGGACGGTTGGCTTGACTAAAAAAATTTGTGGGCCTTTGCAAAGAAGAGACAGTTTTTTGAGTGATTTTCATAGAAATTTTCTAGACGAGTCAGTCGACTGTCTGTGTTGTAGAAACAGGTTGTTCATGGTTAAAAATTCAATTGAGTCAATTAAACTTTTGTTTAAAAATTTAAACAATTAAAAATTTTAATGGGCACTATTAAATTTTTGTTATTGATTCTTTTTTTCAATTAAAGTTGTTGGATTGAGGAAATATTTTTTTATTGGAAATTGTCTAAAAATAATTCATCTTGATTTTTTTTTAGAAACTATTCAAATTTATGTTAGCCTAGACTAATGAAGGGATCACAAAGTCTGAATGTTATTGATGCTTGATTTTTGCGGGGAATAAATTATAAATTTTATCTAAAATAAAATTATGTAAATGTTTGTAATTTTCTAAAATTTACATTTAATTTAAATAATAATAAGTTGTATTTTGTTTCCACTTAATGGTCGATTTAGTTGTTAATTCGTTTTATCATTAGTTGGAAATCTTTTTCTTACCCTCCCTGCTGCTGTCAGTAATTTTCAATCATGAAAGTTTTTATTACAAAAAATTGTTTCCAGTAAATTTATTTATGTATATACGTACATTTTTTTTAATAAGTTTTTTTTTCACAAAGTGCAAATAAGCGCTGTGAGATCACATTTTTTTTTGTGAATAATTTCTTTAATGTTTTCTGCCAATTCAGCAAAAAAAAAAAAAAAAGCACACACCAAGAAAAGAAAAACGTCCAAAGTCTCTTACACGGAATCATCACAAAATGTTAGATTAATGTTTGATTTTAGTCAATTTATAAATAATAATTCATAGGAAGATTTAAAATAAATTATAAAAGTGAAGTCATGTTTATGATTGTTATCTGATCGAGGCGTGTCATACATTGACAATTACAAATTAACAAGATTTATGAGTTTGAAATTGGCAAAGCGGCAGAGTGGAAAATGTAGAGCAATTTTCTGTGTCTGTTTGTATTTTTCTTTTCTGTTGTATCTGCCAGGTGATGTAATTGTAGCTTTTTGTTTGCGAACTATTGGAGAAAAACGAAAGCTGGAAATTGTTATAATTAGTTCCAAAGAAATATTAGCGGAGTTCTATGTTTGATGCAAATTGTCTTGCGTATGTGCAAATGCAAAATATCGTAGCTTTTATTTCGAATCCAACAACAAAATACACACACAATCCAAAGAAAAGCTACGATATTTTGCATTTGCACTTACGCAAGACAATTTGCATCAAACATCGAACTCCGCTATTGTTTAATATTTAAAATTGCAGTTAGGGGCTTTTTGAAGGTGTTTGCAAGATCAGGTGGGTCTGTCTGTGTGTCGATTGTAAAAATTTTCCAGTAAGTAAAAGCTGGCAAATATTGATCAAATACGAGTATGAGTGTTATTAAAGCTACAAACACTATTATTTATTTAAAATTTTTGTTTTTGTGTGCTTGTTAGGTATTACCGCATAAGCCATTAAATTTTGAAAGTGTTTTTCTGGTAATTTTATTTTTTGTTTTAATATCTACACCCCGCAATTTTTTGCAAACTTTGCATTTTTCCATAACCTATTCATTTGTTTTCCAAGTGTTGCCTGTTCGAAATGTGAAAGAAAATTTTGTTAGATTATAAATTACTGACTAAATGGATTTTCATAAACGAAGTTATGTAATTTTTTTGTCTTTTACCATATAAAATTATTTAAGAAGCAGAAAAAATTTCCATTAAGGTTAGAGAAAAGCAAATGAGGGAAAATCATCATAATTTAATCACACAGAAAAAAATACCATGCAAAAAATGTAAAATCACCATGCAAAAAATTTTGATTTGAAATCATATTAAATCATGTTGAATTAAAGTTTAAATCAGATATATAAAAATATTTTAGTTTCTCAAGAGATACGTGTTCCAAGCACATTAAACATTAAAGGCTGGTTTTTTTAAATATACGAGCTTTTATCGTTTTGAAATTTATATGGAAAAAAATATTTTTTGAAACGAATTTTCGTTATTTTTAAACGTTTTTTTTTTACAAAATCTACCTCAAAAATGCATTTTTTGAGTTATGACTATCTTGCACTAAAGAAGTGATATGATGTTTTATCAATTTTGCCGATCTTACAACCAACCATGTCAAAGCATTGTTGTTGCACATTAGTCTGCTAATGTTCTATAATAAATAATTTAAAAATTATATGATCATGTTGACAGTTGCAACATTAACAACATAATAATAAACATTTGTGCCAACGTAGTATAAACAATATATGTATACATATATTATTTAAGGTCAACTAATTTAATAGAAAATAAGATATTGTAGTTTAGAAAACACTCCCATTTTAGATAAATTGCTGTGACAATGTTTGAAAAAAAAAGATTATTTATTTCAATAAAAGTAAAACCACAACAAATTAGTTGACTGTCATAAAAACGAAACCATAATGTAAAAAATAGTGTCGCTCGTATTATATTGTGGCCTACAAATGACTTAAATTTTGTTCTAAAACAACGTCATGCTTCAAATAAAATAAAAAAATATTCAAAGCGCAGTGCAAATAAATTTCAAAAATCTACAACTGCATGGAATTTTATCAAGATCAATCCAATTTGGCTAATGGGCTGCTGAATTACTTTTAAAATTGTTAAAGTTCTCCAGCCAGCGTTGAATAAACGAGTGTAATAATTGGGTATCTTGCATTAGGGTTTACATTATATAATAAATTAAATTCGATGATTTAAATTTAGAAAATTTCTAATATATATAGAATGAAATATTTATATAAACTAATTACCGTGATTTTTTAAAGAACACAAGAAAAATTAAACTAGACTTTATCTAAAGGAAATACCGGCATTTTTCTGTGCCGCCACGCACTTTATCAGCACCCATGCCTTTCTTGGCAGAGATTGTTTATTAACATCAGCTATTTAACAAACAATTTATAATGAAATGGAATACAAGTATAAGAAATTTCATTATTTGTATTTTATTTTATATATAATTATGGTAACGCAGGCATTGCCTTTTTAAAGTTTTCCTTATATCTGAAGCATTTTTTAGTACGTTAGTGTTGTAGGAATTGAGATATTGTGCCATAAACGCCAAAAAAGCTTAGGCAACATAATATTCGAAATTAATTTTTTGACAAAAATCGATATTCAGAGATAATAGAAGTTGCAGCACGATATGGTGGGTCAAACCCATCGAAGGAAATAACCTTCCGATAACACTTCATATGTGAAGGCGTACAATGAATTATTTATATTTTTTTTCTTATTTTTATTTTTTTAAGAGATGTAACACTCAGACAATTAATGCCTACTACTATTACTAGGTGTTACCTTTTTTAGGAAAGAGATAGTGATAGTGATAGAGAAGACTGGTGGTGAAGAAAGAGGTAGAGGGAAACTTCATTCTTCTACAACTGTGTTTTTTTTTCCACGTGTTCAATAATAATGCAGTGTTGCAGCGCTTCTGGTGTCAATGAGGCGTATTAAATTTGCAAAGCTTTATTTAGTAGCCATTTAATTGGTTATTTTAATTCGCCGGTGATGTTACATTATGATTACTATCCTCTGAAGCAGGAATGAGAAGTGTCTCTGCCCTCATCACTTGAACTTTCCTACAACAATTGATATAAAGGGACTCTAATGCACATCATAAAAATGCTTAGTGCTCTTATTTAATGACTGTCAGAACCGTTCTCGAAGCCGGGACCTTCGGTTTTGTAGTCAACGTGCTAACTACTTCAGCCGTAACGCTGGCTGAATTTTTTTTTTGGATGTTGCTGTTGCTTTATTGTAATACAGTCATATCTCCAAAAATGCGTTATATGATATATAATCTTGTTTCATTTAAAAGGCTTGTGTACACGCACCTCTTGAGAAAGGACAAATATTTTTATATCCTTATTAAGTTGTATGCAAATTGAAAACTTACACTCATTTTTTTGTAAATCCAATCTCACTGCTGCAATAAAGCAGAGATTATGACGACGTAGCTAGGATATTTTTTTTTAATTTTGAGGATCTCGTTTAAAAGTCTTAGAGCCTATTTCACCAACTTATTTAAATATCAATTCATATTTAAAAGTCATTTTTCCATACAAAAATTAATGAAAATCGATATTTAAATATGAATTGATATTTAAATATTGTTGGTGAAGTTGGCCCTTAATAATTGCAAAAAATTTACATGTTTTATTAAATTGATTACAAATAAAAAAAGAAGAGATATGTCTTAGGACATCAGGTTAGAGCTATGCTACTTAGCTGCATACAATAAATTTCAATAAAATTATTAAAAATATGTATGTATGTCATATTCATAAAATTTATTTATTTTATTTCAGCCTAATTTATAAAACTTATTAAAGCTTTATACAGGGGTTTTAAAATAAATTTTCATACAAAATTTTTCTTAAAAAGGTGTTATAAAGCCTTAGTAATAAATAAGGCTGTTAGTATTTATAAAACAAAATAAATTCATCGCAAATATTACCATGTGTGGACATTTTGCATATGTTAACGCAGACTTAATACTCCTGTTTTTTAAAGTTCTTATTAGTAGGTCATCTGGCATCTCCTTCCTTACGAACTAGAGAAAAATAAAGAAAACGAATACTAAAAAAATGTAAACAAGGAAATCAAAACAAAAATAAATAAATAAACTGTGGTAGTGCCGATTATTTTTGTTACGAAAATCACGTCCTAGCTCCTGTGTCTGACACAAAGAGCATAGCTCTAATAAACTACATACAGTATGCAAAGTTCGTGTTCGTACGCCCTAATTTTTTTTATTAAGAATACATTGAAATTGATATTTTAATAATCTTTTTTTTTTAAGAAAATCAGAATTTACTAATTAAAAAAATCATATCCGTAAAATTTTTTTTTAAATCAGTAAAAATTGATGTAATTACAGAAAAAAGTTCAACATTTTTTTATACTAAAACTAAAATAAATAAAATAAATTTTTAGGATCTTTTTAGTGTACGAATGTAAACGTTGTTCCTTAAGGATATGTAGTGAACTGCGCTATATTCCATAAAATTAATTCATCAAAATACATATCATATTTATAAATTCGTAAAAAACCGAAATATTATACCTATTTATTTAAATACAAGAATTTCGTTTTTTTAAGTTGAGGGTGTACGAATATAAGCTTTGTATATTGTAGTTGCGATTAACGATTAAAATTTTTTTATTCATGTTAAATTAATTTTTTTTTATTGTAATATTCGATTACTTAGGCTTTGTATAATTGTTTAAGTCATGCAAAAATTAAAAATTTCCAAACAAATGAAATTAAAAAAGTTTCGGGAAATTTTTCACTTTTGCGAATACCTAAGCGCTACCTAAATGGTATCAAGACTCATTCCTAGGAAGTTCATATGTTGTAGAAAGTTGTTTATTGAGATCTTAGGTACATTTTTGTTGCTGCTTGTTTCCTTGAATTTTAAACGGTTTGCAACCTATAGACCTGACCAGCGCTAAAAAGGAAAAAAATCGAATTTTTTAAATTTGTTGCAATTTTGATCTTGAGGATGAAGTTTTTTTGATTTTATATGTTGACAATTTTTGTTCTTTACGACAACAGCTACAACTTGGCCTCATACAGCATATCAAAATTCCTAACTGTTTGCAAGATATGAGTCTGAAAAAATGCAAAACTGATACCGCACCAAATCTTTGGGTGAGCATTAAAAAAAGGCATGACTTGGGGCAAAACTGGGAGGCCCAGGTTTTTTTCTTTTCTTTTATCACGTAGTGGTGATATTTTTTCATGTTGCACTGTGTTATCAACATATGAGAAAAAATAAAAAGAAAAAAAAGCAATAAGCATTTCTTTTTATGATTTTTTTGTTTTTTCCCTGGGCTGAAAATATTTTTTTGACAAACTGTTCATACACAGTTTAACCTATTTAAGGTAAAAAAATCTAAAATAATTTTTTTTTTGCTAAATATAAAAAATTTGTATCTTTAGCCTATATGAGAAACTAAAGAAAAAAATACCATAATTTTTAATAATATTTTTTTTTTTTGAAAAAAAAATAAAATAAAAAAATATGATGAAACGTAAAAACTTTCCATCGTGAACTTCAATGTAAAAATTAAGCAAAAGCTGAAATAAATATATATGTACATATGTATGTATGTATTTTTTTCTGTCCTCCTTCTCTCTCATTGGAGCATAGGGCCTCATACATCTGTATGTACATGTGTATGTATACTTTCGAAAATGCTTCTTTCTACTTGGCTTACTTACTAAAAAAAAGTCGGAACTCCCTAATGTATGCACATGCACAGGCATTTTTATGCATTTTTATGTGTACCTTTAGGTCGGTTATATGTGTATTAAGAACATTTCAATAGTTCAGAACCACAAATATGTCTTAATAATATTTTTTGTTTCTATTTTACAGCTAGACAACCGACAAACAAAATGCAGCAATATACTCGTAAACTAGAAAATTATTTTTTAGTTGCTCATTTAAGCAACAACAACAGCAATACAAAAATAATAAGAGACAGAAACGCTGACAAGCAGAAAATCAAAGCAATGCAATTTTTCAGCATGATCTTGAGGTTTTGAAATAAACGCGCCAGTTTGGCTGGCAAATGGTTAACGGTAAATGCTGATCTATAAATACATTTACACACACACACACATACATACATATGTATGTATGTAAGTACTAACGTAGTATGTGCATATACATAAATATATATTTTTTATCAAGTCATTTATTTTTATACGGAATTTTGGCAAGTGATGAATAATTGTCAAGCTTTTAAAATTTAATTAAAATTTTTATTATTCCTTTAATACCTACATATGTATATTGTTATTTTCCAATAAAGATTTCAATTATAATTCTCATAAGTTTTTTTATGTGTGTGTGTGTATGTGTGCAAAAAACACTTCATTAAACAATTACTTTTAGTTTAAGCAAAAAAAGAAAAAATACATATGTAATTGCGAAAAATATATGATGAAAAGAAACGAAATCAAACAAGTCTTACCGCCTAATTATGCAATCAAATAACAATGTGATACTGCAATTGTAAAGATTAACCCCCTTATGCAAAAACGTTTGTTAAAGTTAAAGCATGTGTTAAAACCGGTTTTGCCATACAAAATTCGTTTGTTAAACCAACTTTAAGTTTAACAATCGTTTTTGCGTAAGGGGGTAAATAAATTACAGTGATGCATTATCCACTATACAGGTAAATCTAGTTAGAAAATTAATTGGCGAACCGGAACTTTTTAATCGAGAAATTATTGTTTTAATGTTATGCTAGGTTTCTTTTTTAGAATTTCAAAGGAACATTCCTTAAATGCAGTTACGTCCAGCTGTGTCCAAACAGCATTTTTGCATTTGGGGTAAAAAGCTTTAAAAGCTCTTAAATTTGTTTTTGTTTCTTTGCAAAGTAATCAGCTGACTGTTTGTTGTGCTCTCGTGGATGTGAAGGCACAAAAGTTCTTCTGTAAATGTAATGGCCTTTCTTTCACACACGCGACTAATTTTTATTCCCCTTAATTTTTTTTTTATTTTTAGAACACACGAGACTAATTCATCTGGCATAAAAATGTATACGTGCACACACCTTTGAGTCTATTAGTGTTTTTTTTTGTATATTTTCTTAACATTTGCTGTTTTTTAAGTTTTGTGTGCATTGGTTTTGAACTGCTGATGCGGGGTTGTGCTGGTTGAAAAATTATGCCAAGCACAAAACCACTCTCCTTACTGGCATGTTATGCCAGCACAATTGTTCTCGTTTGCGAAAGTGCAATGGCTTTAAGCCCATTTATCCAGGCTGTACTGTAATTAAATTGTTGAAGTGTGAATAGACTGATTATTTGTAAACTTTTTTTTCTTCACTTTTTACTAGTTTTTGAACTTTTTGTAAGTTTTATTTTAGTTTCTTTTTTTGCTATTTTTTTGCAAATATTTTTTTTTTTTTTTGCTGCGACTTCTTTATACTTGTTGAGCTTATAAGCAAAGTACTTCAATTGAAGTGCTCAAAAATATTGTACATCTATGCCGAACTTTTTGAAAAAAAAAACATATATTTTCACAAGTTTCGCAAGGTCAACTTTATCCTATTTTTGTAGTTGTTGTACAATTCGAATATATTTTTTTATATATATATAAACTTCATGTGTGGTCTTTTAACAGAATAAATACACTTAAGCTGGATTCACCCATTGTTTCCGAACAAAATTTTTGTCCGGACAAAATTTTTTTATTTGTAGTTTGACTTCTCTCTTCTTGAGAGAGAGAAAATATTTTTTACGAAAAACTCTCAGTTTGAATTGGTTTAATTTTATATTTTGTATGGGCAAAATCGAGCTGAGCTGCCAAGTATTTAAATTTTTCAGCCAAAGTTGAACTGAGCTGCCACATCATGTTATATGAATAATAAAAGCACAGAATATACTTGTATTAATTACAATAGAAATAACTTGAGGGTTACACGATCAAGTTTTGCTTTCAAATTGCAATACATTCACACTTTTTCAATAATACATTCATACTTTTAGAATTTGATTCAACTTTCAATTCAAATTTTCTTTCCAATTGTGTGTTCAATTTATAGGTAAAAAAACAACTGACAGCAATACTTTTCGTTTTTGTTTTAAAATTTTCTGCCGACATAGTATTTCTGTGTTCTTTTATTACAAATAATGTTATATTCCACCGAAAAATTTTAATTACACTTAAATAAATATGTTCAGGAACAAAAATAAAATATATAATGATGTGTTGCGATTTACAGACCTATATAGAAGCCATGAAGTTTTGTTATCTTAAGTTGTTTTTTTTATCAACGGCATATTGAAAATAAATTTGCTTGGAAACTGCGTGCAGCCTACGTCACAGCTTTCAATTTAAACGACGAAAGCAAATCTTGGTCGTGTAACTGTAGCGTAAAGCAAAATTGAAATATAAAACATATACATATGGAGTTGAACGAAAGAATTGCATTAAACAATTAAACAGACACAACGAATTGTAATCATTTCGCGATGTGCTGCCACTTGTAAAATTAATACGCATCGTTTACACACGTATTTCATATAGTAGCTTTGATTTTCCAGACAAATTGTTCGAAATGGATGAATCGTGCTGAAGAAAACTCTCAGTAAAAAAATTTTTGTCTGGAAAAAAAAATTTTGTTCGGAAACAATGGGTGAATCCAGCTTTATGCACACATGCCAGGATTTCATATATTTTTTTTTTCTTTTTAATTGCAGTCCTGTTGCAATTTGTTGGCCATAATATAATGTAAAAAATATCTATTATATAATATAAATATATTATTATATCTTAAGTTAACTTTGAAGTACACACAGCGGACTTATTATTCAAATTTTATAATTTACAACCAGTTTCCACAGTTTCGTCTAGAAAATTGTTATGAAACTCCCAAAAATAGTGATTTTCATATAAATTTTGTTTTAAAGTCGACTGTCTGTCTGGGTCGTGGGAAAAGGGGTAAATAAGTGTTTTTTTTTTATAAAGAGCCATTTTCACCAACTTATTTAAATATCAATGCATATATAAAAGTAATTTTTCCATACAAAAATTAATGAAAAGCAACATTCAAATATACATAAATTGATATTTAAACAGAGTTGGTGAAATTGGCCCCTAGTAAATACATAACACCCACTGTACTTATGTAGTATGAGTACGAAGGAATACTATTTGTATTTGCACAAATTAAATGCAATGAAACTATTCATTACTTAATTACTTGTATTATAATATAATGGCAGCTTATTAAATAAATAATAAAATAAAAAATAAATAGAATATTGTAATAATGAAAATTTCCAGTGGGTTGGATTATTCATCATTGCTATAAATCATATATTTCAAATGTTTTCTATTGTGTTATATAGTGCAGTCTATAGTAAGCAACTTTAATATTATTTTTTTCTAATTAATATTAATAACTTGTTAGAGTATTTTTGCATTAACCCACTACCCTAAATATAATTAAAAAAACAGATAAATAAAAAGTGCATAAATATGATATTAAATTACACCGCTTCTAATGGCAATCAGCAACGGCTTAAACAATTAAAAAAAAAAAGTTTATGAATATTTTTTAAATATTTTACTTTTATTTACTAGATGCATTATTGTTATAATATTCTAGTTTGCATAAATCCAAAATTACGCACAACATAGGAAATTAACAAATATCTTACAGTGAAATCTCGGTAATATAAATTATTAAAAATTCTAACTTGAAAACAGAAACAAAAACAAGGCTTTGGTTGTAATTCAATTGAACAGATATTTTCATTTTTACATAAAATTTTTTTAGATTTTCTTGAATTTTTTTCAAGCTTTAGTAAGCTCGTCTTAATCTTAACTTATTCCTGAATGGAAAAAATCATTCATCCCAAATGGAATTGTATAAAATATCCAAAAAAGTCAAAATAAGTTTGAATTCTCCTATTTTTTCAGTATATATTCGTGCAAACACAGTTTGATGTCTCTCTTAAAATGATTTCACACGTCATGTGTTTTTACATTTGACATACCAAATTTTCGCTGCAAAAGACATACATACTGTATGAAAACTTTAAAACTTTGCTACTGTAAAAGTCAGCTGGTAAGCAAAGAAAAGCAAAAGTTAAGTTTAAAGAACTCCTTTAGTATTGGAAGTCAAACAATTATTAATGTGTATAAATAAGAAACTTAATCATACGTAAACATACTCGTCAAACTGAATTCGTGCGTATAACTATAAATAATTAACGACCATGTGCATACACATTCCGCAAATTATGCAACACAAACAACGATAAGTAAAATTTATATACATATGTATTGTATCAGCTACAATCATACACATAACTGTAAAAATACTCTGATTATGTATTCGGCTACAAACTAGTATATACAGGAGTATTTTATTTGCACACACTTAAAGCATAAGTTCTGCCAGAAAAAAGAATTGGTAAAATACTGCACAAGCGAAACTTCAAAATTATCCAAATTGATTTTAAGTTTTATTTTCAATTAAAATTGTTTATTGCTGGAATATTTTTTTCTTCTGTGTTTCGTGGAAAACAGTGTAAAAATATTGTGGCACTTTTAATTTCAAAATTGTGCTGCATGCATATCGTCACTGTTTTAACTAACCGACCTAACTGACATTTTTTTGAAAAATGAGATAAGTCCTCTACTAGACTTTATAAATCAAAATACACATTGTCTACAATTTTCATGACTGTAAGCATTACTTTTGTGCCTATATAAGTAAAAAGATTTCTGACGCAGCCATAAGAATGAATGTATAAAACAACCATAAAAGCTGCTTTCCTGTTAAATTTTAAAATGTTAGGTCAGTTAGTTAAAACAGCAGTTGTTTAATTTATTTCAAAGTCGAAAATCATACAATTTTCTGTTTGTTATTATTGTATGAGTAAATAAGATGATAAATATCATCTAAACGAATACAGGAACAAATTGTTTGTTTTAAATTAGACAAGCAGGCTTGCCATTTTTAGCTTTTGCTAACTTAGAACTAAAGATTTTTCAAAAACAAAAATTGTAATAAATACTTCTTTGTCAATTTATAAACACATTTGCAGTAAATAGAGCGATAAAAAATTTATGTATAAATCAGAGCTAGAAAATTAATACAAAAGTATTACAGAAGCTTAAAAAAAAGTTTCTACTATTACTACGTTTATACGGGAGACTTTTTCGCAAATAAAAATATTGCAAATAGAGAATTAATTTTTTATTAGAAAAAAGCCAACTCACAAAAACAACTGAATAACGCACTATTCGCAAATAACATGCTTGAGGTTGCCACGCTTACACATGTTTTGTAACAAAATAAAAAAAAACGATAAATAGTTAAATATTTCACAAAAAATATTGATAGAAACAAATAATGACAATAAAACCAAATGATTATTTGAAGTTTTGTACATTCACATAATTTTTTGTTGCCAACATAAGTAATCTTTCTATGAAAGTTCCACCAATTTTTTGTATTTTTGCTATGCTGTATAAACAGTGAGTTGATTTATTTGCAATTAGTGCGCGCATAAACGTAGTATTTAGAGATATGATTGTAGTTTTGTAATTCTTAATGAGGGCAATTATGAATAAAATTCCGCGAGGAATTTATCCCGGGGAACAATTCCAACTAATAGGAAGTAATAGGGAAAACAAAAAATTCTAATTGGAAAAGGGAGAAATTTCACGTGGAATTTTATTCATAATTGCCCTGAATTATCTACTGAGAGTTTTTCTATAAGCATTAAGGTTTTGGAAAATTTTTTGAATTGTGGTTGATGTATGTCTACTGATGGGTTGCTTAGCAGCACAGAAATGCATACAGATGTGTTAAACGAACAGAAAACAAATTTTTTAAAGCCGTTTTTCACAATGTATTATTAAGATTTAACGTGAACTTTAACTGAAAGTTCTTCATACAAAACTTGCCGTTACAGTCCCTTTTATACATTGTGAAAAGGTACGTAAATGTGTAAATGAATATCTACACAAGTTTAAGTAAGTAGGTTTGGAATGGTAGGATTCCATTTTGATTTTTAAGCTGAAACATTTTTAATAATTTAGTCTCCAGTACCTGTAATAGGCACGGAAATTTGCTTGCTTGAGTCTGAATTTAATGGGGATTTCAGCTAAGAATTTTTCGACAAGGTTCTTATAAATATTATTCGCCTGGTCGATAAAAAAAATATTAAAAACTCCAGAGTTAAAAGAAATGTTATTTTCGCTCTTATTAAAAAAAAATATTTTGATTTAAAATTTTTTATCTAATTTTTCGATCCCTTTTTATACATATGTAAAATTTTTTTAAGCTTTGGGTCTTTATGTATTTTTAATTTTTTTATTTCGATATTTCGTTAACTTTGGGTTAACTTCTTCAGGAAATTTATTATAGTATTATATTTTTGTTATAAAGAACAAAAAAAATTTTTAGAAAGACCTAAAGCTTAAAAAAATAGTTTAATTATTTTTATTTGATTTAAGAACATTTATTTTCACACATAAGCCAGCACTTGTACTCTTTTGTGGCCTTGTGGCAACACTGCTCTAGATGGAATGGTTGATAGTTTTGGTCTGCTATTTAGTATTCATAATATTTTTTCTGCTCGTGTATGTGTGTGTGCTTGCACTCTATAAGCGAGTGCATACTTTTTTGGGTTTTCTGTGCCCATTTGTATTTGCAAAGCTGTTTGTCATTGTTATTGCTTGATGTTGCGCTGTTGCTTTTGCTATTGCTGCTGTATTCGTTGTTGTTTATTGTTTTTTCTCGTTATTTATATTTTTTCATTATATCAGCTTTTTTAGTTGTTGTATTTGACGACGTTGTTGGTGATAATAATGATGATTTGTCACCTTGAACATGAAAATTGTGCACTTGGCACAGATAAATTGGAAAAAAATACTCTACACTCACACTATTACACACACTCACGGGCACTCACATATAACTATAAGAAAGCACAACAACAACTACAACAACAATAATAGTAATATACTTCTCACAATATTACAAAAACAATGCTTTTGTTATTTTTTTTCTCAACTGCACTTAAATGTTATTAAAAACTTAAATGACACACACACATATGCACTTAAATATGCATTATATGAATGTGTGTACGAGAACTAAGTATGCGTGCGTGTGTGTGTTTGTGTGTTTGTGTGGATGTTTGTATATCTTCCTCTCTTCTTATTTTGCATTCAAATAGCAATGGAGCGTATAATTAATATATAATTATGGCAAAACTTTATTATAAATAAGTATGCATTTTATTATTAAAATGCAAACTTATGCATTCACATTCATACCAGCAGCTTGCTCGTAATTCTATTCCAGGCTTTATTTATTTAATTGGCAATATGTCTGTCTAGTAAATAAAACATTTGTCTTATTTTTCAGTTGTTATTAATTATTTATGCAAATATATATTTTTTTTTTTAAGGAAGTATTGAAGGCGGTGTGGTGTAGTAGATTTCATTGTGAATGAAAATTTCAATTACAAATTCTGTTAAAATGATGCCGCAATTGAAACATTTTGGAATGTATAAAATATGTAGTGGAAATGATAATGGTTAAAGGTTGTTGTTTTTTTTTTAACATTTATTAATAGTGGGAGTTTATTGTAAAGATAAAAATGAGGAAGTAAAGTTAGTTATGTAAATAACAGACACAGGACGTCCAGAGACTAAAAGTGGTACAATTAATGATAGATAATTTGCTTAAAAAAATAAATCATGGTTTTTGTTTTTTTTTTTGCTAAATATTCATGATATTTATTTTCCCAGTTGTGTAGACCTTAAATTTGGTTTTTTAAATAGTTTTTTTTTAATATTTTTATTTGATTTTTCGACCCATTTTATTAGGGATGTAACGATACGCCGTTTTGCCGATCCGATACCGATACCGGTGCTCAAAAAGAAATATCGCCGATACCGAAAATTGAACTCAAGTTAAAATCAACAAAATTCAAATAGAGTTATTCTTTTATTATACAAAATTACAGTGTAAGATTAAAAAATATTTCAGGTTTATTAAGCGCTTATTTGACACATTCTATGGGAAATTTGTCAAATAAACCTGTAATAAACCCAAAACATTTTTTATGAATTAGACCGTTAATATTTATATTTGATATTTGAATTCATTCTGAAATTAACAGAAAACAAATTATTTATTTAACAAAATACATAAATGATTTAGCATTGAGAGAACATTTCACTACTATGGTGCAAAGCTTTTAATATGTTATTTATCTTAGTTGTTATGCAAAAATAGCGTTGAAAATTTAATTGTTTGTTCAAAACAGCTCTAAAAAAATTTAAAAATATCGTCGTATCGACAGTAAAATATCGCCGATATTGATATATTGGCAAATCAGAAGTATCGCCGATATAACGGAATCGGTATCGGTTACATTCGTACTTTTTATATATTGAATTAAACTATTTGTTCAAGCTTTAGGTGGGTTAATATTTTTATTAAGGCTTTTAAGAGGGGTTTTAAAGCACATTTTCATATAAAACTTCTATTAAAAAGCCTTTTAGTTTGATATTTCGTTAACCTTTATTTAACTTTTTCATGATATTTCTTATTTGTTGTTTTTTATATTTAATTTTTTCTTTAATCTTTTCTTCTTTCAATTACAAAAATAATGTATAAAAAATATGTATCTGGCTCATCTCTTAAGTGTGCCAATTATGATGTAAATTATAGACTTTATATTGATGAGCAGGTGACCCGAATAACAAAAATAAAAGAATTCAAATCATAACTATTACAAATACTATCTAAAATACTCAAAAAATTATAAACATACATACATGCATAAATATGTATGTATATAAAAAAAAATAAAATAAAATAAGATTAATATAATAATCAATAATCAATAATCAATTTCAATGTATTTTTAATAAAAAAATATTTTACTAAATAAGTAAAATATTAATTTGGGATAAGTAGTGCGTTTAAAAATTTTAAACTTAAATTGTAACAATTCCCATAAAAAACACTAAAATAAGATTATGTTTGAAATAAAAATAAAAAAATCAATTTCAAGTGTACACAATACAAACCATAAAAATGACATATTGAAACCAGGAAACATAAAAGTAGACAAAACAAAATCCACAAATAGACTTTGAGCGCTTATGGCAAAAGTATCTAAAATTACAAACTGACATTTAAAACACTGACATAGATTCAACAAATTCACTTTGAAGTCCGCTAAAAAAAACTCGTTACAGATACGACGAAGCCTTCTTCACTATCGTGTAATAGAAATCCTCAAAAAAGTCAAAAGAGAAAAAACGATTTTTTTAGCAAAATATAAAAAAAATAAAAAATAAAAATAAACTCAGAAAATTGTCTCATAGAAACAGCGCGTGGCACAGAAACTATTTTCTAAAAATATTTACCTACAAAATATACAAATACGTACATACATGTGTATATACATATGTACATATTATTTAGCAAATATTCGGCTTTGGGTGTTATAATTATTGCAGTGTGCACGGGCTGGTCCGATAGAGTGTGTTTACACCAACACACCCGGCCATTTGAATGAATAACAAACACACCTACTACAGCCGGATTAGTTTGATGGGGTTTTGCTTTTTCTCTTAATTATCAAAAAATAAAAAATAAAAAAAAAATTAATGAAAGCAGCCGTTGCAGCAATTGCACACCATAAATTTATTTTACGGCTTTGTCTTTAATAAAAATGTTAAAATTAAGTATTTCTTTTATTGCCAACACGAGAAAATTACAATTGAATTTCCAACTGTGTGGATACGCTCGAAAAAAATGTTGTTTCATTTTTGTGCAAAAATTACAACATAATAATTATAAAAACCATAACTAAAATTATTACAAGTGAATGAGTAAATACTTCATAATTTTAATATTATATTTATAATATTACGAGTATTTTTAATTAGATATGAAAATTTGTTATACGGAGCTTTCCATTGTTTATAGTTGGGAAAACATTGATTTTTTTCTGAATTTATAAATTTCTTTTGTTTTTTTATATTTTACGAATTTTAATTAATTAATTTATAGTTTTTTTTTTAATTCTTAATCATATGTATATCAAATTATAACTAAGTTTTTTTTTCTAATATTCCCAGCCATTATTCTATGCATTCTGTTTTTTTTTGGCAGCGCTCATTTTGTGCTCATAAACGGCACTTTTGTTGTTAACAAATGTTGATATACTCACTACTCATCTTCAAGAAATTTTTCTGATTACATTCGGTTTATTTTCGAGCTAAATACCCAGCAAAAATATCCTTCTACCTGGAAGCAGCTTGGTAAGGAGAAGAGAGAGAGAGAGAGAGCCCAACTCTCCCTTACGAACCTGCTTCGGTATCCCATGATTTTTTTTTCATGATATCCCACCTGGTAGGTCTCCTTTCGGAACTTCCTAGATGCATTAAATTCATGCATTTTTTATATGTATAAAATTAAAAAAAAATTTGCTCTTTAAATCCAAATTTTTGCTGTTTTCAAATTAGTCCTGTGAAGTGAGAAAAGTTGGGAAAGATGTGCCATTTACTTTTTTGTCGAATTATGGGTAAAACAGTTTAATTGTATCTTGCATAGTTTGAAAAAAAAATTTACTACTTCCAAAACGACAAAAAAATCTGGCAACACTTATTTAAAAAAATGTGAACAATACAACGTTTTGCAAGTCATGGGTGGTATATCGATAGATATGCTAGAATATAAAGCAGAATGCGTTTCGCTACATACATACATATATGGATATGAATATGCTGGAGTTAGATCAAACTCTTTCAGTAGCTCTCTTTTGACACAAGTCTATGATCAAACCCATATAATTTATTTTAATAATAGGTATGTGTAAAAAACGACCCAGCAAAAATTGCACATTACCATTAGAACTACTTGCCATATAATGACTTACTTTTTTGATTGCCAAATTTCATTACTCGCTTACAAATTACATTGTCTTAAATTTAAAAAAATTACGTACAAGTTGCTAAATGAAGAGAATGATATTTTTAGATTAAATAGATTACGTGAACAAGTTGCTAAATAAAAAAAGTAAGTACTTCTCAAGAATCGATTATTTTAGTCTCACGCCTTGTTAAAATCATTAAGTTGGTAATCCAGTAGGGAAGAGCTTCCACCAAAAATGCTTAATTCCACACTCGATTACCTTTTTTGAAATTTTTTGCTGGGGAGCTACTGAAAGAGTTCGATACAAGTCTAGAATATGCACAGGTATAAGAAGTATTTGGATAGAGTATCAAAATTTTTTTGTTTTTCTTTTAATCGATTTCTTTCTAATTGCTTAATCACTTCACCAAAGTGATACATTTTTATATGAAAAAATAGTTTAAGTATCTAAATTAACATTTTTAATCGACGAACATCGTTTACGATTTCTCATTTATTTTCTTTGTTACTCATTGCTGTGTGCTCATTTTTCTTACAGCTCTAGTCATTGCCAACAGTGTGACCGTTGAGAAATTTCGAAAAGTAGCACAAAAAGGGGATTTAAGACATAAAAGTGGCACAAAAAATGGGATTTTTTTCAAAGAAGGGGAAACTATTTTAGAAACAAAGATTCAAACTAAAAACACGATTTTGAGTTAGTTTTTTTAATTTTTTCATATATTATATTTTATTTACAAGTAATAATAATTGAAAAACATAATAAACACTTAACAATTTATAGATAAAAAAAATAGTTAACAAATTATGAATATCTTATATGTATAAGAAATACCGAAGTATATTTATTTGACGTAGGATGACGAAAATCGTTCCAAATTAAAGAAAACTCCGTCAGAAGAAAAAGCATCTCTCACATTTATTTTACTGTTTATTATTTAGTGTGCCATATGAAGTTTTTTAGCTTATTTAAAAATGTTCGGGTTGAAACCTACTAATGATTTTCTTAAGCAGGAAAGAAACCAATATAGACGTTGCTTAATCGAAACAATAAGCATGTATTACATACATACTCGTATCGTTACCTTAATATAGAGAGGCCCTAACTAATTTTTTTTTCAAATGGAAATTTCTGCATATTTTCGAACATAAATATACAAAAAACTCGATTTAAAAAAAATTGAGTTAGGGTCTTTCTATATAAACGTAACGATATGTATGTATAATATAATCAGAAATTGTTGTACTTTAAATAAATAATATATGCAAAATTTTCTGAGGTTTCAATTTTTTTGGAAATGTGGCTATATATTTCTTGACAAGATGTTCTGTTGGACTCCAATCTTCCAAATCAACTTCCAACAAATTTAATCATAGACAGCTGCTTATTTCTTCTAATCAACTCAAACTTTGTTACAAAAATGTCAGCTTTCGTAAAGGTTGATATAAAAAAATAGTCTGCCATCAGCGTTGTCAACTCTTAAATTTCAAAAAGCACTGAAACCAGGAAAAAAACGCGTAATTTAAGTAAAAAAGCACTAAATTAAAATTTTTTGTTTAATAAAAATACAGAAATCGATTGACCTTGCATTTTATCCTTAAAACTTCAAATTTGAAGTATCCGATACACATTTTGATTCTATGAGAATCAGTGAATTCTAAAATCAATTTGACGAAATGTTTTTAGGTTATTATAAAAAAAAACTATTTTTTTCGTCAACGAAGAAACAAATCACCTGAAATTAGTCAAATTAGCAGCAATTTGCAAGTCTTTTTGACTTGCTGATTAGAGTTTGAACTCGATGGGAGTAGTAGTTAATTTTTTTAAAATCAAGACTTTTAAAATTTGATTTTTACTAAACAATGCTGTGCAAACATTCTTTCACAGCAAACGCAATATTAATAACAGCAGTTTTGTATAATCTTATTAGAATATTTTGAAATGTTCCATTTAACTTCAGTGCTTATGTTTTTTAAATGTAAGACTTCTTCAAAAAAAAATATATATATTATATAAGGAAAATTCTTTTTGAATTTTGGGCTTAGTACCACTGCCAAGAAATAAAAAGCACCAAAAATTAGTTTAAAAAAGCACCCAGCACTAACTTAAAAATTTTTCTCGTCGAAAATTTCAAAAAGCACTAAAAACGGTGCTTTTCGCACCGAGTTGACAACGCTGTCTGTCATATGAAATAATACTAATACACAAGCATATTGTTGCGAAAAAATTAAATCAAGTAATGGTATTTCTAAAAAGGGGCAAAAAGGGTCAAAGCATAACAAAAAGTAGCAGATATAGCTGATTTTAAAAAAGTGTCACTAAAAGTATCAAAAATGTAATAAAGTAGCAAATTGGTACTTTAGTAGCACAAACGGTCACGCTGATTGCCAAGCTGCTGAAGTGTGCACATGTGCAATCTCGTTAGCCGTGTGTAATCGTAAGTATGTTTTTTTTTAAGTTTGTGTTCGTCAAATCCACGATTGATCTCTGTGCCTCTTGCACTAAATGACTGCAAATTCCAACCAAACTAAGTTTATTTTTTAGTTTTAAGTGTCAGTTTTAAGATTTTAACAAATCCCTGAAATAATTTTTTATTTTAAATACCGCCTTTTGTGATTTTTTTTACTATTTAAAAAAAAGTAAAAAAAAACTTAAAGTAATTTTTTTTTTGTTTATTAGTTTTAAGTTGCATTGAAATAAGCAAACTTTGTTTATTACGAATAAAAACTAAATTGTTTTTTCAATAAAACCAAAATTTTATATATTTTTTTAATTGGTAGCGTTTGTGGCCAGATAAAAAATGCACTTCGTCGATTCGACGAAGAAAGTGCTTATAGGTATAAAAATAAGAAAGAGCGTCTAGGGTTAAAATTTTTTGTATGTTTTTCATACAATTTCCTCACCGAAGAAAAGCAAATTAATCAGACTGCTGGGCCTTTCATGAACATCACTTTGGTGGCGTGATTCAGACGATTGGCCCCTACAGCATTTACTAAAGTGGTAAACAACTGTAACCAACTACTGCCAACAGATGGAGATTTATAACAGCTGATAAAAAAGCGATATTGTCTGTTGTAGGCTTGGGTCGAGTCGAACTCATTCAGTAGATCCTTTTTGATACAAACCTATGATCAAACTCATGTAATTTACGTGGATTTGCTCACAGGTTTGTGTCTAAAACCACCGACTGAATGAGTTTGACGCAAGTCTAGTTTGTTGTCGAGGCCATGCACTAATGACCTATTTCCCACCTGCGAAAGAAAACGTTCGCCTTACAATTTATATTGAAAACAACAATAAAATATGAAAATTCGTTTTTGTTTTCAATATAAATTGTAAGTCGAACGTTTTCTTTCGCAGGTGGGAAATAGGCGATAAGTCGTATTAAATATTTAAACTTTGTTCGTTTGTTTAGTAAAATGAATTTACTACCCTACAGGACACAAGACTAGTCACTTGGTAAACGATCACCAATGCACCTTGTAAGTTGTCACTGAAATATCTCATAGAATAATATAAATGATTTTAAAATATCATTCCGACACTTAACTGTAACAATAAAAACTTATACAGCCCCACATGAATATTCCCTCGGAATTTATTTCTCACGGAAAAAATTTTTCACGAGAAAACATTCCTCCGTTGTTTGCTTGTTTGTTAACATTTTGTTTCTCTTTTTTATTTTGAGTGAGAGAGTAATTCAAAATTATTACAATTCACCAACTTGAAAAAATATGTAAAAAAAAGTCTAAAAATTATTTATTTGGGCATTATTTAGTGAAAAAAGCAAGTTCAAGTGCGTTCATAATACCTACTTTTTTCCCCGGGGAGTTTTTATTCAAGCATTTGGTAAAAAAAAGTGAGAAAACTCGTGTGGAATTTTGTTTATGATTGGGCTGATAATTTTTTTTATTGTTGCAAATGCAATTATATTTAAGTTTTTAAGCAGATTTTTTTTTTTGGGATATCGAACCGACAACCTCCGTCATGACAGGCTTGCACACTATCCACTCGACCACAAGGGCACTAATATTTTAAAAGTATAAACGCTAGTAAAGTTTAGGTTAATATCTAACTATAGTTACCGGACTGGTTCCAGAGTGGATTGGCTGTATTATTGGAGGGAATAATTAATAATAATAATTAATAATAATTATAATAACATTGGGCCATAACTATAGTCTTAGAATAAAGTCGGTTCGTTTTAGAAACAACTTAAAATTAAAAACCTGTTCTTAAATATTTTTCTACTATAGTCAAAAACAAAGTGTGTGTTAAATTGAACCGACTTTAACTGGGTGCCACAGTAAATATTGGAAATTTTTCATATGATAGAATACAAAATATAAGGAAGTGGCATCTCTGTCTCTCAACTCTCTCATCTCTCTCTCTCTCAACGGACATTGTGTTATGAAAAAGGGTTGAGTTTAAGAAAAAGATAAAATAACCGAACATAAAAATAAGTTACAGCGTTGTCAACTTTGAAATTTCAAAACGCACCAAAATGGAGAAAAAAAACGCGCCATTTGCAAAAAAACGCACCAAGCTTAGAATTTCTTTTTTTAGTTTAAAATGTTTATTATATTAGTTTTGCATAAAAGTAAATTTTTTTTTGTGTTAAAAATTTAACACTAAAACAGGTTTTTACAGTTCAGTGTTAAAAAAATAAAACCTAAAAAGACCTGGCAAATTTTTTACTATAAATTAATTTGTACTACATAGATATTCTTTTTTTTAATTTCATAAATGCTCTACTAAACTTTTTGAAGAGATCAACGATTAATAGAAAGGATTCAGAGCTAATAAAAGTTCATTATTTATCATTCTATTCAAAAATTTTTAAATTTTTTTTTATCAGAAGCTTAATATATCCATATTAATAGCAAAAATTAAAAATTTTAAAAACCCCCGAATATTTCTAGAAAACATGTGATATCTTCTAAGCGGCTGGACCGATTTTATTAAAACATAGCTAACAACCTTATCGATCAAGTCACCTTTCAAACAGAAAAAACTAAATCAAAATCGGACACACATTACAAACTTATAACACCCCTTTTTTTGGTCGGGGGTTAAAAATATAACAATAAAAACAAACAGCCTATTACAATGTATGCACATAATTAAAAAAAAAACTTAACCAAAAAAATTTAAAAAATTCATTATTCGACATATTGTCATAGTATACTTATTAATTTGAACTTTATTTGCTGTTGGTTCAGCTTTGTCTATATGCATTTCATTTTTGCTGTAACAAATCATCAGTAGACTTCAGCCTGAATAAGAAATTATTTCTGATTAAAATTCACTGCAGTTCAACTAAATCTAAAAAAGCTAATATTTTCATTATTATTGTTATCATACAACAGATTTCATTTCAAATTGTGATATTTTGTAAACTTCATTACTATTAATATGGTAAGGAAGTTAGTAAGTTTCACAACAAAAATTTTCCAGTTTTAACATATTGTTCTGTTAAATTTGCGTTGGTGCCACCAAAAATTAAAAAAACGCACCAAAATTTAAAAAAAAGCGCACCACGCACCAACTAAGGAATTTTTCGCACAAAAAATTTCAAAAAGCACCCAAAATGGTGCGAAACGCACCAAGTTGGCAACGCTGATAAGTTAACAAATAATTAATATAGAGAAAATTAAAAAGTTGTTTGTATTTTGTTTTATTTTAATACAATAAACTGTTCAATGATTGGATTATAAATTGTTTATAGGAAAAAAGAAGCCAAGATATAGAATGTCATAGAGACATACATAAATACATACGAGTACATTCATATGTGTTCTCTTTTATTTTAATGTGTTTTGTGTTGAACTAAAGAGCCAGAGTCGATGCTAATCTAGTTAAAAACAACTTCAGCATGTTTTAACTTTAGAACCGACTTTTTCCTTTAAAGTGCAGTTTTTCTCGTCTATGGTAGTTCAAAAGTACATGTTTTAAAAAATTGCATTCTAAAACTAAAAAATTATACTTTTTTGTTAACTATGGTTATGGCCCATTATATTTATACTATTTGAGAGGTTCTGGATGCAAACACATCGAACTAGTTCAGTGCCATTTACTATTTATAATACTAGACCAAGTTCCAATTAAATTAACAAAACATCCAGACGATACATCCGACAATGGTGAATATGTATGCAATCATTTACAGGATATGTCTTTTTTCGCCATGCTTTCCCTACTCCCTACTTTTGGTAATTGTCACCAAATCTTCTGCAGGGTAGTTATATGTGTTTCTAAATACTTTTCTAAAACATTTGATAATTGAAAAAGAAACATCTTCCAAGTTTAAGATGTTTGCTATTTGTCAGGTATTACAATATACTGTTTGGTTGAATTATGTATTCGCACACTTTTCTTTAGCATTTTTTCCCTTATATCTTTAATAAAGTCGGAAGACGCGATGAT